>BSBM01000579.1:6000000-6600000 GCA_027924585.1 Larix kaempferi | reverse complement strand
ATTCACCTTGCCCGTTTACTGTACCTGCCTTAGCGATCCTATCTTAGGGATACCCCCCTTGAGTTGGAGAAGAGCCAACCTGAAGCGAAGAGGAGAGGAGTGTGGTGACATTGGCCTCTCTCCTAAGAGAGTTGTCATCCAGCTGGTGTGTTACATTTTGGGCTTCAACAACACGCATGCCATTTGGGGAGACAACAGTGGGGAAACCCCATATCTTTCCCTCAAGACGTCTTGCATCTCAGGGAGTATTTCTATTGCATCTTATGATCATATTCATGCTCTTTGATTTATCTTCATTACCAGATTGTTTACTTCTTGTTTAGATCGATTCTAACTCTAGATCGTTTTGGCAGGAGAGGTGCATTGGCTACCTTGGAGCATAGCGATTTCACTTGCGGAGGTTGGATCTCACTCTAGATTTCTTCGATTTGAGAAGATCATCAATTTGCAAGGCGGCCGTAAGCATTTCTAGGTGTGTTTCAAATTATTTTTGTTGTTTTAAGATCCATTTCACGCTCAGAGCGTCCTCTTTACCCTAGGACCCACTTTCTCCATGTTTCGAGTGACTACGCCATCTCTGGGAGCATTATTCCTTAAAGATGCGACAAATTGGCAAATAAATGCTAAAAAAACAAATTGTACCAAAGCAAAAAATAAAAAAAATTATAATAAAGGGTCATTTGGCATATGCCAAATGAGTTGGCATGCCATGTCACATGGAGGGCGACCTCTTCAAAGTAATGTACGACTTGGTTGGAGGTCAAACCATGAGGTGGCACTCAATTAAAGTTTAGTGAGTGCGCCATCCTTATCTCCTTCATGAAGATGATTTATGGGCATCATGCATTGGTTAGGTGATAATTCCAAGGAGAGGGGGCGCACCTCTTGTAGAGGTGGCGCCCACCTCATCCCCCAACTCCCACTTATACCTTTAATCGCTCCAATCTAATCCCTTGATTCTTGCTTGGACTCGCCCTCACACTCGAGTTGAAGATTGCGCCATCCTTCATGTGGATTAACGTTTTGTGTTATGTGGCGTCTCTTAAGTGGGTTGGTTGGGAGTTTGGTGAGGGCGCATTTCCTTATGAAGATGTGGCACCTACTCATGCAAATCACAACAAACCAATCCCCCATTTATCTCGTGGACTATTCGACTTCAACTCAAAGTGATGAATGCGCCCCCCTCTCTTTGCCAAACGGCCCTCTTGGGTTGAGTCCTCTATAAAAAACAAGCCTCTTCCTCATTGAAAATTAGTTCGAGTTGCATGAGTAGAGGGCTTGTCATTGTAATACTTTCATTTGTGTATTGTTGGAATAAAAGCAAAAGCTTTGGAGGCTCATTGGTGTAGTGTGTTTTGTTGGATGATCATGGCCTCGCATGTTTGAGGTAATCTGTATGTGATTAATTTTCTCTTGCATTCTTGTATGGTGGATCTAGCCTTGGTAGGATTGTTCTCAATTGATAGGAAGAAATTGTTTAATAAGCTTATTACTTAATTTATTTTGCTCATATATGTTTAAAGACTTAGATCTAACATTTTAATAAGATTATTACTATGTTGCTCTAAATATTTCTAAGTATGTGTAACTAGATCTCACAAACCATTTTGCAAGCGTTTTCTAAGTATTTGCAGGTAACCATTGGATAGGAGCTTAAACAAGCTTGTTCACCCTCTCTCAAAACTTTCATGTGGTTTAATCCAATAACACTCCACCGGAAGCTTTCATAGTGATTCTCATCCGGCATCGGGCCTATCTCTCCTACTCCTCCTTCAAACAAAAAGCAATTTTTTCCTTTGGTTACTTGGGCTTGTTGCTTAGATCTGATTTCAAATAAGTTCATATCATATTTTCAAATCTGATTTATAAGACTTACATGCTTAGATCTAGATTGTTTTAAAGAAAGATTAACCATTTGCTTAAACTAGATCTAGCTTCAAGAAAGTATTTCATTTACAAGTTAATCATTTGTAGATCTAAAGGCTTGTTAGATTAGCTTTCTTCTTTGGTTATCATAAGTTCATATTTAGAAAATCTAAAGTGTTGTCATTGGATGCCCCAAAAGGCAAGCCAAGATCCACAAGAAAGGTTGCTTTCTTGTGTTCACTTTTTGCATTTTACAGTTAGAATTTTTTGCAAATTTTTTAGTAATTTGTTTTGGTTGTCCAAAAACACTTTGAAAGTGTTTTTGGGCACTTTTTTGAACTAATGACTTGCTGGATTTTAGCAGGTCTAACAAAAAAGAGAGAGAAACTCTGGCAAATTTTCGAATTTTTGGCCATCCAGGGCATCCCAAGACCTCTCTTGTTCAATAAGCTTATTTTTCCAAAGAATTGTAAGCTTAGTGATCCCATTCTACAAAGAATCACAAGCATTTCTATATTGTAATAAGTGATAAAAAAGAAGAGCAAGTGGGCTACCCACACCCAATCCCCCCTGGGGGGATTCGCAATTTCTTTTATGGCGTGATCTTTTTTCTTAACAAGTTTTATTTCCTATTTAAATAAACCAATCTAAAGTTAAAACTTAACGTTTGAAGTGTCCAGTCCAAATATCGGCCTTCAAACTCACTCAGGACATAGGAACACCTAATTTCTTATTTCATAGGCAACATACTCTACATATCAAGCAAGCTTTAATTTTTTAAAGTATTGTTTGCCAAAGAAACAAATACTAACCCACCATGCTCTATCGAAGTACCGAAAGGGAAAAGATATTCGTGGTGTAGTAATTAGTTCAAACAACTTACTTTCAGTCTTTGCTTTCAATAATGAACTTGGCATTGCTTTCCCGAAGTATGCTCTCGCCGTCGCATAATGGGCTTTGCCTGAGTACGTGATCGGATGATAAAAAACGAGACTCTTTGCCTGTAGTAATTAGCATAACATTTTACTTTAGTTATTTATCTTTTCTGCAATCAAAATAGAAAAAATATTTAGTTTCCAACTCAAAGTATGCTCTTTCCCCTTACGGGCATTTGCCTGGGCTTGTGGGAAATCAGAAAGAGTTGCAACTACTCCATAATTCTTCACATCTAATAAAAACTCATCCTAATAAAATTAACTACCCTGAACATAGTGAAAATCCAGCACTCAGACTTTAATCATTGTGTGGGCAAATTTCTCAAGAGAAGCGGGAACCACTGGGAGGCGACCTCAGGGCACAGTTAGGCTACACCCTTGTTGGTGTAGTGTTGAACACCGCCCTCGAGACTCCATTCCAGCCCACATGTCTTCGTGAGGAGCCACCTTTAGTTAACTTCCAGACATTACTCCTTGTACCTCATGGTATATCTAGAGCTCCCCCTTCCCATAATCAAACCCATCTCATAATAAATTAAAATTGACCAAGAAGCACTCACAAAACATTTACAATACAACAACATGCATTTTTTACTCCATTTCTGGCACTGATCTTGTCTATTTTTTATGTTTCAGTCTTTGATTCAGATCTCATGTGTTGTTATGATTATATTATGCTATTAATCAAAATTTATACTTGCAAGTGATTTTTGCTTTCAGTTAAATCTTAATCAAAACTCCTAAAAAACTTACCCATTCAAACTAAATCGCTTAAATAGCCTTGGTAACTCATAGGGACTACCCCCCTTGGCTTTGTTAGGAGTTCTTCCTAAACGGAGGAGTCAAGATCAAGTGACAGTACTTGACTTGAGACTTGCCACCCAAGGAACGCACCTAAGCAGCTCGAAGATTTCTGCTGCGATAACCCCCGGGTGCGTGTTCCGGCGGCAACATCTTTTGGCACCGTTGGCGGGGATAAATCATTTTATTCCTCGGTACGACATTAACCTTTTCATTTTTACCTTATTTTGATGCATTTAGTTTAATCAATAAAATTTTACATAATCCATCTAAACTTAAAATCAATAAGGTATTCTACAAGAAGGACAAACGACAGTTTGGTCAGTTTCATTCCTGAACCTGAAAGGGTTTATAGAAGGAGACAAACCAGGCTTGCTTCTCGGAGGATCCTTGAAACTTAGGAGTCGAATTTGTTGAAGACATCCATAACTTATTTGAAAACAATAACTGTTATCACACTATAGTAGCAGGGCTACTATCCTTGTTCAGCAAATATCTGCACATTCCAGAGCTTCCATTATTCAGAGCATGGCTATATATATTTTGGATCACTCATGATCAGAGCAGTATATCATTCAGATTTAGGTTTGACCTTGTGTCAAGGCTGAGCCTTGAGAGTTCAGATTTGATGACCGATGTGACCCTTTATCCCATACAGTTTCAGTTCAGTGCTTAGAGATGTATTGCAGCAGTGTTTCAGATGGTATATGATGATTATTGCTATGATGCTATTGTATGATCTATGGATATGTTATCACTGACTGTGGATTATTATCTTGTTGATTTAGTCATTGTTCACGACATCTGCTTGGTATATTATTCCTGATGTGGCAAACTATTTAAAATGAACTATAAATCATAAAATGGACAATTGCTTGCACATTTAGGTCATTTAACAAAACCCACTGGTTTTCCACCTTACATAGATATGGTCTTTCCCGACACCAGTTGTCTGCTAGTGTAGGCTCCATATTCACTTGACTCCATCCATACATGACTTTCCTATTTGACTTTAAACCTTGACCTATCTCATTTGACTTTCTAATACCAAGGACTTCGCCATTTTTCTACCTCTGTGTTTGGACCGCATCCCTGTATATTCAATGTCTCGGCTCTGAGTTGGTGACAAAACTTGCCTTTGGTAAGTTGGATTGTAGGCCTAAATCATTCTGGTCGGTTGTCCCGATGTTTGGCATTGGCTCGAACTCCCCCTAGTCACTTGAGATGTTGTTGGCTAAAACTGAAAGCTCATGTTCTACCTATGGAAACTTATAAATTCGCCCATGGAAACTAAAAAAAGGGCAAGAGCGATGAACAGCTAAAAATACTCCTCGAAGAGTATAAGAAAGGTCCAAAAAGCAATGGTTCTTAAAAGCTATATCTAAACAATTGTTGACCTTATATGTATTTGAAAAACATGCCCTGGATGCAAGCTGCAACTAGTTGTGCTTATCAGCGCACCTGAGATCCAAAGGGTTATGTAGGCCAAAAAGGCCATGAAAAGAAATTGAATGATCCTAATGAACCTGGATCAACTTGATGTAGACATGATGCCTAAGTTGAACAAGCACTCTCTAAACAACTTATCCATTTGTGAGGCACAGCCATCCCCCGTGTTATTTTGTCCAGCACAGAGTTTGTAGCTTCCCCCTTCTCCCAGTCCAAAGTATTTTTGAGTTAAGTTAGACAAGTCAACCCCTTGGCCCAACCTTGTTCCTAGCCTTCATCCTTCACTAGCAGTTTGACCATGTCCAATGGGTGAGTTTGTCATTTGAACTATTGTGCAAGTAATTTTATATAAAAAATGAATATCTTAACTTGATTAATGCCACTGAATGGATTTTATACTTTGAGCTTGGCTGTGAAAATGATTAGAGAAGCATGTCTTAGTCTACTGATGTGATTTATCCTTGGTTGTATATTATTGGGATCTATGATGATGTGGGCCATTGTATAGATGCCTATTGATGATGATTGATGGTCCCACATACTTGATGATGATATCATATGATGGACATATGATGTAGATGATGATTGATGTAGTTCAGCAGATTTATTTATTACTTCAGATCAGCAGATTACGCATTGTCCGTATATGGTGGACCCTACAGCTGGCCCATTAGGGCAACCCATGGTGTATGAGTACACATTCCTAGTGGATTTGGGTCTTCTGGATCCAATGAGACACTTATCTTTCAGTTCTGGGCACTTCTGACAGTGATTGATGCATTTTTACACTTGTTGACCAGATTTGGGGCTGATTTCCCAGCCTGAGCAGCAGGGGCCATGAGTGGCCAATTCACCTAGGACGTTGTATGAGGAGGGGGTGGTCCAGCCACTTGTTTTTACATTTACCCCCCCTTCAGGAGAGCCTGGTGGGCTCAGATGGACAGCGCAGATGCACTAGGAGGCAGTTTTGGCACTTTCACAGTTACCGAGGCAGTTAAAAAATGGGATAAAGTGGTCACTGAGGAAATCGATTTGGGCAATTGAGGCAAGGTTTTGGCATTTGGTTTTCACAGAGGTCTTCCAGGATGATCCCACTATCTTCCAGCCAATTTTCACCATGTGGGTAGGCCTACAGCGATCACAGGAGGTCTTTTACTGCTTGTCTGTCACAGATTCTGAGGACAGATTTGGTCATTTATATTATCTTGGACATATTTTATTATTTTATTGTGCCTTGGGGATGAGCTAGTAAGGATTGATACCTCCTAGCCCCACCATGTGCTTATCTTGTTATGTCCTAGTCATTATGAGGTGGATTTTTGTACTTTTTACCCCTCTAGTGGATGACGTCATACTCCTATTGTACCATTTAGTTAGGACATCATCATTATATTGGGTGATCCATGTGATGTATTGTTATGATTTATTATTAGCCATTGATTAGATCTTTTAATCTTAGCCACTCATGTAAAAAGTGGTTAGGATTGTACTCTCTCCCCATCCTATTTAAGGAGGGAGCCTCTCATTGTAAAATCATCTAGAGATTTTTGGCTCTTGGCTCTTGGAATAAAATTTCTATCTTTTGGAGTACATGCTTGGATTGGAGTGGATGTTGGTTCTTTCGATTGTAAATGCTTTTGTCCATTGCACTGGAGGATCTATTGTAGCTATCTTGCATATTTGCCATATCTTATTTACAGGTTAAGAGGACGTTTTTGGACAAGTGCGAATTGGTGGGGAGGCTTGCCCTTCAAGCTTGGAGGAAGACGTTTTGGTTAAACAGGGAGTAGTTTTGTCTTTGTGCCAACTATTCTATGCTTATCTCTCTCTTTCTTGTATCTACCTTCAACATGTTAAACTGATTGATGCTTTGCTCCTTGGTTTTGACAGGTTAGAGGGAATCACATGTGGCTTGAAAAAAATCAAATTGGCAAGAGGGCTTCAACAATTCTCCATTTGATCTTTGGCAAAAGTAATCCTCGTCTCAACTAGCATTCATCTCTTCATCCAGGTATGCTCCAAAGGTATGATCTTCTTCTTCCTTGAATCATCCATAATTTCTAGATCACAAAACCCTAATCGATTAAAACCCTTGTTTTTGGTTTTTCTTAGATCTACTTAGATCTAGCCTTGCTTTTGAAGAAATATTAAGAACCCACCTCTATAGCATCCACCCCTAGTGGGATCTATAGTTTGGTGGTGATTGGGTTAAAATTAACACACTTTTCAAGGCAAAAAGCCCTCTTGAACCAAATTGCGCTTCCCTAAGAGAGGCTTGTTTGGTTAGATCTAGCACATGGGTAGGTGAGATCCCACTTGATTTGCAATCTAGACACTTGATAACCTACCCCCAGATTGTTACTTTGGTGAATTCTACCTTGTGGGCATCATTCCATGTTTTAAGGAATTAAAACCCCCTTTTGAATTTCTTAGCACTTTAAAACTCAGATCTACTAAGATCTAACCCTTGGATTGACTTGATTTTTGGGATCTACATAGATCGAGGTACAAGCCACTTGGATCTATAGTTTGGTAGCCATTGGACTTGGTTTGGTCCACCTAACCCCTCTTTTAGCCCTCCTTGAGCAAAGTCGCACTCCCTTGGGAAGGTGAGTTTTCCCACTTTGAGGAAGTGGGTGTTTGAGATTTTTGTGGATTTGGAATGGCCATACCTTGAAACCTAGGTCTAGAGTATCTTTTCGTGACGATCTGCCTTGGGGGTAGCATTCCTTGTTTCAAGGGATTGTGGTCCACTTAGGGTCATTTAATGAAAACCTAGATCTAGCAAAATCCAACCACTCTATCCCAATTAGCCCACTTGACTTGGCTCCTAGGTGTCCCGATCTACACTTTGACATACCTTTTGACCCCATTAGCCCATCCAACAAGGCACTAGTCCTCCTCAAAGCAAGTTGCTCTCCTTGGGAATTGTGTCAAACCCTAGATCCGGTACATGGGTAATCCTAAATTCAACTTAGATCTATAGATCTACTCATTACACAACATCTAGTACCAATTGCATCCCTTAGCTTCACCTTGTGGGTCCACTTCAAGCCATTTCACATATCCCAAGAAAGTAGGATCCACTTGTGTAACATATGGTGGTGTACCTTGTCATTATACCTAACTATGTGGCCTAAATCATACATCGGTTGAAATACTAGCAATCTCCCAAACCACCTTCAACCATACTTCAACATCTAGGTCCACTCAACCTTGCATTGGTTTCCGTAACCCTTCATTTACTTATCCTTAGGAACCTTTGTTTGGGTCCAATCGACTGTGATTGGTTATAGGGTCTCCCCCTAGGTCTTGTTTTACCTTGATCTAAAGTGAAGAGTGCCTCGGTTGACGTGACTCCCACCTTGCATTGGGAACCGTGGCATCTCTTGGGTCACCTCTTTAGTTGCCTATCTCCTCTACCGTCCCGGATTGGATACCACTAGGGGCAACTACAAGTTGTGTGATAACAATAACCTTAGTAATAATTTCTTAGATCCAATGGAAAAAAAATTCAAATCCCTTAATTTCACTCAGATAGCAGGTTATCCACACAACTTACCTAACAAGGCTATCGATAAATTGCCAATGTTCCAAGGCAATAATGCCATTATTGCCACAGCTCACCTCACCAGATTTGCAAGAAACCTAGTATGGTGCCAAACAGCCGCTCAAAAGCAGGAAGATGTTTACATGAGGCTCTTTTCCTTATCTTTAGATGAAGATGCTTATGATTGGATTAAAGGCCTAGATGACAATAGTTATTCAACATATGATGCTTTCACAAAAGGATTCTTGGAAAGATGAGGTGATAAGAAAGAGCCTCGTTATTAGCTAAATTCCCTCCATTCAATTAAAAGAAATGAGAATGAATCCATGGAGGAGTTCAACAAAAAGTTCAGAACTATAGTTGCCAACATTCATGCTGACTTCAAACCCCCAGACAAGTCCATCCTTGTTTATTATATGGAAGCTTTAAGTGGTGAACTGAAATTCATGCTAAGAGACAAAGATCCTGAAACTCTAAAAGTTGCCCAGGATTTAGCTATTAAAATTGATGAAAACATGCAATCATCAAGGAAACCTAATTTACCTAGCTTTACAAGAGGAATGCATGTTGTCCCTAAACATCAGGATAAAGGAAAAGCTATTGAAACTGAAGCTAAGGATTCCTCAAAAGATGCAATGAAAGAGATGACTGATACTATAAAAACCTTAGTAGCAAACCACACTGCTCAAATGACTTCCCTGCAAAATAGGTTTGTTAATATGGAAAAGACACATGCTTCCCTGCTCTCTTAGTTACAAAGGTTTCCCCCCAAAGGAAACCAGGATAGATCGCAGAAGAAGGCTCCTCCTTATGAGTAGAGGCCACCCTACCAGCTAGATTCAGCCAACATGGTTGAAGAAGTAACTCCTTTTTGCAAACCTTGTAAAGATTTCCATGAGGAATCCACTTGCTATAGTGCCCGTCACATCATGGAACATGGTTTACCAGAAACTAGTAGCCAGGAAACACCATCAAGAGAGCCTGAATATATCAACACTGTAGGCCATACCTACCCTTTGTCGAATCAACATTGGCAGCAGTTTGTAGCATATAGTCAAGAAAAGGATTTCATCACTCAAAACTATGGAGAAAAGCCTACACTAGACCAAGTACAAGACATGTTTAATGCCAGATTCAAGGGGGCAACTTATCAAAGAAGAGACAATCCTGCCCCAGCCAAAGCAAAGCAGTAAATTCCAAAGGTAACAAATCCTGCCATAGTAAATAAATTGAGCTTTGATATGGGTGATTGGTTAACACATGCTAAAGTAAATGTACCTGTAGCTAATATGCTTAAGATTTTAGAGCAGAAAGATAAGTTCATAAAAGCCTTAGATAATCCTCAAGATAAGATTTATGATCCTCATCCCAAAACTAAAGCTCCATCTAAAAATGAGATTCTAGATAAATCTAAGGGTAAAGTTGTGGAAGACATAAACACTTTTGGAGATATTATGGTTGTCTTGACTAGTATGGATCCAAGAAAAGAAGAGCATCCACTCTTCAACCTACGGATGAAATGATAAACAGTGATGGCAAACTTGAAATCAACTTTAGACCTTCAGTTCCTGATAATGTAGATCATTGGCAGGTGTTTATTGATGATAAACAAATCTTAAGATTTATCCACAACGTTGAGGAATTTATGAATGTAAGATTAGTTTTAAAGAAGAAGACAAAGAGTATTCAGAGCAAGACAATAACATTAGAAATCCTATTCCTAACAGCTAAATAGGATTTGAGCAGATGTTTGACAGGTAGGACGGGCACAGAAATAAAAAAGAGTCAATAAAGGCAGGGGAATATATTGAGATAAAGCTAGTTTTTTACATTTTTTAGCAGGTTTGAACAATAAAGTGACCAAAAAATTGGATTTGGAGGCTTCCGTGGCCATCCGAGGAGCTTGTGCTACCCTCTTTTGCTCTCTACAATTATTGTAAGCTGAATTGGTACCTAATGATAAAGGACCAGCAGTAATTCTTCTTTTTCTTTGAAGTAACAAAAATAAATAGAGTTCAACAGGCTATTCCAGTGCCTTTCCCCATTCCCCCCAGGGGGGATTCGCACTTTTTCATTTTTATTTTGTTTTTGCATTTTTTTTACTTTTTTTACTTTGGATTAGTTTCTTTAAGCTAGTAGTAATTAAATCACATCACAAAGCACAGAAACATCCTCAAAGGGACCATTTAAATTTGATTTATTTATCTCATGTTTGATGCTTTGTTCTACAATTGTTCCAATGAATCCTAATAAAATTGTGCCCTTGCTTTCCCGAAGTACTACACCATTTTTGGTGTGTGGAAAACAGATTCTTGGGCTTTAGTTTAGTCTAAATAACTCATCTCACAGTACTAAATAAAATCAACCAACGCTCAAAATCTGAAGTATGCTCTTGACCGTTGCATCTTAGTTTGAACAGTTGGGTCAATCAAAAAAGGACGTAGAGTAACTAGTTTTAATAGGGCAATACTACAAAGTCTTATTTCTAAGGATTCGGGAGGTCGAGTGAGGCTAACTATAGAGTTAGCAGGTTGTCGTAAGAAGGTTCATCCTCCTTTGGTTGGACACTTGGTATAGCTATCACAACGCCCATTCCAAGGAAGTGAGTCTAAGTTGGGCCAAACCAAAAATAAACCCATTCCTCTAATATGCATTAATAAATTAAAATTTACAACAAGCCTCTGCAATACTTTCACGACACAACACAACAAGCAATCACTTTTATATTCTCGGCACTGATCATCACTTTACAAATGTTTTAAATTGAATCATAAAATGTCGTGAGTTTATTTATATCATGTGTTGTGTTATTTAAATTTTAATTGCAAATCGTGCTTGGTTGTAGTATTCTTTCATATCCCTCATTTAACTCCTAGAATAAGTTTTTTTCTTGTTTCATAGTTAAAAGCCTTAGATTATTTCATAGGGACCACCCCCCTTGGCTTCGCTAGGATTAGCCTAGACATAGGAGTCGAGTAATCAGTTGGTAGCACTTGACTCTGACTTGCCCCCAAGGACACACTGAACAGCTTGAAGGTTTCCTACCGCGTTCCCCCCAGGTGTGTATTAGGCGGCAACATGAAGCATGTTTGCTGAGGTATAATTTTGTTTTGCTTTTCTATATCTACTGCTTTGAATTTGTGGACCTATTTAGCTAAGAAGGCCTTTGATCCTATAGGAGCAAACATTCATAGTCTTTGAGTTGTTTTCTTTTAACATGTTATTGAAAGGATAAGAAGTAGCATGCGTACTAAGTTCTACAATTGCTCTTCGTAGCTTTTTGTTAATCAATGTTTTCTAGATTTGATCCATTTGTTCTTGTAAGTGTATGAAAGCTTTGCAAGGTGCGAGTTGATTTGGAAGCGAACCTAAGTTGGATTTTCTTCCTCTCCAACAACACGGACATATTGTTATACATGCTAATAAGTTGATTTGGCAGATATTTAGAAACTTTCATTGTTCTCAAGCTTGGGCTTGGCTCCACCTTTCTCACCATTTAAATTCAAATCAAACTCTGTCTCTTTCCTTTTCGGTTAAAACAAGCAAGTATATCTAGGCTTATAAAGTTTAAATTCGAAGTCTATTTTGCTTAATCATAGATCTAGAAATCTCAAAGAATCATCATAGATCTAGATTTGTGTTCTCTACTATTTGAAGCATCAATTTTTCCTAAGATTTGGCAAGTAGTAAAGTTGTATGTTATGTGCTTTAAACTAACATACTAACATCTTTAATAAAATTTATGTTTGCTGTTGTTTAGTGTTTATTTTACAAGAAAGCGAGGAAAGAAAGCAAAATTTGGAGCGTGAACCATAAAATTCCCATCTTCTTCAATCCCTTGCTTCCCCTTAGCTTTTTTCAAAGCTCAAAGTCTCTTGAATCTCGCCTTTGGCGAATCAAAAGAGCTCTCCATCGGAGAGTTGATAAATTTGTAAATAATTAATAAAAGATGCAAGTGGGATTACAGCTCCCACACCCCTCTTCCCCCATTTGGGGGAAGCCTGTATCTATCCTTGATTTGCTTACCTTTTGCTTATATACATCATATTTAGATTAGTATCATGCTAGGATAGTTTTACTTTTGCATAAGTCTTCTTTCCTTAAAAGCTTTACTTTTCGCCAAAATAGAGTCAAAGTTCTCATATAGTTTATCTTTCCATAAAAGCTTTACCTTTCATAGAAGATTAGAAGATTACTTGAAAGTTTTTTACTTTTGCATAAGTTCTCATAAAGCTTTATTATTTCGCAAGAGTTTAAAATTGCTAAAGGTTTCCTTTTTCAAGTTTAATTAGTTTCAAGTTTTACTCATTTTAATTTTCGCACTTAATCTTTTTGCATGTTAAAATCATAATACTAACCCCCTTGTTTTCCCGAGTACAGTCTTTTGACCTGAAAGAGACTCTTGGGTAGTGATTAGACAACTTCTAAGTTTTTGCTTTATTCCCTCTAAAGTACTTTGCATCTTTTTCCTTTTGTTAAGTCTTAAGACTCGTCAAAATCTCTTGAATCTCGTTTTTTTACGGATCAAGAATGCCCTCTATCGAAAGGTTTAACTTAACTGAAATCTCTTGAATCTCGCTTCGCGGATCAAGAGTGCTCTCTGTCCAAGAGTTTAAAATTGGAATTTAAATTTCATAAGCATCGTGTATGCTCTACCCATCGCAGGCTTGTCTGAGCTTTGGGATATCAAAAGTGGTTGTTTACACTCTTTAATTTTTCACATTAATTAATCCACTCACTTTAATAAAATCAATTCCCCAATAAACAAACGAAAATCCAACGTTACCGTTAAGTGATCAAGTGGGTAAATTTTGACTAAGGATGCAGGAACAACTCGGAGGCAACCTCAAGGCACAATTAGACTACACCCTTGTTGGTGTAATGTTGAACACTGCTCTCGAGACTCCATTCCATCCCACGTCTTTCTACGAAGACACTTAGATCATAATCCGGATATATTCCTCGTACCGCAAGGTATATCGAGAATCCCCTTTTCCCTTTATTAATCAACTCATTCTCTTAACATCATAAATAAAATAAACGAAGAACATTGGCACAACAGTTCTCAATACAACACTCCAATGACCAATGACTCCATTAGCACTGGTCTCATTCACCTGTAGGAATTATTTCAATATTGTTACCTTTATCTTGAATTGTTGTTTACTTTATGTTGTGAATGTATTTCAATTTATGTGCAAGCAGACTTGGTTAAAATTTTGCTAATTCATTCATAAACTCCTAAATAACACTCATCCCCATCACTAAACTTAAACTTAAAAAACCTTAGAAACCTTTTTTAGTAGGGTCTACCCCCCTTGGCTTTGGTTAGGAGTTTGCCTAAACGGAGGAGTCAGGATCAGGTGACAACACCTGACTCGAAACTTGCCCCCAAGGTCACACCGAGCAGCTTCAAAAGATTTATGTTGCGTTCCCCCCAAGTGTGCATTTCGGTGGCAACTGGAAAGATCTCCCAATCAGATAAGTTATCAAATTTATTTTCCTGTTTTGATTATTTACTTTTTTATCGATATCATATTTTTGTAGTACTGCAATTACTGTCCATGATTTATTTTGTATATCTCTGCAGTTGTTAAACTCGATTTCAAGATCTAACTTTAACACAGTGATCTCTAAGGGAGTGTTAAAGTTGAAAGAGATGAAAATTATGTCTTAATTTGTTACAGTTGTACTAGTTTTTTTTCAGTACTGGTTTTGTAATTTTTTATTTTCTGCATTAAAGTACAAAATTTTAATTTTCTACTCCAAACCCTAATCTAACCCTAATTTTAACAATTGGGAGGGTACTCTATGAGGTGAGATGGCGAGATGCACCTAATTCAATCTACCAAGCATATGACCTGGGTTATCTACTAGTTGTTGAGCCATGAATGCATCGAAGATTGATTCCTCCTTTGTACTTTCTATGACATGAGCCTTCTGCTAAGGCCCTCTCTAATTGGTTTTTTGTTCACCCAACCTCTTTCTAGAAAACTTCTCCATATGGCTTGCCTTGCCACAATAGTGAAAAGTGATGATCTTTCTTACTCCGTGTGGCATCATCTCCACCACCCTAACCTTTCTTCTTGGCCTATTTACCATTACCCTTGAAATTGGTGGCAAAGACATGTTCTAAACCCTATGTCTCATTGTTGCTACCGAATTGTTTCTTCCATCTATCTTGTTGTAAGAGCTTATTGCAAAGCTCATTACAACCATGACCATGACCATGACCATACGAGACTACTGGTGTTTCTAACAGGTCACGACTTTGCATTGTGTCTTGAATGGCACATCCACATGATTTTAACCAATTTGCTCTTACACCCTAAGATCGGTATACAAGCAATTTTGACCTCACAGTGGTGGTAGTTGTTTAATGGTGATTCCTCATCTTTTGGCGGTTGTTACCATGGTGGCTTAAAATTGATACCTGTTGATGGCTTTCAGTTTCTTGACAGCTCAATTTGATGGCAATTATGCATGGATTGTGATGCCAGGGTGTCCAATACACTTACGGTTTCCACCACTATGGTGATTTTTTGTTGTGTCAACTACATCACATGATTGACAACCATAAATTTTCTTGGCTTGGGTGGCTTATCCTACAACAAATGGAATTGACCACCAGAATCCCCTTGCTTTGGTTGGCAATGAGTTATAGTTTCAAAATCATGTCTCCAGTGACAGCTGCAATAATTAATGTTTCAAAACACTGAATTAATAGCAAGACAGTAACTTGGTGGCACAATGTCTCCACAAAATTTGTTTTTTTTAATTTGCAATTAACTTCAAATGACTTATTCAATACTTCAATTAACAACGGAATAATATTTCCTCTTATTATCTTATTCAATTTTCCAAAATTTTGGTTTTATTGCTTTTTTCCCACAAATACATTGGCAGCGGAATTCTTTTATCTTTCTATAAATGTATTTTCTGACTTTAAATGGCGAAAGGCCTGCAAGTGGTCAAAGACCTGAAAAACAGACAAAATCTGGAAAAAAAATAGTACGACCAGATGCCAGATCAGACAAGGTCTAATAGGAATGTGGCCAAAAGCCAGAATCAAACTTGGCTCTAATACCAAATGAAATGAGCCATGTTCATTTACTAGCAAATATCCGACATAGGAAAGACAATAAACAGAAATCCATAGAGGATAGTAATAAATATACTATATAAATTATTCAATTATAGAATATGTTACAATGCCATGGGATGGTATGCTTTTATACACATTGACTGGTCACCATGGTTGATAGGTCATGTCCCTTCATTAGATCATGTCCTTTAGTTAAGATATGTCTCTTCATTATTATTGATTTATTATTATCTCTGCATCAGCGTGCTGGAAGCAATGCGAAGATGCAGAGTGTGCATTGTGAAACAAACAACTCAACACCCAAAAGCATATTACTCTACATCAAATACAATCAATTTTTCAACCTCCATAGAATGAAAGAACCTCTTTGAAACAGTTTAAGGATTTCACCTGTAATCCCAGTTCTCAAAAGGGCAATTTCAAAAAAGTAAAGGATAATTGAAGTACTCCTAAAAGGCTTAATGCTTATATCAACGGGTAACATAGAGATATTAATAAAATATCATCAACGGCATTGTTACACGTAGGTTAAGGATAATTCCCAGTTTGTCCCAAACTCATGTGTTCCTTTTCCACACATTGTTGCCAAACTATCTTGCACCTCCACAACTTGATTACCCATAGTTCAAGCCTGCATCTATGACCCACTCCTAACCAATGTATAACTATCCCTTTTTATCATATATGATATTTAGATGGATGTAACTAGTATATAACTAGTCCTTAGTTCTTCAATCAACCTATGCATCTAGATGCATTGCACGACTCTCTGTTTCCAAGGAAAGTCATTTACGACCATAAAATTACACATTATAGATGATGCAATTTACTGGCACAAGATTATAAAATTACATAGTATAGTATCATAACTATCTTAAAACAATGTTTGTGCATGCTTTGAGCTTCCTACCAATATCTATCAGCTAATTAAAGACAATAAACACATGTTCTCTCACAATCCAACAATAGAGAATTAAAGTTGGCATATTGGAAAATAATTAGAGCAGGAATCAAACATGCTTAATAGCAAGCTTTCACAAACAAACAGAACAAAGGGAACTGAATAGTCAAAATTTGTTACAATAACAGTCATTGCCATTCATTGTAGGTTTTCCATCAAAAGCTTATGAACAAACAAAATAAAGTATGATGAAGTAGTCCTAACTTCCTCTTGTGACAAATTTCCTTCATACTCATATAATAAGAAGTTGTTCTCACCAATCCTATCTGTGATGCTTTTGAAGCAAGAACTAAATCACCATATGAATGCTCTGTTTGGACAACATTAATTGCCTTTGCCATAGCATATCCAACCTGCAACGTGAGAAAGAAATTCATGTACATAAAATAAATTAAGAACAAAAATGTGTCATTAAAATTTGTTGCCAATAGCTACAGGGGACATTAATTGCCAACACTTCTAATTCAAAAATAAAGCTAGACAACACATTTAACTTGAAATGTAGCTAGAGGACAAAGAAGAAATCAGATCTATCACTAATGGTCATACTCTACAGAAGAAATAAGATCTATCCTAATTTCATGGGAGTTTGTCTGAAGTTTGTCTCCGGTCATTGGGAGTTCATCGGCACTTGATGACAAGTCATCTCAAGCTCCGATTCAGTGATTACAATCAAGATCTCAAGAGTTTGAGTTATCTCCAGAAAGGGGAGGCGCATTTCTCCATGCATGGGCATTTTTATGATGTGGCAGCCATCCATTTGGTTGAAGGAAATCACAAGAAAGGGTGTGCCTGCCTCTTGAGAGGTGAGGCATACCTCATCAAGTTAACTTGCCATCACTCAAAGCTCAACTGAGCTCTCATTCCAGTTAACTATCCATCAGGAATTGCGCCTTCTTGGGATTTGCGCCCCCATCTCATACAAAAAAAATATTTAAGCAGCCCTCTTCTCTCTTCTTTACCATCAGAAGGTGGAACCTCTGCTTGCACTGTATTGTAACATTTTTCTTGTGAGCATTAATAAAAGGCTTTGGAAGCTTATTCTGGTGTGTTCTTTGGATGTTTGGATGTGCCATGCTCTAAACATATGAGGTAATCTGTATTATTTCACATGCTTGCTCATTGTTGGGAGTTTATCTGTCTTTTGAAGGAAATTACAATTCAGTAAGAGTAAGAAGTAATGCTTTATAGGTTACTTTTATTGTCAATTGTAGAAGGATGCTTAGAGATATATGATTTCTTGTTTTCTTAGTTTTCTTTTATTAATTCAGACAGGTATATTTGATCCCCTTTTGCAAGTTTTGTGAGGTTTTGCAGGCAATCAAGAGTGGAAGCATGATGAGCATGTTAGCTCTACCTCTCTTTCAGTAGATCCCTCCGGTCCATCAAGAAGACGACTCCATTGCCCAACGGTTATTACTCAACCCCCTTGGGTTCTTGACTTCTCGATCCACTTTTCTTTAATCTTTCTCGGTTATTGGTTCTGTTATTTAGATCTATATTCAAAGGCTAAAATTAAAGTATATCTAAACCTTAAAAGTCTAGATATTGCATGTTTTAAAGTTTATTTCAAAATCTAGATCTAGCAAGTATTTCTTCTCTTTTACAAGTTTTAAATCTCAGATCTAAAGGGCTTATTGGAGAAGAGTTGAGCTTTAATTTCTTTATCTAGCATTTTAGTGCTTTTGTATTTGCTTGCCATCTCTTAAAGAGGCAAGCAAATATCCTAGGAAGGCAAGCTTTCTAGCTTGCCTCGGTTAAATTATTGCATTTCCATACTAGTTTTACTTGGAATTTTTTGTAAATTTTGTGTAGCATTTTCCAAAGACATTCTTAAAGTGTCTTTTGGCGTTTTTATACTCTAATAAACCTTGCTGTTTTTCAGACTTTAGCGAACAGGTAGAGAGGCATGCTGGCGAATTTTCAATCTTTTGAACCATTTAAGACATTCCAGACAACTTCTACTACCTCTTGCTTCTTTTCTGAAACATTATAATCTGTCCGGATCTTGAAATTATAAAGGACCAGCAGCATTCCTTGATTTAGATTGATTGTAATAAGAAATAAGAACAAAGCAAGCAAGCTACCTAGCGCCTGCACCCCATCCCCCCAGGGGGGATCTGTGTCATCTCCTATTGTGGTTTGCTTTCATGTATTTTTTGCTTTAGTTTAGTTTCATTTTTACAAGCATTAGATTAAAACACTAAAACACACACAAAGCACTTAAAAGTAGTTTGCTCTCTTTATTTTTATTTCGTCATTTGTCTCTACAAGTTTTAAAATAAACACCCTTGCTTTCCCAAAGTACTAAACCAGTAGAAAGGGATTGCCTGAGTAACTGGTGTGTGGAAAAGAGACTCTGGGTTTTAGTTAGTTAATCAACTAATCTTGAAACTCATAAAATTTACCAAGGATCCTTCCCCATATGCTCTGGAGCTGTTATCACATTTATAGTAGTCGGGGCTACCATATCTTCAGATCGGATTCTAGTATTTTTCTCAGCCAGTCCTTTACATTGAGATGCTTGAGATCGGTAGCTGATGAGCATTTTTCCAGGATCACTCATATCTTTCATACAGCCCCAAAGCAGATAGTACAGCCTTATGCCATGACTGAGCCTCGTGACCTCAAATTTGATGGCCGATGAAGCCATTCTTGCCATACAGAGCAGTATGATAGTGCCCAAATGTGTACAGAAGCATTGTTCCAGTGACAGTGGATTGTTCAGATGGTATGTGCGGGTATATGACCCAGCAGGTATATGGATGTGCATTGGTTATGATTGCATTTGCTCTTTTTCTCATTTTGGTAGTTTGACTTGGTATCTAGTGGTTATGATTTGGCGGTAGAGATATACATATATGTTATATGGACATGGTTGTTTCAATGAATATCTAAATGGTCTGTTTTACTCAAAATATGAATTTCTTGTCTATACTCATTGGTTTCAGCCTCCTTAGGAGAATGGATGTGATCATTCCACCATTTGTGGCTTGCTAGTTTGGCACCACCTTTCATTGTCCCCATCCATCCGTTCTTTTCCATCATTGTTCTTACCTTGACTTACACTTTAGCCTGTGATATGGTGGACCTCCCCACTTTTGCCTCTTTGTTGGATAGCATCCCTGTTAGTTTGTGTCTCGGCTTTGAGTTGTTGCTTGAGCTGTGTTGGCTAAAACCTTAAGCAAATAGTACTACCATCATTACATGCATATGGAAACTATTGTATATCTCTGGTGCAAGCCCTTTGAAATAAACTAAAACTGTGCTTCTCAGCACAATGAAAAAGGGCTATGAAATTGAATGAAATGTAAATACCCTGGATAAAAAGCTGCAATTAGTTGTGCTTATAAGCACACAAG
Organism: Larix kaempferi; assembly: GCA_027924585.1. NCBI lineage: Eukaryota > Viridiplantae > Streptophyta > Pinopsida > Pinales > Pinaceae > Larix > Larix kaempferi. The sequence goes on along the minus strand of BSBM01000579.1, from coordinate 6,579,971 downwards.
AAATCCAAAGGGTCATAAGGCCTAAGAAAGCAGTGGTTAAATGTATGCTAAATCCAAAGACTTCTGGCCATGAAGTTAAATGTAATGATTAAATTCCTCACGGAGCCTATGGGTTGTGATGTGAGATGGAGTAAGGGACAGTTAATTCTAAGTGTCCCCTAGAACCTCAAATTATGGTTAGCCGGGCACCCAGTCATGGCAGTTCTAGAAAAGATCCTCACAGAGTTGTTTCAGCTTGGATGTGAGCAGTAGACATTTGCCAAGGTTGAATAAGCACCTCTCTAAATAACTTATTCCATTTGTGAGACACTGCCATCCCTTGTGTATTTATTATCCAGCATATGCTTAAGTGTTTATTCCATTTTCCCTTATCCAAAGTATCACAGTGTTGAGTCAATAAAGTCATCAACTTTGCCTAGCCTTGCATTTTTCACCCTCACCCAATCCTAGCAAAATGATCACGGCCATGAAATGAGTATATTCTTGAGATTCTCTTTTGAGTAATTGATTATTTTAACTTATATTGGATTGTTATTATTGCTTGAATCGCCAGTGATATGCTACTTTTATACTTTGTGTTTTTCTATTAGAATGATTAAAAGGAGCATGCTTTAACCATTTGCACTTGTAGCAGCAGGCAGTTTAAGCCAGGGATATATTTTGGTCAGTCTTGACCTGGTCAAACTTAGTTTGACCAAGTCAACCGGAGGACCTGAGTTGAGTTGGACCAGTGATGTGTGAGATTGATGATATATGGTCCTTATACACCCATCTAATGGTTCCGTGCAGCAGATACAGTTTTCAGATGATGGTTTGATGGTTTGATGTTTTTTATGGTTATTATTATTATTACATACCATTTATTTTTATTTGTCCGAGCACGGTCATGGTTACAAATGATTATATAGATAGCCAAAGGGTGTATGGGTACTCATCTCTAGTACATTTGGACCTTCGTAGTCCATTGGGATACTCAGTTTTCAGTTTCAGGCACTTCCAGATGAGATTTTACTCAGATTATCACTTTATTGCAGATTTGCCATTTAAAATGGTCTAGCAGCATAGTCTGATTTTTTATTTGGTTCACCTAGGACGCTACAGAGGGAGCATGGGGTCCAGCCATTTGTTAGACACAATGCTCACTGAGAGGGGGGGTGAATCAGTGAGCTAGGGCTCAATTCCAAATTCAACTTTTTCTACCAATTATTTCACATTCACTTCAGCATCATATTCATCAATGAATTATATGACAGTAATTAACTAATCACATATCATTCATCAATTAAAAACACAACATCATCAACACCTTGAGCAAGAGACACACGATATAATTGTAATGTTTTTGTATTTGGTTCAACGGCTACAACCATGAGGTAATTCAACTACAACTGAAACAAAGAGCACCAACTCCTTATCTAGGACCCAGCCTAGTTTTTCTTAAACCCAGCCAAGAAAGAGATACAAGACCCTGCTTGTATTTACAAATAGATACTTGTCATTAATCAACCATCTGATCACTATTATTTGTCAATCAGTCCTGATCAATCTCTGCTCATCAACTTGTCAACCTGCTCATCAACTTGTTGGTTAAACTGGTCATGTATGTCACAGTCGCTGCTGCTCATACCAAGGTCACTAAGCATGTATACCACTGAGATATACTGAATACATCATTGTATCTATTGTGTAGTTGTTTGCATCATCATGTAAAAGTTAGTTCATCATTGTCATATTGCATCATTATCATCATCAACATTTCATTATGTAATTCTGTTCATGCACTGAGCATATACTATCAACATCAATGCATACACCATCATATAGTATCATCAAGGAGAATGTATGTCATCATACTTCACCCAGCAACATCATAAGGTAGCATACATCATGTATACATACTCCACTGTCCGTTATGCCACTGTTTCACATGATCTGTATTTGCCTTAGATTTCAATAGGCTAAAAAATTGATACACTCAAACGAGTGTAGGAGCTATTCACAACAAGTCTTCATCTCTGCGAGCTACCCTGGTCTCTGTCCAAAGATACACCAACAAAAATGACAATACTGTATAGATGATGCCCTAGTGAAGCCCGAAATTATGAGGTGAACACAAATAAAAAATAAAACTTCAACTGCTCATCTGTAGCTGCTTCTCCAGCCACTGAAATTCTCCTTGAACCACGAAATCAGAATTCTGACTGTCCTCCACGAATTTCCAAAAATCAGAACCAAAAAAAAACTTTTAAGAAATATTTCCTGTCTACTGTCCCTGAACCATGCGAAATTTTTCTCTGCCCCAGCAAGTTCCACAATTATCTAATTGACCAAAACAATGGATTTCTCATGCCCAGAAATAAAATAACTTCACTCCATGGCTGCCCAGAAATCTGAGATATTTAAAATCTACTGCTGCAACCATCAAGCAAGCATCATGTCTTCATCAACCAGCCAGCCCAGAAAATCAAATATAAAAAATTTCATTATGCTGCTCCTGTTGCTGTGTCAAGTGTGCTATTGCAGCCCCAAAAACACTTATTTTTACACCAGCGAAATTGCCTTAGAAATGATCCACAATCAGAGATGAAAGAAAAGAAAAGAAAAAATTCGTTATAGCTGCTACAGTACCCGCGAAATTTGCCTCAGACAGGTCCAAATTTTTCACACATTATGAATGAGATTGTTGACTTTATTTATACTTGTTTTACATAAGAAATTTGCTGAGCCAACTTGCCATATGATTTTATTTTATTTTTTATTTTCATTTGTTTGGTCGGCTGACCCAAAAGATGGGGTTAGGAAACCACACCAACTTCAAAAAATAAAATCTCTTCAACCGTGAGGAGTTCGGTGACACTCCATATATCAACGGAAAGGGCTTGACGAGATCTACCTTTCTATGAGGATCTTGCTTTCAATGACATGTTCCAACATCCTTAAATTCTCCAATATGTGCAGGGAGTCAAATTTGACTTGACACACTTTTGATGGCTTCTTCAAATGCACATGGGCTTATGACCATCAAAGATTTCATGCAAGGGCTTTTAAGCACATCATCTCATTGTCATCAACATTTGTCCTTTGTCATTAATGTTGTCATCAATGACTATCATATTCATCATATGGGTACTCATCTCTAGTACATTTGGACCTTTTGAGTCCATTGGGATACTCGGTTTTCAGTTTCGGGCACTTCCAGATGAGATTTTACTCAGATTATCACTTTATTACAGATTTGCCATTTAAAATGGTCTGGCACCATAGTTTGATTTTTTATTTGGTTCACCTAGGGTGCTATAGAGGGAGCATGGGGTCCAGCCATTTGTTATTACCATATTACCATGCTCCCAGACATTTTGGTGCAGTCAGTTTTGGCCCCGGGGTACCAGGCAGTGAGCTACATGCATTTTATTCTTTCACAGGTGATTTCTCTAAGGATAAAAAATCGTAAAAATGGTTAGAGAGGAATTCGATTTGGGCTATTGAGGCAAGGAAATGGCATGAGGTTGGTTTAAATGATTTGTGTGATGCTTCCCACACCTTCTAGAGTAGGTTGCAGCATTCAGTCCGGCCCACACTCACTCCGGGATTTTATATTATGATTTTATTATGTCATTGAGGGGGCACGATTTAGCCATGTGGTCACAGTATTGTATCATGATGATGTTATTATATGTTATTGTGCCATGGGGACATGCTAGAGAAAGATGAGTAGACCTCCTAGCCCAACCATGTGCTTATGTTATGACTTTAGTCACTTTTATGTGGTGCGTCCCCCCTAGGGCGACTTAGCTAGTACGCCCCCTTCTATTTTTGAGTTGATCCATGTACTTTATATTTGGGCTCATCGTAGCCATTGATTATCACTTATGTATCTTTTGATCTCAACCACTCATTAAAAAGGTGGTTAGGGTTTTGGTCTCCTTCATTCCTATTTAAAGGAGAGACCCCCCTCATTGTAAAGGGACTTTGGCTCTTGGAATTTGATAATAGAAGAAATATTTGCAGAGACTCTTGGATCTTATTTGTTGGGTGTTCTTAGATGTTGATTGGAAAGTCTATTTCTCCTAGCTTTTGAGATTTTGTGGTGAATCCAATAAATTTTTGTAGAAACAGTGTTTAATTGTAGGAGGGCGATTTCACATGGGACGTTTTTGCAGGGGGCTCCTCAACTCATTTCTCTTGAAGTTGCTAACATCATGGGATTTTCAATAGTATCATTTGATCTTTGATTTCCATTTGGTATGTCTTTTGCTTTTACAGTCATTTTCTCTTGATGCATCAAATCTAACTTCAGTAGTTTGCTTGTGCAGGAGAGGAGGGCGCACTTGGTTCTCTGGGCAAATTGATTTCACTTGGACACTCACTCAAATCACCTCAAATTGATCAGGAAGGCATAGATCATCATCATCAACGCATTTGCAAGATTTTCCGGGTAAGATCTACACTTGTTTTCATTTATTTTGGGTTCAAAACCAATGGCCATTTTACTTTACTGTCAAAACCCTAACTACGGAAAACTCTAAGAATTCTCTAGCTCAAGCAACTTAAAATTGTGGCAAACGATTTCTAGGTATTTCACTTTAGGCCTAAACCAAAGTGGCTCTCAAGGGTGTCACCCTTGAGGGACTCCTTGTGGCCCAATTCCCTAGGCACTGTTTTGCAACCCCTGCGCACTTCCAGTTTTTGCCTCTTTTCTGGGTTGTTTGATGTCGGTTTTTGACTTGTGTGCTAAGATACTTGTTATCACATTTATAGTAGCCGGGCTACCATACATTATTTTTTTAATGCCAGTACACTATTCAGCCAGTTCCCCTACATTTGAGATGCTGAGATGAGCATCTATATTGGATCACTATGAGATTGTGGAAAGCAGTATGTATTCCCCATGCCATGACTGAGTCTCAGGACACTCAGAGAGATGACCGATGTAGCCATTATACCATTGGTACAGAGCAGTCAGTAGTGCCCAGAGTTACAGCAGCAGTTTCAGAGGACAGATGATGGTACAGGTTGATGAGCAGTCAGGTATATGAGTCAGCAGGTATATCATTGTGTCATGGTTATATTGCTTTTATATTTCTTCTTATAGCATGTCTTAGCACTTAGTATCATGATTTGGCGATCATATAGATATGTGGACCTGGTTGATATTATATATATATATTATTGTCCCTACTCAGACTTAGAAGTTCACTATTCATACTCATTGGTTTTACCTTGGCTTGCTAGTGTCGGCTCCATCATTCATTGTCTTCATCCATCCATGGCCTACCTTTTAGTTTATCACCCTGACTTACTACTTGACTAGTGACATGGAGGATCTTTTCCCCACTGTAGCCTCTGTATTGGATGAGCTTCCCTGTTTATTGTGTCTCGGCTCTGAGTTGGTGACAAAATTTGCCTATGGTGAGTTGGAGTTCCTTGTGAATTCCGCCTAGTCACTAAAGTTGTGTTGGCTAAACCTGAAACTTTTGGTGCTGCCATGAATACAAAATCTGGAAAAATGAAATGCTATATCTTGTATGAAAAGCCCATTCATGCAATGTGTTTCTAAACACACATGAATGAAAGGCATGCCAAATGAAAATGGCTATGAAAATAAAATGTTATATCTTTTGGAAAATAAATACCTAGGTAAACAAGCTGTCCATGACACACCTAGAAGTGCTCAGGTAAACAAGTGCCTTAAAAACACACCTGCAGTAGAAAGCCTAAAATAAATGTAAATCTATGCAATGTGTTTATAAACACACATAGATCAAGGCTATGGAAACTTCAGGCCCAAAAAGCAATGGAACTTAAATACTATATCTAAACAATTGCTGGCCTTATTTGTATTATGGATTGTGCGCGTCTGTGAAGGTGAATAAACCCTCTTTGAACAACTCATCCATTTGTGAGACACCGCCATTCCCTGTGTTATTGCTCATTCAGTATATACTATGGTGTGTATTCCCTTTCCCTTGCCAAAGTGTCACAAAGTTAAGTCAGTCAAGTCATCCCTTAGCCTAGCCAGTTATTCCTTCACTAGCAAATTGATCACAGCTATGAAGTGAGTATGATCTTGAAAGTCTGGTCTGAGTAATATTAATAATTAATGACATTATATATTTGGATTTAGATCGCCAGTAATGATTACTTTGTGTTATAATTGTTATTTGAATAAATTGTAGAGCATGCATTAACCTTGAACACTTTGCAGCAGCTTATGATGATGGTCTGAGTTATATTGGGTCATGTTGACTTGGTTAGACCAAGGTCAACCATAGGACATGAGATGGTTGGACCTTATGATGACATGGATAGATGATATATGGTCTATGTATACATGCATGATGATTCTATGTAGCAGCTACAGGGTTATGATGATGATTCTTGGTTTATAGCAGTGTTTGATCATTTACAGATTATTATTATTGGCCCTGTTCCGGTATATTGGATATATATTTTGATCATGCAGAGACTCATATGGTGTATGAGGACACATCTTGGATGGATTTGGACCTTCTGACTCCAATGAGACAGTTTGTTTTCAGTTCCGGGCACTTACAGTGATGATGTTGCCTCAGTAGGCTGTCCTAGTGCAGTTTTGGCCTGTCGGAGTCCTTGTCAGAGCAGATGTGATTTTTATCCGGTTGACCTAGGGCGCTGATGATGGAGGGGGTGGTCCAGCCACTTGTTTTTACCATATTACCCCCCTCCCGGACACACTGGTGCCCTCACCTTGACAGCGCAGGCACTCCAGGAGGCAGTTTGGGGCAGTTTCACGCTTCCCGAGGCATTTCAGGATTGGTAGAAATGGCTATTGAGGAAATCGATTTGGGCTACTGAGGCAATGTTATGGCATGGGATGATCAATGATGATAGATCGGGGTCCTCCACACCTCCTCCAGCAGTTTCAGCTTCATCGGGGCCCGCATACATCATTTATGGCACTTTCTGAGGATTTCTGAGGTCTTTTAGAGGCCTACGATTTGACTATGGAGGCACGATTTGGTACATTGATGATTATTTATTGATTATTGTGCTATGGGGATTGACCAAGGAGGGATAAAATTACCCCTTGGACCCACCATAAGCCTCTTATTATATTTTGTCATCATGATTTGGTGGGATTCCCCTCTTCTAGGGCGATTTTGTCCACTCACATAATATTTTATTTGTGATCCATGTATTTTATTGTTAAGCTCATCTCAACAATTGATTAGACATTTGTATCTTTTAATCTTAGCCACTCATTCAAAAAGTGGTTAGGGTTTTGGTGCCTCTCCTTCCTATTTAAAGGAGAGAGCTTCTCATTGTAAGGGGTCTTTGGCTCTTGGATTATTGGTATAGAAAAACTTTCTTGTGAAAATTCTTGTGGTCTCCTTTGCATCTGGTGTTCTTAGATGGTGATTGGAAAGTCTATTGCAACCTAGCATTTGGAATTTGTGGTAAGATCTATCTTTTTTTGGAAATCATTGTTTCTCTACAGGAGGGCGACTTCAACAAGGGCGATTTTGCAAGGCTTCTTCAAATCGACTTTATTGGCATTCGCTTGTATCAGGGGGTTATCATTGGCATCATTGTGATCTATGCTTTCTTTCTGTTACTTCTCTTGTGGCATTAGCCTTATCTCTTGATTGCATCAAATCTGATATTGTTGACGTTTGTTGTGCAGGAGAGAGGGCGCATTGGCTTCTTGGACTAAATCGATTGCATAGAAAACTACCTCAAAGCTTCTCAAATTGATCGGGTTTCCATAGATCATCATCATCAAGGCATCTACAAGGTTACCCAGGTAAGATCCACAGGTTTGTTTCTCTTATCTTTATCCAATCCATTGACATAGTTCATAAATTGATAAAACCCTAATTATTTCAAAACCCCCATTTTCCATTTTCTCATATCTACTTAGATCTAGTGGGTTGTTGGGCATAATATTGAAAACCCACCTCTATAGCATCCACGGCATCCCGGATCTATAGTTTGGTGAGGATTGGCTTCCATTTAAACCCCTTCCCAAGCCAACTTCGCTCTCCCAAGCAAGGGCACACTTCTTGGTGGTAGTGAGTTGACCTAGATCTAGGTAGTGGGTAGTTGAGATCCCGCTTGATTCATAATCTAACCTACCCCCAGATTGTCACTTTTCTGATTTTCACCTTGTGGGCCCTATTCCACATTTTAAGGGATTTAATCCCCATTTTTTGGACCACTTGGTACATTCAAACTCAGATCTAGTAAGATCTAACCGTCGGATTGTCGTAAAATTATAGATCCACAATCCTACTTGACTAACCCACCCGGATCTAAAGTTTGGGTGCCATCGGACTTGTCTTGACTCACCTAACCCACATTTTTAGCCTCCTTGGGTAAAGTCGCACCACCTTGGAGAAGTGAGTTGACTCACTTCTAGGACGTGGGTACTTGAGATTTTTGGAGATTTGGAACGAGAATAATTCAAAACCTAGGTCTAGTGTGTCATCTTGTCAAATCTTGCCTTGGGGATAGCATTCCTTGTTTTAAGGGATTGTGGTCCACTTTGGTCAAACCTAGATCTAGATCTAGTCATCCATCAAGACTGTAATTGCCCACTTGTCTCATGCCATAGGAGTCCTTAACCACAAGTCAACCCTACTTTGACTCCATTATCCCAATTCCCAAGGCACTGGTTTCTCTCCAAGTCAATTCGACTTTCCTAGATTGTTGGATTAACTTGTGGTTTGACCTTCTGTGTTGAACTAAACCCTTGATGCCATCATGTATCATGGTCAAGCTTGTCACTTGTACTAGTTAGCCCCAATACAACCCTTAACTACCCTGCATTGGACACAATTCCCAAGGCAATGGATTTTCCAACATTGAACTAGTACTCCAATTCTAGATCTCATTCCAAACATTATAAGTCATTCTCACATCAACTATGGAACAAAGTTATACCCATTGAACCCCTCACTTGGCTTGTGACTTCATCCTAAGGTCTAGGATAAACCATACACCTAACTTCACTTAGAAATACCCTGATTTGGTGTCTTGGTTTTGATCTCTCCTGTCGGGAGTAGATCGGGTCTCCCCCTTTGTTGTCTAGGCTAGATAACATAAAGCGAAGGTTGCCTCGACTGGCATGACAACCATATATTGGAGGTCGAGGTGATCGTGGTTGCACCTTTTGAGTTGCCCTTCCCTATTGCCATCCATGATTGGATATATCCATAGGGGTAACTACAGTATAGGTGATAACAATACTGTCATACCCTTTATCAAGTCTAATCTAAAGGTACTAGATAGCCTCATCTTAATTTTAACCCTTCTACCTTGGACACGTTTCCCAAGGCAGAGACATTTCTATCATTTGCTAGTGCCTTGATCCTGGATCCATCTTTAAAACTCATAAGTCACTTGTATTATCACATTGGGTCAATATTTATATCTCAAAAGCCTCTTGATCCAACCTTAACTCATCTTGTGACTTCATCCTTAGATCTAGGGTTCACTATACCTCACACCTTACGTACTTCATTTATCTGATTTGATCTGGTGTTCCGGTTAGATCTCTCCTGTCGAGAATTGATCTGGGTCTCCCCCATTGTTATCTAGGGCTTGGATAACACAAAGTGAAGAGTCCCTCGATTGGCATGACAACCAATCCATCTTGGGAATCGTGGCCCTCTTGGTTCACCTCTTTGGTTACCTATCCCCTCTACCATCCTGTATAGGATTCATCACTTAGGGCAACTACAAGTTGTGTGATAACATTTTGGCACCATTGTCGGGGAGGTAGAGGCTTACCTTCGGTGTTTGCAAGTGTTTGTGCGTTATTTCATATCTTATTGCATCCGGTTTTTTACTTTGGTGATTACATTTATCCATTGCATAATTAACCTAATCACCTAATTCACTCATCTCACCTCTCCTACAACATAATCATTTTGGTGAATTACTCTTGTGGTTCACCTGGCGACTCCACAATGCGACTTCACTGGCGAACCCATATATAGACTCCACTGGGGAATCTTAAATTTATAATTCATAATGGACCCAGATATTCTCCGTGACTTTTTGTAGACCGCAAAAGAAATAAAAGAGTATAATGAAAGAAATTCAAGATTTAGGTACGAGGATAATTATCATGGGTATGAACCTGCATATCAAAACTCTTATGATGCCCATCGCTTGCCTCATCCATCTAATAAATTTTCTTCCCCAAATATCTCGAGTGAACGAATTAGAAAATATCAAACCCAGCCAAGGATTTTGGTGAATGATTCTCTCCCAACTCAAGCAACTAAAGCCTTTAGGAAACCCAAGCCATCCCTTTTTTATTTTTCAGAAATATATGGGGCACCTCATCTTATGCCAAATGGATACATCAGGAGGTTGCCTCGTTTTGATGGAAGTAATCGAACATCTACTGAAATTCATTTGGATGTCCTCTGGGACTATATGGAATCCCTGGGTGCTGACGCTGAGCATGTCTATATGCAAGCCCTTGGTGCGTCCCTACAAGGGGATGCCCAATTATGGTTTGATCATTTATCCCCAGGATCCATCACTGGGTATGACATGTTCATGGATTTGTCAATAAGTGAGTGGGGAGAAAACATTAATGAATCTATGGAAGAACAGTCAGACATGAGTGTCTTGATGAAAACCAACTTGATGAAGATGATCAAGATCATACTGATAATGAATTAACTAATGATTGTCCTTATCAAATTGATTCCTCTTCTCCTTAGCCAATAGAGTCTCACGAGAAAATAATGTATGACAGTGAGCAAATTTCAACTCCTCAGAATTATTGCCTCAACATTGACATAAGAGGGGAACTTACCAAAATCCTGTCATCATTACCTGAAGAAGTCACAAATGAAGAGGAGAATACCAATGATTTCCATCAGGAAGTATCAATGGTTGAGTCTTCCATTAGTGAATCCTTTGAAAATGCTCTTGGGATGCCTTTTCACAATCCTTGTGTAATTAATGGTATTTCTGATCATGGTATTGAAGAAGAAAATGGTGACCACAACCAGATTTATTTTGAAATGAGTTCATTTGATCATTGCATGCTTAGAGATCAAATTTATGAAAATGATTAAGTGGTTGTTGATACCATCCCTAATCAATTATCATCATGTGAATTTAATAATAAATCAATTGAAGAGAAATCTCATGATGAGGATGGGTTAATGAATCAAACTAATAGAATTTTCAAATCAATGTCTAACTGGTTATGGGAAGCTCGGAAACAATCCTTCACTTAACTCATCTAATGTTGATATTTTTCCCAATTCAATTTTTGATCGGGATAACTTATTTCAATTCTTGGGGTTGGGTGCTCGCAATAAGTTCTTTCCCTTTTGTCAAATTTCAAGGTCAATCAATCTAAGCCATCTGGGAGAAACTACACATTTTCAATCCACCCTCCCCTCCCAACTTTTTGAATCTGCTTTGGGTTTGTGGTCTGGTCAATCTTTTATTTTTGAGATTTCCAGTCAAGAGTCTAAGCATTGTCACATGAATGGAGATAAAGCACTTCATTTCCCTTTTCAGTTATCCTTGATGAATAACATATTTCAGTGTATCAATCCTTCTTGTTGGTGGCTAGAAAGGGTATATAAAGATCGATTTCATTTTTCTCCATTTCTAAACAACAGTTGGGGCTAATCACCATCTCATTTTTATTGCAACAATTTATCCTCATTTGGTTGGTCCATCATTCTTGGAGTGAACAAAATTGATTATCCTAGTTGGTCCATCTTTTCCCTCCATGCATTTTGAACAATAATTTCTATGATCTTTTTGATATCTTAATGGAGGAGGTTTGCATTAGTCGGTCTCCTCCTTGGCATGATTTCATTTTGCACCATTCAAATACTTTCTCAAATTTTAAACAAGTCAAGAACATTGTGAGATTAGATTCATTGATCTTTAACCTAATCTTGACTTGTTTTGTCAAGGAACATCAAGGAAAAATCATTGACCAATTGGATGAATGGTTGCATTGGATTTATGAGTTCACTTAGTACTTGTCTGACTGGTTAGATTAGGGTAGGTAGGAACTGAATAAGCTCACTTGAGCAGTAGTTTAGTATAGTTTTGCCATTGAGTCTGGCACCTTTTCCTCTTTTAAGCTCACTTTCGATGCTAGGAGTTAGTCTTGAATGTCTTTTATTTGTTTTTCCTGCAAAATAATGAAAAATTGAAATTTTGTTAGTACAATAGTTTATTTACTTTTAGCATTTTATTTTAGTACTGTTATTTGATATTTTTGTATATACATGCATGTTACTTGTTATCAACTATTTTGTACAATAGTTGAACCTCCATTGAGCCGCCGGTGTTGGAACACCATCAGTGTTCACTTCCAGAGTATCAGGGGTTCAGTTGCAATAATTAGCCAACTTTGGCTAGCCAATTTTATTTTTCAGTCAAAATGACCATGGCCCCACGGGGTTTGTAATAAGTGTGCTAGTAGGATTTTTGAGTGGCTCGGTCCCCCATGACTTGGTTATGCAACTAAGGCATTCCAGGGATTTTTTTTCCCTTGACAATTATGCTTTGCCTATAGCCGAGTAATAATCGATGAGGTTTTCTCCTGCTTCCTCCAAAGCTGGAATGCACGATTTTGAAAATTTGAGCCTTGGGGGGATATTAGAGTCCAACTGATGCATATAAGCCTACTAGACACCATGTATGTCTTAGATGGTTATTTTATAGGGTCCTCGTCCAATAAAAACACTGTTCGAAAAACATTTACTGGATGCGTTGGAGGAGTTTTTATTATTTTTTAATTATTTTTCCAAATATTTAATTGGAAAAATTCTAATTTGTAATATGTCAGTCATCCGGGGTCCGAATTCAGAGTTTGAAGGCTTAAATCATAAGCCAAAAATCATACATGACCCCCGGACCAGCTTATCCTAAGTTTCGGATGTCAATTCAGCCTCATAATTAATAATTTCTCAAAAAACCATTTACAGAGAAATTATTAATTAAAATATTAAAAAATAAATATTTTGGAGATTATCCAAATCTCTCCAAAATAATCCAAAATGATTAAAATAAAATGCTAATTGACATGGCACTGGGCATTAATGAAGGTTCCAATCAACTACAAGTTCATTCAGTGAGATGTACAGTCACTACAGGTCAATCTCCTTGAGATAATTCGCCCTCCTTCATTAGTTTCACGAATTGGTGATGTGGAGGTGATTAAGTGCGAGGTTAAGTTAGCATTTAATACAAGGTGGGCGCCCTCCTCAAATTATGGGCTCATCTTAAGATCCAACTCAAGGCAATTCGAGTTACCTCTATTCATTGCACTCCAAGCTTATCTCATGAAGGAATCACACCCTCCTCCAATTGCTCACGACATATCTAGTTGGAAGGTGTTTATTGGATGGTGATAATTACTATGTGGGAGTGGGGGGCACCTTGCCTAGGTGGAGGCCACCTCCCCACTCTCAACCACCACAAACTCGAGTTGTGTGATGTATCTCACTCCAAGCCACCATTAGATTGATTATTGATTGAAATTTCGAAATTATGTCAAGTGCTATTTGGCTCTCTTCAAGCCAATTCGAATTAGGGTTTTAGCCTTCTAGTTTTGTATAAAGAGCATGCCTTTGGGCACTCTTAGGATGGAGAATTGGGCATAGAAACTCGGGTGAAATTGTAAGCATTCTTTGTTAATAAAATATTTTCGACTTTGGAGGTCACTTGCATTGGCTCTTGGCATTGTGTCTTCATTCTATGATGAAGTAATATCTCTTTCACCCTACTCTTTGATTTCTATTTTGATTATTGTATGCTTATTGAAGACTAACAATCTAGTACTTAGGCTTCTAATCAAATTGTTATTGAGTGTTTGTGTCTTCAAGGGTCGTATCAAGTAGAAGATTTTGGCATCTAATACCTTCACTATGCAGGAACTCTATTGTTGATGATCTTTGTTTGCAGGGGTTCAAGCAATTTCGATCTTTCTTGCCTCATCCATCAACCAACAAAAAACTCCATTTTCAGTTACTGGTTAACTCTAAGTTGTGGAAAGCCTAAAGTTCTACCCTTCTCCAAGCCTAGATCTCTCCCATCAAGTTTGTTTTTTGCTTGTGACAAGCTTGATCCTTGCCTCGTTTTGACCTCCTCCTTCCTTGCTTTCGTCCCTCCTTCCTTGCTCTCGTCTTCTTCAAAGCTTCCTCTCCTATCACCCTTCCAAACCTCCTCTCCTAGCTTCGTTTTTGGTCTTCTCACCTTCCTAGTATTGCTCTCGTCCTACCCTAAAGCTTCTTCTCCTTGCTCTCTTTCTGGCAAAAGCTTCACCCTTCGTCCTCCTTCATCCTCACCTTCTTGCCTTCGTTTTCTTCTAGCCTTCATCCCTTTCGTCTCCCTTGATTGGCTTTCCTCTTTTGCTTAGTTTTAGATCCCTCTTTAGTTAGTGTTAGCATTGTTAGTTTTGCATTGTACTTCATCATTTTAGTTTGCATTTAGTTCATTTTGAAGTTTAAATTGTTAGATCTCATCTTCTTAGTTAGTTTGCATTTCATTTTTCAATTCTTAAGATCTAGTTAGTTTCAAGTTTGTTTTGATTTTGCACTAATGCTAATGGGTGCATGAGTGTCGGACTTTTTGTTGTAGGTGTTGAGAAGAGAACAAATCATCAAAGAGAAGCAAGAAGAAACTTGAACCAAAACCATTTGGAGATATCCCAAAGAAGAGGAAATCATCAAGAAGAGCAATAAACCATAAGGAAGATCCAAAACCAATGATGATGATGTTAACCATGAAAACTTGAACTTCCAATCTCCTTTTTGTAAAAGAAGTCATAAGACTTCTTGCTTCAAGTATTTTTTATTTTCAGTTTCTCTCATTGGTTGAAATTCCTCAAAAGTTGTAATCATTAATAAAATCATTTTTGAGTGGGGTTTTTAAGTCCCCACTCCCGACTTCTCCCATTTGGGGAAGTTTGTTGGTTGTTTGCTTTCTTTCCGTACTTAGCTTAGTTTTTGCTTTCAGTATTTCTCGCATTATTTGCAAGTACATCAATCATTTACATTGTTAAATTAATCAACTGTTTACTTGCACTTTATTTCATTGCTGTGCATTGCATTTAGTTCAGATAAGTCTCTTGAACTTGTCGCAAGACGAGTCAAGAGCACTCTCTATCGGAGAGCATACTTGTATTGTTGCATCCTGCATTGCATGTAGATTAGCTAAGACTCTTGAACTTTGTCATAAGACGAAGTCAAGAGCACTCTCTGTCGGAGAGGTCTCATTGTGCTCTTAATAAAAATACTTCAATTCACATTCCCCTCTTAAAATTTATTTCGTTGCTTTCCACCACCAAGTATGCTCTACCTTCCCTAAGGGATTGGATTACTCAAAACGGTGATTGGATTTGATTAATCTCATAAGTGATAACCATAATAAAATCTTCACCCCCATAATCAACGAACCGACATTGTTTCGAGAAATGCTCAGGTAGTGGGCAAATTCTTACTGGTGGCGCCAGAAATCACCGTTGTCATAGAGTTCTAGCTTGCTAGTTAAGTTCCTTGGACACCTAGCCTAGAATACTGGACGGTCCGTCAGGTCACCCAGGAGAGCCACTAAAGGTATACTTTTTCCGGTTGGACTCATACCTTGCTTTCTTAGCCTTAATAATCAAGAACACCTAAAATACTTGAAAATTTACCAAGAACAATTTCAAAACGATCTCACGAACATTACATTGTGACTTACATTTTCAGCATCACAAGCACTTGTTTGACTCCATTTGGCACTGGTCTTAAAACTTACATGTATCATCTTGATATGGACCATTAGTCCTTGTGCTTTTGTTTAAATTATTTTGTGGATGCTTTTTTAAATTTCAATGTCAAAGTGTATTGTTCATCTTGATATATGTGTCTTGTAAATTGCAACGTGGATTGCATATTTATTGTGTTCTCATCATTAAAAAACTCCTAAACAACACCCATCTGCATCATTCCATCATTTAAAACACTTAAAACACAAAAGCCATAGAAAACTCTTTGTTAGGGACAACCCCCCTTGGCTTCGTTAGGAGTTTGCCTAACCGGAGGAGCTGGGATTCAGGTGACAGTACCTAGCTCATTGCTTGCCCCCAAGGCCACACTTCTCCCACTAGTAGTGAGGAGACAGCTTTCGAAAGATTTTTGTTGTTGGTGTGCATCTCGGCGGACAACATTACTTACGACCGATCTACGAGTTTGGTATAGCTCTTTGCTTTTTGTAAGTAATAGGTACATTCTGAAGATGATGCAGAGCAAAAGTGCACGTTCGAGGATACGAGTAGCAAAATGATGAGGACCAGAGATTCTGAGGTTCTCAAGCGCTCTATTCAGCAGAGCACTTGTCCCAGATGGAGCCAGATGTTATCACATTTATAATAGCCGAGGCTACCATATCTTCAGATCGAATTCTAGTATTTTTCTCAGCCAGTCCTTTACATTGAGATGCTTGAGATCTAACTTCGGTAGTTTGTGTGTGTGGGAGAGGAGGGCACACTTGGTTCTCTGGGCAAATCGATTTCACTTGGACACTCCTGTTATCACACAAACTCTAGCTGCTGAAAATGAATGTCCCAACAGGGATGGTAGAGGGTGAGCAGCTAGGAAGGTGTAACCAACAATGGCCAAGTCCTCCGTTCAAGGAACGGAAGTCACACCGGACAAGGCTATTGTCACTTTAGACGAGGCACGTAGCCAAGTCAGGGAGGAGACCCCGCTCAACCGGTGATGGTTGAGATACAAAAATACACCCAAATCCCAAAATATAAAGAGATGAAGACAAGAGATGAGTGTTAATGAGATCCTAAGGTCGGTTTCAGCCACCGGTTGGACACACGGATGAAATAAGCACGTTAATGAAATGTGACCAGCGATCAATTGTGATGAATAAAATAGATTAGAAAAATGATCAAATGGCTGAAAATCAACTAAGGATGTAAACAAGCTAGAAGTGAAAGAGAGGAGTGATCTTGTCCAAGGAAGAGAGTTAAGTAGTGAAATAATGGACCTAAGGCAACAATAAATTAGTGTTTAATGGCACTTCTAGCAATCGGTAGTTTGATTTCTTCAGGTAAAATGGCGATTTAAAACCAAATCTAAACTACCCAGAACCCCAAAGTGACCCAATCAAGCTGAGAGAGAAAAACGCCCTAGAGGGGCGTTTTGGGCAAAAATACCAGTGCTAGTTCTATGGGTAGATGGAGTCAAAAAGCAATGAAACTTTGGATTTAGGCGTTTAAGAACAAATCATAAGCGGGTTTGGAAAGAAATTTAAGTTTTAACGATCAAATTTTGAGATTTTAATTTAAGGATTTATTCAGTGGTTTTGCAGCTTAACATACATACACTGAAATTGGAATTCTATGAGATCAGCAATGAGGAGTACCTGGGATAGAAGTGTATGGAAGAAATAGGTTGAAGACCAGCTTCACGTCCAATAGTTGAGCAACCAGCGAATTCTGTGGGCGTTTTGAGCAACCGGATGACCAATAGCGACCTGAGTACCTGCCACAACAAGAGAAAGTCAATAGGTGCAGCAAATAAACAAGTAAGAACAACAAATAGATGGCTGAAAGTAAAAGAATTGACAAGCTGAAAGCAAAGACAACTCCCTTGTGAATAACTTTGACGAGATTTGTTAGAATGGAGCTCCCACTCCAAGTGTAGCACCTCCCTTCAAATGGCCACCTTCCCTGCAATTCGTGTTAGCCAAATAATGGACAAAAAACTCACTAAAATGCTCCACAAAGCTATGAAGAAAAGCTAACAATCAACACTATCAACAATCCATACACATCATCTCAAGAAGTCGGGAGAAGAATCTCTATATTACCCCAATCTCAAGTTTTTACAATGCCAAGAAGGAGTAACAATGGGAGGGACTCTCTCTTAAGTAGAGAATGCCCCAATGTAACCCTGTTTCCCCCCAAAATGGATGGTTGGGATGCATTCCCAAATAGCCAAATCGAAGGGTGGAGGAGAGCCCATGAGGGGGTGCGAATTGCCCTCTAGCGCACATGTGGAGAGAGGGGCCCTTCATGGGGCCCATAAAATCAATACAACGGTGGTTGGGGGGTGCCTATGGGCTGTTTTAGCCCCCCATACCAATACACTATGGTCCATATACAATAAAAGACCAAAAATATGAATTTTGCTAAGTGGAAAAACGCCCCCCATGGGCAAATTCGTCCCTTATGGTGAGCTGGGCCAAAAGAGGTACCACAATACATAATAGATGTCCAAACATTACCAACATTACCTTAGAAGACCCCCTTGTATTAGCCAACCTTTGATTTTTTCCATTTTCAATAGTTGCATTTGCCATATTTTGATTTTACATTTAATTAATTGCTGGTTTTTATTGCTGAAGGTGTAAATTGGGCTTTTGACCCACTTATAGTGCCCAGATTGCCGAACCGTCTGCTGCAATGCGATCGTGGACCCCAAAAATAGTAGACATGGTCACTTGAACAACCACGATCCATCACTTAGGCACTGTTTGCCCAAAATCCATGATTTTTAATTAAAACAGGTCCCTGGTAACCCATAATAATTAAAATTCTCACAAACGCCTCAATCTTTTCAAATTCTGACACTTGGAGGTTCATATGGGACCCCAAACGATAATAATTGACCATAATCGAAATCTTGATCGCAACATTTTTTCGGGCCCAGTTTTGGCCTGGTCAGCCTAGTTTGACCAAGTCAAATCTGGTCAAAATGGTGCTGGCTGAATATCTGTATGCCACATGAAGCGAAAGGCTTCCTTATACATGTTAGTACATTACTAAACAATATGAAGCCAATATGGTGATAAAAAATACATAATATCTCAAAAATACGAGGCCCCAGGTGAGGTGGGCCCACCACCTCCAAAAGACTCAAACTGTTATGCACAACCTACAGACTTGACCACTTAGCTGACTTCGGGTGAGGTGGAAAAATAAGGTGTAGGATAAGGGAAGACAAGGACCAAGATTGTGTGACCCTTTGGATAAATCGGGAAAGCGAGGCCCACTGAGATAAGCATACCATGATAATACACAGGGAAGGGCGGTGCCTCACAAATGGGTATAGTGCAGGGAAACCGCCACTAGTCATCTAACAGATACCTCACAATTCACATCCATGCCTTAAGAAGACTCCGTGAGGATCTTTTCTAGAGCCGCCAAACTGGGTGTCCGGCAAACCGTAACTTGAGACTCTAGGGGACAATCTTGAGCTTGTCACTTGCTCCATCTCACCTCCTTGCCCCACGAGACTAGGTGAGGAAATAACCACTACAGTGCTAATATGTATGGCTGACCTGTGTCCGTGTGTGTTGAAAAAACACATTACTTAGACTTTACATTACATTTCATACTTAGACTTTTTGGCCTGATTTTACATTTTTCTAGCCTTTTTGGCTACTTTTCATTTATTACATCATGGCCCTTTTGGGCTTACATACATATCTCAAAAGATATAATCAAGGTGCTCATACTGCAAAGTAATGGGGGAAAGTGTACAAGCTTCGATGACCAGTGGGGAACACCCGGTGAGGCTACACAATCCTATACTGCATTGCAACATCGGGGGCAACCGACATGAGCAAATCCCAGGTTTGAGAGTGCATCTCACACACTAAAGAGCCGAGGCACAAAAGACAAGGAATCATGGCATACTTAGAGGTCAGTGGGGAAGGGGATCCTCAAGGTCACAAATCACAATCCAAGTCGAGAAAGATCAACCTGAATGAGTCGGATGGGTGGAGAAAGTGAAGATGGATCCAAAGTCAGGTGCCTAGGGGGACTAAATGACCAAGTCTATACCAATAGTTGGGATATGATCCAGTGTGCATAGACAGGAGTCTACTGGAAGGGGTGGACTGACATCACCAAGGGCCCAACAACACATCATAATGACAACTAGATCAGCGTATCAATCATCATATGCAAAGTCAATGTACTATCATGTATAAACAAGTCTAATCAACAACATGAACAATAAAACATCAAATGTTATACCTGCCGCACCATATACCTGTTGCTGAAGCTGTCTCTGAAACTGGACCTCTGTTGAATCTGGGCAACAAGTGGCAAACCAGCAATACTCTGTAATGCCCTCAATCAAAAATAAAGCTAGGCAACTATCTCAATGGACTTACTCAAAGCTTGGCAAGGAAGGGTGACCCTCTGGCAGATGCTGTGTAACATGTCTGGACCAATACATGAACCATATGTCCCCACTGATATCTCTGCTCGGGGCAATCTGAACAAAATATATGCCCCCTCTGAAGGCATCTGATCTCTGATCTGGAAAAAAAAGTATAGTATGGTCCCCGACCACACAATCTGCAACATGGTAGCTCCAGCTAACATGGATGTGATAACAACTCCCTCAAATCACCTCAAATTGATCAGGAAGGCATAAATCATCATCATCAAGGCATCTGCAAGATTTTCCAGATAAGATCTACACTTGTTTTCATTTATTTTGGGTTCCAAACCATTGGCCATTTTATTTTACTATCAAAACCCTAACTACGGAAAACTCTAAAAAATCTCTAGCCCAAACAACTTAAAATCGTGGCGAACGATTTCTGGGTATTTCACTTTAGGCCTAACCCAAAGTGGGTTCTCAAGGGCGTCACCCTTGAGGGACTCCTTGTGGCCCAATTCCCTATGCATTGTTTTGCTACCCCTGCGCACTCCCTGTTTTTGCCTCTTTTCTGGGTTGTTTGATGTCGGTTTTTTACTTGTGTGCTAAGATACTAGCATACCCTTTATCAAGTCTAATCCAAAGGTACTAGATAGCCTCAGCTTAATTTTAACCCTTCTACCTTGGACACATTTCCCAAGGCGAGAGAAATTTTCTATCATTTGCTAGTGCCTAGATCCTGGATCCATCTTTAAAACTCATAAGTCACTTGTATTATCACATTGGGTCAATATTTATATCTCATAAGCCTCTTGATCCAACCTTAACTCATCTTGTGACTTCATCCTTAGATCTAGGGTTCACTATACCTCACACCTTACGTACTTCATTTATCTGATTTGATCTGGTGTTCTGGTTAGATCTCTCTTGTCGGGAGTTGATCTGGGTCTCCCCCATTGTTATCTAGGGCTTGGATAACACAAAGTGAAGAGTGCCTCAATTGGCATGATAACCAATCCATCTTAGGAATCGAGGCCCTCTTGGTTCACCTCTTTGGTTTCCTATCTCTTCTACCATCCTGTATAGGATTCATCACTTGGGGCAACTACAAGCTGTGCGATAACAGGACCGTTGAGGCTTAGTCCGACCAGTTGGTAAACCACAAAGAGTGGATTGACTAGTTTAATAGGACAACCCATCCAAGTCTTTTCTTTGAGAACTCGAGAGGTCGTGGATAAATAGAGAGGATCACTCTCTCATTTGATAACACACTCACTCAAGCAAGTTTGCATCAAGTGAGAGAGAAGACAAGTTCGCTGGAGGAGAAAGAGAGAGAGTTGCAGAAGACATCTTATATTTTGGGTTTTCCATCTAACTAAATTGAATTAAAGTGCAAACTCTAACATGGTATCAGAGCCATCCTGAAAGAAGGCACTATGCAGCAACGGGAAACTAGGGCTTCCTAGTTCAAGGTCTTCTCTCTACAGATCATAAAGAAAATAGGGCTATCCTAACTTGCCCTAGGAGGGAGCAGCTTTTGGAGGAAGCAGAATTCAATTTGAAGAAATTTCATTTTTGACCCAGTCAATAGTGCCGGGAGAAAACTAGGGCATCAAACTTTTGGGGTTTTCCTCCATCAATCCGAACAAAGGAGTACACTGGGGGTTTTCCCCAAATTACTAGTAAAATTGCATACTTGGTCCAGAATCTTAAGAGAGTTTGCAGAGGTATTTTGGTGGCCATATATCATCCCTGAACATCATATTCAAGTCCTAATATCATTCATACACCTTCCCTGAAGATTTGAAGGAATTTGGAGTCAATTCAAGACCTAGAGACCAATACTAGTCAAAGGGAAATTACTAGTAAAGTTCCCTACATTGACCAGAATTGAAAGAGGATTTGCAGAAGTATTTTAAAGGTCCAAAAGCATCCCTGAAATACATATTTATGTTCTAACATCATCCATATACCTTCTCAAAAGATTTGGGAGCAATTGGAGCAATTTGGGGACCTAGAGCTCAAAACTAGTCAAAGGTCAAACTAGGGAAAAAAGTGAAAAATTGTCATTTTAATAAAATTCCTAACAAGGGACATTACAGTCTCTCAAATCAAGGAGCAACTTGAAGCAATTGAAGACAAAGTAGAAGAAGGGGAGATTGTAATGACCACCTTGAATGGTCTCCCAAGATCATGGGACTCATTCATTCAAGGAATATGTGCCAGGAAGAAGTTGATCACCTTCAGCGGACTATGGGAAGAATGCACCCAAGAAGAAGCTTGACTAGTAGCAAGAGAAGAGAAGATGGGAGCTAATGATGACCAAGCTCTAACTGCTCACACTAAAAGAAATCACAACAAGAGGGAGGACCACCATCACTAAATATGAAAGATGTTCTCTATGTACCAAGTTTGAAGAAAAATATTCTCTCCATCTCAGCATTAGATGCTAAAGGAATGAGGGTTGCATTTGTTGATGGCCAAGTTCTAATGTGGCTAAAAGGAAAGTAAATAAATGATGCAACAGTAATTGGAGAGCAAGAGGGAGGCTTGTACAAGTTGAAAGGACAACTAGAACAAGCATTGGTCCATGACTCCATGGAACCAAGTGAATTGTGGCACAGAAGCCTTGCACATGTGCACTATAGAGCACTACCAATTGCAAGCAAAGCAGTTTCAGGTTTACAAGAAATCCAGACAAGGAATGAAGGCATTTGCAAGGGATGTGCACAAGGAAAGAACGTGAAGAAGATATTTCCTAGCAATGAAAGCAAGGCAAAAGGAATATTGGAGATAGTCCACTCATATGTGTGTGGCCCCATGTCTTCCAACTCATTAAGCAGGTATGTATACTATGTTTCTTTTATAGATGACTTTTCCCGTAAGACATGGATTTATTTCTTGAAGGGCAAAGATGAAGTATTTAGCAAATTCAAGGAATTCAAAGCCTTGGTTGAAAATCATACTGAAAAGAAGATCAAGACCCTACGATCAGACAATGGCGGAGAATTCACCTCGGGAGAATTCACCTCGGAAGAATTCAAGGAACTTTGCAGAGAATCTAGGATTAAGAGGGGGTTGAGCACTCCTTACAATCCTCAACAGAATGGCGTTGCAGAACGTAAGAATAGAACAATAATGGAAGCAACGAAGGCAATGCTACATGATCAAGATATTCCAATGCACTTATGGGAAGAAGTAGCAAGAACAGCTGTATGTACAAAACCGTACACCTCACTGTGTATTGAACAACAAGACTCCCGAGGAAGCTTTTTCAGGAGAGAAACCAAAAGTCAGCCATCTCAAAATATTTTGTTGCCTTGTGTACATACACATTCTGAAAGAAAAGAGAACAAAGCTAGACCCTTCAAGAAAGAAGGGCGCATTCGTGGGATACAGTGACACATCAAAAGCTTACCAAATATACTTTTCGGGATTCAAGAAGATCGAGATCAACAGAGACAAACTTTTGATGAAGATTCAGCATACAACAAATCAAGAAAATTACCTATAGAAGAAATTGAAGAACCTGAGGATCCCAAAGCTAGAGACACAGTTATGGAAGAGACACTTCAAGAAGATCACCAAGACCATGAAATGGCAGAACCACAACAACCTGTAGATCCACCTCGTGAGAAGAATTCCCACAAGAGAAGACTAGCATGGGCACGCGAAGCAATACAAGATGCAGAGAGGTATGGCACTCCAGATGGGACACACAGAGAAAGCAAGAGACCCAGACCATACTCCAATTATGTGGCCCTACTATGTGACATTATTGATAAAGAACCTTCCAACTATGAGAAAGCAGCAGAGAAGAAGAAATGGAAGGATGCCATGATCGAAGAGTACCATTCGATTATGAAAAATGATGTCTGGGACATAGTTCCCAGACCATTAGCGAAGTTTGTTGTGACTTCAAAGTGGATCTACAAGATCAAGCATGCTACAGATGGTAGCATTGAAAAACACAAGGCAAGATTTGTGGCACGTGGCTTCTCCCAGAAATAAGGCATAGATTACGAAGAGACATTTGCACAAGTAGCAAGATACACTTCCATTAGATCTATACTTGCTCTAGCCGCGATAATCAAATGGAAGGTACACTAGATGGACGTCTAGACAACATTCTTGAATGGTGTAGTCGAAGAGGAAGTGTATGTGGAACAGCCACTAGGATTCGAGAAACATGACAGACAGACTCATGTGTGCAAATTGAAAAAATCCTTGTATGGCTTGAAGCAGGCACCCAGGACATGGTACGGCAGGATGGACAGCTTTCTGATGAGCTTGGGCTTTACCAAGAGTAAAGGAGATTCCAACCTTTACATCAAGGTTGAGGACAGAAGACCAATGATACTACTACTTTATGTAGATGACCTGTTTGTAACAGGAGAGGATGAGCTCATTGCAGATACGAAGAGAAAGCTTGCCACAGAGTTCAAGATGAAGGACCGGGGGATGATACACTACTTCTTAGGCATGGAGGTGTGGCAAAGTACAGATGGAATTTTCCTTGGTCAAGGAAAGTATGAGGTGGAGATTCTAAAGAGGTTCAGAATGATGGACTGCAAGGCAATGGCCACACCAATGGCATCGAACTTGAAGCTACTGTTTGATGCTTCATTAGAGACAGTTGCTGCCACAATGTACAGGAAGATGATTGGTTCGTTGATGTACTTGACAAACACGAGACCAGACATATGCTTTGCTATGAACACCCTGAACCAATTCCTAACGGATCAGAGACATGTTCACCTTATTGCTGCAAAGCATATATTGAGGTACCTGAAGGGTACAATTGAGTAAGGGTACAATTGAGTATGGGATCAAGTATGAGACGGATCAAAAGATTAACCTGCATGGTTGTGTTGATCCGGATTGGGCAAGCAGTGCCACGGACAGGAAGAGCACTTCAGGATGCTGCTTCAGTTTGGGATCCGATATGATCTCCTGATTTAGCAGGGAGAAGTCATGTGTGGCACTAAGTACAGCCGAAGCAGAGTATGTTGCAGCCTGTTCGGCTAGTTGTGAGGCAGTATGGTTCCGCAAGCTACTATCATATTTGTTTGATCTCAAGTTAGAGGCAACTTGAATCTTTTGCGACAACCAGAGTTGTGTGAAGTTGTCCGAGCAAGTCGAAGCATATTGAGATCAAGTACCACTATATCCGGGATATGGTGCAAAGAGGAGCAGTGAAGCTCCAGTATGTGGTGATAGACGAGCAGATAGGCGATGTGTTGACCAAGCCGCTAGCAAGAGTGAAGTTCAAGTACTTCAGAGAGAAGCTTGGTGTTATCCAGATTGAGGTTCCTCGAAAGAGGGAGTGATGTGACCGGAAGACGCAGGTGCACCAGGGATGTATCTTACATGGTGGAAGACGCAGGTGGTCAACAAGGACGTAATGCACCTAGGGTGCTCATGGGATGTATCCACATGTTTGAAGACGCTGGTAGGTCCACGGGTCATAAAGCATCTAGGATGCACCTGGGTTGTATCTTACATGGTGGAAGACGCAAGTGGTCCACAAGGACGTAATGCACCGGGGGTGCTCCTGGGTTGTATCCACATGTTTGAAGATGCAAGTTGACCAAGAGTGTCGTAATACATCTGGGTTGTAACCATGGGGTGGCAGACGCAGATGTCCCTGGGCTGTACCCAGTCCCACTGGGTGGGAGACGCAGGTTGATTGATAGAGAGACGTAATACACCTAGGGTGCTCCTGGGTTGTACCCACTGGGTGGGAGACACAGGTGGTATGATGGACATGATGAATGCACCTGGGCTGCTCTCTGTGTGTAATGATGAGATGCTCTGGATGCGATGAGATGATAGTAGGAGACGCAGGTGATTGCTGCGGCAATGTAATGTGTTGTCCTAGGCTGTACCTACTTGATGGCTTGCTTGTAGAAATGATGAAGACCTAGATGGGAGCTAGGCCTACATCCAGCATGAAAAAGGGTTGGCTTTGTAGAACTTCTCATAACGGATAGATTCGAGAGATGTCACTAGTCAATGATCAACAAGATGAGGATTGTTGCAGCGATGATGATGATCTAGCGATGATGACGTTGTCCAGAGTGACGACTGTGGCGAGAGAATACCTTCCTAGTTAAGAGGGAGTGTTGTTGTAAATGTAACTTCGGAAGATATTCTTTTGTATATTATTATTATATTATCATTGTACTTTTATTGTACCTCCGTTGGAGATGTTTTTCCTCCGTTCGGAGATGTCATTATTGTATTTGTTCATGCTAGAATATCGAGGTAAAACCTCCATTGTAAGTCGAGGCAATAGCTCCCCAAAAGATAAATGTAAATTGTATTTTTGAGTCTCCCTAGGACAGGTTGGCCCAATCAATTAGAGAGGTCAGCCCCGTTAGGAAAAAGGTCACTCACACTTAAAGTATAAATAGAGAGGATCACTCTCTCATTTGATAACACACTCACTCAAGCAAGTTCGCATCAAGTGAGAGAGAAGACAAGTTCGTTGGAGGAGAAAGAGAGAGAGCTGCAGAAGACATCTTATATTTTGGGTTTTCCATCTTGCTTGATATTGTACTAGTGACGAATCTATTTCTGAGGAAGTTGCGGGGTTTTCTCCTTTATGGTTTCCCCGAGGAAATTTCCTGTGTCTTTTGTGTTCTGTTGTGCTTGTCTATCTTTCAGTTTAAAGATCTAACTAAATTGAATTAAAGTGCAAACTCTAATATACTGCTAATGTACCTCCATGCAAGGCATCTGAATCATGGACGACATCTCGAGATACCACTATCTCTAACAAGGAGTACTAGTCCATCATGAAGAATGATGTATGGGAGGCGGTTCCAAGACCAGAAGAGAAGTCAATAGTAACTTCCAAATGGATCTACAAGATCAAACATGTTGTAGATGGCAGCATAGAGAAATACAAAGCAAGATTTGTGGCTCTAGGATTCTCTCAAAAAGAGGGAGTAGATAATGACGAGACGTTTGCTCCAGTAGCTAGACACACTTTTATTAAAGCTATTATCTCCATAGCTTCCGTGATGGGATGGAAATTACACCAAATGGATGTCAAGATAGCCTTCTTGAATGGTGTCATTGAAGAAGAAGTGCACATCGAGCAACCTCCAGGATATGAGACTCAATGACAGAGAATCGTGTATGTAAATTGAAGAAAGTCTTGTATGGGCTTAAGCAAGCACTTAGGGCATGGTATGCCAAGATAGATGGATTTCTTATGAGATAGGGTTTTAGCATAAGTGAAGCAAATCCCAACCTTTACTACAAGGTTGTGGATGGCTAGCCAGTGATATTACTACCGTATGTAGATGACCTGTTTCTTACGGGGAACGAGAAGCTCATAGATGAATGCAAGAGGGAGCTTGCAGCAGAATTTGAAATGAAGGATTTGTTATCACATACATAGTAGTTGGGCTACCATGTTAGCAGAGCAGATATTTGCACTTTTTCGAGCTTTGCCTTTGCATATTTTCAGTGAGATTAGCTATGATGAGCAGCATTATTTATGATCACTCACACATCAGAGCATCTTTATATCAGACATTTAGTAGACCTTATGCCAAGGCTGAGCCTTGAGACCTCAGATTTGATGACCGATATGACCTTTTGTTCCATATAGATACAGGGCAGTGTTCAGTGTTTCAGATGCAGTATTCTCAGTGGTTGTAGTTGGTTTAGATTACAGATGTTGATATATGACCCAATATATATATGATGTGCATTGATGTTATTACCTTGTTGTTTAGGTCATTTTGATAGCGATGACTTGGTATATAGTAATTATGATCTGACAGTATATTAATATTGAAATGAAATTGGTTGTTATGGATTACAGGCATGATTGTATTACTGACATTTGGAAACTCTTGCTTTATACGTGTTGGTCTTTACCTTCCTATGAATGTGAGCATGATCATTTATTGTCTATTTTGACTTGCTAGCCTAGGCACCATTTCCACTTGTCTCCATCCATCCATTTGTCCTTCCCCATTTATTGATTTTCACCCCAACTTACACCTTGACCTGTGATATGGATAACCTCCCCGCTTGTGCCTCTATGTTGGACATGCATCCATGTTTATTTTGTGTCTCGGCTCTGAGTTGGCAACAAAACTTGCTTTTAGTAATTTGGATTTTATGCCTTTATCACTCTAGTCAGTTGCCCCGATGTGTGGTTTTGATTTGCGGAAGTCCCCCTAGTTGCTTGAGTTGCATTGACTAAAACCTGAAGCAAATTGTACTACATTTGGAAACTATTGTTATATCTTGTAAAGCCCAATGAAAAGGGCCATGAAATGGAAATGAAATTCAATGCTATGAAATGTAAATGCACCCCGGATGAAAGCTGCGATTAGTTGTGCTTGTAAGCACATGCAAAATCCCAAAGGGGTCATATTAGGCTTAAAAAGCAATGGATAAATGTATGCTAAATCTAAATATTGTTGGCCATGAAATTTTGTGAAATGAAATGAAAGGTCCTAAAAAGCAGTGGTTAAATGTATGCCAAATCTAAACACTGCTAACCTTATGTGAAACTTTCCTCATTAAGCCTACGGGTTATGATATGAGATGGAGCAAGGGACAGCTAATTCTAAGTGTCTCCTAGAACCTCAAGTTACGGTTAGTCGGGCACCTAATTCACGGCGGTTCTAGTAGTAGACATTTTTGCCAAGGTTGAATAAGCACTTCTATGAACAACTTATCCATTTGTGAGACACTGCCATTCCTTGTGTACTCCTTGTCCAGCACATGCTTAAGTGTGTAACACCATGTCCCTCATCCAAAGTATCACAGTGTCAAGTCAGTCAAGTCATCCCTATTCAGCCTAGCCTTGCATCTGTAGTCTTCACCCTTTGCTAGCAATTTGATCATGTCCACAAACGAGTATATTCTTGAGATTCTTCTTGAAAGTAAGTTATTTAACTAACCTATTATTATTTATTAACTGCCAATGAAATGATGCTTAATACTTTAGAGTCTTTCTATGAAAATGATTTAGAGAGCATGTCTTAACCATTTGCACTTGCAGCAGCATGGCTTCTTTAGCCAGGGTCATATTTTGATCAATTTGATCGGTCAAACTTAGTTTGACCAAGGTCAACCTTGGGATCTGTGATGAGATAGACCAGTTTTATTATGTGATGTTGATCTATGGTCTTTTATATACCTCTTAATGATTCCATATGACGGGAATAGACTTCAGATGATGATTGATGCAGTTTTTTATGATTATTATTATTTCTAGATCATCATATTTTCACTTGTCTGGGTATGGTGGTTCCTACAGATGATCTTACAGGTTGCCATGAAGCGTATGAGTACTCATCTCTAGTGGATTTGGGTCTTCTGGATCCATTGAGACACTTCTCTTTCAGTTTCAGGCAACCCCGGGCATGATTTGAGCAGTCTTCCACCTGTTGACCAGTTGGCCATGCTGATGTGTCTTGTCCAGCTAGAGCATTGGAGGCTAGTCGTTGCCTAGGGTGCTATAGAGGGAGGGGGTGGTCCAGCCACTTGTTTTTACCATATTACCCCCCTTCCGGACATGATGGCACAGTCAGTTTCTCAGCGCAAGCAACAGACAGTGAGCTATGGGTAGTTTGATGGTTTTTCAGGAGGATTAAAAATGGAATAAAAAGGTCAAAGGAATTCGATTTGGGAAATTGAGGCAAGGTTTTGGCATGAGGTCTGCTCTGAGGTCATCTATGGTGTATCCCACTCCTTCCAGATCAGTTTGCAGCAGTCAATGGGGTCCACACAATCATCAGGATGTGATTTGATGTATTCTTCTCTCAGTTGAGGGGGGCAGGATTTGATCATTTGTGTACTTGTACATGTCATTGAGTCTCATGTTATATTATTGTGCCATGGTGTGATGCTAGTGAAGGGGAATAATACCTCCTAGCCCCACCATGTGCTCCTAGTCACTTGTCCTAGTCATCTTATGTGGCACACAGATGTTTTAGTCATCCTTATGTTGTGCGCCATCCCCCTAGGGCGTCTTAGTCATGTAAGCCCTCCCTTATAGTGATTTGATCCTTGTTATTATGTACCGGCTCATCTTAGCCATTGATTATATTGTTGTATCTTTTGATCTCAACCACTAGTTTTCAAAAGTGGATTAGGGTTTTGGTCTCCCTCATCCTATTTAAGGAAGAGACCCCTATTGTAAAGGCACCTTTTGGGCTCTGGAAAACTTGGAATAAAATACTATTTTGCAGATTTACTTCTTGGCTTTGATTGGGATGCTCTTATACATGATTACACATCTTTTGCTTTAGACATCTTTGCTTGTAACAGGTGATTTTGACAGCTACAGAGGGAGGCCGAATTGACTAGGGAAAGGAGTGCTAATTGCTTGAAGGGAAGATTGTTGGGTTTCTAACATCCCCCTTGGGAAAGACGTTTTCATCTTGAAGGGATTTTTTCAATTGTAGTTTGTTTTACAGGTTGAGTGGGACGTTTTTCCTCCTAGGGCTTGGACATTTTTGCTTGGAATCACTTGGATCTAGCTTGGAATTGTAACTAAATGCGAGGATCATCTATGTGCAAGGTAGTCGCAAACTTTTGAGGTAAGATCTACAAGGTACGTATCCATTTCACTTGTCTTCTATCCTATTGGTCATCAAACCCCCAAAATCAAAACCCTTGTATTTTTTATTTTTCAGATCTATGGAGATCTAGCAATCACTTGGGCTTAATAATTAAAACCCACCTTAATAATCATCTTAACTATCCTGATCTAAAGTTTGGTGGACATCCGACTACATTTGCCCCCCGATCTAAGGCACTAGTCCTCTCTTGAGGAAGTCGTACTCCTTGGGTAAGTGACCATTTGCTAGATCCCACTCGTGGGTATTGCTCATTCTTTCTCAAATCCATAGATCCATGTCATAGCATACCCCCTAATGCCATTTTATTTTGATTTTGACCTTGTGGGCCCCATTTGGACCATTTTCCACTTTTTAAGGGTGGGCCCCACTTGGGTACTTTTTCTTGGCATTAGATCTATCTAGATCTACTATTCCTAATCCATAAGTGACCTTATCTTACACTTGGTTGAACATTTGTCCCTGCCTTAAGCCTCTTCAACCAAGCCCTAACTATCTTGGGTCCACTTATCATCCTAGATCTAGATCTTGTTTCATCTTGGTCTCCTACTCTTTTATTATCACATTTCCCTAGGAGGTCTAGATTGAGTTTGCTAGCCTTCGTTGGCTAAGCTAGGGTCTCCCCCTTGGTTTTGCTTAGGCTTGATCTAAAGTGAAGAGTGTCTCGGTTAACATGACACCCAACTTGCATTGGGAACCGTGGCATCTCTTGGGTCACCTCTTTAGTCATCTACACCTCTATCGTTCTGGATAGGATACCTTTAGAGACAACTACAAGTTGTTTGATAACAGGATCTAGGAATGATGCATTACTTCTTGGGATTAGAAGTGTGGCAGAAATCATATGAGATTTTCCTCAGTCAAGGAAAATACACAGTAGAGATCCTGAAGGGATTCGGGATGATGGACAGTAAGTCCATGACCACACCAATGGTGACGAATCTAAAGTTGTTGAGTGACTCTTCTTTAGATCTGGTCGATCCCACGATGTACAGACAGATGATCGGATCCTTGATGTATCTAGTTAACACTAGACCGAATATATGCTTTGTAGTGAACACCTTGAGTCAGTACATGGTTAAGCCAAACATGTACATTTGATAGTAGCAAAGCATGTGTTGAGATACCTAAAGGGTACAGTTGGATATCGACTCAGATATGTCTTGGACAGTGAAGTGAAATTGCAAGGGTATGTAGAATATGATTGGGCAGGAAGTGCAATGGACAAGAAAAGCACATCAGGATGTTGCTTCAGCTTGGGATCAGCCATGATCTCATGGTTCAACAAGAAACAGACATATGTTGCACTCAGTACTGCAAAGGCAGAGTACATAGCAGCTAGTGCTGCCAGTTGCGAAGTAGTGTGGCTTCGAAAGTTATTTACAGGGTTATTTGATCAAGAGTTAGAGACGACTTGGATCTACTGTGATAACCAAAGTTGTGTGAAGCTTTCAAACAATCTAGTATTTCATGACAAGTCAAAGCATATAGAGATCAAATACCGTTATATCTGAGAGATGGTGCAAAGAGGAGCAGTAAAGCTCCAGTACATATCCACAGATGAGCAGATTGTCGATATCCATCAAGGATGTTTAACATGACATTAACAAGTGGCACATGTGTTAAGAGACACAACGCACCTAGGGAGCTCATAATAGAAGGCCACCAATTACATGAGATATATCAATAATGAAGTTGGAACCTTGCAAAAAGATTCAAAGTGCTAGGGTGCTCCACCTTCATGAAGATCAACACATCATAATCATAATAGAGCCTTAGAAACCATAGCATAGCACCCTTTAATCTTATCATCACATGAAAGAGCAATTATTAACACTTAAAACTTAGGGAGACCCTACGTTGATGGGTTCCTACAACATGAAATGCAATAAGGGTCAAATAAATGTATAAATGCTAAGCCAATACCTTCCAAACATGACAACACTGTTAACAGAGGGGAGTGCACTACACCAATCATGTATCAAGCATACCAAGTCATCAATTAGACCATCATTATCCCACTAGAACATCTAATTCAACACCCACTAGCAACCACCATAGCATCAACTCAAGCAAAAGGAAGCAACATCTCTAAGCCAAAGTAAACATGCACCAACAATCTATCAGTGTCATCTAGCAATTTCATCCTGCAAACCCGATCCTTGTGATAAAAATAACAAGCGTTGTGATGAAAATCACAAGTGCAAGTCTTATCCAACGTGAGGGATAACAAGTCCCATTTACCTACTTTTGTGGTCACCGTCATTTTTTGGACATAAATAAAATTATCTTATCTTATTGGAAAACATCACTGAAAAATCACCGATTTCCCGAGAAATCGCGATTTTTTCAGCGTCCCGATTTTTCCAGCTGGAAAAATTGCGATTTTTTGGAAAAATCAGACCATGCGATTTTTTGGAAAAATCAGACCATGCGATTTTTTGGAAAAATCAGACCATGCGATTTTTTGAAAAAATCGGAAAAAATCGGCAATTTCTCCTAAAAAAATCATGAGAAGACTTAAAAAAACGCCATGGAGTTTTAAAAATTAGACCAATTGTTTTCATAAGACATTGAAGCTAGTAACAGTAAATGGTAATGTTAGTGACATTCTCCTTATCTTTTATTTTCCATCCTTTTACTTAAATTTTTAACATTACCATTAATTGTTTCAGGATGTTTGAGAGTGGCTCCAACCTCATTAGACTTCATATGCAAAAAGTAGAATTTTAGATCCCATTCAGAATTCAACAAACTTAATAGCTGTGTTGCATGGGTACCCGTCCCCAGGGGTGGGGTACGCGTACCCGTACCGGGTACTTAGGTACGGCGGAGGTACGTACCCACACGTACCCAGAAGTACCCAACAGCAAATCCACGTACCCGGTACCTCAAAATTAAAGCTTGGGTACGTTTGCCTAAACCGGTACGGCGTACCCGTGTTTGGGTACGGCAGGGGTACTTCCCGCTATGTGTTTTTTCCAAAACCTGAAAATCAAAACATAAAATTATTAAAATATTAAAAAATCAAAAATAAATAAAAAATCAAACAATATAAATTATAAGCTTACCTTACGGGCTTCCCAACACATTCACTCCACCGGCGAACACAGCATTCGATAGCACTTAGCAGTTAGCAGCATTCGACGGCCGAGTGCAACACTGAGCAGTGGCGCGGCCTCTTCTGCGTGGGGAGTCGGGGTAGCCACGGGTTTACACTTTACTGTTTAGCAGCCACGGCTTTAGCTTCAAGAATCAATATTCAACTCACAGCTTGAGCTGAGCAAACCCTCCAGCACGCAGGGGTAGCATCATAGCAGCACTCTACGAATCTACAGTGAAGGTATTTATTATTTAAATTTTAATAATTTAAATTTTATACTTTTAAGTTCTAGTTTTAGTTTACAACTTTACTGTTTTAGTTTTGGATTCCGATTTACAAATGGCCATTGCATAGGCTGCCATTTTGGATTTATAATATATGCTTTAAATTTTAGTTTTGTAAATTTTAAATTTCTAGTTTTTTAAATTTTTAGTTTTTAGTTTTAACTTTTTACAGTTTCAGACTTGAGTCGTTTCCAGTTTTGAGTTTATTTTTAAATAAAATAAAAATATCAATATTTGCATTTGGGGGTTTGGAATCTAGACAATAGCAGCGGCTATTGGCTAAGCTTGTTAGTCTAGTGGGAGCAACTAAGAGATTTAGACTTTAGTATTAAAATTGGTATATTAATTTTGGTTTATTGCTATTAAATTATTAATAAATTGTTTTTAAATTTTCAGTTTCGGGTTTCCCCATCCCTGCAAAATGTCTTCAAAGCATAATCCTCAATATCCACTTTGGAAATATGTGGAGAGGACAAAACAGTCAAAGGATAAAGGAGGGACAGCCATTATAAAATGTAGTTTTTGTAACGCTGAATGGAAAGGCAGTTATACAAGAGTGAAGGCCCATTTTATGCAAACCCCAAGGGTGGGTGTTGAGCTTTGCAATGGAGACCCGAAGGATCCCGATAAACTCTCTAATGCACAAATGGAGCAGCGAAAAGCTGATGGTAGGCCAGGCAAGGAAATATCAAGGGCTTCTCGTAAACCCCGTGATGATGTGGGTGATGAGTCCACTGAAGTTGGTGAAGAAAATCCTTCTGACGATGAAGTTCAATTTGGTGATGAAAATGTGCCATCTAAAGCATCCAAAAGCAATACAACTCAAGCACGCAAGAAAGCAAAACTTGGTGGCCTTCAAGACATGTTTGATGTGAAAGGAAGGGACGGTGTTGATCTTGCAATAGCAAGATTTTTTCTTGCTTGTGGCATTTCTTTCAATGCAGCCCGCTCACCATATTTTGAGCAAATGGTCCGTGCGATTAATAATGGACCTATGGGGTATAAGCCACCTGGTTATGAGAAGCTCCGAACAGTTTTGGTGGATAAGGAGAAAGCACGCCTTGAGAAGGCAATGTCACCATTGAAGGCATCTTGGAGTGTGGACGGATGCTCCATTGTTATGGATGGTTGGACTGATTGTCGGAATCGTCCATTGATAAACATAATTGTCTCTTCCATCTCCGGTCCATACTTTCTCAAGGCCATTGATTGCTCCGGTCAAGAAAAGAACACTATGTTCTTAAAAGACTAATTATGTGAAGCCATTGCTGAGGTGGGGCCATCCAATGTCGTCCAAGTTATTACCGATGCAGCCCCAGTGTGCAAAGCAGCGGGGGCAATGGTCCAAAAAGAGTACAGGTTAGTGGCAAATCTGATTTTTTTTAATTTAAGTTTAACTCTTTATATGAAGTAGAATTACAATTTACAAATCTGATTTTTAATTTAATTTACAAATCTGATTTTTAATTTAATTTACAAATCTGATTTTTAATTTATAAGTTTGAATTTTGTTCAAGTTTTTCATCTTTATTCATGAATTAAAATTAGAAATCTCAATCAAGAAAGTTAGAAACTAATTCTTTTTCATTTGTTTTGTAGGCATATTTTTTGGACGCCATGCGCAGTGCATTCTTTGCATAATGCACTGAAAGACATTGCAAAACTTGACTGGATTCGGTTGTTAATTGAGAATGGCCGCAAAATTCAAATGTTCATATGCAACCACCACCATTCACAAGCAATTTATCGCAAACATGCAAAGATGGAGCTTCTTAAACCCGCTGATACCAGATTTGCCTCTTATTACATTCTGCTTAAACGACTTGTGGATATGAAGGGGGCTTTAGCGGCCACAGTTATTAGTGACATGTGGGAGCAATGGAGGTTATCTACTTCAGATACAGCTATGGAGGTAAAGAGGTTGATTTTGGATGATCGATTTTGGGCTGATGTCAAATTCGTTGTGGAATTTGTAGAGCCAATTTGTGATATGCTTCGCTATGCAGACACAGATAGTCCATGTTTAGGTGAGATTTATGAGAACATAGACTCTATGTGTGAGAGGATCCAATCCATCACAGATAGAAAAGATCCTACTTTATGGCCACAGTTGCAATCATTTATACATGGACGGTGGAATAAATTGAACACGCCACTTCATATGGCAGCCTATGCAATAAATCCAAAATGGTATGATTCCACAACAGGAAGAAGGCCTCCTTCCCAAGATAGAGAGGTGGTGAAGGGGTTTATGACTGCTGTAAAAAGGATGTATGGTTCTTCAGAAGAGGCCTCCGAGATACGATCTCAATTTTCCCAGTTTGCACGTGGGCGAGGTGTCTTTAGTTCACATGAATCAAAGACCGATAGGCGGAAGAAGAAGGATCCAATTGATTGGTGGTGGCTTCATGGTGTGGATGCTCCTGAGTTGCAGCAGTTTGCGATACGGTTACTTGGGCAGGTAGTTCCACTTCCTCATCTTGCTTCTAATATTAATTTATTAAATTTTAATTTTTAATTGATTTTACAAATTTACATGCTTGAGCCCTCCACTAACAATTTTCCATACAATTACTTGGACAGGTAGCTAGTTCCTCATCTTGTGAGAGGAATTGGAGCACTTATGCTTTCATACATTCAGTGAAGAGAAATAGGTTGGGGTCAAAGAAAGCAGAAAATCTAGTGTACATTCATAGCACACTTCGTCTTATATCTCGAAAAGACCCAGGATACAAGGAGGGTCCTTTCAAGAGATGGGACCAACACATAGATGATGCTACCTGTGTGGATGAGGAGATACGACTAGATGGCCTGGTTGAGATACCTCCATTTACTATTGATGAGCATGATCCTCAATTTGAGAGTGATGCCTATCTAGAGAGCTTGATGACAGAGGACCTTAGTGATGCTGATGACATTGACCCTGAGGATGCTGATGACATGGCTTGAGGAAGCCAAATCAGCTATCTTGTTCATTGTTTAACTTTACTCATACTGTTTTGAAGTTGAACTTTTTATTTCATGTTTGGAAATGCCATTAGGCAAATTTTGAATGTAGTATGACAATGGACTCATGGAGTCGTGGACATATGATATTCATATAATTATATAACTTTTATGATTTATCGGCTATCGCTTTTTAATTTTAAATATTAATTATATAACTTCCAAGTTTCAACCTTCCACTTGATATATGCATGTATGATGTGATTGTGACATGTTGTAATATTTTAATTTTATAAATTTAAAATTTTAATTTTTTATTCTATATATTATATATATTATAAATTTATATATATATATATATGTCTACAGTACCCCCGACGTACCCAAGTACCCTGTTTCAAAAAGTGGCGTCCCCGTCCCCGTCCCCGTACCAGTACCCGTCCCCGTACCCACGTTTCCTGGCAACTTAGCTTAATAGTTTTCAGGATTTCAGGATTGCAACGTTTCCACTGGATTCTATCATGTATGAGGGTAAGGGATTGGAATTTAATCAAGCACGTCAAACTAGGTATGTACCTTGATGTTGATGGTGATGATACCTGATTGTTGAAGTTGATTGAACTCCTATGTTATGACCTTAATTAAAATATACCCTTCAATTAAGCAAAATCACTTATTAAGCATGAGAAGCTTTTTCTACCTTATCTTAACGCTTGGATTAGGAAGTTTCATCAAAATTGTAGGGTTTTGACTAATGTCCTTGAAGGATTAACTTCAAGATTCGAGGTAGAGGTAAGGGCTAGAGCCTAGAGGAGGGGGGAATGACCAATGTTCCAACCAGTGTTGAAACTTCCAACTTTCCAATCTTTGAAACTTTGATGTATCAATTTTTATTTGGCATCCACACATCATATATATTAGTACTTTCTCTATATTTATGTGCCAATGTGTTTATCTAATGTTGTTGTTGCTTTATATGTTTAAAATTCTGAAAAAAAATATATATATATTTTGTATTTTTTAATGCTTTCCACGGTTTGCTGATTTTTGTCGATTCTTTTGCCGATGCTGCCGAGAAGTTGTATTCAGGACCCTTGCCGATGCCGATTTTTTCCACTATGTTATATTCTACTTTATGATTATGTTTACCTCTATGTTATACAAGTTTCCAAAATCGGGGAATCAAGGAAAGGGGTATGAGTGTCCTGAACAACTAGAGCATGCTTCCAATTTTTTCAGGGGTTAGCAATTAGGGGACAGAATATATATATATATATATATTAGGGGTTACAATTAGGGGACAAAATATATATATATATATATATATATAGTGAAATGGGGCTAGCTCGGTTGGTTGAGAGGAAAATTGCAATCCTCCCCATTCGGATTCAAATCTAGCTTGTGGCATGTTTGCTCTTCATGAACCTAGTGTTGAATGGGGCTGACAAGATACCGGCAATCTCCCTCTCGCTTAAGTGCTTGAGGGTGGGAGGAAAATCCTAATCCTCCCCATTTGGGTTCAAATCTGGCTTGTGACATGTTTGCTCTTCGTGAACCTAGTGTTGAATGGGGCTGGCAAGATACCAGCAATCTCACTCTCACTTAAGTGCTTGAGGGTGGGAGGAAATGGTACATGTAACACACACACACACAAATATAAAAAAATGCAATGAAACAAACTACAACCTGCACTTATACAATCACCAGTGACAAGTCTCGGAGGGTTCCAGTTTGAGGTTAAAGTCAAATCAAGGTTAAGATTTGCAAAGGTAATAAACCAAAAAACCAATTGAACATTCCATTTTAAGTCCAGGAGGAACCACCACAAGCTTATCTACATTATTCATATTTAAACTCTTGGACGAGTCTTGGTTATGGTACATCAATGACACCTAACCCTGTAAACATGCTAAGCTCCTCCCCAACAAATCATTCAATGCATGTCAGTTGGTGTCTCCATCAATACAGATAACAAAATGTCAAGCAAATGGTACAAACCTCTTTAGGACAAACTTAACATTTTTTAACCCAACCAGAAAGCTACAATGTGAGGGTCATACAAGGGTTCCCAAAACATCAAGGGACATGGGGACAGTCCCCTAAATTTTGCCCAAAACGTGGGAACAATCCCCTAAAAGTGCTCGAGTCCCCAATGGAGTCCCCGACTATTTTGAAACATTTTTGAGGAGTTCCAAAGTCCTCTGAAATGCTGGAATGGCCAAAACATGGGTTTTAAAGGGGGGGATGGGCCCCGTGCAACATAGGATTTCTTGTAAGCCATGTTGTGACATTTTCATATGTATATCACGACCTGCAGATCTGCCGGTCACTACAATAGATATGGGGAATAAATCCTATAACAATCTTCGTAATCCAAACACAACCTCAAACATTAGAATCGATTGATTCTATACAAACACAATGTAAAAGTCTCCCGTCAATGGAAAATAGAATAGAACTTTCCATTTACATAGCTGAGAGCCATAAACTTAGGCATAACAAGCAAGTGGTGGACTCACAGACCTAAAAGTTTAGCACACTAATCATTATTCAATTGCCATGCATGCATCCTGTAAATAATAAATATCAAATATATTTGATGAGAATACATTGATCCCTTTCTACACAGTCTATAATAATACACAAAATCCAATAACAAGATAGAATAGTCTAACATCAATTCCAGTGATTACCTTCTTGGCATAAAAGGTAGGATCTCCCATTTTACTTTCTGTAGGAAAAATGACTGGAAGATACTCCACCTGTTTCACAGTGTGATTTTAAATCAAGCCCTTTAGCATGTGCGACAAAGGCATCAGAAATATCCCAAATGAACATCTCTCTATAAATTTACATGATAATAGTTTATTCCTTTAGTAAAATATAGTCATTTGCATTACATTAAAGCACAAAATTATAATGTAGAAGTGTGCATCCTTGTAATTTTTTGTCATGTTTTTCACAAGGATAGAATCCTCAAAACACTAGATTTGCACTTAACTATCAGTTAACATCTACATATTTGAGTTTTGTTAACTAGCAAATTAGCACTTCTCAAAGCAAACACATACGACTTCAATAGTATAGGAACTATTACCCCCTAACATGTAGGGGTCACTTGATGATCGATGCCTTTGTGATTTTGATCACATCTATCAGTTCCACATATGAGATCTATGGTTTGACAATGGATATTTGCCAAAGACACTTCCAACTTGCTCAGATCACAGTTATGTGCCAGAGATTGATGGGAACCATGTCAATTGATGTCAGTGTTATGACACATGCTACCCAGTGGGACATGACCATGAGGAGTCACTAGTGTTGCTCTATAATGGCTCATGTACTTTAAATTTTTGTTTCATAGCTAAAGATGTATCATGCTGTGGTAATAATTTTCCCTTATATAAGTGTCACCTTATGAGTCAAGTTGTATCCCTGGGGGTTTGAGTAGGTGTAACACTTATTTAACTTCACACTTTTTACCTTGCCATTTTTCATGCCATGTCATTCCACTAGCCTTTTCACCCATTTCCATCATATCCCCTTTCATAAATGACTTATCATATGTTATGTTCCAAGGTATCAAAAATATTCCCAATGTATGAAAATGCCAAATCGTAAAGAGTTAAAGAAACTCTAAGGTTGATGCAGCTACATTATAAATGTTATATATGTGAGCAATGCCCCT
Organism: Larix kaempferi; assembly: GCA_027924585.1. Lineage (NCBI taxonomy): Eukaryota > Viridiplantae > Streptophyta > Pinopsida > Pinales > Pinaceae > Larix > Larix kaempferi. The sequence continues at coordinate 6,539,181 of BSBM01000579.1, read as the reverse complement.
TCCAAAAATCCAAGTTCCCTATTTCCCAGGTTATCAAATCCAAATCTAAAGAAAAGGGACTAAGCCAAAAAAAGGCTAGTAAAAAAAAGGACATAAAGATCACAAAAGAGAGGCACAAGGAAAAGGTAACTCGAGAAAAAGTGTTCCCTTCAAAGGAACACATGCAGAAGAAAAATCTGTAACCCATAGCTCTTGAAAGCTACAAGGTAGACCTAACACTCATTCACATTTCTATTATGGTCAATTCACAAACACTTTCTCCCTAGTACCACATTCACTTCATCACCCTCACCTCACTTAGAAACCTAGGAAGTGCACCTTGTCTTAGGGCTCTAACATGTAATAAGGGATTAATTATGGTCATACCATGGTGAGTCTAAGGTTAATGGGATCAAAATTAAAAAGTTGGTGAGTCTAAGGTTAATGGGATCAAAATTAGAAAAGTGCACTTGCTAACCTTTTCATGAGTGTTTTCTACATATTTGATGGTATGCTCCCAGTTATACAATGTTCGTGCCTCCTAGAGCTACAGCCTAGCACATTTTCTACTATCTAACACTTGGATTGAGCTATGTTGATGATGTATAGTCTCCATGAGATGAGCACACTTCTTGATTAGATAATGGTGGTACTTGTTGCTGCCTAATACACACCTAAGGGGGATGCGACAGGAAACTTTCAAGCCGTTCGGTGTGTCCTTGGGGGCAAGTCAGAGTCAAGTGTTGTCACCTGATTACTTGACTCCTCCATCTAGGCTTACTCCTAGCGAAGCCAAGGCGGGTGGTTCCTAAAAAATAATCTAAGGCTTTTAAACTATGAAAACAAATAAAAGCTATTCTAGGAGTTAAAGTGAGATGAAATGGAAAAATATAACAACTAAGCACAATTTGCAAATTAAAACAATTAATTAACACCACACATGATAGATATGCATTCACAACATTTTGTAATTGAAACTTTAAACATGGAAAATTAAATACCAGTGCCGAGAATGTGAAAAATAAAACTTGAAACCGGGTTGGGGTTCCAAAATTTTCACACTTATCTTTGATTGTGGAAGAGTGCTAGTTTTTTAGGTAACAAACCCTATGTTGTACAGGCAGTGGATACGTTCCTTAATGTATTTGGTCAACACTGGAGCAAATATACGTTTTGCACTAAACACCTTGTGTCAATTCATTGTGGATCCAAGGCAAGAGCATTGGGTAGCAACAAAACATGTGCTCAGATACTTAAGGGGCATAGTGGAGTATAGTCTAAGATAGCTTGGAGATGTTGAAGAGAGCTTGCAACTAAGTTACCGGAAACGCCATGCTAAACCCCCTGAAACGTCGTTCCTTGAATCCGAAACGGAAATGGACTCGAAACAAAGTCGAAACGGCGTTGATACGTTTCAAGCATGGCAGGGTACATATCCGTTGACTGGGATACGGATTAGCGAAAACAGAAATGGATCAGGGAATTTTGAAACCGAAACAGAGAATTCGGGAAATGGATCTCAAAATCTGGAAACGGATCAATAAATTCGTCATACGTATTAGCAGTCTTCCGCCTTTTTGTTGAGTTGGTTAAAGAATTTTAGGTAGGCCCACTATAAAATTCGTTGTTTCCAAACAGTTCATTGTTCGCACTTTGTAGAGTTTTGTTGTTCAAACTTTCGGCTTCGTTGTTCGACAGGTTAGCACTTCCAGGCTTCCGGCTTCACTATTCGGCAGTTCCCACGGGTTCACAACTTCACATTTTGAATTTCGTTGTTGTTCCAAGTGGCACGATCGCTATTGTGGTCCTCGTGTCAGGTGACTGTTATCACACCCATAGTAGTTGGGCTACCATGATTGCAGAGCAGTTATCTGCATATTTTTGAGCTTTGCCTTTACACAACTTCAGTGAGATCAGCTATGATGAGCAGTGTTATTTGTGATCATTCACACATCAGAGCATCCCTATATCAGACATGCAGTAGACCTTATGCCAAGGCTGAGCCTTTTGACCTCAGATTTGATGACCGAGATGACCTTTTATCCCATACAGATGCAGTGCAGTGATTAGAGTTTCAACAGCAGTGTTCTCAGTGGTTACAGTTGGCCCAGATTACAGATGCAGGTATATGACCCAGCAGGTATATGATGTGCATTGGTTTTATTATATTGTTGTTTTGGTCATTTTGATAGCTTGACTTAGCATCTAGTCATTATGATATGGCAGTATATCTATATAAATTGAAATTGGTTATTATTGATTATCTAAATGATTGTATTACTGACAAATAGAAGCTCTTGTTTTATACTCATTGGTTTTACCCTCTTAGGAGTGTGGACATGATCATTCCCGCCTTTATGGCTTGCTAGCTTAGGCATCACCTTCACTTTCTCCATCCATCCATGGTCTTTCCCACTTTTGGTTTTTACCCTGACTTACACCTTAGCCTGTGATATGGAGGACTTCCCCATTTTTGCCTCTATGTTGGATAGCAATTAGCATCCCTTTTAGTTTGTGTCTCGTCTCTAGCTGGCAACAAAACTTACCTTTGGTGAGTCGGATTTGATACCTTGATCACGCTAGTTGGTTGCCCCGATGTTTGGTCTTGATTGTGGAAAGTCCCCATATTGCTTGATTTGTGTTGACTAAAACCTAAAGCAAATTGTACTACCATCATTACATATGGAAACTATTGTTATATCTGATATGAAAGCCCATGAAAATGCTTTGAAAAACTGTGCTTCTCAGCACAATGAAAGAGGGCTATGAAATGAATTGAAATGAAAAACACCCTAGATGTGAGTTGCGATTAGTTGTGCTTCTAAGCACATGCAAAATCCAAAAAGGGTCATATAGGCCTAAAGAAAAGCAGTGGTTAAATATATGCTAAATCAAAAGACTGTTGGCCAAGGAAATGAAATGTAATGATTAATTCCTCACGGAGCCTGTGGGTTGTGATGTGAGATGGAGCAAGGGACAACTAATTCTAAGTGTCCCCTAGAACCTCAAGTTACGGTTAGTCGAGCACCCAGTCCACGGCAGTTCTAGAAAAGATCCTCACGGAGCTTATACAGCTTGGATGTGAGTTGTAGACATTTGCCAAGGTTGAAAGAGCACCTATCTAAACAACTTACCCATTTGTGAGACACTGCCATCCCATATGTATTCTTTATCCAACATATGCTTGAATGTGTAATACCCTTTCCCTTATCCAAAGTATCACAGTGTTGAGTCAGTCAAGTCATTCCCCTTTGCCCAGCCTTTCATCCTTAGCCTTCACCCTCTGCTAGCAAATTGATCATGTTTACAAAATGAGTATATCCTTGGGGTTCTTTTGAAAGTAAACTATTATTTAAACCTACGCTTAATTATAATCATCTATTAACTGTTAGTGAAATGATGCTTCATGTTTTAAAAGTCTTGCTATGAAAATGATTAAAAGAGCATGTCTTAACCATTTGCACTTGCAGCAGCAGGCTTCTCTAGCCTGGGTCATATTTTGATCAGTTTGACCGATCAAACCTAGTTTGACCAAGGTCAACCTTGGGATCCGTGATGAGTTGGACTAGTTATGTTGTATGATGTTGATCCATGGTCCTTGATATACCTTTTGATGATTCCATATATTGGACACAAATTTCAGATGATGGTTGATGCACTTTTTATTGATTATTGTTACTTCCAAACCATCATATTTTTTTTTGTCCAAGTATGGTGGATGCTACAGATGATCTTACAGGTTACCATGAGGTGTATGAGTACTCATCTCTAGTAGATTTGGGTCTTTTAGATCCATTGAGACACTTAGTTTTCAGTTTCAGTCACTGTCAGTGATGATATGAGCAGCTTTTCACATGTTGACCAGTTTGGCTATGCTGAGTTGGCCTGTCCAGCAGTTGCTTTGATTGAGAGTCGTTTCCTAGGGCACTACAGAGGAGACGGGTGGTCCAACCACTTGTCATTAACATATTACCCCCTCTTCGGACATGATGGTACAATCATATTTTGTGCTTGGGCACCAGGCAGTTTGATGGTGTTTCAGGTGGAATAAAAATGGAATAAAAAGGTCATTAAGGAAATCAATTTGGGCAAATGAGGCAAGGTTTTGGCATGAGGTTTGTTCAGAGGTCATCTATGGTGTATCCCACTCCTTCCAGATCAGCTTGCAGCATTCAGTGGGGTCCACACAGTGTCAGGGTTGTGTTTTGATGCATTCTTCTCTCAGTCGAGGGGGCCAGGATTTGATCATTTGTTCACTTGGACATGTCATTGAGTCATATGTTATATTTATTGTGCCATGGGGTGATGCTAGTGAAGGATAATAAAACCTCCTAGCCCCACCATGTGCTCCTAGTCACTTGTCCTTGTCATCTTATGTGGCATACTTGTATCTTTGTCACTTTTATGTGGTGTGCACCCCCCAAGGGCATCCTTTAGTGAGCGTGCACCCCCCTTATGTGAGTGATCCATGTTATATTGTACCAGCTCATCTTAGCCATTGATTGTATTATGTTTATCTTTTGATCTCAACCACTCATTCATAAAGTGGTTAGGGTTTTGGTCTCTCTCCTATTTAAGGAAGAGGCCCCCCTATTGTAAAGGAATTTAGAGATTTTTGGCTCTTGGCTACCGGAATAGAAGAAAAATCTTTTGAGTACTTGCTTGGATCTTGAAATGGGTGTTTGGCTATGATGATTGTAAATGCTTCTACATTGCACTAAAGTATTTTTGTAGCTATCTTGTTATTTTCTCCACTATATCGATTTACAGGTGAAGAGGGCGATTTGGGAGGAGTGCGCATTGGTGGGGAGGCTTGCCCTGCAATCTTCTGTCAAATTTTGGTTCAAACAGGGAGCGATTTTGTCTTTGTACCAATTATTCTCTATCGTTTTCCTCTTACTTATATCTACCCTCGTTTTGTTGGCTAATTGAGGCATCCATCTTCATTATCCAGGTACGCTCAAGAGGTACATATTTTACTCCTTTAACTTATCCATTTATCTTCTAGATCTCAAATCCCTTAAAGTTAAAACCCTCGTTTTTTTATTTTTCAGATCTATGGAGATCTAGCAATCATTTGGGCTTAATAATCAAAACCCACCTCTATAATGATTAAAACATTTCCGATCTAAAGTGTGGTGGACATTAGACTCCATTTACCCCCCGATCTAAGGCACTGGACCTCTCCAAGGGAGGTCGCACTTGTTGGGTAGGTGGCCTTTTGCTAGATCCCAATTTGGGTTTTGCTTGATCCTAATTATTTCCTTAGATCTATTCAATAGAAAACCCCCTAGTGCCATTTCACTTTGTTTTTCACCTCGTGCGCCCCATTTAGACCATTTTCCATATTTTAAGGGTGGGCCCCATTGGATCTATTATCTTGCATTAGATCCATCTAGATCTATTAATTTAAACCAATAAGTGGCCCTTATCTTTCATTGGTTGAACATTTGTCCATTTATAAGCCTTTTCAACCAAGCCCTAACTCTTTGGGTCCACTTATCCATCCTAGATCTAGATCTAAACCTCTCTTGATCTTCTCATTTTTCATCTTCACACTTCCCTAGGAGGTCTTGAGTAGGTTCGTTATCCCTCATTGGCTAGCTAGGGTCTCCCCCATGGTCTTGCTTAGGCTAGATCTAAAGTGAAGTGTGCCTCGGTTAGCGTGACACCCAATTTCATTGGGAACTGTGGCATCTCTTGGGTCACCTCTTTAGTTGTCCAACGCCTCTACCATCCTGGATAGGATAACCTTTAGGGACAGCTACAAGTTGTGTGATAAAAGTGACTTAGGTCCAAACACATAGATATTAGATATCACTTCATACGATACAAGATTTAGAAAATAGCAGAAGAGCTTCAATATGCTCGCACAGATTAGTAGCTAGATGATATTCTTACCAAGCCCTTACTAAAAGGGAAGTTTGAAGCATTTAGAGAGAAACTTGGATTGGTGCAAAATTCCTTCCTCGCTAAGAGGAAGTGTTGTGAAATGTAGTTCAAACAAGAACTTCTTGCATAGGATTTAGTGTGAACATGCAGGAAGTGGTTCACAACATTTCGTAAAGTGATCACTTAAGAAAAGTGGGTCATATTTCTATTTTGTAATTCGCTTTGGAAAAGTGGGTAACATTTCTATTTTGTAATTCACTTAGGAAAAGTGAAATTTTAATGTTTAGAAGTCGACTTAGTCTTAAAAGTCTAATATAGTATATTTAATACATTAATGACTTAGACTAGATTCAATCTTAGTCTTACATCTCAAGTTTGAGGTAGGTCACAGTTGGGGTTAAGGAGATCAGGGTTTCAGCAAAGCATAAAAGACAGACAAGATAGAGAGGTTGATATAGTTGAGCAAAGCAAGAAAACAGGAGAACAGCCAAATCACACCAGAGAGGAAACAAAGGATCGGCCAGTAACATTAGTTGATCATAAACCTTCAGAGTAGGCCATACGCTTTCTTCTGTGATTGCTTGAGTGTGTTTCAGCTGTTAAGAGGAAAGGAAGAGTGATCTGCTGTCCAAAACAGCCAGGGAAAGGTCAGTCTGTACTGCTGTAAATTTTACCTTCTTATGCAGGCCATATACCTCAGTTTGAGGTGGATTTTGTTGAACATACAGCTGCTAGTATAGCAGGCTACAGAGGTCACCTGGTTACCTTGTAAGTTTTGATCTAAGGAATAAGAAGCTGATTTGAAGTAGAAAGCGTTTGTGTATGTGTGTATTTCATTTATGCTTCTGCTAATTACTTTTCCAACTATTGTGTGATTGATGCTATGTTCAGAAATTAATTTTCCACATCTAAATAAACTCAGTTTATTTGTTTCACAAACATAAGGAAATCAGTTATCTAGGGTTGACAACTTTTTTTATTATTTTTTCTGAATTATTGAGATATCGAATACAGCACACTTGTTAAATGAGGATTTCAAATCATGTTCACAAATAAAGTATGCAATTACAAATTTTACAACTGAAAAAAAATGAAAATCAAATGCTGCTCACCTCCATAAAATTGTGAAATTGAGTAAGCATACGAAATATGAGCTTTGACAAAGAGATTTTGCCCCTGGATAAAAAGCATAGAATCTCAATCAAAAGGATTCTTACTCCAGACAAAGTATAGTGTTTATAGCTAACAATGATTAAAAAAAAAACTGTAACATTCTTACCAAGATGGATCAAAGTGTACATGAGGATACCGAATTACAACTGGTTGAACTGGGAAACCAGGGACAAAAGCCCCAGGCTGAAAAGATATAAGTGCCTTTCCATTGGTAGTTGTCCCCTCTGGAAATAACATCACACGTGGAAAATCATTGCAAGAAGCCTTTCTCTGCATTTAAATCTAACACAAATCAATAAGTTGCTGTCAATGTGAATTGTGGAACATTAAATTTATCATTTAGACTTGTAAGTAAAAAATACAAGTAATAAACATGCAATAAGAAAAAAAATCCTAGAAATTAATTTCCACTTTAAATGATGGTTGTCATGCCGGCAATGTCACATCAACATCTCAAACATCTTTACGCTGAAAATAAAATTTACGTGATTAGTTGAGTAGATATAATGCACGCAACCTTGATGAAACAAGACATTCACACAGTTTGCATGAACTGCAATTTGTTATGATAAGGTTCTACAAATTATGAGCACTAAAGATAATTTGTGTCTATTGTCTTCCCAATGAATCGCTTGTGTGAAGAATGTATATTGTTGCAAAGACATCTCCGATGTGTCCTTAGACATGGTCCTCCCTCCATACCCTCCATGGAGATGGAGTATAGATGCCTCCGTTGTAAACAAGGTTTTCTATCTTTGAGGAGGCATGAGCTCCTCTCAGCTCTCAGCCACTCTCCCTAGGCTTTCTGGTATACTCTTCTACCCAAGAAGCCTAACCTTCTCTTTGATATTGATCCAAACACCTTGTTTCAACATACCACTTGACTTTATCATGTCTCATGCCAATCTCCTGCCATTATCGCCTCCTCTCGTCCTTCCCGCCACCTTTTATCACCTCATGATGTCAACAGAATAGTCCAGATCCTCAACCCCAGCAAAGCAGCCAGTGAGGAAGATTACCAAGCTAAATTCTTAAACATGGTATTTATTCCTTTTCTTTTCACATTGCTGATCTTTTAACAATGTTGTTTGCAAGGGTTTTCCTTCTTTGTGGTCTCAACATATTATCTAGCTCATTTTCAAGTTAGGGGATGCTTCAGATCCTAATAACTACAATACCATCATGATTAGACATAACTTTTCCAAACTCTATGTCATCGTTCTTAACATAGGGTTACCTAACCACCCAAAGATTCAAAGACTCGAGGCCAAGGGATAGGTGAGTTTCCACAGAGAAACAAATTGTTGACCATATAATCACACTACAAGCTATCATTGAGGAGATGAGGTAGCATTCCTCAAAGGCCTTGTTATCACCCAAAACTGGAAGGTAGCAAATCAAACATATAGGAAAATGCCAATGTCACCTCACATAATCCCTCTTACTTCAAGCTAGTGCTTGTTAGGCTCAAGGGGAATCCCTGGTAAAACTAAAGATTAAAAATTCGAATTCAAAGTGATCAGTGTGTTACCGGATGAACTAGCAGGGCTAGTGTCCGATGGACAAATGTAGGGAAATGTGACCACTGTCACCTCAGTCACACCTCCAACTTCTTTGGAGAGTCGTAACCTCCAAGGGGAGGACCATTTGATGCTCTGCAAAAAACTTAGGACAAGAGACTATGTCTTCTAGATGACGATGTTAGTGACCAGTGCCTTTCAATCAACTAATTCTATGAATGAAGAAGACATACTAAATTGATTAAGTGCTTGTAAATGCTATTATAAATGTGTCTAAGTCAATGTATTCAATCCACAATATTGAAAATAGCAGTAGAAGCATTCAAGACTATTCTAGCATACAAGAGATCAATAGCAGTAGGTAATTGGCATCAACAACATAACCATCGATCATCCAATATAAGTATAATGACACAGTATGTATTCAAGATTAGTGCTACCAATAGCAATAACAAGTTAGGACAACAATAGATATTCAACCACTATGATCATCTACCATCCAAAAATCAAAAGTGTAAGTACAGCATTAACAACCCCTTTATGACAGTATTATAGCAGCAGTGTACAGTATGACAGTACTTAACAATTGGGGACAGCAGTAGTTAGGAAATCAAGAAGTGCGTAATAAATATGATTTATGCATTCAATACACCACTTCAATCTTTTTCAGTATTTTCAACAGTATAGGACGGTCAAAATATAAGTATGATTCAGACTTGTATTTATGCCAATAATGTGAATTTTCAGACCTTATATTCACTTCCTTTAAGCAAAATCCAATTCTAATGTATGACTGAGTTTGATGTGCTTTTTGTGTTGATGTTGCAGGTGAGGAGGACTGTCGAGTTTGACAGTCTGTAACGTTTTTGCAGACTTATATGACAGTGGGAAGAGGGTTGTCTAGTGCTATAGCAGCCTTGGGCAAACCCTGAAATGTGACGCTGAGGCAAAGGGAGACTGCTTGGGGCTAGGCCGAGCCCTATGTGTGGCAGGTCGAAGGTAGAGCAGGCCCCAAAAGGGGAGACTGAGCCCTAATGGAGGTGACTGAGGGTAAGGTAAGAGGAAAGGGAAGAAGGAAAGGGAGAAGGGAAGGAAAGGAGGAGGAAGGGAAGGGAGGAAGGAAAAGAAAGAGGAGGTCCAGGTAGAGAAAAAGGAAGGCGAGGGTGGTAAAAGGATAATGAGAGGAGGGCAAACCTAATGGAGAGGAGAGTGAAGGTCTAGAGGAAGGATCGAGCAAGCCGCTAGGGTTTAGGAGGTAACCCTAGGTCTGATTTAGGACTGAATTTAGGTCTTAGGTTTAGTTTTTAGGGTTTTTTTATGTACAATAAAAAAAGAAAAACAAATTAATTATAAAAAATAAACAAGAAATCAAACCTAAAATTAATATTTACACATGTACAACTAGGGTTTTTTAGGTAAAAGAGTGACAACTTAGGGTTTTCATGGATATTACCCTTAAACCCTAGCCTTAGAAAAAGGTGACCAGCCTTCCTCTTGGAGTTCTTTCTCCTTGTCTACTAAATTATGGCTTCTTGTAACAACCTCTGAGGTTCGTTACAAGAGCCTAATCTAGGGCAAAGTTGGAGATCCAAAGCTAAACTTCGTAAAAACCTCCTACAGGGAGCATTTTCACTATACAAAGAGGATATAAGATAGATAAAAGGCACTATTCGGAAAAAATACATCCCTAGGGCCACCATTCAATCATTCAAGAAGCAAAAACTCACCTACCATTCACCAAGCAAGGCTAAAAGTGGACTAAACTTACTTGAGTATGTGTTCTTCCAACAATTCTAGCATCCACCAAGCATTAACAAAGCAAGAGAAAACCAACTTTCATCCAAAAGAGCCAGAAGACATCCCTTTAAGAGGTGTGCATCACTTCATAAGGCTATCTTGGGTTAAAAAGTAACATAATAGAGTTTTATCCCATGAGTTGTGATTTACAAATGAAGTGGAGTTATATTTATACGTTTCTCAACTCACTTTTCAAAAAATAACCAGGCCGACAGGCCAAATAAATGTCAATGTAAAAATATAACATGAAATAATCTAAAGATAGGCTATAATAGGCTTAAAGTAGACTACCTGGGGTATTTTCCCCCTAGGTGCCTAAAAACTACTAAAAATGACTGAAATTGAGCAGAAAGCTTCACTCTGAAAGGTGGAGTGAGCAGGGGGGGATCGTCATGCACCATCTAACCCCAATAGTCCTGAAAAATCCCTCAACGTCCCCCCTCAAACAGCCTGTGTGCCTGGTGACCAAAAGGTGACATCATCAAGAAAACTTCCCAAGGAAGGAGGGCGCTCTACTGGAAAGGGACCAGGACGGGTGCATTAGGTGACCGGAAGAGGAGGAAAGGGCCTCAGAGCTGGAGAACTGTCACCGGAGTAAAGAAACAAGTAGGGGGTCATGTGACCCAGTGACCCACCCCTAAGAGCCCCGGACACCAACCTCAGGGCTACAAGCACTATAATGAGGCAGTTAGCAATGCCACTAAGCCATAGTACTCCTAAGGGAAGGACCAAAGGGTCCAGTCATAACCACCTCTCAGAAAGTACTGGTAACACCCATCATGGTCCTTAAGAAAAAGAACGGCCCTTCTCCTTGGACAAACATCTGAAGGTGCACTAGCACTGGTACAACGTAACACAGTGCCTTAAGTCTAACAGGCATGGAAAGATAGAAATAAAAGAGAAAGTTAATTCAACAAGTGAAATACCCAAGGCTAGTCAAGTCAACCATACTATCAGACCAATTACAAAATTCAATGAACACCTATGAAATTGGCTGCCAAGAAAGTAATCATATTTATTATCAAAGTTCTAAACATGAGATCCAATACATCATATAAAACCACAAATCCTGAGGTGATGTAAAACCATTGCACTGGATCTCTCTCTCATACTAGTCACAGATAGATACAATCATGTGACTACCAATAGGAGATACCAATACCAAGTCCCCAATGAACTCTACATTCTATCATCAAAGGGAGTAAAATGTGAAGTATGGAAACAAAAAGGCAAGGAAGAGGACTGAAGAAACTATCTTTTTGTCTCTAAATCTCCATCTCTTCTGCATGAGAAAGAATTCATAAATAAAATATCCCTTAATATCCTACTTAGCCTAGAAAAGAATGGATAAAGAAGATAGAGAATCTCCTAGAAAAGAACTAAAATTTCTTGAATCAAAATCCACAAGTAGAGCACATGAGTCCACTAAAGAATAGAAGATAAACTTGTCAAGAATAAACAGCAAAACCTACCAAGAAAAAAATTTCCCAAGAAGCACGCATTCTCTCCTTACATGCAACGCCTAGCATTTCCCAAGATAGCACTCAAACTAGATAAGATAAAGATGAGAATAGAACTCCCAAGTTAGGTGCTCACCATCACCAATAATAAAACCTATAGCTACTAAAAAGAAACCTGAAGTGGAGAAGCCCTATCTTTGGCTCAAAATAGACACAATAAGTTCCAAAAAAAGCACACCAAATAAGATTCCCTATACCCAAAATATTTCCTCAAGTGAGGTGCCCTCTATGTCCAAAGATAGCAATTGAAAAAGAAGGAAATTAACGCAAAAAGTACATGGTATCACACAAAGTGTAGTTGCCAACTAAAGGGATCCTATCTAGGATGGTAGAGGAGAGCAACTAACCAGTGACACTTGCAAGGGCCTCGTTCACCACTAGATAAAGAGGTTGTCACACCGAACGAGCTCTTGTCGCTTTAGATCAAGTCGAAACAAGATCAAGGGGGAGACCCTAGCCAGCCGATGAAGGCTAGCGAATCTACTCAAGACACTCTAGGATGATGTGAAATGAAAGAGAGAGAAATCAAGAGTAAGTAGATCTAGATCTAGGGAAAATGAGTGGTCTATGGAGTTAGGGCTTGGTTAAGGAGGCTTATGCAAGAAGTAAATGATCAACCGAAGAACGAATGTGCCACTAATGAAGTTAAACAAGCAGATCTAGATAGATCTAATCATATTTGCTATTGCTCATTGTGTCTCCTTTGGGGTTTTGCAAGGTGCATTTGGAGAAAATAGAGCAAGCTTGGGCATGGAAATGGGGGTCTAAGTTAATGATGTTGAACGAGGAGAGAAGATTCAAGGCATCATCCAAATCCAGGTGAGTACAATTATCCTTTTCCAGCTAATTCTTTTCAATCCATTGTCTGCTAATAAATTAAAAATTTCCAAATTTTAAATTTTATCAAAGCACTTCATTGTAGAGGAGGTCGATTCCTCTCTTAGGCAATATCGTCTTGGCTTATTGCGGCATTTAATTACCCTAGATGTCATCATTTAGAGTCTCATGAACTGCCAATTATCATGAATTGATAAGAGCCATTTTCCAATCAAAACTGGACTTTTTTCTTCAAAAGCAAATCGCATCTGGGGTTTTGGGTCGTTTCTACATTTGACAGCATTCTTGAGGCAAAGCGAATTGATTAAAATCAATATTTTAACATAGAAACAATTTCTCTCTTCCTTAACCCATTCGCTACACTATTAAAGAAGATCGATTTATTATTTAGACAGAAGTCTTACATCCGTGGCTCTATTTGTTTGATTTAATTCTCATTTGGAAAATCGTTGAGGTTGGAATACATTAACTAAGCATTTCTTTGGCCTCCATAAATCAATTCGCACAAGGGTTTCAACTTTCAAGGGGCTCGATTTGTTGTCATTTGACATTATTATCACAAAACGATTTGGTCTCGTCACAAAAACGATTTTGCAATCCCCAAATAAAATCGAATTTGCAATTCTCATTGTCATTCTGGCCTTAGACGTCTTCACTGGGAGTTGAACGAGTAATTTTGAGCCACGATTCTGAGTTAAAGCGATTATTTCCCCTTCAAACAAATTCGTTATAGCGTCGCAAAGTATCGATTTGCATTCGAGCCTTGACATCTTATCCTTTGGCCAAAATCACATCTTTTTAAGCATATTGAGTAATTCGTTTTGGTGATAACTCGTCGTTCATAGTTGTCATAAGTAGACCAAATCATTAAATGGGCATTTTATCATTGGAACCAATTCGCTTATTTTCAATCAAGTCTTGGTAAGTCATTTTGCTTAGAGAATCGATTTTGTCTTGAGGCAATCTTTCATCAATCCGATATAGAGGTTCCAGAAGTTATTTAGCATTAGGATTTTATCCTGAGGTCATTAATATTCACTTCCTACCATTAAGATCTTAAAATCACTGCATTCCCTTGTTATGCTATCAAATCCATCAAATACCAGTTCGCCTTAGGGTTTAGGGAGAGTGTCTTGGTCTCAACAAATTTAACTGTGCTTTAAATTTTCATTATCTATCATTGTTAGCTACAGCTAATAAAGTTCAATCCTTCATCCCATCTCAAACTAAAAATTTTCCTCTGGATAAATTCGCTCTACTAGTATTTTAAATCAGGAAACTGCCAGCTTAGAAAAATTCTAAGAGGGATCTTTTTGCCCAAATATTCATAACAAAGTCGATTATTCTGAAAATGATGATGAAGGTGAAACCTGTAGCCAACCTCTAGAAGATGCCTTAGATCATGCCCCTCACAACAATGAGTTTTCCTTTCAGTCATCCCTCCAAGCTCTTCTAGTAGAACTGACAAAATACCCTTTGATCAGGATGGAGGTTATGGCTTACCTTTCTGATCATCCTTTTGCATCTCGAGATGATACGTTGAATAATGTGCAAAGGATTATTTCAAATGATTTATCTTTGAAAGGTATAAGTAAGAGCTTGAACATAGCCTACGATTCAAGTGACCAAAATGATATAATCCTTGAAGAGAATCTGGGCTCATCTGGTTGTGAGGAACCTTTAGAAGGGACCTGTTATCACATACATTGTAGTTCGGCTACCATGATGCATACCATATTTTTTCTAGTCCATTGAGCCATTCCTGTGGTTGAGATGAGCTTATTTTTTCAGCAGTGATGCATATATTCCTGAGCCAGCAGTAGCAGTTTTCCCCCTTGTCATGACTGATCCTACATGACCCCATCGAGATGATTTTGGTGTAGTCATGGTTCATACAGAGCAAAGCAGTCAGCCGATGATGTCCTTTGCCCATGGCCAGTTGCAGATGTTCCAGAGACATGTATATGGTTGAGCAGAGGTGTATATAGATTATTTTAGTTATTGTGACTGTGCATGTTTTACTGACAGTGGCATTCTGAGCTTCATGGTTTGAAACCTGTGTCGTGAGTTGTTAGAGAGTCCCAATTGTAAGGTCATTCATTACATATGCTCACTAGTATCTCCTACCTTACATAGACTTAGCCTTATTTTTGCTTTGGTGGCATCAACCTTTCACTTTTCTCCACTCATTTGTCTCTTCAATGTTCTGGTTTGATCCCGACTTGTACTTTGACTAGTGAGATCAAGGACTTCCCCCACTTAGACCTCTTTGTTGGATAGACTCCATGTTTACCTTGTGTCTCGGCTCTGGAGTGTGTGGCCTATGTCACCGAGATGTTATCCTTTAGTCCTCGAAAGAAAGTACTCCTACAAAAAACATCGGAACGCATAAATGCTATATCTAAATGGATGCAAAAAGTCAACTACAAATAGTGTTGCTAAACACTAAGCAAATAAAAGTCTTTCGTAGCTAGTCAGTGGCCAATGGACGAGCAAAAGGCAGCTGCTCTTGGAGGCTGGCTAGTGAAAGATGATCAAAATGTCAAATGTCAAATGTGTAAAAGTTGACCAAGTTAAATGAAAAAGGTTGCTTGTCTAGAGTCTAAAGGAAGCATTCCAAGCACTCTATCCATTTGTGAGGCACCACCATTCCCTAGTGTCTTCTATCTGGCATATGTCTAAGTGGTTTCCTTTTCTCCCTTGTGTCCAAGAGACACAGTGTTCAAGTCCTTCCCCATTATCCTAACCTTGTTTTCCACTTCACCCATCCTAGCAGTTTGTCTAAGTCTATGAGTGGGCATATGTAGGGGGCTTCATGAAAGACTTAATGGTCTATCTCACACAGGTATATTTTTATTTGATATTGTAGCCACTGTTATGTATTGCATGTTTTAGTATGGTTATTAACATAAACTTGTGAGCATCATTCATCTATCTTGCATACGGGACCATCCAGATTATTGTTGTACCTTCAGTTTGAGTACTTTGACTTGGTTGGTTATTAACATAAACTTGTGAGCATCATTCATCTATCTTGCATATAGGACCATCCAGATTATTGCTCTACCTTTAGTTTGAGGACTTTGACTTGGTCAACATGTTTCCCAAGGCAATGACTACAATGTTCGAGATTGCTTACTTATCCTCAAAGATGTATCCAGTACACCATTTCCATGCTCAGGTTTTGATTTTGTGGGCATTCTGCAGCAGTTACAATGATTATTATTATTTTTATGGCCATTTTTTATATACTAGATGTGGTGTTCGGCTTCAGATGCATATTTTGATGGACATATGGAGTATTTGTACTCACTACTAGTGGATTTGATGTCTCTGATTAACTTGGTGCACCCAGATGTTGATTTTGGGCAAAGGAAATGGACTTAATAATGGTTTTATTCTCCAGGATGATGAACCGGTAGTTTTTGTTCATAAAAAATGACCATGGCTTCACTAGGAAAATCGATTTGGCTAATGTGGGTAAGGAAATGGCATGGGGATGTTAGATTATAATGATTTATGGCTCCAGATGCATGTTCCATGGATTACTTTCATCCGGGATGGATTCTAAATGATGTTATCTTGGTCCTAGGGAGGACTTCATCCCCCTTTGGGGTGCACTTGCAGTTGATCATTTGCTATGTATCATGTTATTATGGTATATCATTGTAAAAGGTGGGTTCCTAGGGTGATTTATGCCCCTAGTGACCCCTTTCTTATGTTTCCCATGTTATATCATGATGTTATGTTGTATTGGCCTCTCCTAAGGCGTCATTGGGCAAAAAGTGTGCCCCCTCTTTGACTTGATCGTTGGATCATCCATGTATGTAAAAATTAAAAAGATCTCCACCGTTGATGATCTTCATTGTATCTTTTAATCTCAACCACTCATTCAAAAAGTGGTTAGAGGTTTGGTCTCTCAGATCTATTTAAGAGAGAGGACCCCCTCACTGTACAGGGACTTTTGACTATTGGAAAATTGGAATAAAGAGATTTTTGCATAAATTCTTGGATCTTCTTTGTGGGATGTTCTTGTATTTGATTGGAAAGTCTATTTCTCTTAGCATTTGAGTGGTTGCTTGTGGATCCAAATATTTTTTGTGGAAGATAGTGTTTGCATGTAGGAGGGTGACTTCACTTGGGCATTTTTGTGGGCTCCCCCAACTCGTTTCACTTGAGACGTTTTGTAATCACGGGGTTTTCAATAGCATCTTTGATCTTTGATATGCTCTATATTATTCTTTTGCATCTACAGTTCTTATTTCCTGTGCAACAAATCTTACTTGTGTAGTTTGCTTGTGCAGGGAAGAGGGGCGCACTACCTACCTTGGGCAAATCGATGCAATAAGTGTCACAAATGAATGTGTGTAATGCTGACCTGGGGTGGATTTAGTTCAACAAAATACAAATGTCTAAGGCAGAGATTTATAAGAGTTATAAGGTTGTCCTAACACTTCAAAATATGTTGCTTGGGTAAAATGAAGATGTAATGACTCAAACACAAACAAAACACAAGTTATGAACCAAAACCACAATCAACCAACTAAGTGGGGCGCACTTACAAATAGGCCAGCACCTAATCTAGTGGGAAAATGGAGTCAAAGGCATAAGAAAATCAATCCCTAGAGGTTTTGAGAAAATAAGAAAATCAATTTCCAGAAGAGATGTTGAGAAGATGACAATTTGTTCCCATAAAGATCAACTATGAAGAGAGTTGTGGAGCCCAAGCTTCAAACCAAAATGCCCAAGTGATCCAATGCACCCTTCTCCTGTCAAACAAGAATATCAATTTGATTTTCAAAGAAAAGATGCAGTTACAAACAAGAAATTTTGAGAGACAATCATTGATTCAAGATACAAAAATTTATCCCTTTGATGCCCAACGATTTGGAAGAAGAGAAGAAGGATAATAAGGATAACTATATTAATGTCCAACTAATGACCACAAAGTAGGTCAAAGGGACTGTTGATTACAATGATGTCCGTATAGAGCAAGAAAAACCAAACGGTCTCCTATAAAAAGATACAATGCACGAAGAAAGAAAGAACAACAAAAATCACTGCCCCTTGCCTACAAGTTAGAAATTCACCACAAAAATACCATGGACAGCCACAAAATCCCCCTAGTGCAGAAGAACAACCACATACAATCACTCTCTCAAACAATCACTATCAAGAACACAAGTTTTTGTAGGAAAATTCTCGCTATATTCTTCAATCCAAGAGGCAAGAATCATTACAATGGGAGAGCTATCAAATATATAGAGCTCTCATATCAAAATCCCTAGCCCAATGATATTAATGGCTAGGATCTAATCATCCAGTAATGAGATCAATGATGGAGAGTGTCAAGCATAATACATCGAGCTAGCTCGAGGGGGGGGGGGCGATTTCCCTAGTGCATCCGAGTAAAATAGAATGGCACATATGTTGATGTATTTGTAACTTCGGAAGATATTCACTTGTATATTGTATTGTACTTTATTGTATCCCCAACGGAGATGTATTATTCCTCCGATTGGAAGTGTCGTCAATTGTACTTGCAAGTGTCGCAAGTTATATTGTAAGTGTCGTAACTTATACTTGATGGGTTATTAGACCACCTTGATGGGGTCGGCCCTGTATGAGTCATGTGGGTTAAAGGGTTATTAGACCACCCTAGTGGGGTCGGCCCAGTCAACATTATGTTAAGTGGTTAAGTTGGGGCCGACCTAGTTGAGTAAAGCTCAAGTGAAAGTAAAAGTATAAATAGAGAGTGTGACTCTCTCATTTGACACATTCTCTCATTCACTCACTTCGCATTAGTGAGAGAGAGGAGGAGTACGCACAAGTGGAGGAGGAGTAGCTGTTGCAGTCATCTATCTCTTGGGGTTTGATCTTTGTGATCTTTGTATTGGTGCTTATTCTATCTCTGAGGAAGTTGTAGGGTTTTTCACCTTCTTGGTTTTCCCCGGTGAAATGTTTTGTGTCTCTTGTCTCTTGTCTCTTATGCTTGAGATGTTGTACATGTTGTTCTTTCAGTTAAGATCCTAGATCTATTGAATTAAATAATGAAAAATTAACATGGTATCAAACCTAGCCTGAAGGAAGGCATGGTATGCATTTATGACACTTGTTGCACTTGCGACAAATTGGAGGCTAAGGCTTGGTATAGTAAAAACCAGTCATCGTGGCACTTTCATTATAACTCAGTTTTGGCAAAGGTTCAGGATCTGAAACTTCTACAGGTCAGGTCGAAGATGAAATGTCCATGTACCTTGTGTCCGAAGGACAGCCTCAAATTCGTTGTACTTTGTGAGATATGATCCGTACAAGTCAGGGTTTCTGCCTCTTCCAGAATGCAATCCTAAACTGGTGACCTAGGAAAAAAGGTCATATCTCGGGCTAGGAAGCTCCAAATGGAATTTCGTAAAAAGTGACAGTTAGGGCACGGACTGTAGTTTCACAGGTCCAGGTTTTAGAGGCCGAAGTTGAAACAGTGACACGTGGCACGCCGTACAAGTTCGCTATACTGTTTCATCCCATAAACAGGTCACCTTGCGACACTTGGAATATCTCTCTCTCAGAGAATCCATTTGAGGTCAGACCTGTGGGGTTGGAAAGATGAAAGGTCCAGCTACCACAGGCCGAAGTTTCAGACCTTGAGGATCCAAAATTTCAGAGATACATCAGAAACAATATGGCATATATTTTTGTCCAAACAGAATTGGATTCTGAGCACTTTCATTTTTGGTTTGTCACTGCTGCGGGAAATTAGGGTTTCGGAGAAAGTTGGAATTTTTGAAATATGAGACCACGGCTGGACGCTTCTCAAGAAAATCGAAATTTAGAGACCAAGATCAAACTTTTTGGTTGGGCAGAACCTCGAGCTCCATCAAACCCTAGTTCAGGATTTTGATCGGAAAGGTGGAAAATTAGGGTTTCTGCAAAAGTTAAAATTTTTGGAATCTGTGACCACAGTTGGATGCTCCTCAGAAAAATCGAAGTTTAGAGCACAACATCAAACCTTTTGGCTGGAAGAACCCCGAGCATTATCAAACCCTAGTTCGGGATTTTGACCAGAAGATCTGAAAGTTTCAAAGGCAATTTTGAGGGGTCAAATTGTGGAGATTTCAAAATTGAAGTATACCAGCTTGATCAACTCAGCAAGGCGCATCTTTTCATCCAATCAGAAGTTTGAAATTCAAAGTTTGAATTTTTAGGGTTTCTCTGACAAACCCTAATCCAGCTCCAGATCCAGTTTCAGCAAATCAAAGTGGATTGGGTTAATCCTAGAAGAGAATGAATTGGACACCTACATAAGTGAAGAAGTTCCAGTTTCAAAGGGAGATGGGGTTAAGGCCTTACATAAGAAGATTACAAGCAATCCCGACAAGTATGACTTGAAGAGATACAGGTATGTTTTGAAATCTGTTCATGATTAAGTTTATGATATGTTTGTCTTCATTTGAGGTTAGTACAATGTTGATTAATTTTAGACTTGTCTTATCACCCTTGTAAAAGTATGAATGCATGTGAATACATTCATTGATTAGGGGTATGACACTTATGATTGTACTAATACACTGTGTTTGTTGTATGAGGATGATGTTGTCCACTAACATGAAGGGTACATCAAGAAAGACAAATCAAGCTCTAGATCAAGAACATATGACCATGGTGACATGAAGACAAAGACTCATCCATAGTCATGGATCACATAGAAGCTCTACTTACTAGATATGTATAACTTGGTTCTACAATTATTAACTTATGAGATATGCAGGTTGCTAGCACAAGGTCTCTAAGAGAACAAAGAAGACATTGTTTGGGTATGCTAGACAAACATGATAATCCAGGATGACGCAATGACGACACTAGTGCACACTTAAGCATGCATAGTGGTCCAGGATGGATATAAGTTAAAGGACAGATAATCCAGGAAGCAAAGATCAAAAGGGAGCACACTCCAGTAGTTCCTGCAAGGAAGCAAAGATTGAAAGGGAGTCCACCCACAACTAAACAAAGATAAGTATTTGAATTGTCATATGATTACTTAAATAATGTTGTCCAGTCATGTACATACTTATTTTCCTAGATTTAGGATGTATATTATGCATATTAGAAAAGTTGTATTAATGAACAAGATACTACTAATATGCAAGTAATGGGTAAGTGGCCTATGGTACTGTACAACATTCCATTGCTACTTATCTAGAATGAAACCTCTTTGCTAACATGTTGGGAGTTGTGCACACTCTTAACAAATGTTCTGGTAGAGATGGAAGGCATCTAGAAAGTTACCGTGTGAATACGGGATATGGATAAATGTTGTATTAAAGCATTGGCTAAGATAATTGCATGACTGTATGACATATGTCTTTGTGCATAAGAATTTGTTTTGAAAAACTATGAGAAGTTTCTAATCATGCAATTGAATTTGATTAGTAGGAAAGATCGTGTACAATCACCTACAAAAGAAGGACAACAACATTTGTTCTAGCAACGAAGTTCACTATATATTGAAGATATTGAAGAATCTGAAGTTCCCAGGATCCGGGATGCAGTAATGGAAGGATGCCATGATCGAGGAATACCAATCGATCATGAAGAATGATGTTTGGGATGTGGTCCCAAGACCAGAAGGGAAGTCTGTTGTGACTTCCAAGTAGATCTACAAGATCAAGCATGCTGCAAATAATAGCATAGAGAAATACAAGGCAAGTGATGAAGTGGAAGATACACCGGATGGATGTCAAGACAACTTTCTTGAATGATGTAGTCGAAGAGGAAGTGGAGCAACCACTCGGATTTGAGACACATGACATGGAGACACATGTGTGCAAATTAAAGAAAGCCTTGTATAGATTGAAGCAAGCACCCAGGACATGGTATGGCAAGATAGACAGCTTCCTGTCCAGTTTGGGCTTTTACCAAGAGTAAAGCGGATTCCAACCTTTACTACGAAGTTGAGGAAGGAAAACCAGTAATACACCTATTGTATGTGGATGACCTGTTTGTGACAGGTGAGGATAGATTGATTGCCGACACGAAGAGGAAGCTTGCTGCCGAGTTCGAGATGAAGGACTTGGGTATGATGCATTACTTTCTAGGTATGGAGGTGTGGCGGAGTGCAGATGGAATCTTCCTTGGACAAGGGAAGTATGCAGTAGAGATCCTGAAGCGGTTCGGGATGATGGACTACAAGGCCATGGCCACACCTATGGCATCAAACATGAAGCTATTGAGTGATGCTTCATCAAAGTCGGTTGATGCCACAATGTATCGCCAGATGATTGGGTCCTTGATGTACATGACGATCACGAGACCAGATATTTGCTTTGCGGTGAACACCTTGAGCCAATTCCTGACAGATCCTAGACATGTTCACCTGATTGCTGTAAAGCATATTCTGAGGTACTTGAAGGGTACGGTTGATTATGGGCTCAAGTATGATGCAAATCAAAAGTTTAACATGGAGGGTTATGTTGATTCAGATTGGGCAAGCAGTGCTGCAGATAGGAAGAGCACTTCGAGGTGCTGCTTTAGTATGGGATCAGGTGTGATCTCTTAGTTTAGCAGGAAGCAATCCTGCGTAGCACTGAGTACAGCCGAAGCAGAGTATGTGGCAGCCTGTTCGGCCAATTGCGAGGCAGTATGGCTAAGGAAGCTACTGTCTGATTTATTTGATCTCCAGTTGGATGCTACGTGTATCTATTGTGACAACCAGAGTTGTGTGAAGTTGTCAGAGAACCCGGTGTTCCATGAAAAGTCGAAGCACATCGAGATCAAATATCACTATATCAGGGATATGGTGCAGAGAGGAGCAGTAAAGCTCCAGTATGTTGTGACAGATGAGCAGATTGCAGATGTGTTGACCAAACCACTAGCCAGAGTGAAGTTCGAGTACTTCAAAGAGAGGCTTGGTGTACTTTAGATCGAGGTTCCTTCCAAGGGGAAGTGATGAGTCGAGAAGACGCAGATGCAAGTGGGATTTTCTGACATGGTTGTAGATGTGTTCTCTCATGGTTGTGATGTAATTGCCGAGCTTTTCCGACATGGTTGTAGATGTGTTCTCCCATGGTCGTGATGTAATTGCTGAGCCATTTTTCACATGGTGGTAGATGTGTTCTCCCATGGTGAAAAAGTAAGGGCTGGAGCCTTCCCCGAATGGTGGTAGATGTGTTCTCCCATGTTAGTGGTGTAAGTGTTGTATGATGTGCATCTGGGCTGTGCTCCGTAGATGATGAGATGATCTGAAGAGGACAATCATGTGTGATGAGCATCAGGACGATGCTCAAGATGATATGCATCAGGACGATGCTATGACGATGATCGGGATGATCATGTGATGATGATATGCATCAGGATGATGTTGTGTATATGATCAAGGTGATCATGTGATGATGATGTGCATCAGGATGATGTACTATATGATGATGATCAGTATGATCATGAGTATCAGGATGATACTCCGTGGACAGATTGTACAGGTAGCATGTAAAAGATCCTGGGAGATCCGATAGTCTGTGCTCGGATGCTCTTTTGAGGTTTTGCTGCAGGTCGCATAGAAAAGATCCTAGGAGATCACATAGTCTGTGCTCGGATGCTCTTTCGAGGTTTTGCTACAGGTTGGCCGTGGACAGGTTGTGCAGGTAGCATAAAAAAGATCCTGGGAGATCCGATAGTCTGTGCTCGGATGCTCTTTCGAGGTTTTGCTATAGTTAGCATAGAAAAGATCCTGGGAGATCCGATAGTCTGTGCTCGGATGCTCTTTCGAGGTTTTGCTACCGGAGGCATGTAATCACTCCTGGAGATCCGATAGGTTGAGCTATGTGCTCGTAAAAGTACTGGGATGCTCTTTAGAGTTCTTGCAGGTTGCAAGACACTCTTTTAAGGTTTTGCCTAACCACATATAAAAGATCCTGGGAGATCCTATAGTCTGTGCTAGGATGCTCTTTCGAGGTTTTGCGGTGGTGGTCACATAGAAAAGATCCTGGGAGATCCTATAGTCTATGCTAGGATGCTCTTTCGAGGTTTTGTGATGGTCACATGTAAAATATCCTTGGAGATCCGATAGTCTGTGCTCGGATGCTCTTTCAAGGTTTTGTTGACGCATGTAATCAGTCCTGAGGATTCCACAGTATGGCCAAAGATGATGAAGACCTACAGGAGGCTAGGCCTACAACCAGCATGAAAAAGGGTTGGCTCTGTAGAACTTCCTATGACGAGAAGAATTGAGAGATAGCCCAATGATCGAGATGACGAGTACAGCAGCAGTGACGATGATGCTCCGTGATCTAGTGATGATGATCCAGCTCCGGAATTGAAGACTTGTGCCTATATGTATTGATGACTTGTGTCAAGAGAATACATTCCTAGTTAAGAGGGGGTGTTGATGTATTTGTAACTTCGGAAGATATTCACTTGCATATTGTATTTGTACTTTATTGTATCCCCAACGGAGATGTATTATTCCTCCAATTGGAAGTGTCACCAGTTGTACTTGCAAGTGTCACAAGTTATATTGTAAGTGTCGTAACTTATACATGATGGGTTATTAGACCACCTTGATGGGGTCGGCCTTGTATGAGTCATGTGGGTTAAAGGGTTATTAGACCACCCTAGTGGGGTCGGCCCAGTCAACATTATGTTAAGTGGTTAAGTTGGGGCCGACGTAGTTGAGTAAAGCTCAAGTGAAAGTAAAAGTATAAATAGAGAGTGTGACTCTCTCATTTGACACATTCTCTCATTCACTCACTTCGCATTAGTGAGAGAGAGGAGGAGTGCGCACAAGTAGAGGAGGAGTAGCTGCTGCAATCATCTATCTCTTGCGGTTTGATCTTTGTGAGCTTTGTATTGGTGCTTATTCTATCTCTGAGGAAGTTGCGGGGTTTTTCACCTTCTTGGTTTTCCTCGGTGAAATGTTTTGTCTATTGTCTCTTGTCTCTTATGCTTGATATGTTGTACATGTTGTTCTTTCAGTTAAGATCCTAGATCTATTGAATTAAATAATGAAAAACTAACAACATAATATTGAATGATTATGTGACAAGGGAGGTCACCTAGGGGTCTAAGTCTCCATTAGGCACCCCCAATACAATAGAAAATAGTAATCATGACATAACATAAGTTGTGGAGTAATCAAATCGGTAATCAAATCGCCCCCCATGAGAAAGTCGAGTTCCCTAGCAAGGGAAAATATCATGTGGACCCCCACAAGTGAAATAAACATGAGATATAGTGTACAAAGTATCAATATAACATGATAAAACATCCCCAAGTCATTACTTTACCCCGCATTGGCCAAATCGATTTCTTGGCTATAGTCATGGTTACTTTTTATATTTAATTAATTGTTGATAAATAACCTGCATGATAAATATGTCCAAAATGTCACTTTCCCTTGCCCAAATCAACAATTTGAGTGCACCAATGAGATCAAAGACCTCAATTCCACTAAGAGTGACTACAAACACCCCATGGATCCATCCATGTAGTGATCTATAAGCTAGTCCACCTCCTACAATAATAATATGGCCAATAATAATAATAATAAATAAAATATTCATCAACCATGGCCAATAATCACCAATTGAAACATGGAACAATGCAATGGATGTCCATGGGTACCAAATGCACAATCTCGAACCACTATAACCAAGTCCACCCTGAGACCTATCTGTTGACCAAGTCAAATATGATCAAATTGGTGACTGAACTTAAACCTGAGTGATGTTGCATGCATAAGGGGTGAATAATGCTCTCTTACCTATATTAATGGACAACTACAACATTAGTAACATAACAATAGTGATCAACAATAATAAACAAATATCAGACTTGTGTTAAAGTGGTTGCATAATCCTTCATGAAGTCCCTGATATATGTTCACTTACAAAATTGATCACCCTGTTAGGTTGGGCGAGGTGGATAAAACAAGGCTAGGCTTAAGGGGAATTTACTTGTTTGACCTTGACACCGTGCTCTCTCAGAGAACAAGGGAAATAGGGGTCCACCAAGACGTGCAGGATAGTAGACACTAGGGGAGGGAGGTGTCTCACATATGGGTAGAGTGTTTGAGTTGTATTTAGTAGACTCTAACAAACTTCCTGAGGCTCTTTGAATTTGTAGCCTTTTGCCCCATCTCACTTCATAACCTTTCATAGGCTCCATGAGGAATCACATTTTATTTCTGGAACCTTTGGATTTGACATGTGTTGAAAAGCACAACTAGTTGCAGCTTTTATCTAGGTTCGGGAGGCTCTTTGAATTGGTAGCCTCTTGCCCCATCTCATTAGCTTTTGATTTGCTTATGAGGAATTTCATTTTCAAGAGGTTATTTGAATTGGTAGCCTCTTGCCCCATCTCACTTCATAAACTTTTATGGGCTCCATGAGGACTTTCATTTAATTTTTGCACATGAGGAAGACTTGCTTTGAGGACTAAAGGAGACAACCTAATGGACAACATGACCCTACATCGCACCAAAACATCAGGGGAAACTAACCAGAAGTGGATAAGCGGTTCAAGTCATGCAACCACACACTCCAGAGTCAAGACACAAGTAAACATGGAGTCTATCATGCACAAAGGTCAAGGTGGGGGAAAATATCTTCAATCTTAGAAGTCAAGGTTCAAGTCAAGGGTAAAATCTCAAATATGTAAGCAACCGATGGGCAAAGGAAATAAGAAGTGTTGCCAAACATATCAGGAGAATGGTCAAGGTTGTATAAGGTAAAGCTATACCAGTGAGCATATATCAAAGTCTTGACATTCGAGACCTATTATTACACAACTTGTAGTTGCCCCTAAAGATGATTCTATTCAGGATGGTAGAGAAGCTAGGAAACTAAAGAGATAACCTAAGAGGTACTCGATCCCCAGATGGATTGGTTGTCACGCCTATCGAGGCACTCTTCACTTTATGCTATCCAAGCTCGTCAGAAAACTGTCAATTCTACCATACCAAGCTCTTGGAGCTTGCTTCAACCCATACAGAGCCTTCTTCAGTTTGCAGACATGCGTCTCTTTGTTTTCAACCTCAAATCCATGTGGTTGTTCTATGTACACTTCTTCTTCAATAACACAATTCAGGAAAGCTGTTTTCACATCCTTTTGGTGTAACTTCCACTTCATCATGGTTGCAAGTGCCATGATGGTTCTGATGGAAGTGTACCTTGCTACAGGAGCAAATGTCTCTTCATAATCGATTTCTTCCTTTTGAGAGAATCCACGAGCCACAAATCTAGCTTTGTATTTTTCAATACTTCCATCAACAACATGTTTTACCTTATATATCCATTTGGAAGATACCACATTTTTAACTTCTGGTTTGGGAACTATGTCCCATACATCATTCTTCATTATAGATTGGTATTCTTCCGTCATAGCTTCTACCCATTCTTTCTTTTGAATGGCCTCTTCAAAGCAAGTGGGCTCTTTGTTTATGAGATCACACATCAAAGCCACATAATTGCAAAATGGCTTTGGCTTCTTGCTTTCTCTCGAGGAGCCTTCTAGAGCTCCATACTTCTCTGCATCCTGAATAATTTCACGAGCCCAAGCTGGTTTTCTCTTGCGAGAAATAGTCATGGATGGAGGTTCTTGGGGCTCCAACATATCATGATCTTTCGGAGTCTCATCATCAGGAGAGGGTGCAACTTCTGTAACTCTAGGAGCTACATCTTCATATACTTCTTCATGTTGGCACTTTCTAGACTTCTTGAGAGTTGCATCTTCATCAAATGTTACATCCCTGCTAATCTCCATGAGATGATAGCTTGGTACATATATCCTGAAGGCCTTGGAGACCTCACAGTACCCAACAAGGATTCCTTTCTTTCCGGAAGGATCCAATTTGGTTCTTTCCTCTTTTGGAATATGAACAAACACTGGGCAACCAAATATCTTGAGATAACTTACCTGTTATCACGCAACTTGTAGTTGCCCCTAGTGGTATCCCATCCGGGACGGTAGAGGAGATAGGCAACTAAAGAGGTGACCCAAGAGATGCCACGGTTCCCAATGCAAGGTGGGAGTCACGTCAACCGAGGCACTCTTCGCTTTAGGTCAAGGTGAAACAAGACCTAGGGGGAGACCCTATAACCAATCACAGTTGATTGGACCCAAACAAAGGTTTCTAAGGATAAGTAAGTGAAGAGTTACGGAAACCAATGTAAGGTTGAGTGGACCTAGATATTAAAGTATGGTTGAAGGTGGTTTGGGAGATTGTTAGTGTTTCAACCGATGTATGATTTAGGCCACATAATTAGGTATAATGATAAGGTACATCACCATATGCTACACAAGTGGATCCTAGTTTCTTGGGATGTGTGAAATGGCTTTGAGTGGACCCACAAGGTGAAGCTAAGGGATGAAATTGGTACCAGAGGTTATGTAATGAGTAGATCTATGGATCTAAGTTAATTTTAGGAGTACCCATGTACCGGATCTGAGGTTTGACACAATTCCCCAAGGAGTGCAACTTGCATTGAGGAGGACTAGTGCTTTGTTGGATGGGCTAATGGGGTCAAAAGGTATGTCAAAGTGTAGAACGGGACACCTAGAGGTCAAGTCCAGTGGGCTAATTGAGATAGAATGGTTGGATCTTGCTAGATCTAGGTTTTCATGAAATGACCCTAAGTGGACCACAATCCCTTGAAACAAGGAATGCTACCCCCAAGGCAGATCGTCACAAAATGATACTCTAGACCTAGGTTTCAAGGTATGGCCGTTCCAAATCCACAAAAATCTCAACCACCCACGTCCTCAAAGTGGGCAAACTCACTCACCCAAGGGAGTGCGACCTTGCTCAAGGAGGGCTAAAAGAGGGGTTAAGTGGACCAAATCAAGTCCAATCGCCACCAAACTGTAGATCCAAGTAGCTTATGCACCGATCTATGTGGAACTAGAAAATCAAGTCAATCCAAGGGTTAGATCTTGCTAGATCTGAGTTTTAAGATGCCAAGAAATTCAAAAGGGGGTTTTAATCCCTTAAAACGTGGAATGATGCCCACAAGGTAGAAATCACCAAAGTAACAGTCTGGGGGTAGGTTATCAAATGTGTAGATTGCAAATCAAGTGGGATCTCACCTACCCATGTGCTAGATCTAGCCAAAACATGCCTCTCCAAGGAAGTGCGATTTGGTTCAAGAGGGCTTTTTGCCTTGAAAGGTGTGTCAATTTTAACCTGATCACCACCAAACTATAGATCCCACTAGGGGTGGATGCTATAGAGGTGGGTTCTTAATATCTCTTCAAAAGCAAGGCTAGATCTAAGTAGATCTAAGAAAAACCAAAAATAAGGGTTTTTATGATCTAGAAATTATGGATGATTCAAGGAAGAAGAAGATCATACCTTTGGAGCATACCTGGATGAAGAGACGAATGCTAGTTGAGACGAGGATTACTTTTGCCAAAGATCAAATGGAGAATTGTTGAAGCCCTCTTGCCAAATCAATTTTTCCAAGCCACATATGAGTCCCTCTAACCTGTCAAAACCAAGGAGCAAAGCATCAATCAGTTTAACATGTTGAAGGTAGATACAAGCAAGAGAGAGATAAGCAAAGAATAGTTGGCACAAAGACAAAACTACTCCCTGTTTAACCAAAACGTCTTCCTCCAAGCTTGAAGGGCAAGCCTCACCACCAATTCGCACTTGTCAAAAACGTCCTCTTAACCTGTAAAAAGATATGGCAAATATGCAAGATAGCTACAATAGATCCTCCAGTGCAATGGACAAAAGCATTTACAATCGAAACAACCAACATCCACTCCAATCCAAGCATGTACTCCAAAAGATAGAAATTTTATTCCAAGAGCCAAAAATCTCTAGATGATTTTACAATGAGAGGCTCCCTCCTTAAATAGGATGGGGAGAGAGTACAATCCTAACCACTTTTTACATGAGTGGCTAAGATTAAAAGATCAAAAGATCTAATCAACGGCTAATAATAAATCATAACAATACATCACATGGATCACCCAATTTAATGATGACGTCCTAACTAAATGGTACAAAGGGAGGATGACGTCATCCACTAGAGGGGTAAAAGTACAAAAATCCACCTCATAATGACTAGGACATGACAAAATAAGCACATGGTGGGGCTAGGAGGCATCAATCCTTACTAGCTCATCCCCAAGGCACAATAAAATAATAAAACATGTCCAAGATAATATAAATGATCAAATCTGTCCTCAAAATCTGTGACAGACAAGCAGTAAAAGACCTCCTGTGATCGATGTGGGCCTACCCACATCGTGAAAACTGGCTGGAAGATAGTGGGATCACCCTGGAAGACCTCTGTGAAGACCAAATGCCAAAACCTTGCCTCAATTGCCCAAATCGAATTCCTCAGTGACCACTTTATCCCATTTTTTAACTGCCTCGGTAACTGTGAAAGTGCCAAAACTGCCTCCTAGGACATCTGCGCTGTCCATCTGAGCCCACCAGGCTCTCCAGAAGGGGGGGTAAATGGTAAAAACAAGTGGCTGGACCACCCCCTCCTCATACAGCGCCCTAGGTGAACTAGCCTCTCATGGCCCCTGCTGCTCAGGCTGGGAAATCAACCCCAAATCTAGTCAACAGGTGTAAAACTGCATCAATCACTGTCAGAAGTGCCCGGAACTGAAAGATAAGTGTCTCATTGGATCCAAAAGACCCAAATCCACTAGAAATGTGTACTCATACACCATGGGTTGCCCTATTGGGCCAGCTGTAGGGTCCACCATATATGGACAATGCATAATCTACTGATCTGAAGTAGTAATAAAACCTGCTGGACTGCATCCATCATCATCTGAACCATCTGTCCATCATATGATATCATCACCAAGTATGTGGGACCATCAATCATCATCAATAAGCATATATATATGGCCCACATCATCACGGATCCCAATAATATACGACCAAGGATAAATCACATCAGTAGACTAAGACATGCTTCTCTAATCATTCTCACTGCCAAGCTCAAAGTATAGCATCCATTCAGTGGCATTAATCTAGTTATCATATTCCTTTGTTATATAAAATCACTTGCACAATAGTTCAAATGACAAACTCACCCATTGGACATGGTCAAACTGCTAGTGAAGGATGAAGGCTAGGAACAAGGTTGGGCCAAAGGGTTGACTTGTCTAACTTGACTCAAAAATACTTTGGACTGCGAGAAGGGGGAAGCTACAAACTCTGTGCTAGACAAAATAACACGGGGGATGGTTGTGCCTCACAAATGGATAAGTTGTTCAGAGAGTGCTTATTCGACTTAGGCATCATGTCTACATCAAGTTGATCCAAGTTCATTAGGATCATTCAATTTCATTTCATGGCCTTTTTGGCCTACATAACCCTTCGGATCTCAGGTGTGCTAATAAGCACAACTAGTTGCAGCTTGCATCCAGGGCATGTTTTCAAATACATATAAGGTCAGCAATTGTTTAGATATAGCTTTTAAGAACCATTGCTTTTTTTTGGACCTTTCTTATACTCTTCGAGGAGTATTTTTAGCTGTTCATCGCTCTTGCCCTTTTTAAGTTTCCATGGGCGAATTTATAAGTTTCCATAAGTAGAACATGAGCTTTCAGTTTTAGCCAACAACATCTCAAGTGACTAGGGGGAGTTCGAGCCAATGCCAAACATCGGGACAACCGACCAGAATGATTTAGGCCTACAATCCAACTCACCAAAGGCAAGTTTTGTCGCCAAATTAGAGTTGAGACACTGAATATAAGGGATGCGGTCCAAACACAGAGGTATAAAAATGGGGAAGTCCTCAGTATCAAAAAGTCAAATGAGATAGGTCAAGGTATAAAGTCAAATAGGAAAGTCATGTATGGATGGAGTGAAGTGAATATGGAGCCTACACTAGCAGACAACTAGTGTCAGGAAAGACCATATCTATGTAAGGTGGAAAACCAGTGGGTTTTGTTAAATGACCTAAATGTGCAAGCAATTGTCCATTTTATGATTTATAGTTCATTTTAAACAGTTTGCCACATCAGGAATAATATGCCAAGCAGATGCTGTGAACATGACTAAATCAACAAGATAATAATCCACAGTCAATGATAACATATCCATAGATCATACAACATCATCATAGTAATAATCATCATATACCATCTGAAACACTGCTACAATCATCTCTAAGCACTGAACTGAAACTGTATGGGATAAAAGGTCACATCGATCATCAAATCTGAACTTTCAAGGCTCAGCCTTGACACAAGGTCTAACATAAGTCTGAATAATATACTGCTTTGATCATGAGTGATCACAAAATGTACAATCATCATAGCCATGCTCTGAATAATGGAAGCTCTGGAATGTGCAAATATCTACTAAGCAAGAATAGTAGCCCTGCTACTATGGTGTGATAACATTACCTCTAGTTTCTTTCCTGTGAACATCTCTTCGAGGGTTTTGCACCCAAGTGCACTATGGGATATTTTGTTTTGGACATATACTGTTGTCCTTGCTGCTTCAACCCATAGATGAATGGGAAGATTTTGATCATGGATCATGGTCTTCACTGCTTCCATAATAGTTCAATTATTTCTCTCAACAACACCATTTCGTTGAGGATTATAGGGAGTGGTAAGTTCCCTCTTAATCCCAGCATCCTTGCAAAAAGCTTCAAAATCTTTTGAAGTGTATTGTCCTCCATTATCTGACATGAGTGTCTTTATCTTCCTTTCTGAAAGATTCTCTATCAAGGCTTTGAATTCCTTGAACTTTTTGAATACTTCACCTTTTGATTTCAGAAAGTAAATCCAAGTCTTTCGTGAGTAATCATCAATGAATGTAACATAATATTCATACCCACTGAAAGATGTTGAAGGCATTGGACCACATACATCTGAGTGAATGAGTTCCAATATCCCTTCTGTTTTGGTGTCGCTCTTCAGAAATGGATTCTTTATGTTCTTCCCTTTTGCACATCCTTTGCATATTCCTTCATGATCAATATTTAGATCAGGTAATCCTGTTACTACCTTGCTTACACGTGGTAATGCTTTGTAGCTTATGTGAGCAAGCCTTCTATGTCATAGTTCACATGGACTTGTAGTATCATGAGTCAAAGCTGCTTCTGAATGTCCTTTTAGTTTATATAAGCCTCCTTCTTCTATCCCAATAACAACAGCATCTTTTATAGATTTTCCTTTGGACCACATGAGAACTTCTCCATCTACAAAGGCAACCCTAAACCCTTTCTTATCTAAAGCTGAGATAGAAAGTAGATTCTTCTTTAGGCTTGGTACATATAGTACATCCTTCATCTTCATCGGGGTTCCTGAATCAAGCTTGTAGGTGGCCTCCCCTATTCCCTTAATAGGGTATTGATAATCATCTCCTAATGATACCTTCTGAGGGGAGTTCTTTTCTTCTAGACTGGAGAGAGTCTTCTTCTGACCTGTCATGTGCTTTGAAGCACCAGTATCAATTAGCCATGTGTCATTTCCAGGTGTCACGGACCCAGAGAGAGCAGAGAATAAAACATATTCTTCTACTTCTTCTTTTGCTAACTTCTTGGGAGGTTCTTCCTCTTCTTCTTCGGCTAAGTGAGCATGATGTCTTTTGTTGCTCTTCTTCTTGAATTCTTTTCTCTCTGGACAATCTTTGGCAATATGTCCCATCTTATCACAACAAAAACATCGATAAGAAGAGAAGTCTCTTCGCTTGAAGATTCCCTTCTTATACTTTTGAAACTTCTTAGGAGGATGAAACTCCTTATTGTTTTCCTTCTTGAAATGAGGTTTTCCCTTTCCTCTCTTAGTATGGGTAGCTAGAGCTTGATCATCATCTTTGAGTAGTGCTTCTCGATTTGCCACTCTAACCTCCTCTTGGACACATTCTTCCCATACAACTTCAAATAGTAGACTTTCCTTTCTTGCACACATTGTCTGGATAAAAGAGTCCCAAGGTCTAGTAAGACCATTGAGAGCAGTCATCACCAACTCATCTTCATCAAGATTGTCTCCAATTGCTTCTAGTTGTTCTTTGAATTGGGAGACCCTTGTAAAATATTCTTGGATGGATTCACCTTGACTCATCTTTGTACTTTTGAGTTGAGTTCTCAAATTCATCTTCCGATTAATGTTTCTTCCTTCATACATTCTTGTTAGGGCATCAAACATCTCCTTTGGAGTTTTCTTGGAAGACACTTGAGGAATCAAGTGATCTTTAATGGAGTTTGCTATGATCCTCATAGCTCTAATCATATCCTTTTTATGCTTTTCCTTTGCTTCAGCTTCTTCGGGTTCTGGTACAACTTCTTTAACAAACTTTGAAAGATAATTCTCTTCTAGAATGATCTCTATGCCTTCCAACTTGTCATCAAACTTAGTGCTCGGGGCCATCTTATCCCGGAGAGCAAAGAATAACCAAAAATTAAAATTTCTCAAAAATAAAAAACTGAACTCACCAAAAGATGCGCTTGACTGAGGCGGGTATGCTGGTATACTTTGTTTCTGAAGAATCAAAAATTTCACCCTTAAAAATTGACTTGCGAAATTTTGGACTGCAGTTTCTGGTTCTCTGGTTTTCCTGGTCCAAAGTCAAACTAGGGTTTGACTTTCCGGAAGATTCACCCACTGAAAAATTTCGATCTTGGTGCCAATAGATGCGCCTAAGAGGGGCGCACTTGCCTATGCCACTTGCACTAAAAAATTCCACTTTTGTGAGAAACCCTAATTTTTATGCTCGGAGAGCAGAGAGAGATTTACCTTGTGAAAGTTGCTCTTTTCAGGCTAGCTCTGATACCATGTTAAGATTATATGCTACTATAGACTAGATTCTAACTTCATAAGCATTCAATGCATTTTCACAATAGCAGCATAATAAGGATCTCTGAAAGATACATAATCACAAAGTACACAACAACAATATATCCTGGGAAACCCTCAAGGGGAAGAAAACCCAGCAAGAAGTTCCTCAATATAGATGATCAAGGTACAATGCCCAAAAATAGGTCTCACAAATAAGAGAGACAAAAGACTCAAACTCTAGACCCAAGACAATCCTCCTCCTTCGCAGAGCTCTCTCTCTCCTCTAATGCACAATGCACAAGTGAGTGAATGGTACAAATGAAGGAAAGACTCCTTCTATTTATACTTTACTTTTCACTTAACCTTAAACCCAGCTAGGTCGGCCTCAATAACTCTAACTGGGACGACTTCTCTAGGAAGACTCAATTAACACTTATATTACATTCTAATGGGTACTAACGACCCGATTTACAATGGAGGTTTAACCTCATGACCTTTACATGCCCAAATGTAATAATGACATCCCCGAACGTAGTTAAAACATCCCCGATGGAGTTACAATAATAAAGTACAAGTAGAATGTTCTTTGAAGTTATATTAATTTAACATCCTCATGGACTTCTTCTGAACGAATCTCCCTTGATTTACTGAAGGTTGCATCCTCATCGAAGGTTACTGTTATCACCAAACTTGTAGGTGCCCCTAGAGATGAATCCAAGATGGATGGCAGAAGGGAAGGGCAACCAAAGAGGTGCAACCAAGATGGCCTCGACTCCCAATGGATGGTTGTCACGCCAATCAAGGCAATCTTCACTTTATGTTATCTAGCCCAAGACAACAAAGGGGGAGACCCAGATCTACTCCCGACAAGAGAGATCAAACCAAAACACCAGATCAAGTCAAGTATAGTTGAAGTACGTAAGGTGTATGGTGAACCCTAGATCTATGGAAGAAGTCACAAGATGAATAATAGTTTGGATCAAGGGGTTTAAACAGTATATCTTTGGTCCATTATAGGTGGAAGAGTGACTTATGATGTTTGAAATAAGATCCAGGATTAGGGTACTAGTCAATTATGAGAGAATCCACTGCCTTGGGAACCGTGTCCAACGCAGGGTAGTTAAGGACTGAATTGGGGCTAACCAATACCATAGGTGAGCTTAATTGAGTGATATGACAATGTCAAGGGGTTCAATCAACCAAAACAAGGATCAAACCACAAGCTAACCCAACAATCCAGGAAAGTCGAATGGGCTTGGAGAAAGATCGGTGCCTTGGGAAGTGGGCCAAATGGAGTCGGATGTCCACCAAATTACAGATCTGGAATGTTGAGGTATTTAGGTAGGTGGATCTTAAAGATTAGGGTCATCCAATGGCTGGATCTTAGTAGATCTGAGATTGAAGTATGCCACAAAGTGACCCAAGTGGGGCACAACCCTCAAAATGAGGAATGGGGCCCACAAGGTCAAAATCACTGAAGTGACACACTAGGGGTAGGTTATTGAATGTGTAGATTACAGATCAAGTGGAATCTCACCTACCCAGGTGCTAGACCGCTGCAAACTCACCTCTCCCAGGAAGTGTGACTTCCCTTGGAGAGGCTTCTTTGCCTTGGAAAATGGGTCAAATGGAGGCCAAATCACACCAAACTACAGATCCGAATTGCCGTGGATATTGTAGAGGTGGGTTTTAAATTTTATACCCAAACACCAAGTGGATCTTACTAGATCTGAGAAAATGTAAAATGAGGGTTTGTAAATTAAGGGTTTTATCAATGAAGTAGCTATGTCAATGGATTGGAGCCAAGACAAGAAGAACAAACCTGTGGATCTTACACCTGGATAACCTTGTAGATGCCTTGATGATGATGATCTATGCAAACCCGATCAATTTTGAGCGATTTGAGGTAGTTTTCTATGAAATCGATTTGCCCAAGGAAGCCAATGCGCCCTCTCTCCTGCACAATAAACGTCAACAATATCAGATTTACTAGGAACAAGAGATAAGACTAATGCCACAAGAGAAGTAACAGAAAGATAGCATAGATCACAATGATACTAATGATAACCCCCTGATACAAGCGAATGCCAAGTGGAGCGAGTTGAAGAAGCCTTGCAAAAACGCCCAAGTGAAGTCGCCCTCCTGTAGATAAGACAAAAGTTTCCAAAAAGATAGATCTTACCACAAATACCCAAATGCTAGGATGCAATAGACTTTCCAATCACCATCTAAGAACACCAAATGCAAAGGAGACCACAAGAATTTCCACAAGAAAGTTTTCTATATCAAGATTCCAAGAGCCAAAGACCCCTTTACAATGAGAAGCTCTCTCCTTTAAATAGGAGGGAGAGAGTCCACAATCTAACCACTTTTGGAATGAGTGGCTAAGATTAAAAGATCCAAAGATCTAATCAATGGTTGAGATGAGCTCAACAATACAATACATGGATCACTAATAAAATAATACAATAAGTGGACAAACTCACCCTAGAAGAGGGGATCCCACCAAATCATGATGATAAAATAATAGATCTAGCTTATGGTGGGTCCAAGGGGTAATTTTAGACACCCTTGGTCAATCCCCATAGCACAATATCAATAAAATAATCATCAAAGTACCAAATCGTGCCTCTATGGACAAATCGTGAGCCTTAGGAGGCTCCAAAAATCATCAGAAAATGCCATAAGTGATGGATGTGGGTCCCAATGACGCTGAAACTGCTGGAGAAGGTGTGGAAGACATCCCACTCATCATCACTAATCATCCCATGCCAAAAATTTGCCTTAGTAGCCCAAATCGAATTCCTTTGTAGCCATTTCTACCATTTCTAAACTCCCTCGGGAAGCGTGAAACTGCCCAAACTACCTCCTGGAGTGCCTGCGCTGTCAAGGTGAGCTCACCAATGAGTCTGGGAGGGGGCTAATATGGTAATAACAAGTGGCTGGACCACCCCCTCCATGCACAGCGCCCTAGGTGAACCAAGTGAATCCCATCACTGCTCTGACAAGGTCTCCGATAGACCAAAACTGCACTAGGATAGCCTACTGAGGCTCAATCATCACCGTAACTGCCCAAAACTGAAAACAGACTGTCTCATTGGACTCAGAAGGTCCAAATCTATCTAAGATGTGTGCTCATACACCATATAAACCTCTGCATGGTCCAAAATAAATACTCATCATATCCAGTAGACCAAATAATAATAATCTGTAAAAGTGCTAAAAAGCACAAATCATCATCATAAGCCTGAAACCACTACATAAGCCCACCATGGTGACCTGTACCAGACCATATATCATATATCTGTAACATCTGAGGTCTGCCACCTCATGTCCTGTGGTTGACTTTTGGTCAAACTGAGGTTTGACCAAGTCAACATGACCAAAATATAACTCAAACTGTCATCAAGCTGCTGCAAGGTGTCCAAGGTTAAAACATTCTTTACAATCCATTTAATTAGCAATTATAACAAGAAGTAATCATTACTGGCGATCTAAATCCAAATATATAAGTTATAATTATTATTTATTACTCAAACAAGACTTTCAAGGTCATACTCACTTCATAGTTGTGATCAATTTGCTAGTGAAGGGTGAAGGCTAAGAAAAACATGGCTACGCTAGAGGGAATGACTTACTGACTTAATATTGTGACACTTTGGAAGTGGAAAAGGGAATACACACCATAGCATATAGTGGATAAGCAACAACACAGGGAATGGCAGTGTCTCACAAATGGATAAGTTGTTCAAAGAGTGTTTATTCACCTTACACAGATGCGCACAATCCATAATACAAAAGAGGCCAACAATATTTTTGATATAGCATTTAAATTCCATTGCTTTTTGGGCCTACAGTTTCCATAGCCTTTGATATATGTGTGTTTATAAACACATTGCATTGATTTACATTCATTTAGGCTTCTTGCTGCAGGTGTGTTTTTAAGGCACTTGTTTACTGAGCACTTCTAGGTGTGTCACAAACAGCGTGCTTACCTAGGTATTTTACACTTCACAAAAGATATAACATTTGATATTTCATAGCCATTTTCATTTGGCTTGCCTTTCATTCATGTGTGTCGAGAAACACATTGCATGAATGGGCTACTTCACATAAGATATAACATTTCATTTTCATATTTTGTATTCATGGCAACACTAAAAGTTTTAGGTTTAGCCAACAACATCTTTAGTGACTAGGGGGATTTCTCAAGGAAATCCAACTCACCAAAGGTAAGTTTTGTCACCAACTCAGAGCCAAGACACAATAAACAGGGAAGCTTATCCAATATAGAGGCTACAGCGGGGAAAGGTCCTCCATGCCACTAGTCAAGTAGTAAGTCAAGGTAATGAACAAACTGGGTAAGTCATGGATGGATGAAGACAATGAGTAATGAAACCAACACTAGCAAGCCAAAGTATGGTGGGAATGATCACCTCTATTCTCCCTAGGGAGGGTAAAACCAATGAGTATAGGCCAAGAACTTCTAAGTCTGAGTAGGGACAAGTATGATATATATATAGTATAACCAGGTCCACATATCTATATGACCGCCAGATCATGATACTAAGTGCTAAGACATGCTAAGAAAATGGAAATAAAAGCAATATAACCACAACACTATAATATACCTGCTGAGTCATACACCTGAATGCTCATCAATCTGAACCATCATCTGTCCTCTGAAATTATTGTTGTAACTCTGGGCACTACTGACTGCTCTATACAAATGGCATAATAGCTACATCGCTCATCTCTCTGAGTGTCCTGAGACTCAGTCATGGCGTGGGGAATATATATGCTGTCCAAAATCTGATAGTGATCCATAGTAGATGCTCATCTCAGCATCTCAATGTAAGGGAACTGGCTGAATAGTGTCCTGGAATCTGACAAAAAATGTATGGTAGCCCAGCTACTATATATGTGATAACAGTTACATCTTGTCTCAATCTGCTTGTAACCTAGAGTGTAGATCATGTATCCTTTCGATGTCTCACTATATCCGACAAATATGCCCTTCTTTCCTGAAGGATCTAATTTTGTTCTCTTGTCCTTGGGAACATATACATATATTGTACAACCAAATATCCTCAGGTGGCTAACTTCTGGCTTTTCTCCTGTAAACATTTCTCCTAGTGTCTTGTTCCCAAGTACACGGTGAGGTGTTCTATTTTGCACATAAACTACGATTCTAGCTGCTTCAGCCCATAAGTGCATCGGTAGATCCTGGTCATAGATCATAGCCTTCACTGCTTCCATTATCTTTCGATTCTTTCTTTCGGCTACACCATTTTGTTGAGGATTATAGGGACTGCTCATCTCCCTCTTAATCCCAAATTCTTTGCATAACCTTTTGAAGCCTTCTAATATGTATTCCCCACCATTATCTGATCTTAAGTCTTTATTTTCTTTTCAATGTGGTTTTCTACTAGAGCTTTGAATTCTTTGAATTTGCTAAAAACTTCATCTTTGGTTTTTAGAAAGTAAATCCAAGTTTTACGAGTAGTCGTCATTAAAAGAAACATAATATGCATACATGCTTAGTGAGTTTGATGACAATGGATTCCCTTCGCTTTGTTGTCACTGTTTGGAAATGGACTCTTCACATTCTTTCCATGAGCACATCCTTTGCATATGCCATCATGATTTGCCTGGATCTCTGGTAGACTTGTCACCATCTTGTTGATAATTGGCAAAGCTTTGTAGTGGATATGAGCAAATCTTCTATGCCAGAGTTCACATGGATTCACGGTGTTATGTATCATGGCTTGTTCGACCTTACCCTTCAATTTGTACAAGCCTCCTTGTTCTCCAATCACAACTACATCACCAATGGTCTTTCCTCTTAGCCACTTAAGAACTTGGCCATCAACAAAAGCAACTTTGAATCCTTTCTCTTCTATTGTTGATATGGAAAGGAGATTCTTCTTTAAGCCTAGTACGTACAAACCATCTTTCATCTTTATGGATTTACTGGAATCCAACTTGTAGGAAGCTTCCCCCTACCCCTTTTATGGGATATTGATAATCATCTCCAAGTTTCACCTTGTGAGGTGCGTCCTTCTCTGTTAAGTTAATGAGAGGGTCTTTGAAATTAGTCATGTGCTTGGAAGCACCAATATCAACAAGCCAAGTATCACTCCCATGATTGGCAGTACCTGTAAGAGCGGAAATCAAAACATATTTTTCTTCACTTGAATCATCTTCTCTTGATTTCTTATGAACAGTTTCATTATCTTCTGCGGCATGAGCATGATGTCTTTTATTCCTTCCTTTTCTAACCTGGTCTTTCGCATGGGAACAATTCCTTGCAATATGTCACATCTTCTGGAAGTTGTAACATCTAATATTGGAGTAATCTCTTTGGGGCCTACGAGTCTTCTGGAAATTCTTAGGCTACTTATGGAAGTGATCTTCCTTCTTGTTCTTTTCTTTCTTTGCATGTGCTGCTAAAGCTTGATCTTCATCATTACCCAACTTCTCTTCTCTTGCTACTAATCTGGCTTCTTCTTGGGTACATTCTTCCCATAAACTGCTAAACTTTGATAGCTTCCTTCTAGAACATATTCCTTGAATAAATGCTTCCCATGACCTTGGGAGACCATTTAATGTGGTCATTACCACTTCAGCTTCTTCAACTGTATCTCTAATGGCTTCAAGTTGTTCTTTGATTTGAGATACCCTTGTGAAGTAAGAGATACCCTTGAGAAGTAAGACTGGATTGTCACTGAATTTTGCATCTTTACATTCTTGAGTTGAGTACTCGAGGTCGTCTTTCGGTTGATGTTCTTCCCTTCATATAATCTGGTCAATGCATTGAACGTCTCCTTGGGAGTCTTCAAGGATGAAACATGAGGAATCAAGTGACCCTTTATAGAATCAGCAATAATGATTTTAGCCCTAACCAGATTCTTCTTATGTCTTGCTTTGTCTTCCTCTCCCTCTGGCTCTGCAACTTCGTCCTTAACATACTTCTCCAAATCATTTTCTTCTAGAATGAGGAGCATTCCACACTTCCATGCTCAGAAGTTATCAGCTCCTTCAAGCTTCTCATCAAGCTTGTTGTAATAAGATTATAGAAATCCTTACCAAATGGAAATAAGATTATAGAACTTACCAATTGGAATGCTCTTCCAGGTCCTTCTAAAATCTGCTTGACTTAGGGTTTGTTAGGGAAACCCTAATTTTCCAACTTGTCGATCATGAAATTCTAATCCAAGGAAAAGATGCACCTCCCTAAGGCGAGTTGATCAAGTGTCCTTTTCTTCTGGATCTGTGGACAGAACTACCAAAAATCCGATGCCCTAGTTTTCCCGAGCAGTAGTGATAGGGTCAAAATTGAAAATTCTTTGATCTAAGATCTGCCACCACAGGAAAATGCACCCTCCTAAGGCGAATTGATTTGACCTCCTTTTCAAGCTGATACGTGGGTGGAAGTGCCAAGAACAGTAAAACCTATATTCCAACTTCCGACAATTTTAGTTGTACAATGGCTTCTTTCAGTATGGCTCTGATACCATGTTAGAATTTGCACTTTAATAGTAGTTAGGTTAGATCTTTAAACAATTTCTACTATATCACAATAAGCATAAGCAATAGGATCATTGAAATATAGACAAGCACAACATACACAAGAGTTTATCCTAGGAAACCCTCTCTGGGTAGAAAACCCAGCAGAACTTCTTCAATATAGATTCTCTCAACAAGTACAATATCAATCAAGTACAATGAAGAGCTAAAGCTCTTTCTCACAAAGATCCCGAAGATAGATATAAGATAATCAAACCCAAATAAAAGATGTCTTCACTGAGCAGCTACTTTCTTCCTCTAACGAATTGGTTCTTCTCTCTCTCTAGCGAACTTGCTTGAGTGCCTGGTGTGTTCTCCAAAGGAGCTAGATGTCACCTCTATTTATACTGATTTTGTGTTAGTTTTCATATATTCATAGCATAATAATTCAATTGCATAAATAAGATCACTAGAAGAAAGACAAAGCACAAAACAATAACAACAAAGTTTATCCTGGGAAACCCAAACGGGAGAAAACCCAGCAACCTTCGTATAGAGATGATAATTCCGAGATCAGAGTACAATCATAAAAGAGAAAAGATGGAAATGCTTTCCAAAAAATAGAAACCCCAAAACAGTCTTCTTCTCTAGCAAATGCGAACTTCTCCCTTCCAAGTAATGCGAACTTGAGTGAATAAGTGAGTGTGATAATGAGGTGACTTTACCTCTTATTTATACAAGTACAAAACTGACTTTTACCCTAGGTGAGCCGACTTCTCTATTTGACTGGGCCGACTACACTTGGGGGGCAAATTATAATTTAAATTTAATCTTTTAATTTGCTTCTTTTCTCC
The DNA here is from genome assembly GCA_027924585.1 of Larix kaempferi. Classification (NCBI taxonomy): domain Eukaryota; kingdom Viridiplantae; phylum Streptophyta; class Pinopsida; order Pinales; family Pinaceae; genus Larix; species Larix kaempferi. Next base: position 6,496,347 of record BSBM01000579.1, on the reverse strand, counting down.
CCGAGGTTTACATTGATTCTTTCAAGGGTTTACATAGTCAATTACATCAAGTTCACCTCCCTTAGGAGGTGAAATCAAGTACAATAGAAATACAATAAATAATATCTTCCGAAGTTGCACAAAATCCAACACTCCCTCTCAACGAGGAAGGTATTCTTCGGTCTTCATCAGCATCACGATCATCTGGGTTTCATCTTGTACATATATATTGTCTCCATCATCTCTACACATACTGAAGGTTGTCAGCACAGTCTCGGTCCTTCGAGAAGAGTCTTCATGCATCATCTACACCAGTCCTTCGATGTGTCCAGGAGAATCACTCAATCCTGGATATCTGAGATATCAGCTATACCATCTCTGTTATACCATTTGCTACCTATTTGTCTCATCTACCGATGGGATTTCTCCCATACCTGGCTGAGATCCCTGACGAGCAAATGGGCACGACCATCTACTACCTGTTCGTCTCATCTGTCGATGGGATTTCTCTCATACCTAGCTGAGAACCTGAATGAGTAGAGGTACCTATGCAATCACATGGCCATCTACTACCTGTTTGTCTCATCTGCCAATGGAATTTCTCCCATACCTGGCTGAGAACCTGGACGAGCAGAGGCACCTGTGTGAACTCGACCATCTACTAACTGTCTGACTCATCTGCCGATGGGATTTCTCCCATACTTGGCTGAGTGCCTCGACTGTAGAGGCACCTGGGCGAAAGCAGGGTAAGCATCTTGATGTCATCTTTCCCTCTAAAGGAGGGACTCGTTCTCTTCTACTCCAAGTCTTCCGCGAAAGTATTCGAACTTCACCCTAGGAAGGGCCTTGGTGAGAACATCTGTAGTCTGGTCGTCTGTCAGCACGTACTGTAACTCGACCGCACCTTTCTGCACCATATCACGTATGAAGTGATACCGAATCTCTATATGCTTCGACCTGTCATGAAATACAGGATTCACTGACATCTGCACACAACTCTGGTTATCACAATGAATCATAGTCGGCTCTGGAATCTAGCCAAATAATCCTGCCAGGAGTTTACAAAGCCAAATTGCTTCTCGAGCTGCTGTACTAGCAGCCATGTACTCGGCCTCTACAGTACTGAGTGCTATTGAGTTCTGCTTCCTGCTGCACCAGGAAATAACTGCAGAACCCAAACCGAAGCAACATCTGGAAGTACTCTTCCTATCTACAACACATCCGGCCCAATCTGAGTCTGTAAACCCCTGCAATCTCAGGTCACAATCTGAAGCATATTTCAAACCATATCCCATAGTGCCACGCAAGTATCTGAGCACATGTTTTGCAGCAATCTAGTGAATCTATCTCGGCTCGCACATGAACTGGCTGAGAGCATTCATAGCAAAACATATATCTGGCCTGGTGTTTGTGAGATACATCAAGGACCCAATCAGTTGGCGATACATGGTAGGATCAATCAAATCTGAATCTGTAGCAGAATCTCTCAGCTTCTTCCAATTTGCATCCATCGAAGTGGCCATGGACTTGCAATCCAACATTCTGAATCTCTTCAATATATCTATGGTGTACTTTCCTTGTCCTAGGAAAATCTCTTTCTGCCTCTGCCATACTTTTAATCCCAAAAAGTAGTGCATCAATCCAAGATCCTTCACTTCAAACTCAGAGGCGGGATTCTTCTTACACCGTACGATAAGTTTCTCGTTTCCTGTGAGAAACAGGTCATCAACATATAGCACCAAAATCAATAGCTCATCATCTACAACCTTGTAGTAAAGGTTGGGGTCTGCATCACTCTTGGTAAATCCCAAGCTCACCAGGAATCCATCTATCCATCCATACCAAGCACGAGGTACTTGCTTGAGTCCATATAGTGCCTTTTTCAATCTGCATACATGAGACTCCTTTCCGTGGACAATAAACCCATCTGGCTGCTCGATTTAAACTTCTTCCTCAATAACACCATTCAGAAAGGTTGTCTTCACATCCATCTGATGCAACTTCCATCCCATGGTTGAAGCAATAGCAATGATCGATCTAATGGAAGTATATGGAGCCACAAGAGCAAAAGTCTCATCATAATCGACTCCCTCTTTCTGAGAGAATCGTCTGGCAACAAATATGGTCTTGTATTTTTCAACACTTCCATCTGCTCCATGCTTGATCTTGTATTAGCCATTTAGAAGTCACTACTGACTTCTCCTTAGGTCTCAGCACAACCTCCTGTTATCACATTTATAGTAGCTGGGGCTACCATATATTTATTCCAGATTCCAGTATATTTTTCAACCAGTCCTTTACACTGAGATGTTTGAGATGAGCATATATTTTTGGATCACTCCTATGATTATGAGCAGCCAATATATTCCTTTGCCATGACTGAGTCTCAGGAAGCTCAGATTTGGTGACCAATGTAGCCATTTTGCCATACAGAGCAGTATGCAGTGCCCAGAGTTGCAGCAGCAGGTTCCCAGTAGACAGATGATGGTTCAGATGGTTTGCACAGGTATATGATCCAGAATGTATTATCTTGTGTATTGGTGTATATTGCTTTTCTGGTCATTCTAGTAGCATGTTTTAGCATCTAGTGTCATGATCTGGCAATCATATATATATATATATATATATATATATATATATTGGACTTGGTTGTTATTATGTATCTATCTAGTGTCCTGCTCAGACTTATGAAGTTCTTGTCTATACTCATTGGTTCTACTCTCCTTAGGAGAATGGAGGTGATCATTCCCACCATTATATGGTTGCTAGTTTTGGCATCATTTTCACTATCTCGATCCATCTGCTACCTTCTAGTTATTGTTTTTACCTTGACTTATCCTTTAGCTTGTGATATGGAGGACTTCCCCCACTCTAGCCTCTTTGTTGGATGAGTTTCCCTGTTTGCTTTGGGTCTCAGCTCTGAGTTGCCTAAGTTGTATTGGCTAGACCTGAAACAGATAGTACTACCATCATTACATTGTATCTGGAAACTTTATTGTATATCTTGAATGAAAGCCCATTCTAGAATGTGTTTTTCAACACACGTGAATGAAGGCATAATGAAATGAAATATCATTCTAGAATATGTTTCTCAACACACGTGAATGAAAGCCTAATGACATGAAATCCAAGAATGTGTTTTTCAACACACACGGACAAAAGGCTATGGAAACTGAAATGAAAAGGTCGAAATAAAGCAACGGTTTAATAAATGCTAAATCCAATGATCGCTGACCTTTATTTGAATGTAATGATCTATTCCTCATTAGCCTGCGGGTTGTGATATGAGATGGAGCAAGGGACAACTAATTCTAATTGTCCCCTAGAGTCTCAAGTTACAGTTTGTTGGACACCTAGTCATGGAGGCTCTAGAAAAGATCCTCACGGAGCTGAGTCAGCTTGGATATGAGTTGTAGACATCTGTAAAGGTTGAATAGGCACTTCCCAAACAGCTTACCCATTTGTGAGACACTGCCATCCCCTGTGTTATTACTTGTCCAGCATATGCTTTAGTGTGTATTCCCTTTCCCACTTCCAAAGTATCACAGTGTTAAGTTGGTGTAGTCATCCCTTATCCTCACCTTGCAGTTTTCACCTTCACCCATCATTAGCAAATTGATCACAACCATGAAGTGAGTATAGCCTTGAGGTTCTAGTCTGAGCTACTATTATTAATGAAAATCTTGAATAACTTGTTTTAAATCGCCAATGAATTGATCACTTTATGTTTATATTGCTATTGGAATGATTAATGAAGCATGTCTTAACCAGTTACACTTGCAGTGCTTTGATATTTCAGCTTGGGTCATACTGTGGGTCAGTTTGACCTACTCAAACCCAGTTTGACCAAGTCAACCACAGGACATGAGATGAGTTAGACCTTGGATGATAGATATTGATGATATGTGGTCTATTATTAGTCACCAGATGGCTCTATGCAACGGTTACAGGTTCAGATAGTGATCTGTGGTGTTTTAATGATTTTGATCATTTGCAGATTATTATTATTTTTATATATTCGGACATGGTATTGATATTGTATGACTATGCACTCATCCATATGGTGTATGAGTATGCATCTCTAGTGCATTTGGTCTCTCTGAGTCCATTGGGACAGTCAGTTTTTAGTTCCGGGCAGTTTCAGTTTGGATTTCTCTCAATTTATCACTTCAGTATAGATTTGCCATTAAAAATGGCCTATCAGAGCAGTTTCATAATTTGATTGGTTCACCTATGGCGCTACAGAGGGAGTATGGGTTCTAGCCATTTGTTTTTACCATATTGCCATACTCCCAAACATGTTGATGCAATCAGTTTTGGCCCCGGGTGACCAGGCAGAGTTTCAAGGATTTTTATCTTTTATAGGTGATTTACAAAGGCATAAAAATGGTAAAATGATTCTAATGCCGATCTAAAAGACCCAAATGAGATCCACCTATGATTTGGTCAAATTAGAGTGAGGTGGGGTCCACGTAGTGAAATTAGGATAGGATAGGCACTAGGATGGTTGCTAAATGACAAATATGAAGTTTAGAGGACAATTTAGCAACACCCAACTGACAGATCTGAAAAGATGACTAAAAACCCACAAGTGCATCCTCCCCTAGAGATGGCCAGTGCTTGGATCTGAGGGCAAATGCAGTCGGATTTCCACCAAACTTGGTCTATAGGATTTATTAATTATTTTAAAAGTGGGTTTCAATTATTAAGCCCAAATTATCGCCAGATCTATCAAATCTTTAAAACGAGGGTTTGAAACTTATGAAAATGAGTGACAAATGGATAGAAGTAAATAATTATTAATATTACTACGTACCTTGTAGATCTTACCTCAACTGCTTGTGGCTACCTCAACTGCTTGTGGCCGCCAAGTACATTGATGATCCTTTCAATTAGTTACAATTTCGAGTGAAATCCAAGTGATTCGAAGCTAAAACGTGTAGATTTAAGGAGGAAATGTGTCTTCTTCACCTGCAAATTCAAACAACCCAAGTTAGATTTGATCCACAAATGAAAGAAGAACTATGCATGACATATCAAAGAGAATAGATAAATGGACAAAATCACAATTGAACACTCCCTGAGAGATGAAACGATTTGCCCAAGAAGAGATGGGGAGACCCCACCATATCCCCTCCAAGCAATTCGCACCCTACAAAAGATCAATTCGGCCTCCACAGAAACTATGTTGAAATCACATGAAACTCACTAAGATGTCTAAGAGAGAGGCATTCCAATCATGTACAATAACATTCATCAAAGCAAGAGAGAAAGAGAGCTGCAAAATAGTAATAATATTTTTATTCCAGAGCCAAAAGTCCCTTTACAATGAGGGGGGTCTCTTCCTTAAATAGTAAGGAGATAGACCAAAACCCTAACCACTTTTGAATGAGTGGTGGAGATCAAAAGATATAACAATGATAATCAATAGCTAAGATGAGCCGGAAATACAATACATGGATCAACTCACAAATAGAGGGTCAAATAGAGGGTGGCGCACTCACTAAAAACGTCCAAGGGGGGTGCACCACATGATATGTGACTAGACACATGACATAAACACATGTTGGGGCTAGGAGGTGTAACATATCCTTCACTAGCATGGCCCCATGGCACAATAAAAAATAATATGACAATATAACATCATAAAGTGACCATATGACCAAATCGTGGCCCCCTCAAAGACACAATAAAATATCCAAAATGACAAATACTGGGATGTGTGGACATCATCATAAAAGTATCTCGGACCAATCTCATGCCATTTCCTTGCCCCACTAAGCCAAATTGATTTCCTCAATAAGCCATTCCTCTGTTGGACAACCACCTCTGAAAGTACAAAAATCCTTGTAGGCTGTAACTCACTACCAAGTGTCCCGGACACAAATCTGACTATACCAAAATGTCTGGGGATGGGGTAAAATGGTAATAATGACAACCCCATCTCCCTCTATAGCGCCCTAGGAGAACGTGCTAGCTCAATGAAAGTGTTGGACATGTCATTTATGCATGGCAAAATGGAAAAAAAGTGGTAATCTGACCATATCATCACATGTAAATGCCTGAAACGGATAATTGAGTGCACCAATGAGCTCAGAATGCTCAAATCAACTAGAAATGAGTACTCATACGTCATGTGACCATCAAAATTTACCTCTATAAGCTCATCCATGCCCGAAATAATAAAAATAATGGTCTGTAAATAATAATAATCATAAAAATCCATCAAACCATCATCTAAAAAGGCAGTCTGAAGCATGGAACCATCAAATGGACACATATGGGCATGAATAAACCATCTCAATCACTGTCTGCCCAAACTCATCCTAGACTCTGCGGTTGACTTGGTCAAACTAGGTTGACCAGGTCAAGAATGATCAAAATAATGATCCAAACCATGAATAATTGTTGTTGTAAGTACAAATGGTTATGATATGCCCCTTCAATTATATTAGTAGCTAGACCAAGGCATAGAATGATGTTTAACTGGCGTAAGCATGTAAATAATATAAGTCTAGATCAAAGTAACTAGCTACTAAAAACAGGATTTTCAAGTGTATACTCGTTTACTGACTTGAACAATTTGCTAAACATGGGTGAAGGTGGAAAACAAAGGCTAGGCTAGGGGAAGGACTCAACAACCTCAACACTGCGATCTCTCGGATGAAGGAACCAGGGAGACCACCTAGACATATACTGGATAGAAGATAACACGAGGAATGGCGATTTCTCACAAATGGGTAGAGTGATGAGAAGGCTTCCAATAGACTCTAGACAAGCAACCTTTTAGCAATTTATTATTTGTCAGCTTTCACATTTAAGATTTCACATTTATTTCATTTTATAGATTTTCACTAGCCAGCCTCCAAGAGCAGGTGCCCTGAATACCCTGGCGGGCCTCAGATAATGACTCAACATGACCTCCATTGCTCGCCACCGTCCATAGATGTGATGGAGTGACCACCTTGTTTCCCTGTAGGGGAAAACGGCCTTACACCATACAAAGGGTGAGTGCGCGTCCCTTGGCCATTGACTAGCTAATATAGATATGCATGGTTAGTGTTTAGCAACACTATTTATGTTGACTAAGCATCCCTTAGATATAGCATTTAAGATCCAATGCTCTAGTGTTTAGCAACATTGTTTGTGGGAATACTTGGTTTCGAGGGCTAGAGGAGAACAACCACTGTGACTAAAATCACACACTCCAGAGCCGAGACACAATGCAAACTAGGAATCTATCCAACACAGAGGTCCAAGTGGGGGAAGTCCTCAAGATCACTGGCTAAGGTGTGAGTCGGGATAAAACCAAAACTGGAAGGTGACAGATGGACAAAGAGAATGACTAATGGTGCCATGGATAGCAAAGGCCCTAAAATAAGAGAATGGACAAGTCAGTACTTCATGGAGTAAGGGTATGACCAACGAGTACATTCAAGAACCTCCTGTTAATAGTAACCAACCACTTTTGATCTAAACAGCAAGTAAGCAACCAATAAGATAGAGCCAGCAACCGACATAATATACCCAGTCATAAACTACCTAGATAAGATGAAGAGCACATCAACAACCCACATGTACCAGAATGTACCTGTTGGATCATATATCTAAGTCCCTGATCTAAACTACCTGATCCACACTAAAGCACTGTATCTGAAGATATCATGGGCACTGTCATCAATCTGCTCTGGATGATAGAAGAATGGTTATCTCAGTCATCGATCTGGGGTCATGGAGCTCAGTCCTAGCATAACACTATAACAGTGCAAACTCTGGATCCATTGAATATATGTGAGTGATCATCAAAATGTTTCTCATCATAAGCTGATCTCGTCAAAAATGTGTAAAGGACTGGCTCAAAAACATACAGGAAACTGATTTGCAATCATGGTAGCCCGGCTACTATGGATGTGATAACAGTACCCTCGTGCTAGGCACTCCAACCAGTTAAAAAATTAGAAACTTGCTTGGTGATCAAGTGACTTTTAAATACCCATAATGAACATGATTTTGTCTTGAAAATACACTAGATGGGTCACATGTGGGGCGCCTTGCTGCTGTTATTTTTAGGTGTGATGCCCTATTTTAACCTAATTTTGCACTTTCCCGAAATCACTTGAAATTTATGGGTTTTCTTCTCTATCATTGTATGATCCTATTCATTTATGTCACTTTCTAAAAATATAAAATATAAAAATAAGATTGTCCTTTATCACCACCAAAATTCACACCCATGCTCTTCTTCAAAATCGGTATTCAAAACCGTGATTGGTTTCCGACTTTCCAAGGTGTTACCCCTCTTTCAACAAGGGTGATTTTGATCAGAGATTCTTGAGATGAGATATGTGGCTTCTTCATAGATCATTGGTCAGAGGTCCTTTATCTTTGTCAGATGGTCCATGTGCTTTAATGTGCCTAGTCACAGACAATGCCTGATCCTCTACTAATGTGATATCTCTAAACCCTCATTTATTCCTAGCATGTTCCGGCATGACAATATGTTAGCATGAGAGATATTACAAGTATGCTTCTATAATGACTCATATACTAAAACTGTTGCTTGCCTTTAGTCTAACCTTGGTGTTATTCTCCATGCTTAATAAGTGTGTTATTACGATGTTGATTTGTACCTTGGTGAAGTAAGTCATGTGATTTTCTTTATTTCACAACTTTTACCTCGCCATATTTCATTTCATTGACCAATTCACTCATCCCCTTCATCTTTCCCCTTTGTGAATGATCTATCGTTAGTAACAACATATGGTCTATGTTATACCAGATTGTATAGGAGGATTTTTTCACTCATTTTTGCTTCACTGATCAAGCTAAGATTCAGTTGTCAAAGTGGAGATGTAATCTTCTGCTGAGTTGCTATCAGTGGTTGCCATGATTTTGCTTAGTGATGATGCCATGCCATATATGATGTATTACCAAATTTGATGTCTTGAGGATATATTTTATGGATTTATGGTCTTCATTGATGATTGTACTAGATGTTATTCATGTTACTTACAGTGGTCGATTCGATGTTTTAAAACTCAAACTCAGACTCGAAATCGGTAGAGGGTCAACTTGGACTCGGAATCGGTAATGACTAGGCCAATTTGAATTTAATGACTCGGTTTACTCAAAAATACATAAAATATATCATTTTAAAGAAAAACAATATTTTAAAGATTCTAATCCATGATTCCAAACCATTAGACTCTTAGAGACAAAATATCCAAACTTTGCTCATATATATACCATAAGGATGAATATATCAAAATGGCACGAAGTGTACTATGCAATACATATCTGGAACAAAATACATAATCAATGAGGCCTAAATGGCCTGTAGAGTCCAAAAACCAACATGTTATGATGCAACTACTCCATGCATCATACATCTCATTGATCAACATGATCAATCATCAAACTCATCACCACTACTAGTACTAGAAATAGAACTAGAATCAGGCCTAGCAATGGCATATGCAATGGCAGCATCATCTGGCTCAAGCTCAAACTCCTCAAGGTCATCTACAACAGCAGTAGTAGTACTAGTTGAACGTCTAGAAGCACGAGGTTAGGGTATTGAGACCAGTAATGAAACAGAATCAGTCATTTTCAGTAAATACTATAGAAATATGCTGACAGTTATGTAAGCTTTATCTATGTTGATAAGTAATGTTCAGTCTATGTTGAGAAATAAAGTTCAGTGGACTCAGGTTGATGTTGCAGAAAGTTAGAAACAATTCCTTACAAGAACAAATGTGACAAAGAGCTCAAGTACTTCAGAAACCAAAGTCCTATCTCATCAGCAAGTTGTGCAAATTCAATAAAGAACTTAGACAATGGACATTGTGATGGTTTAGCTGGTTTTCAAAAACGTGACTTTGCCTCAGAATAAACAATCAACTTTAAGAAAGATGTCTTACAGGCTCTCTAATACCAGACAAGGTAAAATACTAAAATATAAGTATAGTAACATGCAGAAGAATCGCTGAATATAGAAAAAAAGATGACTTCATTTTCCTCCGTAAATCTAATACTCCGATGAAAAATGCCTTCAAGTACACCATAGCTTTATGAGTAGTCCTAATCAATCTCTTAAATTTATCTTCAGTTATAATATAATGATAACAATTTTCTAGGAAATTGTCGACAAACTGCATCATTTACCTTTATTTCAGCCACAGCATGTTTACGAGATTCTGGTGAGGATCTATCCACATAAATGACCTGATCCCAGGAAAACCAAAAGAATTTTTAAAAAATCAAGAAAGTTTAGGTCAAGGTCGTGCCTTTGAAACGGGAAAATAGTTACAAAGGAAGTTCCTAGAGTATTTCATATGAATGATAATACAAGCAGAACAAACCTGCGTAGTCCTTATAATCGTCCCTACAACTGGGATCTTGTCATGTGTTTCTGATGCAACAATACTAGGGAACAGCTCATAAAAGAAGAATAATGGATCTGTATATGAGACATGGTTACATACTACTATTGGTGCAATTCTTCTAGAAGCAGGTTTACCTATGCGCCGAATCCAATGATACCTGAAATAAAATCATGCGTGGATGTCACCAATTAGATTAAGTGATATATGGATATCCAATGACCTCCTTCAATACTATCAAATATGCTATGCTGTATAATGTTGCCATACGAAAATTTTTCGACCTTAACAGGAATGATATTAAAGCATGAGACACTACAGATAAGAAAGTCGAATAAAACATTATGAGATAAGATAAGAGACTCACAAGGCACGAGGAAAAAAATCAAAGAATTGAAGAGGGACCTGCTGAGGAAGAGAGACTCTTTGAAAGTAGCATGGAGGAATATTTCAGACAAACGAGAGAAGCAAAGAGAGTTATTGAAAGGCATGCAGAAGTTCCAAGGACCAAGAGATCACTCAAAGGCTAGCCTTTCAAAATCAGGATCAAATCTTCAAACTGGAAAGGCAGATAGACGACTAAATGAGCAAGTTGTCGGGCATCAAGCCGGTAATCATAGAGGATGAAAAGTAGCAGCATGCTTAAACCATTCAGCTGGAGAGCCACAAGTAAGATCTTTCCTGTTTTGTTTCAGTTCAAATTCTAGAGGAATTTTTGGAAAAAAACAGCTTTAGAGGTTATGTACAGGTCTTCAGATTTAATCAATTACTAGTCATGGAGTCACCTGGACTATTTTTGTAACTGGCTTTTTTACAAATGATGAACAGTCAGATTCGGTTTGATATCAGCCCTGGAATCATTTTATATTCAGCCGTACCAGAAATTACAATCAGTCAGTCTATAGATGGGTTGTAGCCCATCTGTGAGGGCATCCTTCTAGTAGTAGGTATTTAGTTCAATGGAACAGTAGCATTCAGTTTGTTACGATGCATGAACTACAAAGACTCAAGAGTTATCTTCAGAAGTTAAAGTCCGGATTTTGGCAAGAGGCATTCCTCTGCAGTCTCATATAAATTTATCTGGCTCTTTGTGGCACAGTAAGATCATCTTTTTTTTATCAAGAATAAAATAGACATGTCATATAGGTATAAGTTCTGACTGGAAATTGTTACTTAGATAACCCTTATTATAAGTAAAATTATCAATATATGTATCTTGTAGTATACTAGTTCAGACTACAAACAAAACCTGGACTTTCAATCAGCACAGGGACCATAACGTATTTGCACTATCATCAAATGAAAACGTCAGATCCCATGGCCCAGACGCCTACATGAAAAGCAGTTCCAAAGTTCAGTACCAATTTTTCGAAAAAGCTATACTACAATTCAATATAAAATGCAATTACATACTTCGGTGCCAAAATTGCCAATAAGCAATGCCAAGATTAAATATCACACACAGTTCCAAATTCAGTGTCAAGACTCATCGATTGGAAACATTGCAATTCATAAAAATCAATGAGCAATATCATAATCGAATATAAAATGCAGTCACAATGAACAAATTGCCTAAAAGGAAAGGCTCAATTACATAACCTTGGGAACTAACCACTGAGGTTTGGTTCAATGGTGAGGAATTGATGATGGCTCAGACTGCCATCCACCAGCGTTCCAATTTAGGACTTCCCCTGCTCCTGGCGGTACAGTTGGCTCAGGTGCATGTTTTGCACAACTTTGGTGGAACAATTATGGCATCCTAGACTAAAATAATTTTGACCCTTTCTAAGCAATTGAACCTTCGTGGGCAGCTGAGTCAGCGATAGCAGACTGTTGGTAATTCTTCCCATGTAATGATGAAGCATCACTTACAAAAAGAAAGTCTTGTAAACTGCCAAGAAAAGATACTAATCCTCCCTAAATCCCCTAAAACCTGGTTATTAAAACATGCAGTAGCCAATAAAGTAATGTAATGCTGAGCTTATAACTCTCCAATCAAGTTGTCGTGCCCAATAAAATCAAATAATGTAATGTGTAATGATGAACTTATAACTCTCCAATCAAGTTGCAGTGCCTAATAAAATAAGATAAAGCAATGGTGAGCTTATAATTCTCCAATCAAGTTCTGTCGAGAGTTGTGGTCAAGTGAGCTTTCTTCGTAACCTATCAAGTAGGTTGTGTTCAACTGATAAATCAACCGAGATTTCTTAGTAAAGAAATGAAGATTAAGAATTGTGGTCAAGTGAAGTGAGCTTTCTTAGTAGGGAAGTCTATCAAGTAGCTTGTGGTCAAGTGGTCAATCAACTGAGATTTCTTATAAGAGAAGTAAGTGGTAAATCAAATGAGATTTCTCAGAAGAGAAGTCAAGATTAAGTGATTTCTTAGTAGAGAAGTCAAGATTAAGTGAACTTTCTTCACGGCGACCCAATTCCGAGACCATGTTGTCATGTTAATGCAACCAATTATGCGATCTCTTGTGATATCTGTGTTATCTGAGACTCAGCGATGTATCTCGATCGACAAGGCCAAGTGCAGAGTCATCTAGCTGAAGGTTAAGCCGACTTATTTAACAAATGCTCATTTACTAAACCCAAAACAAAACTCCAGTGAACTTCATGGAAGAGCATTGTAAGGGCACTATTCAATTTTTTCAAAAAATTGTTTAATAACTATAGCAAACATGTACAACGTCCAAAACACCAATCAAAAAACATAAACCATCGTTTGAAATTCTTAAATGGGTTGTCAGAAAAGGCAGAAACTGCTTACCCAAAACAAAAGAGAACGCAACGAGCCGAAATCCGAGCGACCCACATCAATGCACCCCTCCACTTGGGCATTGGGCTTTGCCTGTTCCTCCATCCAATCAGGGCCAATTTGCAAGCCGAAAAACCAATTGAAAGCACAACCCCAAAGACCAGCACCCTGACCAGAGCAAGAGGCACACAAATCACAGTTTTTATCCATTCATAAACCCCCGATATATTGGGAGTATGATTTCTGAATGGATCAATAGACGAGGCAGGAACATTGAAATCATCCGAAAATCCCAAGAATGCAAGTGGATTGTCGATATCATGTCCGTTTTCATTTGAGCAGCTGACTTCATTGATGTCGAGCACGACCTCTTCTCCTTCACTGCGTAAGATTGCTTTCATCTTGGGTTCCATTGGCATCGCCCCCACGTTGTTATGGGCTTCTGCTAATAGAGGTGTTCTGTGATTCTCGCCAATGTCCATTGGGATGCCTTACTATGGAAGCATGTATAGTTTTTTATTGGTCGAAACAACCGTGGGAAGGAAGAAATCGATAATCGGTGGCAAGGGAAATACGAAATTTGTATAAATATATTGGGTGTCTTTGGCGATGATAGCGTTTGAATCCCAATTTTTTGTTTTTTCGTGGGATGGATTGTGTCGCTGGAGTTGAAGCATTCTCAGACGTTTCTTGACGATTCAGTTGACATCTTTATCGCCAGGTATGGTCGGTGACATGAGCGAGCTTTGTTCGTCCCCGTCAATTGACGGCGTTGTCTTTTTTTCTTAATTTGTTGGAAGTTGAAAAGACTTTGTTCTTGTGACAGATAGCTAGATGTCTCCTGTGCTTTGGGGTTTGTTATGTTGCCTTAAGATATAAGTAAATATAAGAGAAATTGAAAAGATGAGCCTTATGCACCTCAGAATACATACATCTTAATGGCTAGATATACAGTTGGTATACAATTATGCACATCAGAATACATCTTAATGGCTAGATATACAGTTGGTATACAATTATGCACATCAGAATACATCTTAATGGCTAGACATACAGTTGGTATACAATTATACACCTCAGAATACAGTTAGTATATATTATTGTTAATAGTATATATTTTATTTTATATATATTTTTAATGCTATATATTAAATTGGTGTATGAGATTTACTTTTATTTAATAGAGGTGTAGATATATCTTGGAGGTTTATATACTCTATCCTTTTTTAAATTTGAACATATGAATTCTTAAATAGAAACACGTTTCTTTAATTATTACATCTATTTAAATTGTATCATTCATTACAAAGCTCCGGAATATTTATTATTCAAGTTTAATACGTAAGACAGCATTGATTGTATTGTCTAGTTTTTATGGAATTCTTAAATAGAAACACATGTCTTTAACTATTAGACTTACTTAAATTGTATCATTCATTACAAAGTTTTGGAATATTTATATTATTCATTTAATTGAAAGTTTAATATGTAAGATAACGTTTATTCTATTGATAACAATTCATTCTGAAATAGTTGTAAATTAGACAAAGTCAATAAAATTTATAAATGTTATTGTTATTAATAACAATTTATTATTTGCTTGTGGGGGGCAGCTAAAGTGATAAAGATGATAAGTAGTAAATGGAAGGTCATGTGTTTGAATCCACCAATCTTATAGTTGTAAATTTGAGAAAGTAAATAAAATTTATAAATCTTATGAACTAATTGTAATTTAAAAGTAAATTTGAATTGGTTGTAATTTTAATTTAATTTTAACAAATTGTTGTTTTTAAATAGTAATTTAGAAATTGAAATTATATAGAAAATGGTGAGGGATGTTTTTCATATGTTTTTACTGCTGTTCAATTTTAGTGCCTGTATCAAACTCCATAAAAAAATGGGTAATGTTGAAATTGACTTTTATCTTTGTTTACTATACAAAAAAAACAGGGAGGATGGGAAATTTTTATTGTTAGTCAATTGTGTAAATCTATTAGATTACAATGGACACAAGGGGATTTGAGTGCCCTATACCAAATGTCATAAAAAATGAGTAATGTTGAAAATTGACTTTTGTTTTTTTTTACTATACAAAAAAATAGTGAGGGTGAGAAATTTTTATTGCTAGTCAATTTGGTGTAATTCTAAAGGTTCTAAGTAGGAGTTGTTACCCTCCCCACTTAAGTTAAAATCTCACTTTATGACATGTATGCTTTTTGTGAGCATGTTGCTCATGAGTCATATATGATATATTTATATATTGTTGACATGGCCTTGTTCTCTAAAGAATCTATAATTGTCAATTTTAGGTTCATATAGATTTATGAATTGTAAATAGTAAGTTCATAAAATTTTCAATTATCAATTTTTTAAATAAGAGATTAAAGATTATGTTGAATCAAATCTTTTAAATTTAAACAATATATGTTAAATTTAAATGAATTTGTCAGTGACTTCTACTATATTGATAAAGTGAATATCCAAAATATAATAATTTTCACAAATATAGGCAATAATAGTATAATGAATATCTATGGTTATAAACAAATCTTTTGAATCTATTAATTGGGTCTAATGTGAGTGGTTTTGTCGGAACCTTGTTGTAATGAGGGGAAATGTCTGAGGGTTTACTTAAAGATAATTACCTAGAAAATAAAAATAAAAATCTTTTAAATTCTGTAATTCTTCTTTTACAAGTGCAATGTTATAAGAAAGTCTACTTCCAATTTTAAAGAAGAGAACTAGTTTAGCCAAGGAGATTTTGAATCTATTTTTAAAATATCAATAAATGAGAAATTAAGTGGACATTTTCAATAAATCATGACATGTAATCCAGTTGGGATATTCAAGTTCATTAAATTAAGTAGAAATTGTCAATAAAATCTAGTCCAAATAATTGTGGAATGGAATTTTATCTTTCCCACTCAAGTTTTTGTCATAAATAATTATTTAAAAAGAAAAACTTAAAATTAAACATTATTTATGAACAATGATAAATATTTATGATATAAAAATTAACATTCTTAACCATTATAATTTATATTGATATGAAAATTAACATTCTTAACCATTATGCTTAACAAAAACAAGAACATAGAGCTTCCAAACTTAAAACAATAGCCCTAATCTATATGAGTATCACCTTGCTTGAAACTATTACCTATGTTAGCCTTGGCCAATGCATCTTCTTCATCATCAAATTCTTTGCCACCTCGAATCTCTTTAAGTTATTAAGGTCCCATAATCGAGAGGGCTATTATGCAAATCCGGGAATGAATGTGTATTTAAAGTTTTATGTTTACAGTGAGCTCATGGAGTGGACATTTCCAGGAATAAATTTGGCCTCTTATATGCACTAACAGTGATTGGTGCGGACAGATTTCTGAAAAACAATCAAATGGTGGCAAATTTGCACTAATTGGTTGATGAATACAAACAACCTGGAAGCTACAGGTTTGCACCAAAACTAATTGGGCAGAGTGCACACTTTTGAAGAATTCTAGGAATGACATGAGCATTTCCATAAATGAATTATTGCACAACTTTCTACTGTTTACAGTTGTGGAGTGGACAGGAACACTTTTGGTTTTTTGTCTATGGTGCAAACAATATCTTCTTTTGATAGCAGGGTTGTGCACTATGATAGCCTAGAGCTTGCAAGTTTTTGCACACAAGATTTAAGGAGCATACTCAAGCCGGGATTTATAGCAAATCCAAGAGTGAATGTATATTGAAAGTTTCATGTTTACAGTCAACTCGTGGAATGGACATTTCCAGGAATAAAGTGGGCCTTTATGCACTAACAGTGATTGGTGCGGACAGATTTATGAGAACAATCAAATGGTGGCAAATTTGCACTAATTGGTTGAAGTATACAAATAGCCTCGATAATGCAAGCTACAGGTTTGAAAAAAAAAATTTGGAGCATGGTGCACACTTTTGAAGAATTCTAGGAATGATGCATGAGCATTTCTAGAAATGAAATGTACAAATTTGAAAATCTATTGTTTACAGTAGTGGAGTGGACAGGAATCGTTTTGGTTTTTTGTCTCTGGTGTGGACAACATCCTTTTTTGATCGCAAAGTTGTGCACTATGATAGCCTGGAGCTTGCAAGTGTTTTTGCACACGGGATTTCAGGAGCATACTCAGGCTAGTGGTTGCAGGTTGCAATCAAATTTCTTGCATACACTTGGAGAAAATCACGGAATTGTCATTTTTTAATATAGGTTGGACTAAAAAGTTTTTTGTGTAATTTTTTAATCCTTTCTTTCTATTAGGTGCTATAGCCAGGTATAATAAAAGAACAATTCATAATGAAATTACATAATCATGATATTTTTTATGGAACTATAAAAAAAATATAAACCTTTGTAATATATAAAAGTTTACAATTTTTTAAGAAAAAAAAATAAAGCTACTTGGTGTCAAATGCCAACCTTACTTTTCTTACCTTTCTCGTTGGTCCCAAATGCCAACGTTCCTTTTCTTACCTTTCTCGTGTTCATCATTATTGTCTCCAATCTCCCCATCCTTGAGTAGGGGCTTAAATAAGTGGAGAAGGAACCTCTATTATAATATAATATTATTGATAAATGATTTCAAATCAATATAGATGGATAGAGATAAGGAAGCAATAGTACATCATATTTTAGGTTTTTATGAAGAAGTATAAATGAAGTATTTATAGTCTTCAATCTCCCCATTGGAAAACGAACCTTTATTATAATATAATATTATTATAAAAGCTTTCAAATCAATATAGATGGATAGAGATAAGGAAGTAATAAGCTTTCAAATCAATATAGATGGATAGAGATAAGGAAGTAATAGTATATCATATTTTAGGTCATTGTGAAGAAGTATCAATGAGATAAGGAAGCAATAGTATATCATATTTTAGGTTTTTATGAAGAAGTATAAATGAAGTATTTATAAGAAAATATTAATGAGGTGATTAATTTTCAATGTTTTTTTAATAATGTTTTTAATAGTGAATTATAGTATATGAAGAAGTATCTTAAGGGAAATCTTAATGTGGAGATCAATTTTCAATGTCTTTTAAATGGTGAAATATAATGTATATTGAGAAAAAATATTTCAAAATTTATTTTACGAAAAGACAATGTTTATATTTATAAAATATTACTTTTTAAATGAAATAGAAAATCATTTATATACAATCAAAAATTTAAAATGCAAAAATCTATTTCAACTTCAATATGTTATTCATCAACTATCCATAAAAAACTTGATCCAATTTTTTGGGTGTTTGAAGAATTAGTATTAAGAATTTTTCAAAAACACAATATTAAAATATTATGATTTCCCAAAACATACAAAGTTATTTATGAGAAAAGAAAATCATAGAAATGTAATTGAATTTTTTTTCATTTTATTTCAAATTTGTGCAAATATCTTTGTTAAGCTTTCCACTTTAAGAGTATACACACTTTGTTTCCTATATTTTTTCTATGCAAAAATATGAAACAATAAGATAAACCCTTAAGTTAAAGTAATATCTTCTCAACGTTGTCCTTAACATTTGAAGTTTTAAGTTCAGCTTGTTCTTGCCTAGTATTTAGTAAATAAATCAAAATTTGATATTAAAGTTTTCAAAATACTATATATAATATAATATTGGATATGAATCATCTTATGAGAATAAAACATTAAATGTGTTTACACATACACATAGAGAGAGAGTTTATAAAGAGAAACAATTAAAGGGGACACACCTATAAGAAGAAAATGAGGGGTGGGTTATTGTATAGTCTATAAATTTTATGGGTTATAAATTTATTGTATGTAAATATTGATCGTTTTCTCTCCAAAATTGTTAGTAAAAAAATGTTCAAATTAAATGTAAGAAATCTACACTAAAAAAATGAGTAGTTATGTGGAGCAAAATCCCAACATAGGTATATATTGTCATTCATTTCAACCACAGATTCAATTAACAATACACAAATTTCTTCAAAACAAGGCTTCTCTTAATTTATGATATTTACCACTCGATTGGATATTGCTTTTTAGTAGCAATTACAAAATTGAAGTTATATAAAAAATGAGTATCAATGTGAGATGGAATTCCAACATGAGTCTTTATTGTCATCTATTTTGACCGCCATCTCAATTAATAATACATGAACTTCCTAAAAAAAAGGCTCCTCTAAATTTATGATACCCATGACTCAATCAAGCACTCCCTCTACTTCACCCAAGCATTTGGCAATTTAGTGCTTAACACCTTCCTTCGTTTAGTCTTCACTTCTCACCCCCTCATAATGGTCATTTTCCTCGTAATGCTTGGTATGATTCAAATTTTAAACCACCATAGCCTAATGAAACATATTATGATGCATATATACTCCAAATCAAAACAAATGCAAAAAATCTATAAGAGTGTTCTTCGGTGGAAAAAGAGGATCCGTCTCTTGAATAATCACATGTCTATACTCAGCCACCTATGGTTCACCCCCAAACTCTTTTGAAGAGCCTTCCTCCATGAGAAATTAGTTTGTGCAATCACTGACCTCTCTACGTGGTTTGATTATGCCTCTATCCTATACAATGCTCCAAACCAACCAAGTATTCGAGTCAACCTAGGACCTATCCATTGTCGTTGTTCATGAATCCCTCATCCTACATGTCATCCTTAAACTTCAATCCAACAAAGGCTAGGATGTGAAGAACCTTTAATTTTTTCAAGCATAGACCTTAGTTCTTAGCAATCCATATAGCTAATCTATTTAAACTACACGGTGATGGATTTACACCTTTTTGGACCTCTCATTTTATCCATCCAATCTACAAAAATGGAGACTAGAATTATCCTAGTAATTACCACACTATTATGGTCGTACGCACCTTGGCCAATAGGTTTTCAAAAACCTTAGACATTTGTATCTTCTCGAGGGATAAATAATAGAGGTTGAGGGTCAAAGGACAAACAAGATTCAAAAGGAACCATCATGCATATGATTGTATATTTACTTTGAATACCATCATCAAGGAGGTTAAGTCACACAACCATAAAGTATATTGTTGCTCCATGGACTTCTACAAAGCATTTGACATAGTTCCTCAACACATGCTAGCTAACAGACTTAAGGCTTTAGGTCCTCCACCCTTGATGGCCTTGCTTATGATGACACTTTATAGTTTAGACCAAGACTAGTGAGACATAGGAGGTCCAAAGAAATACTAGAGTTGAACAAGGTTTCCCATTCTCTGCTACACTCTTTGGACTTTGCATTGATGAGCTAGAGGACAACATGTCAAGTTCATGGGGTGCCTCAAAGGGTTTCTTGCTCTCGAGATTCTCCATTGCTATTATCTTATTTGTAGATTACATTATCCTCGTGTATCACTCAGTTAAGGGCCTCCATAGATAAATTAATATTCTAGCTTCCTTCTACTACACTCATCAACTTTTGGATAATCTCGAGAAAATGAAATCCATAGCCTTTAACATCCAAAAAGGGAAGTAAGCAATGTGATTCTTAATTACAAAGGTGAGAGAGTTGAGGTAGTATTTTCATATATATATATATATATATATATTTGGGACTCCTTTTCTCCTAACCACAATTTAGCTTGACTCTAGAACTAGAGGCTAGACCAAGCAAGGGATGTGCGCCTCTAACCACCCTTGACAAGCAATGTTTTCAACTCCAATTTTAGGACATTTGATCAAAGATTGGACTCTCTCACTCATTGGTCACATCTACCCTCTTATACGATTGTGTGGTTTGTGGACTATACCTTCAAGAAGTAGACCAAAAGAAGATAGAGAGACTGCTTGTCTGAAATTATCCAAACATATTCATGCCAAGAGATCTTTGCCTCGTGATATTATTCTTGCAAAAACTGGCATATCCCCACTCATTGTTTTAGTGATATTTCATGTGGTGGCAACAATACACTAGCTTAGTTGGATGGGCCAATCATATAGTGGTCTTAACGAATATCCATATCTTGCTCTCATGTCTTCTATGGAGTAGGCAAAGCACGAGATTGGTTCATGTTGGTATGCAAGAGCCTATTCATTGCTTCACCTCATTGATCTTAATATTGATGGACCACCTTCACATAGCTTTTCAAGGGATGCTTATGATCTCCCCAAAGGCAAGATAAACATGAGTATTTTTATTAAGAACTATAGATCCTACCTTTAATTGACACTTATGGTACACCAAACTCTAGTTACCTTGTAGCTTAAGTGTCTCTCTCACCTAGCTTAGAGTTTGCTCCCATCAACATCACATTGAAATAAATCACCATATTCCTCGAGAACATTGTCTTTACAAATCTACTACTTGGAGCCTAAGACCAAGGACCACTTTGTATTCCAATGCTCTCCCTACTACGAGAATAAAGGACAATTATTTTGGCTCTTTAAAGATTCACTTAGTTACCTCCATACACATGTGGCTTGTGATGACCATAGATTTTTAGCTCTTTGATTCCTCCAAGAGATGTTCAACCTCCATCAACGACTTACCAAAGGCCAACTCCCCAAACTAACATGCACCAAGTTGATTACCTCTTACTTCCAACCCTTTGATACCAGTAGGACAATGCTCCATGGCCAGTTCCAAGCTCACATGATAGACATGCAAGGCATCATAGATCTAATCACTACCATGGCCTCACACCCATCATGCATTTCTTTGAATCTTTGAATGTTAGAAGTGCCTCTCTATGGAAACGAGTTTTAGCAAAGAATCCCCTTCTTCTTGAGCATCTTCATTGTTCCCCATCTCATTGGGCTTGCACTTCTTGGTTTTTTCTCCTTATTTTCCCTCTTTTAAGTTATTATTTTCCCTTGGAATGTGCTTCTACCTTCCCCTTGTCATATTTGCATCTTGTATCCCTTGCAATCCCATGGACTAACTTTGGCATTCAATGGACATCAATGTCTAAATTAAATATTGTTAATGTGGTAATATTAGTTTACTAGTAGTGAAGGCACAACTTAACTATTGGAGAATGGAAGTAAGATAAGCACATTTGTATTATTAGCAAACCTTAACCGTCTCCTCTCATGCATGTCTTTTCCCATGGATCCAAACTCGTGAGGGGGTCACCCCCCTTATCCTAATGTTGCCACCTTCTTCACCATTGTTCAGTCTTTGAGTAAATATATTCACAAAACTTAGGAATCCATGTTTATTAAGAAGCTAGACCAAATCCCTTAACTTCTTCTCCTACATACTTCATCACAAAATAAAGTGTTTGGTATGGCTGAAAGAGGTTTCATTGATCAATCTATAGGTATATGTCCCTCTCCAAAATCTATGGACTAGTGGATGAAGAAAAATTGGATGGTGATGATCAAGGGAAAATTGTCCTAATACTTCTGTGATAGAGGATTCTACACCTTCCTATTTGAAACAAAAGAATACCAATACCTCATCTTCCACAATGGACCATATTTCTTTAGCTCTAAATCAATGTACTTGAATAGATGGACCCCTAACTTTGACTTAGAACTAGATATTCCCTCAGCTATCCCTTTGTGGGTTTTCCTGCCCCATCTTCCTCTTCATTGTTGGAATGAAGATGCCCTCAAAAGTATCAGGAACACTCTTAGTAAATATATTGAAAAACAAGAACCCCCAAGGATGGAATATTTGCATCTAAATGGATCTATGTAGAAGTAGATATAGAAAAAGGCTTGACATAATCCATTCTACTAACCTTGGATAATTGGAAGCGCATCCAAAATCTCGACTATGAGAAACTACCCTTCAACTGCAAAACTTGTCATGAATATGGACATTTTTGTGAAGGACTATGAAATGAATCAACGTCAAGCTCAACAAATAGAAGACAAAGAATACGCTTAATAAAATGTGAAGAAGAAGAAGTTAGCCCCCAACATGTGAGGCTTGAATCCCCAATCAACTCCTATGAATAAAGGTGCATTTGTTCAAAAGTCTCATCTCATCCCACAACCCCAATGTTCAAGTGTGGAGTTGGAATTAGCTTATTTCCTTATCCTTCCAAATTGATTTGACGCTCTCACCCAAATGAAAGAAGAATCAAATGAGTATATCAAGAAAACAACAGTGAAAAAAATTCATGTTTTAACCCCTCAAAAATTTCAATAGCCCTATTCATAGAGGCACAACTGGAATCTCCATTAACCCCTAAAGAAGAAGCAATCCTAGATCAACATGAGGAAACTAATCACCACCCTAGGAAACCATATATCCAATCAAATGGGGTGGTAACTAGGAAAAAAAATCAAAAGTAGGCTAAGGAATATGAGATAGAATAGGAGCGCCCTTATAGAAAATGGGGAAAAAACCAACCAAAGAAAAGTAAGAGGGGGAAAACCAACAAAGAAAAAAGCTTGAGAATTCAAAATACGATAGAAAATACTCTAGGGATGTCATAAAATTTCACTCCCTAAAAATACAAGAACTCAAATGCCACCAAACACCTCCGGCAGTGGTAGCTCCAAATCCCCCATCTTCAATAATCATAATATTGAATTGGAATTGCCAAGGTTTGGACAACAAGTCAAAGTAACAAGTAATGAAAAAATTGATGATTTATGAGAAACCAAATGTTCTCCTCCTCCATGAGACTAAGTTAGAAAAGGAAGAAGATGTAAATATTTGGAAAAATAGTGGAAAAAAAAATGGAGAAGTGGTCAATGCAAGGGAAGCATCAGGAGGAATATGCATCTTGTTGGATGGTGACATCTTCACCCTTGAAGCACCCCACCAATCTCGGCACTAGATATTGGCATGTCTCCTTCATCAAGCATCAAGTAACAGATATTACCTTTTCAACATTTACATGTCAAGTCTATGCAATGATAAACAACTTGTTTCCAATCTTTGCAAAGCCTCAAAGACTCAGACCTAATAAGAGACAACATCTGGGTCAATGATTTCAATGTTGTTTTAACAAAAAAGAGAAACAAGGGAGTAATATAATCAGAGGCCCCTTTAGAGAAAATATGTAAGATCTAACAAGGCACTAGGATCTAGTATATGTCAAACCTTGAAAGATAAATTCATTGAGACTAAAAGCTTATTCAGTTCGAGATTTAGAGTGGTAGGGCTTGATAGATTTCTACTCAAAATCTATTTCCTACTGAGAAGTCAACTCATTTCATCTAAAATCATCCCATCAAGTGTCTTTGATCACAAACCCATCTCCTTGCACTTTCATTTCCATGAAAACTATGGGCCTCTTCCCTTCAAATTCAACCCTCTCCAGCTTTATGACGTCGAGATTATGAAAATAATAGAAGAATGGTCAAAGCCAATCAAGGGATCATTATCCTTCGTTTGAGAAAGTGAGTTAAGATCCATCAAATCCAAGCTATAAAAAATGGGTTAAAACATCTTACAGACCTTCCAACCAAGAGAGAACAATATTTCAAAAGGATCTGACCATTTTACAAAATAAAATGGAAGAGGGAGAAATTACCAAACAAGATTTGATGGCAAAGTGAGAACTTTGTTCCAAAATACATAGAGCTTTCAAGAAATAAGAAGAAATGTGGTGACTAGGTTCTAAAAGACCATGGCTACGCTTAGGATATTGAAACGCCTATTCTTTTCATAAACATACAAAGGGTAGGACACATAAAATACAATCAAAGAGATCACAATGGAGGATGGCACTAAGCTCAATGATTTTCTTCAATAAAAGAGTTAGCCAAAATCCATTTCAACACTCTTTGTAGTAAAGAAGAAGTGGTCGATCAAACCTCAATACATGAGATGATCAATAATGTTTCAACAATTATCAGTGTAGAAGATAATAAAGAACTGTGTAAAGAAATTGGAGAATAAGAGATAATCAAGGCAATTTGGGGGCTTACCTTGGATAAGGCTCCAAGTCCATATGGATTTTCAATCGATTTCTACAGGGCTTGTTGGCATATTATAAATAAATATATGATATGTATGTTGTCCTATTACCATAATAAAATTAAATTAGTGGGTAGTACAAACTCCTCTTTCTTAGCCCTCATCCCAAAGGAAGTGAACCGTTCCTCCTTAATTTTCAAGATTTTGTCCCATACCTCTATGTAACTTTTCTTATAAAATTTTGACTAAAATAATGGCTAACATATTAAAAAAAATCCTCACTAAATTAATATTTGATTATTAGGGTGGATTTATTGAGAAGCACCATATCACATATAATATAATTCTTGTCTAAGAGGTTATTCACTCTAGCAGGATAAATCAAGAAAAATGGATGATTATAAAACTAGACATGGCTAATGATTTCAACGGGGTGAAACATTCCTTTCTCTTTAATGTTTCAAAAAAATGGTTTTGCTAAGATGTTTGTTTCTTGGGTCAAAGAATTTATAGGATCACCCTACATAACCCCTTCAATAAACAAAATACCCATGCATTTTTTCAAAATAAGTGGGCAGCTTCATCAAAGATGTCCATTGTCTCCATTCCTTTACATCATTATCGGAGAATCTCTTGGTATGAAACTAGAAGCAAAAAGAATCTCAAGAATACTCCAAGGAATTTCCTTTGCTAGAGGATTCAAGGCCATTAATCATTCTCAATTTTCTAATGGCACCCTGATAATGGGTGGGAATCCACCATCATTGCCAATAGGTTTAGATCAGTCTTGGATTCCTTTCTAAATGCACTAGGAGGGAAAATAAAAAATGGAAAAAGTTAAATCTTTAGTTGGAACAAATGAGAGGTAACTTCATCAAATATTCCAAATTTTGGGATTCCATTGCAAAGTTATATGTTCATCTCTTAGATATTTAGGGATGTTAATTTCATTAAGTAATCTCTTGGAAGAGGTCTAGCAAGGGGTTGTCGAAAAAAATTAGAGTTAAACTTCAATAATGGAGGACCCATTGGTTGAATCCAACAAGAAAATTTGTCCTCATAAAATATTTTATGTCACCTTT
Source organism: Larix kaempferi (assembly GCA_027924585.1). Lineage (NCBI taxonomy): Eukaryota > Viridiplantae > Streptophyta > Pinopsida > Pinales > Pinaceae > Larix > Larix kaempferi. Next base: position 6,470,308 of record BSBM01000579.1, on the reverse strand, counting down.
ACCTCTATATCAGTACTTAGCTCTACCATCCCCTGTAGGTGTTATACAACAAATAATGAAAGAAAATGGGAAATTTATTTGGAAAGGTGGAAAAAATAATACCTATACATTTATCAAATTCAATGGAATGTGTTTAGGGAACCCAAGGAAAATGGAGGTTTAGGGATCAAGGATATGTCACTTATGGACATTTCTATATAAGGAAATTTAGTGTGGAAACTCATTACAGGGAATATAGATTGGTGGAAGCAAGTTTTACACTAAAAAACACTTCCAAGAAAGCATGAAGAGATGCATACAATGCCCATTTGAGAATGTTAGAGGAGGCTCAACAATATTAGAAGCTTTGAAAAGTTGGAATCCCCTTAATAAAATCCAAATTACTTTGGACACTAGGGAATGTAAGATTGATTAACCTATGGAGCATGGGAATATGGGAAAACGAATTTAGAGCAAAGTCAATAATTGTTGGGTCTAAAAGCATGGATAGATAGATAGGGTATCAAATTCCTATATGATCTTTTAATTTGGGATGGAAATATCTCAATCCCCCACCACACCTCTCCTCCATGGTCTCTTCTCTCTTTATTCATCATTAACGATGTGCCACTATCGACCATTCAATTTATGGTATTAGGGGTTTGGTACCTCTAGGAGGTGCTTATAAAGTCTCCAATGGATACAGAGAGAAACTACTAAAATTGCTTCTACCTATTTGCTCAAGGATTTGCAAGCATATATGGCATGGAGAGGGACTTTAAAAAAATAACACTTTTTGTTGGATAATGGTTCACAACAAGCTTCTTACAATTGATTTCATTTAATGTCAAGGGATTTTGAAAAAATAACACTTTTTGTTGGATAATGGTTCACAACAAGCTTCTTACAATTGATTTCATTTAACGTCAAGGGATTTTGGGACCATTGGGATTTTCTCTATGTAAAGAGGAAACCAAAAAAAAAGAATTTATTCGTTGAATATCCCTATGCCATCTAGGAGTGGTTGATAGGTTTCAAATAAATAAATAAGTCACCTAGTAATTTTCCCCTTGTCATGGAAAGAAATGTTTACTAATTGGAAGCACAATTATAGATGATCCTTTATGAATAAACCAATCCTTAAGAAATATCTGCTTGTTATGCCAATTTTTTTATGTTGGGAGATATGGTTGGACCAAAATAAGGCAATATTTCAACATGAGGAGGTGATCTCAAGAGCTACAATAGCTAAAGTTAGGGGCCTTCAAATAGAATCCATCAATGTAAGAGGTGTTAAATAGTATCAAACTATTGGCATAAGAAGAAAGAAGTTTCCTAAAGGAAATCCTCATGGGATCCAATCCATTTCGACTCCAATCCATAGAATTACGAGATAGATTAGAATGGCCGATGAATATTTTAAGATGTGGTGTCTTTCTCAAAGGAAAGACATTCTATTCTTTGATTGAGTAGCTAAAGAGAAACCAAGGGTGGTTGGTGTCAAGGGATCCTTATTGATCTAGATAGACCAAGCTAAAACAACCTTTCCATAGGGGATTGGATAAAATGACAAACAATCAAGCTAAGGTGCTTGCTTTGTTCCAAAAGATGACATTGATTGACTTGAGAAGGATAAGACACCTTCTTATTCTTAGTGACTCAAAGATCATTATAAAACCCATAAATGAACCTTACTCTCTTCACAGAGAAAATATTGCAAGAATCCTTCAACAACTCAATATCAAAACCGAAAGGTTAAGTGTAGCATTTTTCCACATCTGAAGGCACCTAAATTCAATAACTAATTTCTTGGAAAGTAAAGGGACACAATTAAATGAAGGGATAATCAAGGTTTGTGGGGATATTAGCTTCCAACCCATCCCCTAATCCACAAATTTTATAGTCATGAATTGCATGCCTCCCTCATACCCTTGGTGGAAAGGTTTGGTCATTCCTCTGACACAAATCATATTAAATGTCCAAGTACTCTCGCACATATTGGATCTTTACACCGACAAGGAAATTCAATGCATTAGACTTGTGAACTTAATGGAAATGAATTCAATGGATGTACTTAATTTCACCTACTCTAGTCCAGGAAAGTGGAGAATTTTAGTGTCAAGGAGATGGACTAGATCTTTGGCAAGTTATGGCCTTGCTTCCCTTCTCATTGTTGTCCGATCAAGTTTTCCACACAACATTATTTGGTGTTTATTTTCACAAGTTTCCTAGATAATTGAAGGCAAATCTCATCAATTGAGTATCGTATTGAATTATGGGTGGTTCTTTATTGTAGCTCCCTTTCTGTATAGTATTAGCAAAATTCAATTTGACTCTTAGTTTTCCTTGATTCTTTGAAGTCCAAGGCCTTACTTCTATAATCCATTTATTTTGAGTTTGGTGGCTTTGTTGGTGTATTATATTCTCTTGACATTTTGGGCTTCTTCGTCTTGTCTCGAGATATGTATATTCCCTAGTACAAAACGACAAATTTACAACTACGTGAACAAAAAAGTTAACCACGACATTTTTTATAACCTAAATACTACCAAATTTGAGTAATTCTAAGTAATGTAGCTATAAATGACAACCAAAAACTACTAATATAGCCAATGATAAACATATACGATTGCATAATGATTACGTGAATATAAATTTATAGTATTTCTAACTTATAAGTCATAAATTATAACTTATAAATTTAGGAATTAAAGTTATTTACCTGCTCCTGACTCCATCCACTTCTCCCACATATATTATTTAATTAAAGGGATAGGGGAATATACATCCATCCCTTCTCTTCATTCAATTCATTTTCACCCTTCAGTTTTTATGTTATGGTCTCTTTGCTAGGATTTCAAAGGTTTCATGGCTTCAAGATATGGCCTTGGTTATCCCCTACTTTCTTCATCCCTCCACAAGTTATGATGATGGTTTCATCTTTGCTTTACAAGTGAAGAGGTTTGGAGTTTTAAAGGAATCTCCCTCCTTTTGTTTTATCATTTCTTAAGTAGACTACAGATTTGAAGACTCACTTCCAAATCCAAATGGACTCAATTAAAACAAAGTCTTTTTTTATCTTCAATGTTTTAATTTTTTTTAAGATGTCATTTTTTTGTTTATTAGACCTCAACCCTCCTCCTTTGTGGCCACGTCGGCTATGGTCAAGCCCCCTTAGGGTCAACCATGGTTTTAAAGGCTTTCACCTAGCCACTACGACTAGGGTTGTGGCAGGTCTTGGTCGCATTTCCCCAGCCATGGATGGCCCCTTGGGGCTTGGCCATGGTCGCAACAACCATGACTGTGCAATGGTTGTAGTAGGGTCTAGACATTGCTGCTACATCCATGGAAATTATGGTCATGGTCATGGTAGTTATGGCCTAGCATTGCCACAACCAAGGCCGTAGTCGTTGCCTGGATGGCCATGGGTGTTCACTTTTTTATTGATTAATTTTTTGTTTTTGTTTTTTATTTATTTAACAAAAAATTTCTTTTGGTTTTGTTTTTGTTATATATATTTTTTCAATAAGTTCATAGATTTTAAACTAAATATGTTATATATATTTTTCAATGACCATAGAGAAAATACCACAGTCATAATGCCTATACTATACCTATATTCACATGAACAAATACTACAACCATAATGCTTATACTTTTTTTTTAACAAAAATGAATATTATATAATAAACAAGTAAAATAGCTGCAAAGCAGCTAGTCCCTGCTTTAGATTAAGTTAAAAGAAATATGATATATTTTTGAAAATTTTGATATATTTTGCAATTTAATATTATCATTTTCGAGGGTATTTACCTGAGCATTTAGGAATTGATTCTTCACATTGACAACCTCAAATTCATACATTAATACAATAGATTTTGAAGCTGGCTGTGCTTACCAGATTCCCTTGACATTGCATAGAAGTAAGAAGTCCACCAACAATATTATATGTGTTTCATTTTGTCGAGATAGGTTCAACGTTTTAATGTTAAGTGGGGGATGTGGAGAAGAAATTGTTCAATCTCATTTGCTTAGCCATGTTTGTTGCGACCTGCATTCTATGTGTGGTGGGAAACGTCTTCACTGGCCTGGGAATCTCTACCTTTCAAGAATATATTCATGTGCTAATATGGCCATCTCCTCGAACTTGGGAGCAGTTGGGAGTGATGGTCTTAGTGATATCTGTGAGATTAAAAGGATGATGCGTCAATTGAAATCCCAAACGGATGGAATGAAGGGGTCAATTGATGGCATTAACTCTCATGTTGCGCATAAGGATGATAGACAAGATGATTCAGAGAGAAGAGTGAAGGAGCAAGGGGGATAGACAAGCTTATTAGTGATACAAATATGCACTTGAACATCATTATAGGTTTAACTCAAAGCACACAGTCTTGAATTATTCACTCCGGAGATTCAAAGATGATGGAAGAAAACATTATACAACAACTTGTTATAGCAACTTTGGAAACACCAATAACTCAAGGACCTTGTAAAGAAAAGTAACAAATGGAAGAAGGCCGCAGTGACCATGTTTTCTTATAGTTTATGATATCTTTATATATTTTACTTACACTTTTATGTTACGACTTTTATGTTACGATAGTGTATTCGATTATATAACTTTAAATAATTTGTGAAAGTCGTAGGCATATCTATATGGGATCATACTAAGGAGAAATTTTGTAATGAAACTCTTAATAAGTAAGAGTTTTATGAATTATACTTGACATGTAAATTTCTAATTGTTACTCAACCTTTTTAACGTTAAAATATATAACCTTTTATTGTTATAAAAAAACCGTGTTTTGACAAAATTTCAACAATTTTTTTTTCATTTAAATGTTTTATAAAAAAAATTGGATAACCATATTGCAAACACCATTCTCTCAGAGAATAGGACGAGAAGGGGCAGGATCTTCGAACCTATTTACATACAATTCATAAATAGCCATTTCTATTGCAAATGCTTAGAATAGGGAACCGATGTAAAAATTATTGATTACCGAGTGCTATGTATTTTTATTTTCTTTGGAGTGATTTTAATGGAGTGGATAAAACCTCTACCTCCCAGCTTCATCGGGGACACTTCACAATCTACACCTAGCTGGGCATGCAGTGTACATGCAAAAGAACACATAAAAGATGGACATGCCTTTCCCATTGTAAAAACGCGGCATCACCTACCTATGCTTTACGTGGCTCTTTGAAAAGTTACCTTCTTATATCTGAACATGCCACCTTGCAATCATGATAAAATCCCATATGCCACCTACCTTCTTTTAGAATACACAATAAAACTTACCATAGCGTGGGTTGCGATGAATAAATGCTTTGCTGTAGATCTAGCACAACTGTGAATCAATCTCACCTAAAATTAACATATTTGACTCGGTGCTCGACATGTGTAAGGCTTCGTTGTAGCTCGTAGTTGCATGTGGCTTCACTGTAGCTGGCCGCATATGGATTCCTGCATGCATGTTGCCACGTGTTCACCATCATATACTTTGCCAGGCTTCTCAACCATCTTCTGCCAAGATGATTCCCTTTGCTCCGCCAAGCTTCTCAATCCCCGGATGATCTCTCAAAGGAGATATTCCTATCCTCAAACCAACTATTCTTGTCTTGCAGGTGAGGCTTAAGCACTCTCAATCAATCAACTCTGCATTTGGACATTGCTACATCATAACCCACGTTTCTAAGATGCTGCATAATTGATCGTATGAGGCAATTTGGTTGTTGTTGCAGCAGTTTCTTGGCCATTTCCAGGCACTTAACTGTTTGGGCTAGCAGGTCGAACTCTGCAAGACAAGTGCAGGATATGCTGCTTTGCGAATTATGCTCTTGTAAGTCCAAGATAAAGAATATACTCAAACAATATCTAAAAGTTAATGAGAAAACTAAGCTATATATATATATATATATATATATATATATACCTTGAGTATCTTAAATTGATTTTCTTCTCATTGATCAACAGTTTGGCAATCCTCAGTTATGTTGGAAGCCATGGTTCCAGGCTGAGGAGATAATATTTCAAGGGACTAAGCGGGGGCACTTTCATCCTCCACGAATACAACAACCATATCCTCGAGGCACGCCATGAATACATCGACCATATCTCCAAGGCATGCCGAGTCGGGTAGGCGTTCGCTCGCACTGCTGTTGTAAATTAGTCCACTCCTTCTTCTCTCTTAACAACATCACCGCTATGTCTATCTATAAATTACCATTGCACATGCTACTCTGCATCTGGGCATTTTCCAACATGCCGAAATGAAGAACTAAGAGATAAATGTTTGAATATGAAATGGAGTGGAGGCAAACCTCGCTTCACTCACTATCTAGTTCTGCTAGCTGGGTCTGCTGTATTGTGTTCCCTTTTGAATCAACAAAGGCATCAAGCTATTGTAACTCCATGTATTTGCCTTACAGTGCAATAGGACTGAGTTCTCTGAAGGCCTTCTTTTCAGTTACTGAAGCCGTGTGGAATGCATATAACTCATCGTCAACCTTTTGAATGGCCCTCTCTCTTCTTCCGACCTTACCTTGACCCTCACCCATATGAACGAAGCGTGAAAAAAACCTCTCTTCATTCACTAGGTCATCCAATAGTTTTCTTTCCAATGTCCAAAATGGCTTTAAGGGCAGTTTGTCTTTGTCTATTGGATAGGTCTCTGAGACACAACGTTGATGGCAGTTAAGAGCCGCAATTACCTTCTATTATACCAGGCCGGTGCCATATGAATATTCGTGTTTGCGCAATTCAAGCTCCACCCTCATCTGCTGCTATAGAGTCCCATGGGAACTGCACCCCTATCACCGTGCTTCAACAAATGCACAATCGACTATTATTTCAAAGAATGCGTGAGACTACGCAACTAGTGTCGGTCGTGGAATTAAATATGCTACTTTTTCTCTGATAATCTCATGCACATAGGTTGCAACCATTAGAGTGTGAACCCTAATTTATACTTAGTTTTTTTTTTGTTCTTATGCTCGGTTCTATTGCTAGAGGACTAGAGGATCAGATCAGTACGGATCGAAGCTAATGCTAGAGGATTCAAAAGCTTAGATAGAGGCGCTGGAAAAACCAAAAGCAGGCAAGGCACCTGGCAGTGATATCCATCTTGGAGCGATGATTTCTTGGATTTATGTGAGGAGTGTGGACTAGGGTGAGACTTTCAGAAAATGAAGCAAACTAATATACAGAACTAATGTATATATATATATATATATATATATATATATATATAGTATATATATATATATATATATATATAAGCAAGTTCCCTCAAGTCGATTCATTATAGCATTTCAGGTTCTTCGTCCATCCATCCGGTGCTTCTAAGAGAGGGGCTATGGCAAGCTACTAATTGCAAAGTATTGTATTGCAGAGAATTGGCCCACTAAAAATCCTCCTTGCTTGAATATCTTGCAGAGAATTCTCTTTACCCGGATTAGACTAAGACTTCTCCTCGCCTATGTTGCTATTGAATGATGGAAATTGCAGACTTTCTAGACAAATGAAGGGACGAGTAGCAGCACCAACAGCACCGACACACCCCAGACCGGTAAGCCCCCAGTAGAACCGTAATGCTGGAAAGGCAGAATTTATCATTTATGAGTAGAAACCTGAGGAGCAATAAAATCATGATAGATCGAAAGTAAATGAGCCTACAACCGAATCAGGCATGACTGCAAAAATAATAATAGAAAAGATTATCCTGGATCGATCTCTGCATACACAATTAATTTCCCTAGAATTGATGGAATGGGTCAGTCATATCAGCCAATCAACATGTCACACTTCAACCATTTCATTAATGAATTATATTTTATTTTTATTTTTATTTTTTTTATTAGATAATTATTTTGCACACCAGGGAAGAATAGTCAAGTCGTTGAATTGCACCAATCATAAAAATGGAAAATCTAATTTAAAAAATTTTAAAAATATTTTTAATTTTTAGAAAAAACCATTTTAATACCAATTTTTTTAGAACTTTAGGTAACATGATGTTAAAAACATAAAATAATATAAAGTCAACAGACTATGGCGACCAATCGATCGCTATAATCCTTGCGGAGCAAGGACTAAAAAAGCGGTGGTTAATAACCAAATCGGCAAGGTACAATTTATGGTCAATTGACCGAGAGCTAACTCAGCACTAATTGATAGCCTATAGAAGCATTATTGAATGAACTTGTAAATGAATATGAATATGCTTTTTATCAACAAAGAATATCTCATGCTGGAGGAGCAATTACATATGTGAAAATTGACAAAATAGTGACTGTCAGTGAATAACGATGTAGAAGAAATAGTGACTGTCAGTGAATGCGATTCCCAGTGGAAGACTTGTAAGAAACATTGTGTTTGTTGATGACACTGAGAGTATGCTAATAACTATCAATGAATGCTTATCATTGCAATTATTGAGCATTTGATTCAGACCAATTAGAGTGAGCTTTCTGCGCTGTTGATTTCGGTGAGGATTATCTGCAATCATTCTAATTGATGGAATACTGTTTCAAGTAATAAATCTGAGAGTGATCTACTTTAGAAGCCCGTGGAGTGCTAAGATAACAGGCCATGAAGTGCTATGGTAATTAAATTATGAAAATGATCTACAGATGCGATTGGTGGAATGGATCCGAGGCAGAGCCTGCCCTACTGTGATTAATAAAACTCATACTCTTGGAATAAATAGTATTTGTTGTCAAAATCGATTTCCCTGTTGAAGAAATAGATGGTCAAACTCAAGGAATATCATTTAGCTCGCTGTCTATACTGGAGGTTTGGAGAATCCCTTGATTGAGCCTGTTGGCTGCATTCGCTTCAATATCAGCTTCAATATTCAAGTTTCTTAAAATATGGAATGCCTTGAAATGGATGAACATGCTAGAAATTTGCCTTATTCGCTGAATGATTCGATTAAGAGCTAGATTGTTGCAACTAGTGGTATCATTGAGAGCTCTGATAATGATGAGAGAATCTCCGAATACGTGTAATTTGTCAATCTTTTGTTCTTTGGCAATCTGACATCCCTTCATCAATGCTAGAGCTTATGCTATATTGTTTGAGCATATGCCCAAGCCCCATCTGAATTTCGTTTTAATTGTGCCTTCCCTTTTCCAGAGGATTCCCCCTGCTCCTGCAGCTCCAGGATTATTCTTGGATGCACCATCAAAATGTAATCTATCAATATTCTGATTGTTTCTCCACTTTTGAAAGTCAATTTTAGTTAATCTTAGTTGCCACTCAGGGTAATTTCTCAATTGTAGTTCTTTGGATGGATGAGGGATAGAGATTCCAATCCAATTCAATTCATTGTTGCTGAGGATTGCTTCAGTCTTGTAGTTGGAGGATTTGAGGGCTTCGATTAATAAACTTTTGGCCTGGCCTGCAATATGTAAGGGAGTATAGTGCTTATCATGGAAGATTGCTTTATTTCTTGCAACCCAAATAATCCCGCAAGTATATTTAGGGATGGATATCCAGATGTGGTACCAAGGGTTCTTAGTAGAGAGGGGTAGGGGATAGTTGGTTTTCCAATATTTGAAGAGCTAGATAATGGAGCTAAAATGGGGCATGATAATATTTAGATCATGAAGTAAAAGATTCCATATGAACTTGATAAAATGACAATCCAAGAAGAGGTGGGTCAGGGTTTCAAAATTGTTGTGGCAGAAGGAGCACCAAAAAGGCCCATGGAAGCCTCTCTTGATGAGGTTGTCACCGGTAAGGATTTTGCAATGGATTAAGGTCCAAATAAAGAAATTAATTTTAGGGAGACCTAATGGGTGCCAGGCAATTTTCCATATGTGCTTTCTTGCTTCATCAAATATCTGGAGAGCTTTGTAACCGAGAGAAGAGGTGTAGGATCCTATGGGATCCCAACCCCGATCATCTTTTGCCATGAGATGAATAGGGGCGCTGCCTTTCAGCTTGTTTGCAAGAGAAAGTTTGTCAATCCCAAGATGTGGGATGATGATAGTATTATTCCAACTTTGCCAATTGCCGTGACTATCCCAAGAGCTGAAGTCTTTTAGTGTTGTGATTCCTTGTTGCTTGTGCCAGACTGCAATATTTTGTAACTCTTGGGTATTTTGCAGTGCATCTTTTCCCATGATCTTGTCCGTGAAGATATTAATTTTGATGCCATTCCCAGGGATCCAATAGAGACCCTTTGAGAAAAATTCCCAAGCTGCCTTGCATAGAGTCCAAATGCTGGAGACTTTGGAGGTTGGCTTTTGGTCAAGGCATCTCAAGTTGGTCCCATTTAAATATTTCGTTCTGAGAACTTGACTAACACGGTGACTTTTATTATGCAAAATTTGCTATAGCAGCTTGCCTCCCATTGCCAGATTTGCATGATAAGGATCATGAATTTGAAGACCTCCTGAGGATTTTGACTGCTTAATGGTGTCCCAATTCACAAGATGAATTTTATTTTCGTTGTTTTTCCCACCAAACCAAAGGAAATCTCTGATGAGTTTACTTATCTGGTCAGCTGCTAATTTTGGGGCTAGGAGAATGGAAAACTGATAGATAGGTAAAGCAGAGAGAACTGAGTTCACTAAAATTAACTTTTGGCTTTGCTGAGCCAGTGGCCTCCCCATCTTCTAAGTCTGCTTTTGATTTTGATAATTGTATCCTCCCAGTTTATAGTTTTTGCATTACCATAAGTGATTGGAATGCCTAGATATAAGAATTTGTCCCACTGATTGTGCACTTTAATTCCAAGTATTCTGCTGATTTTGGCAGCTTCATAATTGTTTAAATTCCGGCAGTATGCTGCACTTTTTTGCAAATTAATCTTGCCTCTGGACGCAATACAATAAGTATTCAAATTGCGTTTGAATTTTCGAGCTATGATGGAAGAAGCTCCGCCAATTAGTAGGGAGTCATCAGCGAAGAGGGTATGATTGAGTGGATGGGAATCATGGGTCAAATGAAGGCCTGGGAGGGAGTTGGTGATCATTTCATAGTTCAGTTTTCGACTGAGAGAATCTGCTAGGATAATGTAGAGAAATGATGAAAGTGGGCATCCTTGTCTAATGCCTCGCGTAGCTTGAAAAAAGTCTGTGGGACGGCTGTTGATTAAAGGGGCTATCCATGGTCTTCTTACGCATGCTGAGATCCAGCTTATGAAAGTTTCATCCAAACCAAAGCGTGTCATAATTTTAAGGAGAAAAGAATGCTTGACATGGTCAAATGCGTTGGCCATGTTGAGTTTGATTAACATACCTTTTTCCTTTCGAGATCTGCTAGAATGGATTGCTTCTTGTTCAAGGATGACATTGTCGAATATTTTCCTCCCTTCCAAAAAGCCTCCTTGATTATCGGAGATGATTCTGTTGAATACAGGCTTCATCTGATTTGCGATCAATTTGGAGATGATTTTGTAGGAGGAGTTGCACAATGATATCGATCTGAATCTACTGAAAGAATTGGGGTTGGTTTCCTTTGGAGAAAGGAACAGAAAAGAGTTATTCGTGCTTCCACCAATTTTTGCTTTTGAATGAAAATTTCTTATCATTCTCATAAAGTTTTTCTTGATGTATTTCCAGCATGCTTTGTAAAAGTGCATGGAAAAACCATCGGGACTCGGTGCCTTGTCCAATTTGAATGAGATAATGGTTTTGAATACCTCTTGCTTGGTAAAGGAATTGCATATTTTGGCATTATCTTCCTACGTTATACTCTGTGGAATATGCTCCAGTATTGCTAGCTCGTCATCGCCTGTAGCATTGCTGCCCTGAGCGAAGAGTTTGGAAAAGTGAGTGAAGGCAGCATTTTTGATATTCGAGTTTCCAAATAGCAGCTGGTCGTTCTCTGTTTTAATTTATGCGATATGATTGGTTGACAATCTGATTTTAAATTGCTTATGGAAGTAATTCGTATTCTTATCACCTCCTTTGAGCCACATGCATCGCGACTTCAGCCTACAATATTCCTCCTCGATGTGAAATGCATGATATACTTTGGATTGCTGAGAGACTTCTTCGTGGAGTGTGGATGCTTCGACAAGAATATTTTCCATAGCTAACTGAATATTTTCTAGAACTTCCACAACATTCTTGCTGGGAGCAATGGGTTTTGGGCACTTGGATTTGGCCCATTTCTTGAGGGCATATTTGGTGTTTTTTAACTTTTGTTCCCAAACAAAGCAGGGGGAGCCTGAGATAGGGGTCTTCCACGCTTCTTCCAGAGTGTCCCAGAAACTTTCCTGTTCGAGCCATTGAGGGCTGAACCTGAAGAGAATAGGGTCGAGATCCTTGTTGTCAAGGAAATGGAGTTGGATGGGTTTATGATAAGAAGATAGGTTGGCGAAGATGCTAGATGAAATAGTATGAGTGTCAGACAACAAGCTGCTGTGGATGAATAATCTGTCCAGTCTGGCCATATTGTTTCCTTTGCCTAGGCGCTTATTCGACCACGTATATTTTCCTTTTTTGGGGTTAATGTCAATGAGATCCCATTTTTGAAGAAGGGCTTCAAACCGAGGTTTGAAGTAATCATTTCCATTCAGACCACCTTTCTTTTCAGACTTAAAAAGAGTGATATTCATGTCACCGGCGAGGATGATGTTCTGAGGCTCGTAAGCCTCCAAAAAATCTTCAAGTAAATTCCAGCAATCATGTTTCTCAGAGTGAAGATTAGGTACATACAAATTGAAGAGGGCTATGTGCTTGTTGCTAAGAACATGAGTGAGTTCAGTGTATATCCAATGCTGGGTAGCAAAGGAATTGTGAAGATGGTAGTCCTCAAAAGACCATAAGGTTGCCAATACCCCAGAAGCTCCTCTGGCACTGACTGCGCTGCCTGCATTTTTCTTCCATTTTTCTTTTACGATAGCTAATATAGTGTTATCATCGAGTTTGGTCTCTTGGAGTAAAAGAACATCTGGCATATCGATTCTTTGAAGATATTTTACTGCCTCTAACTTGCTGGGGTTGCCTAAGCCTCGACAGTTCCAAGAGACCAGCTTCATCATTTAGGGATGTAGATGGAGGAGGGGGTTTCTCCTACTAAATCTCCAAATTTCTTTCCTATTGTCCTAGTTCTGGTATTTCTGCTGAAAGCCATATCTATCATGGCTTGGGATCCTTGGATTTTTTCATGCTCTACTTCTTCCTCTCTTAAATTTTAATAGATTTTCGTCCTGGCTTTTTGGAAGATTTATCAATTTCTTCCAAGGAGGAGGGAGAGGTAGGGGGTCTTACTTTAGTAATTTCAGCGTAGGAAGGGGCCTCTTTACTCAGATCTAATCTATTGGGGCTGGGGGTATTCTGAGACGGAGTATTCTTCAAAATTTCTAGGTCAGGGGGAGGTTCTTGCAGATCTAGTTGTTTCCTTATTTCTCCTTCTTCTTCAGCCTCTGGGACGTCGTGAATTTCAGGAGTTTCCAGGGCTTTGTATCTGTTCCTGTTGTTGGAGATCGGTTGATCGTGTTGTTGCTGATCAGCTTTCTAAGTGTTCAGAGATTTTGAATGAGATTTCAAACTTGTTTTGATATTTTTTTGGATTGCTTTCCATTGCTCCTTTTTTCGTTCCAGATCTGAATCCGCTGGTGTCTTTTTGCATGATCGGGCGAAGTGGCTGTATTCATGGCAGAACTTGCACTTGAAGGGAATTTGTTCGTAATCGAGTTCTTGTATATGAGACCAATATGCTACTGTCATATTTATTTCTTCCGGGAGACCATGTTCCAAATCTACTTCGACGGAGATTCTTGCGCAAGAATATTGATCTTTTCGATCAGCTTTGTCGATATATTTCCCCAATGCATTTCCAATCGCTTCTAGAGATTCAGTATTCCAGCAATGTAGGGGTAAATGAGGGAGTCTCACCCAGACAGGGACTGCAGAGGGGATGTCGAGGGAAGGATCAAAATTTGGGGTACATTTGTTCATATAGAGCCCTTGTGGTCCCATGAAATAGGGCCCATTCCTGAATAAGATCTCGTGGTCCTGTATGCACTCAAAAACGAAGGCAAAATACCCTTTCCCCATAAAAAGGATTTCACATCTTCCTTGATCAAGGGTTTCCAATTTTTCTGCACCCAAGATTTGGTAGATTTCGGGGAAGGCCAGAGGCCAGTAAACTGTCCGATCAAAGCACGTTCAAATAAGTTAATGGCAGTCTTGCAAGGCAGATCTAAAGGCAAAGCGATTGTCGAGATTTCATCGAGCTTCTTCACAAACTTTTGTTGAGAAGATGAAAGAGGCTTTTTCCAGTAGAATCTAGGAGCTTCAGAAAGTTGGCCAGATCAAGGGGACTGCCGGCTCCCGAATCCATAGGAGGCATAGGGAGGGAACCCCATGCAAGGGGCAGTAGGTCAGACAGAGGAAAAGAAAGGCGGCCAGATTGGAAGCTAACGAGGTAAACGTGCAGAGAGACAGACGAGCAGAGGGAGGGGCCCGTGGCCAGAAGAGCCGAGAGTAGCCAGTGAGCTTCAAAACCCTGCGTTTTGGGGAACGACTGCAGGCATATTTTCCAACCATAATTCTTATACTCACTATCATGTTTTCAAGTTTTAATGGAGTAAAACACTACAACCATGTCACTCAATCAAGATAAAAAATTGCAGCCTTCATAAATGCTTAGAAAAACAACTAAGAATTATGACGTAAAGAGAGAGCACAAAATGGTTGCAAACATGACACATGTTGATGGCTCATTAAACCAACAATTAATGACTAATTAAAATACTAAATATACTGCTAAACCAATAATTAATGACTAATTAAACTACTAAATATACTACCAATTGACAATAATCAATGACTGATTAAACTACTAAATATAATACAACTTAATGACTCAGATCAACCAATAAGTGACTAAGATAAATATAGCTAATTTTTAATCACGTGATAATGGACTGCAAATACAACAATTGTAGTCACCTCCCCCAAAATAGTTGTTTATATACATGTTTGAGTTGTTTTTTTAGTCACAAATTTGTCATTTTGTACTAGTGTTGTCAAGAAGTGTAGGGTTATTAGTTCATTTGCATCACAAAATATTGTCCACCCCTTCATTCCTTTGCTCATAGGAATAATCTCAGGCTTGTTCTTGTACAATTTGAAACCACTCTGGAGGCATAGTGGAGTGGAATGCAAACATTCTCTTTCTAGTATATTTTTGCTTTTTGGTATCTCAAAATTTCAAAGTATTTTTTTTATAAATAGAAACAATTTAAGTTTGTATTAGAAGATGCTACAACTAAGATGTACATACAGATAATACAAAAATAGAGCATGCATAAGTCTGAAATAATTTCTTCTCTAACTTGACATCACAGTAAACCATATGTGCTTGAGTAGCATTACGTACAAAGCTTAAGTCTACATAGGGTTTCTAGTAGAATAGATCTCGAGAGAGACTCCTAAAAACAAAACACATTTGCAATACATAGGAATTTATAGATTTAGGAGAAGAAACATTTTCTCAAAGCATCATCCAAGGCATGGTTGGAGGGGTGTGATTCCTGCTTGTCAACTTCCATATCCTCCAACTTCTTCTTCTTTAAATTCTAGTACAAGAAAGGTGTTGAAGAATCTAACTTCGGAAGATATTCTTATTGTATTTTTTATTGTACTTCCTTCAAGAAATATTCATATTGTATTTGATTATGTAAAAACCGTAAAATAATAATTCAAAATAGATAAGTCGGCTCAACAAAATTTAGTGGGTAAACAACCCCAAACAAAGGTCAGTCTGCCCCAAACAATGGGAAAAACTGCCCTAGTCAAGTCGGCTCGGTTAGGGAAAGTCAAGTCGGCCCGGTTAGGGAAATTCAAGTCGGCCCAGTTAGGTAAAAATGTCAGTTTGTGACTAGTATAAATAGCGTGGCGCCTAGCTCATTTGGCGCATCACTCACGCAAGCAAGTTCACATGAGTAGAGGCAGAAGGACAAGTTCGCTTTGGAGAAAGAGTAGCTACATTGAAGACATATTTTCTTGGGGTTTCTATTTTATCTTATTCTCAGGTTATTGTACGAGATTGACATTGTACTTTCTGACGAATCTATACTGAAGAATTTTTGCTGGGTTTTCTACCCTGGGAGGGTTTCCCAAGATAAATTGTTGTGTCCTCTTGTTTATGCTATGCTTGTCTATCTTTCAGTGATCCTATTGTATATGGTTACTGTGATATAATTCAAATTTATTGAAGATCTAACATAACCATCTTTGTAGTATTAAAATTATAACAAAAGGAACCCAATAAAATGTTCAAGTTTGATGCCAAGGAAGAATAACACCATCATTTCCAACCTTGCACATTCTTACTCTAAATCAATGCTATATCTCATGATTTTTTGTTGTAAGGGAGAATATTGAGGTTATGTTTCCAACAATGAGATCCTCTTGTCAACAAATAAACCTTCAAATCTCTTGAATATCACCTTGAAAAGAGGTGCAATGGTTACTATCCATTTCACTCAATAGAGGTGGGGTAAGAGCCCTTTTTATTATATCCCACACTATAATGAGAGCTCATGAAGGAGAATCCTTGTCCCCAAGAGGCTTAACCTCCATCAAGCATCGAGG
The DNA here is from genome assembly GCA_027924585.1 of Larix kaempferi. NCBI lineage: Eukaryota > Viridiplantae > Streptophyta > Pinopsida > Pinales > Pinaceae > Larix > Larix kaempferi. Next base: position 6,453,763 of record BSBM01000579.1, on the reverse strand, counting down.
TATTGAGATTGAATAAGGGCATAACTGAAACCAAAGACAATTTCCTTCACCACAATTCATGGGTGCTTTTGATTGAAAATATTCAACTGAATCCCAAACCCAGGTTGTCAATTAATGGAAATTTGACCAAGGTAATGCTATATGCGGATAGAACCAGGGGTTATCTCTTTTGAATGGCTCCCAAGAGAATACAACTACAAAATATTATAGCTATAAACTTCCAAAACTCCAAGCCCAAGTCCCAATCCAGTTCTTCGACAAGTTCTAATACAAAACATAATTCCTAGACAAGCTTCAAGCCCAAGTCCCAATCCACGAAACCAAAGGAAATTGAAAGCAATGAGAAACAAGAGTGATCGATCATAACTTATGTGGAGTCTATGAACACCTAAATCAATCCAAGTGTTGAGCCTAAAGACTACCGATATCCCATACTCACCAATGAAGATGAGAACCATGGCTTGAAAACTTGATTGATACAATAATAAAGGCATGTGTGGAGACATGATGCTTCTTAATTCGTCATCCCTTGTTCCATTGAATGAGTCAACAAAAAACTAATATAGAAATTTCTCAGTGCTTAAAAGATAAGAATAAGATAAATTTACACTCGTTTATTCTGATTATTCCATTCTTTTATTATTATTATGGTTGGCATTTTTTCATACTTTTTTATTATTATGTTGGCATTTTTTCATATTCTTTTTTATATTATGTTTAACATTTTTTCACTTTTAAATTATGCACCTCATTATTTATTTTCATTATAATTTATTAGTGCATGGAATTATGTTACACATCTCATCCATATTGCACTGTAAAATGCACCTTTCTTCAAATCTTGGTATAAGGTGCAAATTTCAAATGAATTTGGCACAAAAAATACCCTAAACTAAACTATTGCTTTGTAGTTAAAAATATTTTTGATATAAAATTGATCTTGGTATTTGCTACATATAAATTTAAATTTGTACAATGAAGAGTTTAAAAACAATGTTACCTTACTCAAGTAATTATGTCAACATTGAATTGGATTCACATCAACTTTAGGCTTAAAAAAGCTTAATGTTGATCCATGATAAGTGTAAATGACAACAATCCATGTTTGATGGATTAAGTATACATTTTTGACCCATGGATTGAATATCATATGAAAAATAGGCCTTGCATAGCCTTGTGCCATACAATCAGAAATAAAAACATGTAATTTATTATTATACAATGTTGTATATGTTAAATTTTCTATGCTAACAAAGCATTTAATATACAAAGTTTTCACTAACATACAACATACACATTAGTTAATTATAATTCTCTAAACCTCATATGTGAACTAGCCCCACAACCTAAAGAGAATAGCTTCCTGGTAAAATATAATGGCAAAGCTTTACATCTTATATTTTATATTACAACTTCAAAGGCTAAGACATTTCACCAATCTGTAACGGAAATTGTAAAATTATAATTATACATTTTATGTCTATTAATGTAAAATTATTTTTTAAGACCAATTATTATGTTTTCAGACAACTCAACTATCGCTTTCACTAGGGTTTGGTCTGCACTTATGTTAGGGTTAGATATGGTCTTCCATGGAGGTTGCCTCGCCCTCCTCTCTGGAGGGGGTTGCCTCTCTTGATGATCGAAACAAGCGAGCCATTTATGCCGCTATAGCTGCAGGATCCAAGTCAGATGCCTCTTTTGAGGCAAGGTTTGTCAACCTAGTTGCGGCCCCTGAAGTCTCACTCTCCTCGGTCGCCATTAAAAGCAAGGTAGTAGTGCTCTCTAAGAAAGGACTCATTGGACATTTCACGGGCTTGTGGTCGTCTCCTATAGCTATTGAAATATGGTTAAATAAGAATTGGAAACCTTTAATCAAAGGTGAGGTGATTCAAAACTTTTGTGGAAAGGGATTCTATGTCTTTTTGTTTGAATTCAAGGAGGACAAAGATCTCATATCCAGGAATGGTCCCTATTTCATGGGACGGAGAGGAATGTACCTGAATCAATGGAATGCTTCCTTTGACTCGGAAAAGGACATCCCCAATGTTGTTCCATTTTGGGTTAAGCTTCCCCATATGTCGCTTCATTGCTAGGGAGATGATGACTTAAGGGCGATAGGAAACACTTTAGGAAAATACATTGCTAGATCAAAACCTAAACCCCCGCTCTTCTTGTGCGCCATAATATGAGTTGAGGTGGACTTGGAGAAGGGAATTCCTAAATAAATAAATCGTATCATGGATGGATGGTGTCATTTACAAAAGGTAGATTACGAACAAATCCCCTTTAAATGCAAATTTTTCCATGAGTATGGTCATTTTGCAAGGAAATGTGCAAAAACGAAGGCACGGGAAGATGAGCTAAACAAGGAAGAAGGTTGGAACATGGTCACAAAGAAGGGAAGAAAAGAATCTCAGAAGACTCAACCTATACCCCCTCCACCTCAACAACCCAAAGATGATCCCTCCAGGAGTAGGTTTCAGTCTCTAACCCCTTATGATGGTGTAGAGGAGAGAGAAATAAGGGAAGAAAAGTCAGAGGAAGAAAAAGAAGTACAACCCACTATTGAAGAAGAAGAAAATGGAAACATTCCAATCACTACTTTGACGGAATAGCTAACCAAAGAGACTCGCTCATAATCACCAGGTTTAGTGACCATATCAAAATCCAAGATATCACAAGAAGAACCATCAGAGATAAGGGAAGAAGATAAAGAACAACCAGGGAAAAAGGGCAGGAAATCTAATAGGACGCATACGGAGAAGCAAGTTGAGAAAGAAAAAAAAGAAGGGAAACAAGCCAGTTTAGATCAACACATAAATATCATCTCCACACTAGGAAAGAAACAAGTTGGGGTTGCAGAGAACTTGAAGGTGAAAAACCCATCTTCCATCTCTCGTAAATAATGAGAGTAGTCTCCTGGAACCGCAGAGGATTACGAGGGAAATCTAAAACGGAAGCCATAAAAAATATGATCAGAAATGAAAAAATCTCTATAGTCCTCATCCAGGAGACAAAAATGAGTGAATAAGATTGTAAAGTAGCAATGAAAAATGTATGGAATAATAGTGAAATTAGCTTGGTTTCAGCAGTAGGTATCTCTGGGGGAATCTCCATTTGGTGGGATACTCGCAGATTTTCTCGGATAGAAGAGTGGAAGAATCCTCACTAGATAATATTAGAACTAAAGGAATAGGAACAAAACCGTTACACCGAAATCTCATCATCATGATTCATGTGTCATCTTTATTCCTTAACCCCTGAAGTTGCATGGACTAAAACATTAGAAGGAAGGTTGTTGTCCTTTCCCTTTACCTTTTGTAGTCACCCCGACGCACCCTGCCTTCATGCAAGGAGCGTCGAACTCAAGGTAACACACTCTGCACCTTAGCAGAGCACGTTTCTGACGCAGTGTGTCTTTGTACAGGGCGCAATGATCTACTTCTGATGCAAGTTGCCTTCATGCAAGGTGCGTCGGAGTTGGTTAAAGTGGATAAAAGGAAGCTTCAAGTGATTTCTCGAAGCTTGGTGATGTGAAGGCTTATCCCTGTATGGATTTTCTAACTTGATTAGATTTCTCATTGCTTTTTGTTTTATTTGAATTCCCATCCCCCTACAGTTCCAAGAGACCATCTTCATTGCTTAACTATGGTGTGAGCGGGGAGGCCCTTTGAAGGACCCTATTGTGCTTTTTATTTTCCTCCTCTTCCTTTTCCAGTTCTACCCATTACTTTTTCAATGGTGATCTACTGCCCTAATACTTTCTCCATTTCTACTTGTTTTTACCTAACTTCTTTATTTGTTTTCCCACCCTTTCTTATTGTCATGTCTAGGGAGGGTTCTTCCTCTTACTAAGACCCTTGCGATGAAGTGTCATTTTCTGGAAGAGTTTAGTGGGTATGTTGTAACTCTCCTTCTTCGAGATCCGGCTGGACTTAATTCGGCATCTCTGGGTCCTCACTGGCCTTTTTTGTTTCTCCTATAACATCCACTTTATCACCTAGTTTTGGGGGGCCTTGGACTTCAACATGTTCCCGGGCAGATAATGGGTTCAATATCTATGGGGGAGGCAGGAGATTTCCATGTGGAAACATGCAATGATACTAAGGGGGAGAGGGAATACCGAAGGGGGAAAACTTTTTTTCTTTTTGGTTGGATTCTAGGGTTTTAACCTTTTTTGACTTGGGTCCAACCTTCTTCTATGTTTGTTTCCTGTTGATCCTTCTGATCCTATTTTCAATTATTTGCAATGTATCCATACTCATGACAAATTATGCACTTGAAAGGAAGTTGATCGTAGTCTAACTGTTGAATATGAGACCAGTCATCGAATCTTCTTGATAGATTTGGCAGTCCTACTTCAAGACCCACCTCCACACACATCCGAGAAGAAGAAAATTGGTCTTTGGGTTTGGATCGGTCTATGTATTTTTCTAGTGAATTCCCAACTGCTCTCTTTGATTCATGATTCCAGTAGTGGATGGGCAGGTGGGGAATATTTACCCAAGCTGGAATAACATAGGGGATATCTAGAGAGAGATTAAATTCTGGGGTCCATTTGTTCAAATGGAGACCCTAGGGCCCCATGAAATATGGCCCATTTATGAAGATTAAGTCATGATATGATTTTTTCTCAAACTGAAAAATAAAAAACCCTAACCCACTAAGTAGTAGGGGATCTGGGTTGAGAGAATCAGAGCCCATTTTTTTTGGATCTATATGTTTATGGATCTTGGAGAAGGCCAAAGGCCCGTAAACTTCCCAATGAGTTCCCTTTCCTCCATTGTGAGGGAGACCGACCTAGGAGCTATTGGAGGGAGGGCGACTTCTAGGATATCATATGCACACTTCATAAATTTGGAGCTTCCTTTGTCCAGGGGTTTCTTGCCTACATTCACGATCATGATTTTGAACGCATCGACATCTTGGGTTGGGGAGGATCCCCCACCCGATGCCATGAGGGGAAGGACGAACTTGCGAGCCTATAATTCAAAAAAAAACTAACCACAAAGAGATCTAGTTTGCGTGTGCTTTTTTATTATTACCATTTTTTTATGATTTATATTTTCTTTCATCTGCAAAGCAATCTTGTAATTTATATCTATCTTATTCATCAACCTATCTCGTTTTGTCTCAAGTAGTGAAATGACCTTGATATGAATGTATAAAACTATAAAGAGTGAATTGCTCTGAAATTTTTTAATAACATTTCCCAACCATCCTCAAATGAGAAGTCAAAGAGGAGTACCACCTCTATAAAAATGTAAAGGATATATTCAAGATCATTGGGTATCATCCTATGAAGTTGATTTTTCCATAAAGGGTGAAAAGATCAACATTTTCGGAAACCATATTGAGGAGTGACCAAAGATCATATCTCCGCAAACTAGTTGTTGGTTTGGCGACTATGATTGAATGTCTTGTGAAAATATTTTTCAACCCTAGCTTCCTATTGGCTTAGAATATCAAAGAAGCATTTTGAACTAGTTGTACTAGATAGCTCTTCAGACTACAAGAAACCATGAAGAACTTGATCGAACTTGGAAGGATTTGGAACAACAAAAAATGCATCTCGGGGAGGAAGAGAGGATGCGACTTCATTCATAATGACTATGTAAAGGAATGAAGAGCTATCCACCTTAGAATAATTTTAATGATAATTGACAATATGTAGAAGGAAGGTTTCGGAGTTGAACCGAGACATCGAAAAGGAAATTTTGACGATACCAAGCCTTTTTTCCTCTCCACCATTCCTATTTCCCAACCCATCACCTCTCGATATTCTATGCGTGGAATAGCTCGACCATTGTAATGTCCCCATTTGTATAGCACCACAGTCCACCACTAACCCATTCAAATTACATGGATCCTAGTGGTAAATAATTAAATAAATTACTAAAGGGGTTAAGTTTGACCAAAAGAATTTACCTTATGTAAATAAATAATTAATGGTTGGCCTAAATTTTGTTTTATTTAATATTTCTAATAATTATTTATGAGTTGTCCATGGATTAGGTGGCCTAAGAGGGTGCATAGGATGAGGATAAGGGAGATTATTTCTCTCCTCATAAAAGCTGGATAGAAAGCAAGAAAAGCAACAGAAAAGCTAAAAGGATAGAAGTTTCATGATTTTGGAAGATAAGGTTCACGAAAGTTTAGTAAAACCAAAAGGATAGAAAAAAGGATCCAAGAAAGATACAAAGGCTAATTTTAGCCAGTGAGGGTGCATTCATGAAGGAAAGTAGGTCCAAGGCAAAAGCAACTTGCCTAAACAAACATCCACGCACCTATGGTTTGAAATTCCTAGATGGCAAGTCCAAAAAGGGAGGTAGAAAAGCTAACAGAGGTTAATAAAAGAAGGTTGAATACACCCATTCACATATTTTTTCCACTTTGAGAATTCATGTTGAGATATCTATGCATATCAGAGGATTGGGTGGTGTGCCCCTTTCCAGCATTGGGTGATGTGCCCCTTTGCAATCCTTGATCCAGTTGAGAGATTTGGTTATCCTTCTGTTGGATGCTTGAGGAAGAGGATGTCCAATATTCTTCACAAAGTTTAATGCAGCCATTAGAGAGTTAATTGAAGGTCTGATATGATCCATAGTATGATGTGTTCGAGTCTCAAGTGGATGTGAAGAGTTAGTAGCAGCAGAGTCTTAAGTGTGGTATGTTTTGGCCAATGAAGAGTGAGAACTGAGTATTTGTGCCCCCTATGATCTATTGAAGTTGTTCATGTGCCTTTAGTGAGATATAAAATGGTTCCATCCTACTCATGGTTCTGATCCAGTAGTGAAGAAACCTTCACTTTACTCTCAGATGCTATATTATTGTCTCTATGTTGTAAAATCTCAAGGATTATGGACATTCTGTTATTTTGGCTTCAATAGACTGTCATTTGCAGCTTTAAAAGTCTGATTCAATTCAAATGCATGTTTTTAGTTTCATCCATGATATGTATTGAATAATTTGTGACCTTTAAGGGCCATTTGTAAATCTTTGTTTTCTCTACTTGCGCTATGGTAAAGAAAATTAACTAGTTTTTTGTTTAGATGATCCAAATTGTCAATTGTGCATCTAATATCTTGTATGGAAGTACAGATAGTAAAATAAGAAGTATTAAAGTCCATACACACTCCCATAAGAGAAATTAGGAAGCCTTTGAGGCCATTCGAAATCATTTGGAAATTATCTTCTTCACTAGTCAAAGGCTCTCCCTTTCGCTCCTAGTTGGAATTTTTACTATTTGATCTCTTCTACAAAGTCATATTGAGTCCATATCAAGTTGGGGGCAGTCATATTAGCCTACCTAAGGTTTATTTACTTCCATTACTAAACCAGAAGTAGTGGAGGTTCCACATAAATCCCGAGGTTAGTGCCTTGAAGCCTTCGGCATGGCCAAAGGAGTCTACCCAGGTGTGATGCACTCCCGAATGTGAAACTGTTGAAGTAAGGACCTTGATTCCACCTTATTTGCAGACATGTGAGTATTTAAATCCTATCCTCTGTGTGTCCAAGTTGTTATATTTGAGTGAGTGTTCCTAACATGGGTTGGTTACATTACAATGATATGGCGAACTAAGAGAGGTAGAATGAGGAATGATAAGAGAATGCCAGATGGAATAATGGGAGATGAATAAACCCAAGAAAAAGTCCAATAATGATCCCTTTGGAGCTACAAGGGGAACAACATCCATTTCTCTGTATTCCTATGGGCGTACTACCAGTATTTAATGGTGATGGTGTTATATTTATGATTACAGAAAAGTACATTGATCAATTCCTTTCCATTTGTGACATTCACGTGATCATTGACAAGCATGTAATGGTTAGAGTTTTCATACAAACTTTGATTAGGCCAACCTATGATTCGTAGTTGTCACTCTCTATAGTTTCCATCATGTGCTTAAATGATATTCAATATGTATTTATGATGATATATGCTCAGTCTGTTGTGTACCATATGTTGTTCACTCAGTTCAACCAAATCCACCTTGAAAACAATGAGAAAAATCAAGATTTTAATCTTCAGCTCTTTAGAACTTTGCAAAAAGTCCCAAAAGACAAACAACCAAATGAACCAATGATATTAATTTATTAAACACCATGCTATCTAATTTCAAATATGTTATCAAATGTACCCACATTTTCAATTAGAACAAGCAATTAGGAGAGCCCAAGAAATGGAGGAACACATGCTTGAAAGTAATGGTGACCCATAAATCATATTGGGGAAACTTTAAGGAAGGTGTCAATCCTTTATTTAGGCACCCAAGGAACCTCCACATATGCTCATGCAACTGAGGACATGGCAGTTAGAATAGGAATGTTTCAGGGAAAACCCTTGAATGTGTGAAATATCCCACTAGATAATGAGGCATCTCATGCTCGAAAATATACTAAGATCACTTAGTTGAACTAAACCATTCAACAATTATAGAATGAATTCATCCAATTAAGAAGGGGTGATGAGGTTCAACCAAGACAAAAACCTCAAAATGTAGGTGTTCCTATGCTTGGGTTTAGAGATATATTTGAAAGAGACCAAAGGAGGGATGAGCCTATGCTTAGACCACCACAATTTCCTAGTCCAAATATGGTAGAAATGGAGAAATACAATGATCAGGTACGAACCGTACCAAGGTATCTTAGACTCTTTAGAGATGGATGATAAGGTTGTGCCCTCGGATATTATGAGGAGGAGGCATATTTTATTGTTGAGCAGCCCGAGCACGAGAATTTCCTGTAGACTAGGGCTCAACTTAACATATTCAAGAATAAACAATTGAAAGCCTCCAATACCAACAGAGAATGTTGGAATATTGGTCAATACTGAGAGGGGGGGGGTGAATCAATATTGTTAACTTTTTACCATTTTAAACCACTTATTTAAACTTAATTAAAACATGGAATCAACAAGATACACAGAACACAGATTTTTATCAATGAATCCCAATTCGGTAAACCACCAATTCTTTCTGTACTGCAAAATTATATTTACAATAAGTTTATGCCTGCTACTATAGACAAGGATGCTACTACACCCTCGTTTATGCTTGCTACTATAGACAAGGATGATTCTACACCCTAGAACTTCTACCTGCTACTATAGACAAGGATGCAACAACACCTCAGAGATTTTGTCTGCTTCTACAGACAAGGATGCAACGACACCCCAGAGCTTCTGCTTGCTGATACAAACAAGGATGCAATGATACCCTGTTTTCCATATTCTACTGGAAGGAGGCCATGACCCCCTGCAGGCTTTCTGCCTGCCCTAGCACGACCTTGCCACCCTAATCTTATTAAAACAATATTCCAGATATTCCTTTAATTATGTCATTGGTTTTTCTTCCATTCACTTGGTCTATGTTTCTTCTTGTTGTTGTTGTTTGGATCTGGACTTCATAGATAGCTTCATTTCTATTCTCTGACTTCTGTCATGCCATTCTTCATCTTGAATGTGCAAATATTCTGGTCTCCATGCTGCTTCAAGTATCCATCTCAAAACGCAGCATTTACTTTAGTTCTTATTCTTAGATGTATCTTCAATCTGAACTGCTGAGACACATTTCTTTTAATTTGAAAGCTTCATTTAAATACCTCATACATGCATGTTCAAATCATCATGCCTTTTCGAATCTCTGTCTGATTAACATTTAATTCAAAGTTTTGTTAACCATTTATTAATTAATTTAATTAATAAAACTCTGTGATCTTCTCATGCCTCTTCGAATCTTCTAATAATTAATTTATCATTATGTCCATTACATATTTTTTATTTATCAATTAATTAAACCTTGTGTGCATCTCATGCCTCTTCGAATCTTTGTTATTAACGATTTTTAATTAAAAAATTAATTAAAAACTTCTTGTTCATTTCTGGTCTGCGAGCTCCCTTCTTCTCTGATCGCGGGCTTCATCAAACCCATGCATGTGGGATTCCTCTCCTCCATCAGCGAGCGTACTCTATCTTCAAGCCTTCGGGCTTCTCTTTCTCTCACGCCTGCTGGCTTCTTTTCCTCCTCTGCGGGCTCCCCGCAGCTTTCCTCCCGCAAGCTTACCTTCTGCGGGAATCTTTAGCCCCTTCTGGGAATTCCTAGGATCATGTGGGCTTAACCCTAGCCCCTGCGGGCATCCTTATCCCTCTTTGGGCTTACCCTTATCTCCTGCGGGCATCCCCTAAGCTCCTACGGGCATCCTTAATGCTCCTGCAGGTTTAACTAAGCACCCGCGGGCATATTGAGCTCCCTGCGGGCATATAAGCACTTGTGGGCTTTTCACTAGCCCCTTGTGGGCATGACACAAGCCCTTGCGGGACTAACTTTAGCCCCCGCGGGCATAATAAAGCTCCTAGGAGCTTTTTAACCCTTAAGCCCATTTATAAGTAACCATGTTTTTTCTCTGCTTTTGGGAGACTAATAACTCGCACGTGAGAGCTCAAATTATCCCTATGACTGTATGGCTGGATAGCCAGTTTACCAAGCAAGAATACCATTTCACCTTCATATTTTATAGACACAAACAGATCCTTTGGCGGGCATTTCAAAATGACTTCCCAAACTCTTGTTTTAACACTTAGCCAAATTTTGTCTTCAAATGTAAAACAATTTTTCTTCTATTTGGGTAGATTGATTTTTCCCTCATGTGATCACCATAAATAAAACTATAAGCTTGACTGGATAACTACTTCAATGGTGAACAAGAACATGTCAATTGATGACCTAATTGACACACACATAACCTCTGGCAAGCATTTGAAAGTGGTCTCTCAAACATACTGATTTGACATTTAGACAAATTTCTTCAAACCCTAGGTCACCAAGGTGATTTTATTTTGTCATCAAACTTGGAAAGTGAGATATCCACAATGTTAGGAATAACATACTGAATCCAAGCATGCCACTCTTCCCTTCTGCAACCTCATCATCAAACCTTGGCAGGCATTTTACTAGGACAATGCAAACTATGCCAGATAACACTTTTGGCAGACTTATATCTTCTTCCTCAAACCCCTTTTGGATAAGATAATCATATGGTCAGATGCACAACTAAACAATATAAGTCCCTGTACCTTTAGAATAATTTTATCCATCATATACAGGAGGTGGAGGGCATTTTACAAAGGCTACTTGGGTAGATTTGCAAGGAGTTTTTGTACTTAGACAATTTGTCCAAAACCTAAGGTGGATTTTTCATTTCACCAAAACCATGAAACACTGATACCAGAGGATGTAGGACACCTCACTGAGCATGTGAAATTTCCCACATAAGATCCAAAGAGATGATGTAAACCTCACAATGAAAGAATTTAGGAATAATAGAAGAAGAGACAAGCAATAGAACTTAGATCCAAAGAAACTCTGATTGAAGCAGAATAATTACACATGTTACTATTAACAGAATAATAAACTGGTAAATATACAATGCTGAGTATGAGGATTCGAATTCACTAGGAGGAATTCGAATTGGCCTTCATGCACAGGTCCATAATCAGTGGAGAGTCATCAATGCCTAATTAGGAGTCCACCTTCTCATCAGTGAAGTCATCAATGCACAAGTAATGATCAACCGGGAGTCAAACTAAGTCTAACTGAATGTGGTTGGTGTAACTGGCACATGGAAGCACTAATATAGTGAAGGAGGCTCAGTGGAGGGCGCCATAGGTTCTAACTGGAGTCAGAATGGTCAATCTAGTCTCACTGGAGGTCCAACAGAGTGATAAACTCAGTAAAGAGTCAGTTAATCCTTAAATCAAGGAAATAACTGAAGATAACTCAATATAACTGGACTGGTAGGTGAAGAAGGCGCCCTTGTCATGCAGTGGAGCAAAGGAGGTCGCATTAGTCACCGGGAGGCCTAGAAATGATCTGAAAGAAGCTCCGGGGGCTATTTTGCTGAGGACTAGGTGCTGGGACTGATGACCTAGAATGCATGCAAACCCTAATTTTGCATGCATGACTAAAAATGAAAATGACTGGAAAGCTAGTAGGACTAGGATGGAGTATAGGAATATCCTAACAGAGCACAGCACAACTTGTTTCACCTTCAGACTCTTCTTCATTTGCCCTAGGGGGGCATTTTACTGGAGTAGTGCAAATATGGCTAGGAGGCACTTTTGGCAGATTCATATCTTCCTCCTCAAAGATTCTTGGGACAATCCAAGACCATGGTTGGATGCACCAAACAACATACTAGAGTTCCATGCTCTCAAACTGATTTAAGACATCAACCACAAGAGGTAGCGGGCATTTTACTGAGGTCACTCACTCAGTTTTTACCATTACTTCTATACTTAGGCAAATTTCTTAGACTGGTTCAATTTGCCTAATACACTGTTTTGGCATGTTCATATCTCTCTCCTCAAATACCTTCAAGTCAATGTGAATACATGGTCAAGTATACAAAACACCCATCTACAAGAAGACCATATGGTGCGGGCATTCTCTTCAACCCACAAATTATGGCAGGCATTTTCCTGAGGCCACTTAGGCAAATTTGCCACTTTGGTGTACAAGCAACATGAAACCCTATTTTGGCAAGCTGTTAATTTTGTCACAAAACACTTTTTTGAAAACTGAGACCATGGTAGGATAGCCTCTTCAACAAGCTATAGGATGATAGTTTCAGATAATTTTTATCATACACCTATGAGGTATGGCGGGCATTTCCCCAAGGCTACTTGGACCAATTTTCCAACACTTTGCCAATTTCCTGATTTTCACCAAATTGCCATAACTTCCAGAATGATGTCAGAATGCAACCATGACTTCCTGATAGCACCATAACACATCAGATGTATTTTCAACCTCATGCCACATCATCATACATGCCATCCCATGTCATCATCTCTGCCATACCATCATCCATGCCATGTCATCACTTCCTTTGTCTTTCATTCAGTTTTCCTTGCCCTCGTGTCCTTGGTTATTCCTGAATAGGAAACAACAGTGCACTTTCGCATATCAACAAGTGGGAGGAAGAATCCACCTTTCTTCAAATCATTCGAAAATGAAGAGTTGATCTTGCACACTTGCAGTGGATAGTGGCGCCACCAATAATATCATGCCTTTTTCCATCATGGGTGCAATGGGTTTAGATTGCACCAAGCATTACGATATAGGAGAAGCCATTTATATGATTGACTCCAAAAAGGTCCCAAACTATGGGGAGATTAAACACTTATGCGCTTGGATTATTTTAGTGCCCCATGTCAAGACAATTCTTACAAGAATCGTGGTCGAATTACGAGTCCTACATAGTGGTGCTACTAGATTGGAGGCTATATGATGAATGATGGTAGATGCATGTTGATCCCAAGCAATAATGGTGGGAAGACTCGAGTGTTGCGTGAGCATAAGAGGCCCATATGTTTTGAGAAGGACAATCATTATAAGTTTTGTTGACTCTGGTATGGGAAATTAGACCATATTGAATGACGATGATGTGAGCAATGCTTGGAAAATATTTTGTTATGACTCACCCAAAGGGTTTTAAAAAATGGCTATGATGGCACATGCTCAAAGTTCGAAAACGGGGCTGGGATAGTCCTTGAGAGTCCTATTGGTGAAGTGCATCCCTATGCCCTCAAGTTGCAGTTCTTGTGCACTAACAACATTGAAGAATACAAAGTGTTGATTCAAGGTTTGATGCTCGCTCATGACAAAATGATTAAATTTTTTATTGTTGTCAGAGATTCAATTTTTTTCATTAACCATGTAAGGTAGAGATGTGTAGCTAAGAAAGGAAGAATTTAGGTGTACGTCCAAAGGGTTTGGCGACTGATCCATGGATTGGATTTATTCAACATAATATTTGTCCCTAGATAAGAGAGTCAAAAGTATAACTCCTTGTTGTTTTAGCATCATTGTTTAACCCTCAACCCTCACTTCCTAGCACAAGTATTAAAGTGTACTTAGTGTTCCAACAGTCGGTTCCTTACAATGAAGTTTTTTGTAGGTATTTAATAACGACGAGCACATCTAGAAATTACTAAATGTTCATGAATCATTGGAGGAAGAAAAGATAGATGACATGTTTTCAAAGATGAAGCAAAAGATGTTCGTTCATGATCACTTTAATAAGTTTGGAGTTTTGAGTCTAAAGGGGAACATGTTACCTAAGGGACTTGTGGACCTTGAGGATATTTTTAACAAGAATGATGAGATCTATAAAGGAAATCCCATAGAATATCCTTCTTTGCAGAAGGTCCAAGAAATGAAAAATATGAACATTGGCATTAATTGGAATCTGATTATGCTGCATATAGGTGTAAATTGCATCATGAGGTTTTTGAACTCACACAGCTATTCCATGAATTTGAAGACATGTTTGCATGGAGCTATGTTGACCTAAGAGAACACGACAAATGCATCTTCCATCATATCATACCATTGATAGAAATGACAAAACCAGTTAGGCAAAATCCAAGAATGATGAATCCCAAATTGAAACCATTGATTAGCATTGAACTATATAAATTGTCGAGTGTTAGAATAATATAATATGTAAGGAATTCTAAATGGATTTCCAACCTCGTCGTATTCCAAAAGAAGAACAATGAGATATGGTTATGTGTTGATTTTAGAGACCTAAATTAAGCTTACTTGAAGGATAATTACCCACTACCCAACATGGAGATACTATTACAATAGGTCACTAGCTCAACTTTGATGTCCATGTTGGATGGTTTTTCGAGGTATAATCATGTATTGGTGGTAGAGAAAGATCGACATAAGTCGACTTTACAACCTTGTGGGGAACATACACATATGTTCATATACCCTCTGGACTCATGAATGATGGTGCTACCATCCAATGAGCCGTGGACCATGTATTTTGTGATTCGATTGGTAAGACCATGGCCATGTATTATGACAATCTCATAATATATTCAAAACTAAAATAATTCCATCTTCATCTGAGGGAATTTTTTATCCATTACAAGAAGTATGTTATATGATTGAACCCCGAGAAGTGCCTCTTCGTTGTCTCGAAGGGAAAATTGTTCGGGCATATTGTCAATGAGAAAGGTGTCTATATTGACCTAGAGAGGGTAAAGGCATTAAATGGCTTAAATCCTCCTATTGATCGGAAGAGGATCCAATCATTCTTTGGAAAGATTAACTTTTTGCAAAGGTTCGTTCCAAATGATTCCTCCATGGTAAAGCCAATGAGTCGATTATTGAAGAAGGATACACCTTTCGACCGGACCCTTGAGGGTCATAAATCTTTCAACAATATTAAGGCGGCTATCACCATCTCCCCGGTGCTAATCAATCCCAAACTTGACCAATTTCATTCATGGTTAATAAACCTATGCAATATTGTCTCAACATATTTTCCTTTAGGTAAGCAAAAGTTTCCTATCTACATGATCTCTTTTAATTTCCGTGCCCAAAATAAATAAACAAAATATTGCAACACTGAGATCCTTCATACCAAACTTAGAGGACAATTGAGATTTAACATCCTGAATGATTTCCTTGTTTTTTCCAATTAGCAACAAGTTGTCAGCATGTGACACTACATAAATAGAGTGATCACCAAACTACTTGGAATACACACATTGATCAACTTTGCTTCTTGGAAATTTAATTCCCAATAAATAAGTATACAAAATTTGACACCATATTCTTGGAGATTGCTTTGAGCCACAAAGGGAATTTTCCAACTTGTAAACCAGCTCCATATTTCCCTTCATCATAAAACCTTCTATCTATTTCAAGTAGATTTCTTCTTTAATATCCCCATGTTGGAATGTTGTCTCCACATCCATTTTCTATACTTCATGGTCAAATGTAGCAACGATATACATAAGAAATCTAATGTAAATTCACTCATTAACAGGAGAAAAAATATCACTAAAATCAATTCCCTCCACTTGGTAATATCCCTTTTCTACGAAGCGAGGTTTGTACTTCTCCGCTTTACTTGTTTCACTTTGAACTTCTTCTTGAACACCCATTTGCTACCAATATGTTTTTTTGCAATAGGAAAAATGACGAAATCCCATGACTAATTTTTATCCAAGGCCTCCATTTCTTCAACCACGACCGTCTTCTACAGTTTACTATCTTCTGAATCAATTGCCTCTATAATAGTCCTAAATCATCATTAATTGCAAATAAAACAATCTCAATGAAAATACGATGGAATGTATATTTTTGTTTGCCTTCTTTATCACATTGATCTCCTCAACACTAGGGCCCCAGGTCATTCCTCTTCTATTTCATCTTTTGTTGAGTCAATTTCTTCATCCTCGAACTCAAACTACATTTTTGTGGTTCTTCATCTCTAATTGTGTCTTCGTGTTTGAGAGAATTTTTAACCCATCTAAAGATTACATCTTGACTATAGACAATATTCTTTGTTATCGAGTTTTGAAACTTGTATCCTTTTACACCATCTTTATAACCAACAAGGATACACATGTATGCTCTATCATCTATATTTCTTATTTTCTCCTTGGGAACATGCACATAAGCATCACAACCAAAAACCATGACATGTTCAAGAGAGGGTTTCTTAGTAGACCAACCCTCGTGTGGAGTTTTATCAACTAGCACCAATGTAGGTGACTGATTTACTAGGTAACATGTAGTATCCAATGCCTCTGCCCATATTTCTTGCGCTAACCAATACACCATTGAGATTAATGCTTTCATTTTCCATCAATGTCTTGTTCATTATTACTACAACTCCATTATGTTGACGGGTGTATGAAATCATATTTTGATTTTCCATGAACTCCTAAATTAATTTCCATATAACTCTCCACCATTATTTGTCCTCAACAAATTTATCTTCTTCTATTTATTTGTCCATAAGAGTCCTAAACTCTTTGAAATTACTAAAAAATCATTTTTCTATTAGATGAATTATATCCACATGTTCCTCGAGAAATATTATAATAAGACTATCATAGAGATTTACCAAGTGATGGAACAATCAAAGGTCCAAACTCCATTCAATGTTTTAACCCTTTGATATTTAAGCATTAGCTTGCCCCTTCCATGTTATACAATATTTGATCTATAGTCATCTCCTTAGACGACATCACCTTCATCATACTTTTCATAATCACAAAATCACTTCCTGTGGTGAGTCATATGAAAAGAGGCATCGGATTTGATTGACCATGTATCACAATTTGTGCGTGTACTTGTATATTCCAAGTACACATCCCCTCGTTTTGAGTAGGTCTACTATTACGTGGAAGGAGAATCATCACATCCTTTACTATTATTAGTATTTTGAAGTGAATAATATTTCTTCATACACCTATATTTTTTTCATTTCTAACATTTCCTTCTAATTATAGATTTAGTACTCCCAATAGCTACAACTTGATTATTGCATGAATATGGAAAAGAACATAATGTAGTAATACACTTTTATCCTTCAAAGATCTTAATATCAATGGAGGCTTACTGACTTGCCACAATGTTAAATGCACTAAGCTACTCTACCATGGAGTCATCGTCATTCATAGTAAGGTGTTTTCATTTTTGTTTTTATTTTTAGTAAGGACTCTGACTAATACAAATCTCCTAACTTCTCCCAATGCTCTGTAATGCTAGCTTCCCCTGAGACATTCAATAACACCAACTCTGAAAGGCACAATCGAATAGTACTCTTTTCCTTCCTATTCAACTGCTCCTAGTCTTATTTTACCACGCACATGGGTTTATTTATATACACAACAACCCATTAATCTATCTCTTCAAGGATATATTCCATCTTCAACTACTATAACTCAAAGCTTTAGATGTTAAATTTCTCTATCTCTATTCTTAAACTTTTCACCATTTTCCCTCACACAATATTCACCTGCGTAAATATCCCACTCAAGAATAGGATTATTGCTAACCCAAGATACCCTTTCTCTTCAAAAGGGAGTTAAACCGTAGCAACAAAGGAACTCCCTAAATCCAATAACCTTACTTTGATGCCAAATAATGAATTCATGTACATGAGAAATAGAAGCAATACTAAATGTAATATTGAAATAGAAGAATAATAGCATGTTAACACATAGTGTACACATGATTTACCCTAGAAATCCTTAACCAAGGAAACCAACCTAATTCAAAGATGTACCTATGTATCTTATTGTATTTACTATTTCCTCACAGTACAATATTTAGGTATTCCACAAGATGAATTAACCCTATTCCGCTAACCAAGATTAGAGTAGAGCCCTAATCCCTTAAACACTGCAAAGAAAAACACCTTTTAGTGGAGGTTTTTGTGAAATCTCCCAGAAAAACATCTCCTTTGTTTGTTTATAGCGTAGGATATTGGGCTGAGGATTTAGCATAGGTTTTATTATCAGTGCTCTTAAATGGACAGTGCACACCATTTCACGACCATACACGAAGCACCGATGTGTAAAAATACTACTGGCATCAACATTGAAATATTCCATTATTGAATTAAAAATATGTCTACTTTTATAAATACCTGGAATTTTTGGTGTGTCTACCCTTTCACAACGCACCAGGGCATTACGACATGAAATACATCGACCCCTTTAAAATATTTTTGAAAATATATATACTTTTTAATTAAAAAAATTATATATCTAAATAGTAAGATAGATATATAAAAACCCACCAGTGCCCAGTAATTCCTAGATGTTGATGTAGCACTCTACCCCCATTCTGGGTGTACACAAACTCTTTTAAATATGTAGACATGTTAACCCCCTAGAAATCCCACCTCTATGGCCCAAGTTCAACAAATCTCATTATTTCATGACAATTAAATATGTACACAAACTCAGAATTGAATAGGGAGTTATATGAAAAACACATCTAGGACAAACACCATTGAGAAGCTTGATCTACGAATTTTTTTTTCTCCTATAGAGTAAATACCATGAGGGTATTGTGATAGACCCATGAGTCGCAAGCAATGATTGCACTACATAGTTATTCCTCTCTGGAGGAAAAACAAAAAACATTTTTTTGTCAAGCTATGGGTCATTGTGTTGAGCCAACCATGTAGCTCCCAAAGTTCCTCAACTTAAACCCTTATGATAGACTTGTGCAAAATTTTGACCCACTAAATAACCCAATAATGTGTGTTGTTTCAGTTTGTCATTAACAATATCATATTCATTTATATCGGTATCAATGGAAATTGATCAAGAGGAATTCCATTACCTAGTGGAAAACCATAGGTATAAACTTTATTAGCACCTTTAGTGCTGCTATGTGGTGTGCTGGGCCCCAAAACTAAGGCCAAAGACACCACGTAACCCAGGGGAAAGGTTGAGTCGAGGTAATGCAAACATATCCTTTCCTAAATCACATTCTATGTAAGATAAATATGGTGTACTTGTAAACAATGAATGTTTATGAATAAAAGTACGATAATTGATCCTTCCGGTATTATTGTAATGGTTGGGTACAAATGTTTATCTCAAGTGCTTGATAGTAATTGTTGGATTGCAATGCTATTGAAAACATGAAAGTAAGTATTCAATTGTAGACGTTTGTGAGTACTCAGTTATGATTGTTATTATCTCATTTGCTTTTCACTTATCTTTCATATGAGGATGTCTTACTAATTCTATTATGTGTGTATTGATTTGCGTGGTTATATAGTGAGTATTAACGATATTAACAACACAACCACATAAACCATAAGAGACACAGAGACATGGACTGCCATCTGTAGCCATCAAAACAGATCCCATGGCTATCCCCCACAACAATGACTCCCTAGTAAAAATCAGATTATGGGTGACCCCCCCTTCAACCATTAATGACTGATACAAATCATATTTTACTGTTGTCTGTAATACCCCGTGTGTTAATCCACGTACATATGTAAATTATAATTGTTTATTATTGTAGCACTAGGTTTCGGAACAAGGGTCTTTAAAGACCTAGAGACATTATTATTTTGTACTAATTAATTAATAAAAATAACTAGCACATCAAAGACCACAAAAGAGTATAGGAGGCCTAGATCCACAAGGTGAGGGGGAGTGGGGAAATTCCTAGTCCTTTAGAACTTGTTTGGTTGAGTTTGGTCTGTATTTATGCTTTGGTCACCCAAACATTGTACAACGAACCCAAATTTTGATTATTTTAGCATGTGTTGGTACTATTGAGCCTAATTAATGATTTTGTGGGTGCTTGGGTGGAGTCCACTTGTTGGTTGGGCCCCTTTGGTGGTTTTTTAACTCCTTTTTGGAGGTTACACTTGGTTTTGTAACCCCCATTTTCACAAGTGTTCCCTCACTGTCTATTTTTAGCCTAGACACCTCAAAAGTTGGATAACTCCTTGTGTAACCCCTCATGTGTTATTTTGGGAAGATGCCTTGGTTTGTGTAACACCTCACCTCACTAATTTTGATTCCTCTTCATCGATGATGTGTCCACACATGAATTTGAGTTGGGTGGAGTGGCTTGGAGTCACTCTCCTTGAAATTCGAATTGCTTGGGTTGGATTAGAGTTAGCCTCTTGTGGTTGAGTTACCCCCCATTGGATTGACTCAAGTTGTATACCAATAGTAAATCTGATCTTTGTATGAATTAATGGATGTATATGATAGATTAGTATTTTCCATTTTACATTATTGAATGGATTTAGGTGTTAGTTTCAAATCTGACCTGATGAGCAATGCAAAACTATTAATAAAAGCGTCATAGATTGGATTGACGAGAGTGCCATAAATTGCATAGTTTTATGACGGAAAGATCTAGATTGTAATTGTTTGCAAAGAATTCTGTAAATATGATTAGTTAGCCTTATTGGGTTGATTATGGTCAAATTTAATGTTTTAATAATGCTACGGTTCAAGTTTAGTAAATCTTGTTAATTTGGTTGCATTATCATGCTTGCATGATCTTGCATCTGCATGAGCTTTTGGGAAGTTTTATACTTGTTTTAAAAGTATCACAATTATTTTAAAGGTTGTATGTTTAATTTAATTGGATCGATGGTATGTTATCCTAGCCTTTGGTTGACCTTATTCCGTTGTGCTATACCTTTATTCAGCCTTCCTTTGGGTTTACATGTTCCCGTGGCCTTGGTTTCAGGGTCGGGTACATTACACTGTCATTTACAACCATCTAAACACATTACAAATCAAATCTTGTGGCTTGCATTTATATCCATCAAACCACATTACAAATCATAAATGATGGTTGTCATCTACAACCATCTAACCATGAGAGAGATCATAAATGATGGCTGCCATCTACAACCATCTAGCCATGAGAGAATAGAGAAGATAGAGAAGGTTCATCAAAAGTCGAGTTTTACAACGCATGAAGTTCACCCATCCTACATTCAACTATTAACATAATAATCCATATAACATAGATAAGCACGAGGAACTTCCATCCCGCATTCATATGCTAACATAACATCCATAAACATAACCATAAATCAAGTTGTCCTCCACGACACATACGCATAATAAAATACAATGATTAATCATATAACCAAGTACTTATCTCAAGATGTGCAACTGGATTCAACATGACCACGTTCCTCCCAGCCATAGACATGCCATGCCATGGTAATGCATCTCTCAACATGATAGTCGCCCCTAGGCCGAGGACATGGTTCCACATGTAGAGGTACTCTCAACCAAAGGAGCCAAAATTCATTCCCTCACCATCTACACTACCTAGTGAGTTGTGACTACTCATACTCGGCACATCCCTTCAGATATCACCACCCTCACCCAATGGCTTTATGTGTTATACTAGGGACAAGTAATAGTCTGCGAGGAAACAAAGGTAAACAACCATAAACTCTTTAGTAACATCACTCTCCAACACATAACACAAAAGTCACAATGAGCTCCTCCCAACCAACTAGCTAATTAATTATCACAACAAGGATATATCACATGTATATAAAGCTCAAGGAGGGCAATTTGAACCCAAGGAGACCAACTTGAATTAGTTTGAGGTGTGGTTAGGCTTCATCATGAAGTCTTAACTCAAATTGGTGTAGTGGTGACTTAGTTTAGGATATTCCCTTTCCTGGATTAGCACCATGAGGAAGAGTTACCAAAAACCAAGGAGTGGAGACAAAATAGCACAAGGAGGGTGCATGAGGTGACCGAGTGGATCCAATAGGGTCGTAAATATTCTGGAAGCACAAAAATAGGAATGAATAGAGGAGTGGGGCACAATTGTGGAGGTGGAGGCAAGAATTAAGGAGGTGGAATCTAAAAACTAGCTTACAACTCCTATAAAGTAGGAAGAGGGCGCTCTAGTGGAAGTGGGGCCTATGAAAGGGCACCTTTCAATCAAGGAGGGCGCATTCACCAAGAGGGACCCACCAAATCTCCTATAAGGGTGCACTTATCAAGTGTGGCCCATCTAATCATGAATAAGTTGCAATAGTAACTCCAATGTACAAAATAATCAAGAAGGGCGCATTCACCAAGAGGGACCCACCAAATCTCCTATAAGGGTGCACTTATCAAGTGTGGCCCATCTAACCATGAATAAGTTGCAATAGTAACTCCAATGTACAAAATGATCCAAAGTAAAATTTTGGGTGACCAACAACTCCTAGTCCCCATTCCCCCTCACATGTGGAAACCACATCCCCCAATTCTTATTTGTTTTCCATGTTGAGCCAGTTAATTTATTCAAAATAATAATGTCTCAAATCATTGTCCCAGTACCTTATGCCACAATAATAATAAAAAAAATTACGTATGTTTGGGGCTGCAAAAAATTGGGGTATTACATTCCCCTCACCCTTAAAACAATGTATCGTCCTCGATGCATACTTATTACATACATGTCGCAACACAAAATTTCAAAAAATATGAGGGTATACCTCCCTCGTAGCATCTTCCAGCTCCAAAGTAGCATCTTCAAGACTGTAATGGGTCCATTGGACCTTTACCTTCCTGATCTCTTAATTTCGAAGTAGCTTGACTTTTCTTCCCAATATGGAAACTATTTGCACAGGAAAATCCCCTTCCGGTTCCACCCAAATCACATTCTAAGCAATCATATGACTAGCATCAGGTATATACTTTTTCAACAAAGATACATAAAACACATTATGCACTTTTAGTAGGCAATGAAAGCTCATATGCAACATGTCCTATCCTAGCTAGGATCTCAAAGGGTCCACATCATCTAGCAACTAGCTTGGAACAATTTCTCAAGTTCAAGGAACTCTTCTTGGGTCTAACTTTCAAAAAGACATGATCTTCAACTTTAAAATGTCTGTCAATTCTACTCTGATTTGCATACCTTTTATGTCTGTCTTGAGCTGCTTTCAGATTATGCTTGATTCTAACCATTTGATTTTCCATGTCCTTCAGAAGTTCAAGTCCAGTGATGATTTTGTTTGTTGGATTATCCCAATTGATAGGAGTATTGCACTTTTCTCCCATACAATGCCTCAAAATGACTCATCTTCAGAGATGCATGGTATCCATTATTATAGGGAAACTCTATCAAGTGTAAATAATCCTCCCACCTGGCTGGTTGATCCATCACACATGATCTCAACATATCTTCTATCACCTAATTGACTCTTTCTACCTGACCATATGTTTGAGGATGGTATGATGTACTCATGTTCATATTTGTACAAAATTCTTTGAACAATCCTTTACAAAAGTTAGAAGTGAACTTTGCATCTATGTCTGACACTATAACTTTTGGAATTCCATGTAGTCTGGAAACCTCTTTCATAAAGATGTCTGCAATGTTAGTTGCCTTATGAGTTGTTTTCACTAGAATAAAGTGTACAACTTTAGTCAACTTATCCACCACTACCATGATGGAATCATTATGTAGCCTTGTCTTTGGCATATTTGTGATGAAATCTATCATCACTACATCCCACTTCCATTCAGGTATCGGTAGTGGCTGCAACAAACCAGCTGGATGGTGATGCTCCACTTTAACCTTCTGGCATTCCATGCATCTAGTTATGTATTTCACAACATCATTATCCTTTCCTGGCCAATAGTACTTCTTCCTCACAACTGCTATTGTCTTCTAATATCTTGAATTCCCAGCATAAGGTACATTATGCATCTCTTTCAGAACCATCTCCCTTAAGTCTCCATATTTTGGCACATAAACTATGTCCTTATGCATGAGGATTCCATTCTCTTCCATCTTGTATTTATCAAACTTCCAAGGTACTTTCTATTGCTGCAATCCATCTCTTACCTGCTGATAATGCTCGTTTGTAGCATTGGATTCAATTATCTTATCCTCAAATCAAATGTATCAATACTGATAGTTGCTACATGCATCACATGTATCTTCCTATTAAGTGCATCAGCTACCTATTTTCCTTGCCTTTGATGTGCTTGATATCAAAGCCATATTCACGTAGCAATTCCATCCACCTTCTCTTTCTTCATTTAGAGTAGGATGCTCTAACAAATACTTCAAACCATCATTATCAGTCCTTAATTCAAACTTCTTACCCATCAAGTAGTGCCTCCATATCTTCAAGGCATGAATGATAGCTGCAAGATCTAGATCATGAGTGGCATAATTTTGTTCATGCTATTTCAGATTCCTGGATTCATAATTGATTACATGGCCATTATGAGTCAACACTCCACCATTCCTTTCTTACATGCATCTTTGCATACTAAAAAGCTTTCATCAAGGTCTACAATCTTCACAACTGGTGCATTGGTAAGCATTTCCTCGAGTCTTTGAAAACTGTCTTCACACTTGGAATTCCATTAAAACTTCACACCCTTCTTCTGCAAATATGTGATGGGATGAGATAAATTTGAGAAACCTTCATTGAATCTTCGGTAGTATCCCACTAACCCCATAAAGATCTAAATTCTGATACATTTCTTGGTTTCCTCCATTCCATTATAGATCTTATATTTTCAGGATCCACTAATATGCCTTCGTCCGATACGATGTGACCCAAGTAGTGGATTCTACTCTGATAGAATGGACACTTACTTAGCTTGGGATACAACCGATGCTCTCCGATTACTTGCATCACCAACCTTGGATGTTCTTCATGTTCTTCTTCTAACTTGGAATAAATAAGGATGTCATCTAGAAATACAATTACAAACTTATCCAAATACTTTCTAAAAACTCCATTCATCATACACATGAATGTTTCCGGTGCATTTGCCAATCCAAAAGGTACCACTGTAAACTCATAGTGATCGTTCCTTGTCCTGAATGTTGTCTTACTGATGTCTTCATATTTGATTTTGACTTGGTGACATCATGATTCAAATCTATATTTGAAAACACTTTGACTCCTCTCAGCTGATCAAACAAGTCATCAATCCTTGGAAAAGGATACTTGTTTTTTATTGTAGCTTTGTTCAATTGTTTTTAATCTATACATTGTCTTAGAGTTCCATCTTTCTTCTTTACAAACAATATAGGTGCTTCCCAAGGTGATACACTAGGCCTTATGTACCCTTTCTTCAGTAACTCTTCTAATTGCATATGCTACTCTTTCAATTATGGAGTGTTCATTTAGTATGGTTCCTTAGATTGTTGAATATTGTAACTTCTAAGAATATTATATTTGTACATTATTTATTCCGGAGATGTTTCATTCCTCCGAGGTAATCCTACTATGTATCTGGAGATGTTTATTCCTCCAGGGTTTGATATTAACTAGGGTTATTAGACCCACCATGTGTGGGTCGGTCCTGTAGTTATATTTTAGGGGTTATTAGACTTCTCCAGGTGAGGTCGGCCCCAACAGGTCTTTTAGTCAGTTGAGAGTCAAGTATAAATAGAGGAGGTGAACTCCTCATTAGATCACTCACTCACTTGTGGAAGAGTGCGCACTTGTCTGGGAGATCAGCTAAGGAGACAAAGGAAGGAGGAGCACATCTTGTATTTTGGTTGATCATCTTATTGAGGAAAGCTTTACTGGGTTTTCTACCCCATGAGGGTTTCCCAGGATATATTGTGTGTCTATCTTGTGATTATGCTTCTTTCAGTGATCTTGCTTGGTTATTTGGTTTAAACTTAACATGGTATCAGAGCTAGACTGAATAGGACATCTTTCACAAGGTAAGACTATCTCTCTCTCTCTTTGGTGAAGTTAGGGTTTTAGCCCAAAGTTGGTATTTTTGATTTTTGGTTGCATGGCTGGATAGCCCTTTTCAATACCTTTCTTTTAAGCCCTAGATCGAACTTTTTGGTTGGGTAGAACTCCGGGAATTGCAAACCCTAATTCTACCAAAAGTGCGATACGTCAGATTTTGGTTTCAGAAAAAAGTTGGAATTTTTTATTTCTGATTACATGGTTGGATAGCCCTTATCAAGAGCATTCTTTTAAGCTATAGATCGAACTTTTTGGTTAAGTAGAACTCCGGGAAAGTCAAACCCTAATTCTACCAAAAGTGCGATAAAATTCTATTTCAGTTTCCGGAAAAGTGAAAAGTAACTTTCCAAGTAAGTCTACTCTGTCTCTTGGACTCCCCCAAGAGAAGATGGCTCCAAATACTAAGCTTGAAGACAAGCTAGAAGGCATAGAGAATTTCCGGGCATGGAAATACAGAATTGGTCTCATTCTTGAAGAGAATGATCTTGCTCAGTTTATCAAGGAAGAAGTTGCAGAACCAGAAGGAGATGAAGCCAAAGAGAAGCATAGGAAAGATTTAGTTAGGGAAAAGAGAATCATAGCTGATTCCATCAAAGACCACTTGATTTACCAAGTGGCCTCCAAAAAGACTCCAAAGGAAATGTATGATGCCCTAGGAAGAATGTATGAAGGGAAGAACATCAATAGGAAGATGAATCTGAGGACTAAATTGAAGAGTACCAAGATGCACAAAGGAGAATCCATTCAAGACTACTTCTCAAGGGTTTCACAAATCAAGGAACAACTAGATGCAATTGGTGATACTCTTGATGAGGATGAACTTGTGATGACTGCCCTCAATGGTCTCACTAGATCTTGGGAGTCATTTATACAAACCATGTGTGCCAGGAAAGAGAGCATGAAGTTTGACATAGTATGGGAGGATTGTGTTCAAGAAGAAGCTAGGGTTGCAAATAGAGAAGCCCTTCTCAAAGAGGATGACCAAGCTTTAGCCACTCATACCAAAAGAAGAAGAATGAGTCATCTCAAGAGAGTTGACCACAAAGGATCTCAACACTTCTCTAGATCTAACAAGAGAAGAGGACCCAATTCAGCAAGAGATCTTTCTACGGTAGAATGCTACAGTTGTCATAAATTGGGACACATCTCCAGATTTTGTCCTTCTCAAAGGAAGAAAGCCTTCCACAAAAGACATCATGCACATATGGCAGAAAATGATAGTGAAGAAGAAGAAGAGGAAGAAGATGAAGAAGAAGAAGAGGTAGAGGTAAAACCCAAAAGGAAAAGATGTAAGGTGAAGAAAGAAGATCCAGAAGAATATGTTCTATTCTCTGCACTCTCTGGATCTGTATCTCCTGGAGAAGATACATGGCTCATTGATAGTGGTGCTTCCAAGCACATGACAGGTCAAAGGAAGACCTTCTCAAATCTTGAAGAAAAGTCTTCTTCACAGAAAGTATCTCTAGGAGATGACTACCAATATCCTATCAAAGGAATTGGTGAAGCTAGCTATAAGCTAGATTCTGGAACACCCTTGAAGATGAAAGATATCTTATATGTCCCAGGTTTAAAGAAGAACCTTCTCTCTATTTCAGCACTAGATAAGAAAGGCTTCAGAGTAGCCTTCATAGATGGACAAGTACTCATGTGGTCCAAAGGGAAGACAATTAAAGATGCAGTTGTTATTGGTGAAGAAAAAGGAGGTCTCTATAAACTCAAAGGTCATCCAGAAGCTGCCCTTGCACATGAGATCTCTAGCCCCAGTGAGCTATGGCATAGAAGATTAGCTCACATCAACTTTAAAGCCTTACCCAATGTAAGCAAGGTAGTCATAGGATTACCAGTTTTAAAAGCTGATCATGATGGCTCGTGTAAAGGATGTAAGAAAGGGAAAAATATCAAGAACCCCTTTCCAAAGAGTGAAACAAAGACTAAGAACATTTTAGAGCTCATACACTCAGATGTATGTGGTCCTATGCCCACCACTTCCTTAAGTGGGTTTGAATACTATCTTTCATTCATTGATGACTATTCAAGGAAAACTTGGATATACTTCCTGAAAGGTAAGAATGAAGTCTTTGGAAAATTCAAAGAGTTCAAGGCTCTAATAGAAAATCTATCAGACAAGAAAATCAAAACTCTCAGAACAGATAATGGCGGAGAATTCACCTCAAAGGAATTTGAGGACTTTTGCAAAGAAGCTGGAATTAAAAGGGAACTAACTACTCCTTACAATCCCCAACAAAATGGGGTGGCTGAATGGAAAAATAGAACAATCATGGAAGCTGTGAAGACCATGATACATGACCAAGATCTTCCCATGTACTTATGGGCTGAAGCAGCCAAGACAGCAGTTTATGTGCAAAATAGATTATCTCACAGTGCTCTTGAATTCAAAACTCCAGAAGAAGTGTTTATAGGTAAGAAGCCTGAGGTAAGTCATCTTAAAATATTTGGGTGTCCTGTGTACATCCACATTCCAAAAGAAAAGAGGACCAAGTTGGATCCCTCAGGTAAGAAGGGAATGTTTGTTGGTTATTGTGAAACTTCCAAAGCCTTCAGAATCTACATACCAGGTTTCCATCATATAGAAATAAGTAGAGATGTAACCTTTGATGAGGAAGCAGCTCTCAAGAAATCTAGAAAGTGTCAACTTGAAGAAGTTTATGAAGAAGATTCATCACCCAGAAATTCAGAGACTGTTCACATCCCTGAAGAAGCTACACCAGAGGATCATGACATGCGGGAACCTCAAGAACCCCCTGTTGCAGAACCTTCCAGGAAAAGAAGACCAGCATGGGCTAGAGATATTATTCAAGGAGCTGAAAGATATGGAGCTCCTGAAGGCTCCACTAGAGAAAGAAAGAAACCAAAGCTAGTGTCCAACTATATGGCCTTAATGTGTGATCTTGTGGATCAACTACCTTCTAGCTATGAAGAGGCAGCTCAGAAGAAAGAATGGGTAGAAGCAATGAATGAAGAATATCAGTCAATAATGAAAAATGATGTTTGGGATATAGTTCCCAAGCCAAAAGATAAAAGTGTGGTTTCTTCCAAATGGATTTTTAAAATAAAACATGCCGCAGATGGAAGCATTGAAAAATACAAAGCAAGATTTGTAGCCAGAGGATTCTCTCAGAAGGAGGGAATTGACTATGAAGAAACATTTGCACCAGTTGCCAGGTATACTTCAATTAGAACTATTATGGCTCTTGCATCCATGATGAAGTGGAAATTACATCAAATGGATGTTAAGACAGCTTTTCTGAATGGTGTAATTGAAGAAGAAGTATACATAGAGCAACCTCAAGGGTTTGAGGTTAATGATGGAAGAACTCATGTATGCAAATTAAAGAAGGCACTATATGGGCTAAAACAAGCTCCAAGGGCTTGGTATGGAAGGATTGGAAATTTCTTAACTAGAATGGGCTTTACCAAAAGTAAAGTTGACCCAAATCTTTATCTCAAGGTGATGGATGATGAACCAGTTATATTGCTGTTATATGTAGATGATCTTTTCCTAACTGGAGATGAGAAACAGATTATTGAAAGCAAGAAGAAGCTTTCTTCAGAATTCGAGATGAAAGATCTCGGACTAATGCACTACTTCTTGGGTCTAGAAGTATGGCAAGAACCAAAAGGAATCTTTCTAAATCAAGGTAAGTACACTGTGGAGATTCTCAAAAGATTTGATATGTTGGAGTGTAAAGCCATGGCCACTCCCATGGACTCCAACTTAAAGTTATTAGTTAATGATTCATCAGAACTAGTGGACATAACTCTATATAGACAAATCATTGGATCATTAATGTATTTAACAAATACTAGGCCTGATATATGCTTTGCTGTAAATACCCTAAGTCAATATCTAGTAGAACCTAGAAAGGTTCATTTAATAGCTGCAAAGCATATAATGAGGTACCTAAAAGGTACATTAGATTTTGGCCTTTTCTATCTTGGAGGTCATGAACTCAGATTATATGGTTACTCAGATTCTGATTGGGCAGGTAGTGTCTCAGATAGAAAAAGTACCTCAGGTGGATGTTATGGTCTTGGATCTGCCATGATCTCATGGTTCAGCAAGAAACAATCAAGTGTGGCCCTCAGTACTGCTGAAGCTGAATATATAGCTGCCTGTTCTGCTAGCTGTGAAGCAGTATGGCTTCGGAAACTTTTATCTGGAGTGTTTGACTTAGAAATGGACCCCACTGTGATTATGTGTGATAATCAAAGCTGCATCAAGATGACTGAAAATCCTGTGTTTCATGATAAGTCAAAACACATAGAGATCCATTACTTTTATATTCGAGATATGGTGCAGAAAGGAGCTATCAAGCTAGAGTATATAAGCACTGAGGATCAAATTGTTGATATCCTGACCAAGCCTCTGTCTCGAGTAAAGTTTGAACACTTCCGAGACAAGCTTGGTGTAGTTCAGAAGAACCCTCCTCGAAAGGGGGAGTAGAACAGTATGAGACAGACAAGCCTATCTCATCAATGATGAGGTTACCTATTTTTCTGCACTTACTCACCTAGAATTATTTAGATTTAGGACTCTTATATTCTTTATTTTGATGGTTAGATGTATACATGCTCTTGATGATAGATGTATACATGCTAGATACTTTTGATGATAGATGCTTTTGATGGTTAGATGTATACATGCTCTTGATGATAGATGTATACATGCTAGATACTTTTGATGATAGATGCTTTTGATGATTAGCTGTATACATGCTTTGATGACGATGATACATGTTGTGGTTATACATGCTTTGATGATGATGATACATGTTGTGGTTATACATGTTTTGATGATGATGATACATGTTGTGGTTATACATGTTCTACATGTTGTGGTTACATATGTTTTGATGTTGATGATACATGTTGTGGTTATACATGCTTTGATGATGATGATACATGTTGTGGTTATACATGTTTTGATGATGATGATACATGTTGTGGTTATACATGTTGTGGTTATACATGTTCTACATGTTGTGGTTACACATGTTTTGATGATGATGATACATGTTGTGGTTATACATGTTCTACATGTTGTGGTTACATATGTTTTGATGTTGATGATACATGTTGTGGTGATACATGTTATGATGATGATGATACATGTTCTTGATGAACATGTGAAGGGATTGGATCATTCCTGGACTTCAGTCCGAAAGAAGAGCCGTAGACGTATGTCTTCGATAATGAAGGGATTGGATCATTCCTGGACTTCAGTCCGAAAGAAGAGCCGTAGACGTATGTCTTCGATAATGAAGGGATTGGATCATTCCTGGACTTCAGTCCGAAAGAAGAGCCGTAGACGTATGTCTTCGATAATGAAGGGATTGGATCATTCCTAGACTTCAGTCCGAAAGAAGAGCCGTAGACGTATGTCTTCGATAATGAAGGGATTGGATCATTCCTGGACTTCAGTCCGAAAGAAGAGCCGTAGACGTATGTCTTCGATAATGAAGGGATTGGATCATTCCTGGACTTCAGTCCGAAAGAAGAGCCATAGACGTATGTCTTCGATAATGAAGGGATTGGATCATTCCTGGACTTCAATCCGAAAGAAGAGCTGTAGACGTATGTCTTCGATAATGAAGGGATTGGATCATTCCTGGACTTCAGTCCGAAAGAAGAGTCGTAGACGTATGTCTTCGATAATGAAGTCCTTGGTGGACGGTTGAGGATTAAGTCATCCTTGGACGTAGGTCCTAAAAGCACGGTGAAGGATTGGATCATCCTTGGACTTTGGTCCTGTAAACTGAGCCGTAGACGTGAGGTCTCCGAGAACATGATAGGACTGGATCGTCCCTGGACTTCGGTTCAAAAGGTACATGACTGGTTTACATCATTCCTTGATGATGACGATGTTCATGTAATGACGATGCTGATGATCATGCTGATGATCGTGTGATGACGATGACGATGATCGTGTGATGACGATGCTGATGATCGTGTGATGATGATGCTGATGATCATGCTGATGATCGTGTGATGACGATGACGATGATCGTGTGATGACGATGCTGATAATCGTGTGATGACGATGCCGATGATCGTGTGATGATGATGTTGATGATCGTGTGATGACGATGCTGATGATCATGTGATGACGATGTTGATGATCGTGTGGTGATGATGATGATGATCGTGTGATGACGATGCTAATGATCGTATGACGATGCTGATGACGATGTTGATGTTCCAGTAACTAGTCAAGTTACTGATGATGATGAATTGAAGAAAGCTTCCGATGATATATAGATGATGTAGTAAATGACTCCTTGCTCCTACAGATGTTGTTATAATATCCTTCTCGTTAAGGGGGAGTGTTGAATATTGTAAATTCTAAGAATATTATATTTGTACATTTTTTATTCCGGAGATGTTTCATTCCTCCGAGGTAATACTACTATGTATCTGGAGATGTTTATTCCTCCAGGGTTTGATATTAACTAGGGTTATTAGACCCACCATGTGTGGGTCGGCCCTGTAGTTATATTTTAGGGGTTATTAGACTTCTCCAGGTGAGGTCGGCCCCAACAGGTCTTTTAGTCAGTTGAGAGTCAAGTATAAATAGAGGAGGTGAACTCCTCATTAGATCACTCACTCACTTGTGGAAGAGTGCGCACTTGTCTGGGAGATCAGCTAAGGAGACAAAGGAAGGAGGAGCACATCTTGTATTTTGGTTGATCATCTTATTGAGGAAAGCTTTACTGGGTTTTCTACCCCATGAGGGTTTCCCAGGATATATTGTGTGTCTATCTTGTGATTATGCTTCTTTCAGTGATCTTGCTTGGTTATTTGGTTTAAACTTAACATAGATGAGGGAAGTTCCCATGGCACCAAATCAATAGAGAAATCAATGTCTCTCTTAGGTGGCATTCCGAGCAATTCTTGGAATATATCTGCAAATTATTGTAGCACTAAGTAGTCTCATAGCTCTGGCTCTTTTCCTTCTCCTAGCTCCTCCACATGAGCTGCATATAACTGACAACCTTTCTTGAAACACTTTTTCAATTGCAGAGTTGTGAGCTATCTCAAAAATATGGGTCTAGGTATACCTCTCACTGTCACTCAATTTTCTTCTTCATCCAAACAAGTATAAATCATGTTGTGACAGCCAAGCATGGAATGATGTGCATCCAACCAATCCATGCCAATAAATACATCATATGATCCCATAGGTGTGATGTTCAATTCTGCAAAGGTCTCCATAACATTCATTTCCAAATGACACTTCCTTACTGCTTTTGTGATCTTCCTCTTGGTTCTCGTAGCCAACTACACTAGACTTGTTGTCTCAAGCTTTATTTTCTTCAAATAACGTCTCTCAACTATGTTAGGTGTAATGTAACTATGGCTAGCTCCGAAATCAATTAAAATAACTATTGGTTTAGTATAAATATTACCTGCTACCTCAATCATTTGGGACTAGTGATAAACTTGTCTACATTCCAGGGCTACATAGATTCTTGGAATACTTCTTCTAACATCACCAATAATTGAGGCTTCTTGAATGTTGTGAATGGTGCTTCCATTTTGTGGACACTGCTTGGCATAGTGATTCCCCTTACATATCCAACATTCAACAAGTGGTCTTGGACCTTTGTCTGAATGCTCTCCCCATTTGTATTTTTTTTGCTTAGTTTGTCTTTGCTTATAAGAGTTATTATTGTTTATGAATTATGGAGGTTGGAATCCTTTCTTCCTATGCTGTTGCTTGTTCCTTTTCTTATCTCTCCAATCCTTTTGATATGGATATTTGTTCTTAGTCAGGTCATACAGATGTTTTGCTTTCCAAATAAAACCTTTAAGAGAATTTGGTTTGTCATACTAGATCTTATCTTTATAGAATGTTGGTAGGACACTTAGGAACCTCTGAATCTTCACTTTATGTATTAGAGAATTCTTCCTACAGATAGTTAAACTCTCTAATGGACACAACTAAGTCCCTAGATACTTAATCCATGACAAAAACAGGACAAACGGTGATCCATTCCCCTATATCCAGCACAATACTTAAGCTATTGAACATGGAAGAATAAACGAAGAAGTAAAACTTACCTCCAACCTGTAGGTTGTCCTAGCTCCAGCTCCAAGCTTGATATTCAAGGCTTGAACCTGTTAAACAAGACAAAGGACCAAAACTTCCAAGCAATATATGTATAAACAAAGATCTAACTTTAAAAACATAGACAATTTCATGCATTTATCATTAAATACATTAAAATGGGAGGAATAGGCTAAGTTATATTAATAGATAGAAAGCCATAAAGAAGCCATACAACATGTGTTATACCTGACTCATGCTCGATCAGATCTTCTCCAAGCTCTCCTCCATCACCTTTGCAAGACTCTTAGGATCATAATTTTGTTGCTTCCAAGATCTCCCTCTTCCCTTAGCTCATGGATGGTCCTCCTTAAGTAGGATTTGGGAAGGCCAACCACTAGGAGAAAATGATGGATCTAAGTGACTAAGATGTGAATAAAGGATCTAAACCATGCCAAGGAGTGAATGTGAGATGGGATTCGAAGGGGTACCTCGTCCCAAGAAAATCTCCATGAAATCCAAGATCCAAAATCAAAGGGATAATCCTAACACAAAATTTCCGCTCCCCTATAACTGAGCAAAGCGCGAAAAAGATGAAATTTTTACTCCTAAGAACACTAGCAGGGCGCGAAAATTCTAGTAAGAGGTCATTTTTGGAGGTGGTTAAGGTGGGTTTCGACCCCTTGCTTCTTGGATTTGCTTCTAAATGTGACTAGGGAAGGGACCAACATTATAATGAAGGATCCTAACACCCTTAGGAGGCATAAACATCATGTATTCCATGATGGTGAAACATGTAGATCCTCACTTACACTTGGTGTGGC
Organism: Larix kaempferi; assembly: GCA_027924585.1. Lineage (NCBI taxonomy): Eukaryota > Viridiplantae > Streptophyta > Pinopsida > Pinales > Pinaceae > Larix > Larix kaempferi. The sequence goes on along the minus strand of BSBM01000579.1, from coordinate 6,418,801 downwards.
AATTTGAGGTATAGGACTTTCTCATCCGTTATGAATCCAACGTACTTCATGAGTTCTAGGAGCCTTTTCTCATAAGTTTCCATAGTCATGCTTCCCAACTCGAGTTCAAAGAACTTGTTACACCAAAATCTCGTCATCATGATTTATGTGTCCTCTAGTTTACCTAATTCCTAAAGCACCTGGGCCAAATGATTGAAAGGAGAGTTGTTGTTGTTCCTTTTATTGTCAACCTGACGTGCCCTGCTTGTTGACAAGGTGTGTCATACCATTGGTGACACGCTTTGCACATTAATAGAGCACGTCAGTAACGTTGGTTTCCTTTTCACAAGGTGCGTCACCCCTTAAAGACGCGAGTTTCCTGTGTGCAAGGTGCGACACTGTTAGTTTAAAAGGATAAAGAGAAGCTTCGAGCGGCTTCTAGAATCCTTGGTTACGTGGGGGCTTATCCCTATGAACTAGGAAAGGTGGCATTCGACCCCCTTATCTTTTGGGATGATCCCTTGAGATTCTCCCACAAATCCTCAACCTCTCTTATCCCTATAGGCCTATAAATACAAACCCCCTCTCAATGGTTAGGGGGAGGAAGATAGAGCACTTAAATGCTGGTGAAATTCTGCTAGAATTGCTTCCCTTTCATCCATCAAGAGACAAAAGCTTGGATCTTTGAGGCTAAGATCATTTGGAAGGAGTTACAATGTCAAAGCTCAGTTGTAACCTCTCTGTATTTACTTCTTATAAGTACATTAATGCAGATTCTTTCCATAAACATCTTGTTATTGTGAGATCTTTAGAATTGGCTTCTTTGACTGCTAGTTTAGATTGATCCTTGTTTATATGCTATTAGTACTTGCTTGTTTCCACTCGTTGTACATGGTTTTGCAACTAGAGATCTGAAGATCAAGAGCTATATCAAGCAAGGAGATAGTACTGCATTCATAAGGTGAGTTATCTTCTCACATTCTTTGTAACTTGATCAATCTAGGAAAGTAATTTGTATTGTGTACTTCTTTTGTTCTAGATCCGAACCATTCAGACTAGGTAGATCAGTTAGTGTTCGCACTAACGGATTGTCCACAAACAAAATTGGAAACTCCACCGGGGAGAATATCCCATAATCTTTGATTTGTTCGTAGTTTTTTATTTCTTGGTTTTCTTCCAATAGCCTCTTAATTGCCTTCTTTTCATTGGATCTGTTTATCAGAGAGTTACTGGGTGATCCAAACTCTGATTGGGACATTTAGCTTAGCCATTTATCTTTTTGTTATTGAGATTTTTTTTTCAAACTTGGATTTTTCCCGATGCACCTGGGAAGCTTTGTCCCCGCATCTTTGTTACTCTAACGCACCTTTCTTTTGGGCAATCTGTGTCACTGACGAGATTTGTTTGCAGTCAACCTGCATCATGGACGCACTTCCCGCGTGTGCAAAGCGCGTCGTTGGGATTCCAACACTCTGGTATACACCTGCAGGGAGCGTCTCCGTACAAAACTTATTGCATAGGGTCAAAAAATATTGCAAATTGGTTTCCGCTTGGTTTACTGAGGTCTATGTTTTGTCCTTTACACCCACAATATCCCTCATACCCAGTGTGCTTCATCCTTGGTCTATCTTTGGAATTTAGAGTTCGATTTGAGTCCTATTCAGTCAAGCGGATGTTTCTCCGGTCATGGGAAATTTCAATCCCTCGCGAGTACAACTAGTCTTGTGACTCCCTCTCAGTTTATCTGATTTGTTCACTTTGATTTCTAAACCCTCCAAAAGTTAAGTTGTTGTGATTTTTGCAAAATTTTGTGTGGATTTTTTTATTGTATTACGATTTTGGGTGATTAATTTCTTGAGAACTTCTATTTGCTTAAAGATTGCAATAGTAAGAAGTCTATAGTATTCTGAATCAAGGTTTAAGAAGTGGCATCATTCTCATATTTCTTAGTACATTAGTGTGGCAAATAAAAAAATTCTCTATTATCTTCATTTCGAGTAGATTACTTGGGATTGTTGTGAAGAGTATTTCATGCTTTGCATAGTTGTTTAAGAAACTTTGATAAGTTCAAAAATTTCCAATGCTGGTGTTCTCTTGATTTTGAAAAGTTCATCTTCATTTCCGTGAAAACATTAAGTGAATACAGGCCTTCTCGAAGTGTTGTAAAATCTAGTGAATGCTCTTATATTTTTTATTTTATTTTTTCACTTATTTTAGTCTTTGTTTCCAAAGTCGAGTTATTGCAATAGAAAGTGAAGTTCATCTTTTCATTTTGCTCATAGATTTGCTTAGTTGAAAAGAAAAAAGAAAAAAAATTGTTAATTTGGTGTGTTGTTTTCTTTTTTTGTTGGATTAAATGAAAGAGTTTCTTTTAGTCTTATGGTTAAATTTGAAAAGAAAGTAAAATAAGGTACTTTGTTCATTTGCTTTCGGAAAAGAAAAATATTTCTCCTTACTTTAGTTAGTTTTCATTGAAAAGAAAAGTGAAAAAACTTGCACTCCATTTAGATTAGTTGTACATCTTGCTTACTTTACAAATCTACACTTCATGCATTCACCTAACCATACAAGATAAAATCAAGCGGTAGCCTAGGTTAAAATTGTATAGAAACTTGTGTGATAAGGTAGAGATGTGTTCCGACATCTTAAAACGTAGCATCTATCATTGTCTTCCTGCACTGCATCCCGAGGGCTTGTAGTTCTTCCATGTACCAGTCAGTATATCGAACGACCTTTCACGTACCTTCGGGTACATAGAAAGGTACATCACGTACTCGACAGCATATCAGAATGTTCTTGTCGTACTGTTGTGCATTAGACAATACTACTACGGATTGGAGCTCCCACGTACCTTGAGTATATCGGGAGACCCCACTAGGATTCCTGAAACCATATGAGTTAACTGTTGGCCATCTTGACATTGAAATACAACGAGAACATCACTCGGGGAGCTACTACGCACGTATTGCCAGGTAGTCGGGTAATACAGTCAGGGGTACAGTCCTAATCCTCCCTGGTTAGTGCTCTGAAAAATTGGGCCGAGTATTACTGTTGGAACCTATAGTATATCACGAGTTGTGACGCCTTGATAATCCTGTGAGGTTCCAAACTTTTGAATCCCACCTATCACATAATTTTAATTGTGGTTGTAGCTTGAGTAGGACTTGAAGTGTGTGTTTTTTTGGGAAGAATTTTAGGAGAAGCTTTACATCAGCCACCCTGGATGATCAGCCCTTAAGACGATCCCGCGGAATACTAAATTTGCTAGCTGAATATCCCCTTAGCCAGGAGGATAACTTAGAAGCAAGCATGGATAAATTCATAACATCTAAATCACGCAAAGAAGGAATTCCTACCCTTGAATCAAAAGTAAACTACTCTCCTCCTGCAAATCCACCCATCACTGATCCTACGGGACCTTTGTTGGTGGAACAACCTCCTTCGCATGACACATCTTTTCATTAATAGCTTGAAGGTAACCCCGGAACCATCGATTGGATTTTCACTCGATCCCGGTACGACCCAATAGCGACCGCTTTTGGTCCAACTGCATCATTTTGGGGGACCTCCTTAGGTCATAATATTTCCGATTTTGGTTCCCTTCCAATGGTGGAAAATCCACCACGCATGTTCCCTTCTCGATGGACTCCAAATGAGGAAATTCTCTCACCAGTCTAGGAGACCATCGAACCTTTACGCTCACTTGGTGATCAGGTTAGGAGTCAGATTTTTCCTCTACGACCCAATCCATAAGTACCAATCCCTGAACAACATTCCCCTATACATTATTTTTCTTTCTCTTCACCAGGAATATCTACACCCATTGTGACCACTTATGAACTAGGACAACCATATTTTTCATCTGGTACACCTCCAGGTCATTTGGTCGGTTCTACACCCCATTTGACCCCAACAACTAGAGGGAAACCTTCAACTACTAGCAACTTCGTAACTGGAACACGACCTCCACATCAAAATTCGAGTGGAGGTTACCCTCTTGTTAGTAGTCAACATATGATCATGGTTCAACCTACAGTTAGTGGTCAACATATGCTTATTAGGCATACTCCAATAGGTGGACAATCTTCAACTAGGGGGAAACCCCGAGTTAGTGGACAAAATCTAACTGGGGGGCAACCTCTAATTAGGGGACAAAGTGTAAGCGGAGGATATCCTTCATAAATGAACTACAATATGGTTGGAATTTCACTCCCATCCATGGGAAAATCTATGTGGGCACATCAAATGGGGGGACCATCTACTTGGACCCCCAACCCCCAGGGGGGAATACATACCCGGTAATCATAATAACGTAATAGGTCAAAACTACCCAGGGAATATTTTTCCTGGATTACCCTATCCCAAAATTATGAACACCCCATGGGGGCATCATAATATTCCACTGACTGGTCCTCCAGTCGATGGACCCCCCCCACCCACCACCACCACACCCACCGCCTGTCCCACCCCCTCCTCCACCACCTATCCCACCTCCACCTCCACCTCCACCACCCATAAGACCCCCATACTCTATAGGAGGACCTCCACACTCTGGAGGAAGCCCCCTTTTAGGTCCACCTCCTAATCCAGGAGGACCACCTCCATATGGCCAACAATCCATGGGAAGACCTTATGATCATTCGATCCATGGTCCTACTGGTACTCATATGCCTTATCAATATTACCAGTATCCACAACCAAACTGACAGTTACCATTTCTAGCTACGTTAGATCTGTCACGTTTGACCAATGATCCCATCCAACATGGTATAAATTGGCCACCTATTCCTGTGAAGCTACCATCAGACATACCTAAATTTGAAGGCAAACCCGGTGAGGATCCCAAGAACCACGTAATGACATACCATTTGTGGCGCTCCTCCAATTCCTTAATGGATGATTCTATCCATCTGAGGTCGTTTCAACGAAACATCACCAGTACTGCTGCAAAGTGGTACTTCGAGTTACCACCACACTCTTTTGCCGATTTTAGATCTTTAGCTACATCCTCTTTGACTCACTTTCAACTATCGATCCACTATGAAACCGACATGGATATTTTGACATCCCTCCGACAATCAACCTCCACTCATAGTTCTGATCATATTCATGATTGGAGAATGAGACGTCGCCTCATTAAAGCTCTCATTATGGATCAACTACTCGTTGATTGGTTCACAAAGTCATTATTACCCATCATAGCTAAAGATGTTGCTATGGGAGGGGCCGTTACAGAAAAACAATCCATCTCACATGCTCAGTACCTAGACCTCGTCTATGATTAATCTGGCACATCATATGACATTATTTCTAATTCCCCACGACCTACACACGACCCAACAAAACCTCCTGCGGGACCACAAGTTGATGGCATCATTGGTTCCATTCATACCCAGCCTACTACTTAATCGATTGGATCACAGAACCACCTCGGGTCAGCTCCATCCTTGTCACAGGCTAGAAACAACACCAATCGCTCACCCAACCCTACTTCCACTGCGGAGGTGAATTCAGTTCAATCTGCTTCACCTCATAAATCTAGTGGTAAGAAAAAGAACAAAGGCAAATCCAAAAAGTCTTCTAACTAGTAGGAGCCAAAAAAAATCCTGATTCTAATGGCACAAAACAGGGATGCAAGGTCAAATATCCCTGTTTACTGTGTGGTGACAATCACTTCACGAAGGAATGTCAACATTGTGAATAAGTCCAAAAGTTTCTCAAGGGAAACCCCACACTCGCAGTTTTAACAGACCCCTTCCCCACACAACAACATCGAATGGTTGCACAACCACCACCCCCTGTTCAAGGAGAACCGTCCACAACCACTCATGTTCTCATGATGCGTAATGAAATGATCAACTTATCTACCAGGTCACGTACATATGAATCTATTCCAATAAGGAATCTAACGGAGGTAATACTGAAAAATCCTCCCCGTCTACATCCAATGCTCCTTTGACCATAGAGAAACCTCTACCAAATACAATATTAAGTCCGCCAAAGAGCACAATTCGAAAATCCATTTTCAACCCTAACGCCGGGGCCACTCAAAACTACAACATTGTAGAAGATCTCACCCAGGCCCCTTGTGCTATGTCGACACTTGAAGTCTTACAAAATTTTCCCAATCAGCGTAAGAATATACTATCTTCTATAGGAGCAGTCGAGCCCAATTCCTCCAAGACTATTATGTTCATATTAGAGTATTTCAAGCCAAGGCTTTCCCACCAATTAGCGTTTCATCGTACTATTTTAGAGGAAGGAGCCTCTACTTCGGGTATGTCGCTATCCTATTGGAGATCCATCGGCTCTCCCAAGTTGAACCGTTACCCTACTACTTTGAAGGCATTTGATGGACGTGGATTTCAACCCCACGGGTTGTTACAATCCTTAGCTGTAGAGTTGAGAGGTAAGACTATTTACATTAACATGGAAGTAGTCGTCGCCCCATTGGATTATAATTTTTTGTTGGTCGAAATTGGTTCAATGCCATGACCGAGGTTGCATCATCTATCTTCCTCATTGTGAAATTTCCCCATCATGGGGAAATTGTCACTATCAACTAGTTATATTTTTGTACACCAGACACCACTACTCATCCTACGGATAATGTCCCTCCCTTGGGACACTCATCGTAAATATATGAGAGTGTGGGGGTAGGACTCCTAAAAGAATCATCCCTGATGGGAGTCTTTCCAACACCAGATCCCCCATCACATGTTACCATGGTGAACATGATCTCATCCATCATCACATCCTCCTCCAACTCAACAGACCAATGGATTGTGCCCGATCTTAATCATATGGATTTAATTGGAGATGTGATGCCTCTTAGACCTATTGAATCCACTTATGAGGCCATCCAATCAGCACCCGATTGACTAGATGCCCACTCTTTAGTGGCATCTAACTTAGGTTCTCTACCGCCCCAATGGAACTCATCCCTACCATCACCGGATTGTCTACTCCAGACTTTTCATTCTGATGAATCGATCATGGAAATTATGAGCTTGGATGAGCCTCCATGGGAAGACCTTCATCATCGATCGTCCTTCCTTCCACCTCTAGACACAGTAGAGAACGCGATTCATACTATTATTTCACCAGATGTCTTTTCTCATTCTCAATCTCCTATTCTTACCCAGGATACAGTAACCGAGGGGAATTTGGAAAACATCACACCTACAATCACTTTAGACATCTCGGTAAACCAAGAATCGTGGAACATATTCACATAGGCCAAACTTGTTCTCTCGATGAAATCAATACTTTTACGGCCTTGTTTAAACAGTTTCATGACGTATTTGCATGGAGCTACAAGGAAAATTTGCCCGGGATTGATCCTGCTATTGTTATGCATGAAATCCAAACATATCCCGACGCAAAACATGTTTGACAAAAACTTCATCCAGTGCACCCTAGGAAGACTGCTGCTATTAAAGAAGAGATTGAAAAGCTATTGAAAGCTGGGTTAATTTATCTTGTTCCCTTAACAGATTGGGTCTCCAATGTCATCCTGGTTGTGAAGAAACAGGGAACCATTAGAGTTTGCGTTGTGTTGTTGCAGCAACATCCCCCCCAAAATTTTGTACATATTGGGGCCCCTCCTTTAAATTTTTTTAGAAAGGCTGCCTTAAGGGGCCATTCCCAGCTTTTATCTTTGTTTCAACATAAAATCTTGCTGTGAACCTCTCCAAGCCTTCCTTCCTCTAAAAAGTTAAATTCATGAAGTCTTCCTGAAAATCGCGGAACGATTTTATATAGCCCCGCAGTTGTGGAAGAATTCAAGAATTCCTCCCGAAACTTGCGGAAGCCACTCGCATAAGCTTCCCGAAAAGGGACTTAAATTTTTCTCATAAGTTGCAGGAGCCATTGGAAAATTCTTTCCGAAACCAAGAAGAATTCAAGAATTCCTTCTGAAACGGCGGGCACCATTCGCCCAGTCTCCCCGAAACTTTGAAAAGAACTTAGAAGTTTTTCTTCGAAATTTGCGGAATCCTTTAGACTTTTCCTTCCGAAACTGCGAAAACATTCAACCTATCCTTCCGAAACTTCGGAGGCATTCGCCGTCTTCTCCCGAAAATCCGTCGAAGGGCTCCTTTTGAAAACTCTTAAGTATTTCTTCTACTTTTGCGGAACCATTCAAGTTTCCTTCCCGCAATTGCGGAAGCCATTTGCGGAGATCTTTAGGTTATCGTTCTGAAACCCGTCAGAGACTTATAATTTTTTGTTTGAGTTGCGGGTGCCTTTACTTTATCTTTCCGGAGCCGCGGGAGCTTTCATGTTATCCTTCTGAAACGTCGGGCGCCATTCACCAATTCCTTCCGAAACAGCGGAGCCTAATGGCAAAAGCTTTCCGAAGCGCTCTCGAAGCCCGGCCAAGACTTAGAAAGTTTTTCTTTTGCGAAAACCATTCGCGAGAACCTTCCGAAACAGCGGAAGCCTCCGAGTTTTCCTTCTGCGACGCGGGAGCCATTTGCGGAACGTTTTGAGTTTTCCTTCCACGACGCGGGAGCCATTTGTGGAACGTTTTGAGTTTTCCTTCCGCGACGCGGGAGCCATTCACCATTTCCTCCCGAAATGACGAAAAGCTTTCGCTATGTCTGTCCGCAATGACGAATGGAATTCACGAGCTGGTCCCGCGGATGGCGGTTGCGCACGCAAATCGAGACAGCTTGATATGACCCGACGTACCAATATTAAAGCCGCATTTTTAATGTGCCACCCACCGTATTAAAACCCCACACGTGCCCAGTTCATTTAAATAAGCGGTGGAGGTTCGAGCCAAAACATTGTTATTTTTTGATTGGCAAAACTGTTGGACGCCGCGCGACCGATCCAGCTCAGCTCACTCGTCCACGATTCACGGCCACCTCATTCAGCCATCTTCACGGTGCCAGGTAGGATGTTTCAACCATTATTTTTTCTCTTCCACGCGTCAGTTTACCGTTGGGATTGTTCTTTTTAGAAGACGATAGGCATTGGTTGGATTTTGATGGGCAAAATGCCCGTCGTGGGCTATTTTGCCCATCAATACGGTCTAAATTGCATATCTCCCATCATAAAAGAACCAAAGAAATTGTAAAACATTTGTATACCATGTAAAGACTGTCAGTTTGAACGGGTGAAGTTTTCCAAGCCCCTACCCTGGCTCCACCAGTCGTTATTCTTTGCGTTTAAAACTGCCAAGCCCCGGGAATGTCTTGATTACACCAGCCGAAACCTGAAACTATAGCCACCCGAGATTTTCATCACCCGCATTCCCGGCGTCGACAACCCCTGTTCAAGTTTCCAAGCCTGCCGTAGAACGCCTCGCCAAGTGCCATCAAATAACCATAGCAGTCGAAACCCCTTTTGGCTCATAAATATGAAAGCGGCTCCTTATTTCGTCGTAGGGTTATTTAACCAAGACTTCCCCACCATTAGCCATTTGAACCGCAACCATGTCAAAGGATACTATCCCTCCTAGAGCTGGACCGAGAGCGGGTTGCTTCCGCAACATGCTTATCCTCTCGGGAGCATTCCAAACCCGCCCCTTTAAAAGAATTAGGATGATTAAAATCTAGAACTCTTGTTGGAATGGTGTATTTTGCTTCCTAACATACAGCTTCACATTGTATTTATCTCATTGACATGTTAAAATGGTGATGCTCTCTGATAAAATCTCACAGTATGTTGCTCATGTTTATGATGATGTATATTTGGTTGCTATCAGGGATAAGTCAAAATGCCCAAAGGTGGTAGGAAGAAGGCTAAGATGACAGAAAAGCAGCCTACACCACTTAAAACTGAGACCACACTCCAGGATACTAGGTGCACCACTGGTATTCCTCCAGAAATCCGCTGGGGTGACATCTATAGGATGATCCGAGACCAGGATGTCCCGGACATGTTGCTAGAAGAGGGGCAGATTTATCTAAATATCAAAACCTCAGGCATAGCTAGAGCTGCGACCCGCCCTGAACTGTTCCCATGTTCTGAAGTAATCGGGTGGATACTCCAACACGCCGATGCGGAAGGGAGAGTAATTCATGACAGCGGGAAGATAGCCATTGCCTCATTTCACCCAGCATACCTGGCCGCGGCCTACAAATTTCCCCGCGCCCAGCAATCTTTGACTGATGAATGGTTGGGCCAGATGAACAACGTTGAGATGGCCAAAAAGCTACTAGTTGCAGGAAAGCATTTGAGAAAGAAAGGTAACGACGAATACGACGTCCAGAATCTGAGACCTCCTTTTAGGTTAATCGCCTTGATGTTGTGCAGAATCTTCGGCATGCCCGATGGCACCGTGTACAAGATTCAGTGGGTCCCTATCATCCACTTCGTGGCATTTAAAGGAACTGTGTTTGACTAGGCCACTCTCCTGTCAGATAGTTTAGCCTCAATGATAGTTGCTGCAAGAGAAGGACTAGCCCTGAAGAAGGCAGAATTTTTCATGTCCTCATATCTTATTGATTGTGTTTTGGCCAAGGTATCTTTCCCCAAATTGGGTTGCACATGGGATAAGGCCACCACCCCGGTTTATACCGCTTTTAAGATGTTGTGGGCTCAGAATTACAAACCCAGCTATAAGCTCATCTGTGAGGGGTTCATCATGCCCCTATATGAGCAGCTATTCAAGGAAGATCCCAACTGCTTGTCGGAAAATGCCATGGAAGTCCTTGAAAATTATGGAGATTTTTATTTCTCGGATCAAGTCACCTATCTCAAAATGTTTGGAGGAACTAAAGCTCCATATATTTTTCCAAGATATGCTATAGATTATGTAGTCCTTAAAGAGGCAGTGAGACAGATTTTCCTAGATGGGATTGGAGCCATACTCAACAAGCAGCATAAGGCCTCCTTTCCCCCTCTACCTTTCTGCATAGGAGCTTACAAGTTCTCAGGGGTCACCTCAGCCGAAGAATTTGTTCAGGAGCTGAAAGCCTTCCACTTCGGTGAGGTAATCTTCCACAGGAATGACAGGAAGGGAAAAGTTGCTGAGCACTGTAAGGAGATTTATGCTCATTTCGAGTACTCTCATTATCATGATGCCGAGGAGGAGGTATTTAGAGGCATCAGCAACATGGCTGAGCTGCGAACCTTTCGCCAAGGCAGTGGAGCAAGCTCTAGCTCCACCAAGACCTAGGAGACTAGCCAGCATAAGGAGAAAGAAGCTGATGATGCCCGAGCCCAAGAAGAACAAAGGTTGAGAGAGGAAGCAAGGGCACAGTAGGAAGCTAAGGAAGCAAGGGCACAATAGGAAGCTGAGGAAGCAAGGGCACAGCAGGAAGCTGAGGAAGCAAGGTTACTGCAAGAGGCTGAAGTTGCCAGATTGCAGAAAGAAGCGGAAGAACAAAGGCTGCAGAAAGAGGCCGAGGAAGCCCAGCAGCAGAAAGAAGCGGAAGATGAAAGGCAACGGAAAGAGAATGAAGATCAGCTGCAAGCTGAACAAGCTGAGATAGGAAGGAAAGCGGAAGAAGAGCTGAAAGCAGGAAAAGATGCCCAAGCAAGTGGATTCGGTGTCCAAGACATGGAAATAGACGCACCTTAAGCAGGTGGCTCTGGTACCCAAAATGTGGGAACAGATCCAGCTCAGGGAGTCTGGACTCCACCAGCTGAAGAAGAAATAGACATTATGGACCTCCCAATTGTCCCGTACACTCCATCAGGAAAACATACGGTGTCCAGGTGGAATGAATTTGTCTATGATAAGAAAAGGAAAGAAATGGTCCTTAAATCGGAAGAGAGGATCAAAAGACTCTTCCAGGAGGATATCATTACCCACCGGGAGATCACTGTAATGCGGAATACAGATAAGGATCCCTTAGCTATGGCATCCGCAGTTGTAGAAACAACAAAAGCATCACTGGACAATGTGGGTAATATAGTTAGAGAAAATGAATTGACAAAGAGGAGAGCTCGTACGCTACAACAGACTGTGGCTAATGAGCAAGCCTACAGGGATCTTGTGGTAAACAAGTATAATTGCCTGTATGTCGAGCATAAAGAGCTATCAGGCAAGTATAACCAGCTGGAGGAGGAAAAGGACCAACTAACACTCCAGATGATGATTGTGGAAGCAGAGAAGAATGAAGCGGAAGATAAAGCATCCCAGCTAGAAGCAGACAAGCGGGCATTAGCTGAGCAATTAGAGCAAGCTGAGAGCAGAACGATGGACATGTCTCCCTTCCATGAGCTGTCCTGCAGCATCCTGAAGCAAATATATGACACTCAGGAGCTAATCACTAATGAAGCTAGCAAGCTCAAGGCCATGGTGGTCAGACTAAAAGAAGTTAATGCAGAGGCCCATAGGCTTAAAGCTAAGCACACTCGGGTTAAGGCAAATATCCCGAGCCAGATAGAATGGCGAGAAAGAAAGGTGGATTTCCTCGCACATCTCCCATCCAAGTTCGTGGAGGGTTTTAATGAAGACATAGCCCTTTTGGACTTCTGCAGAAACTGTGGCAGTAAACTAATGGCCAGTGTACAAGGGACAAGGGATAGGATCAACGGTCTGTATCAAAGAATCTAGGGAGTGCATGACAGGTGCAAATTGAATTTCCCGTAATCCCTCGATGACTTCCCGGGTGAAGAACAACGCTTGGCTGAACTAAAGGAAGAACTGGGCATCCAAACCGAATATGTGAAGAAGATCGATGTCCTAGCAATTGACGACCTCCAACATTATATTGGAGTGTCATCAGTCCACAGCCATTTGCTTAAAGAAGTACATCAAGCTGCAGTGACGGAAGTTCAAGGCATTGGAGCAGAGCTTAGAAAAAATGTGACTTCTCAGAAAATCCTGCTCCTTGCTTCCGCAAACATAGTCATGAGGGACACTGGCATTTGGTATAGCTACATAGCAGAAGAGGAGAAGAAGGCAGAAGTAGCAGCTGTGACCCCAAAAAACCGGGTCTCTTCTCTCCCAGCAGTAACAGAAACTCCAGTTGGCTCGATTTCTTCTTCCCAGGCAGCAGCAGCAACAACAGTGAGTTCGAGTGCCTCTCCTAAGGCAACATCAGCAGCATCAGTTGATTTGGGCGATCCTCTTCCAGCTAAAGCACACGCACAAGAATGACGGCGCTGATATTAAAACATTATTTCTGCTATTTTGTATTTTGGCTCTCAGATGTGTAAAGCGTGGAACTATGGGACAACTGTCCCTTTTCCTTTTTAAATAATTTTCTGTAAAAGAAGGAGTCTTATGTTGTCTATTATAGAGGAAAATTCCTGTAGGTGACAAGTGTAAAAGGCCAGGTGGCAGCCCAAAGGGCAATTTTGTAACTATAAATAGAAGTTAGGACGGATTAGACAGGACTTTTGGTAGGGATTTAATTTTCAGACTTGTACGAGCTATCTTGTGTATGTTCTATGAAAGTAAAATCTTCTAATAAAAGCCGGGAGAGGACGTTTTGCATGGGAATGAAGGATGGATGTATATTGGACTATTCCGGTGACTTCCATACTGTAATGTGAGATCTTTCTTGCTGTCTGAATTATTTCTTTGCAACTAATGATTTCACTCCTTTCTGTGCAAACGATTTCTCTGTTTCATGAGTAATGAATGTGTTTCATATTAAATCAGAAGCTATCTTCTGATATCTTTCATCTTTGCTGTAGCTTTATCTGTAAGATTTAATGGCTATCTGTTCTTTCTTTAAGATATCTACTACAACTCATTGCTCATGCTTTAATTTGGCTCCTTGCAGGGACAATTAGATTTATTTCATGTGTTTTTTTTTTAGACTTAGATCTGTTCTTTCAATTTTGCATCTAGATTAAATAATCTTGTTTCTCTCTTTGATGAGTAATGAAAATGTGTTATTTGTAATTAGAAGCTATCTTCTGAGATCTTTTATCTTGCTGTAGTTTTCTCTTTAAGCTTTAATGGCTGCCTGTTCATTCTTTAAAGATGACTCTTACAGCTCATTGCTCATGCTTTAAATGTGCTCCTTGCAAGGATAGTTAGGTGTATTTCAGTTTTATACTTAGATCTGTTTTCTCAGTCTTGCATCTAGATTATATATAGACTAGGCACTTGCACATCATTATAAAACATAAAATTCAAAAGGAAGGTGGATCCGGCCATAACCGGTATAATTGGAATAAAACTCCAAATCCACGGTTGCCGGAACCGCTAACTGGACGGATTCCCTACACCAAACGGTAGACAATCTAGTTGGGATCATCTATCGGAGAGAATCCCTTTCTGATTGATGCTACGATATCTGAGGCATCAACACATTGATTACAGGGATCATAATAAGGCTTGTCCTAAGCACAATTACCCTACCCCGTTTATCGACCAAATTATTGACAACTGCGCCAAAAGTGTCATCTTTTCATTTATGGATGGATTTTCTAGCTATAATTAGATTGAGATCCACCCAACCAATCAACATAAAACTGTTTTCATCTGCCCATGGGGTACGTTTGCATATCGAAAATTACCTTTTGGACTTAAAAATGATGGTGCCACATTCCAGTGGGCCATGTCGTATACCTTTCACGATATAAAGGATTTTGTGGAACCTTACCTCGACGATCTGCCTACTCATTCAAATCATCGTGGCTTCCACATTGATCATCTAACGGCTGTGTTTCTCAGATGTCGACGGTACAATATACATTTAAATCCCCATAATTGCATGTTCTGTGTGGAGTCCAGACGCCTCCTTGGCTTCATCATTTCCAAAGACATGATCCACATTGATCCCCTCAAGGCAGAGGCCATTGTTTCCCTACACCCACCCACCGATATTACAAAACTTCAAAATTTGCAGGGGAAGGCAAACTACCTGCATCGTTTCGTGTGTAATTTTGCCAAAAACACACAGGGTTACATGCGATTTTTAAAGGACATCCCGTTTTTTTGGGATGACTATGCCTAAAAGGCCTTTGACAATCTCAAATACGCCATTAATCATGCGCTTGTGTTACAACCACTGGATTACACCAAGGATTACATCCTTTATCGTGCTGCCTCTACTTTAACTATCGCTATGGTTTTAGTATAGGAAGATAGCAACACACAGGAAGATGTGATATACTACCTTAGTAAGGGTCTCATCCACTCTGAAACTCATTATTCGCATGTGGAGAAGTTAGCTCTTGAAGCAGTCGTCGCTGTCTAGAAGTTTCGTCACTATATCCTGCTTCGCACTACTACCGTTATCACTGATTCTAACCCTGTGTACCACGTTCTCACACGTCAAGTATTAGGGAGGAAATATTCGTGCTAGATCGTGATTCTCCAAGAATTCGATCTCCTGTTTGAAAAGGCCAAATATAAAAAGTCTTTGGTATTCACGGAGCTCATTTGTGACCTTCCCTGTACTGATCAAGAATCTGAGCCCATTGACTCTCTCACGAATGAGTCATTGTTTTTTATTAATACTTTTGACCCTTGGTACAGATATATCACATTGTATCTCCAAAACCAACGCTTTGGTCATCACTTATCCTGCGATGAACGTCATTGTATCTGTCACCACATGGAATATTACTTGATTATTGGTGATACACTATACCTCCGTGATATTGATTCCATCCTACGACGTTGTTTAACTCAAGAGGAGGTCGAGCATGTCCTAAATGCTTGCCACTCGGGGGCATGTGGCGGTCATCTTTCTGGGATGGATACATCCCAGAATATCTTACGTGCTGGATACTACTGGCCATCCATTTTCAAATATTGTATGGAAGCGGTCAAGAAGTGTCCTCATTTCCAGATATTTCATTATAAAAAGCGCTCACACCCAACCCCACTACATCCAGTTATCGCCATTGTCCCCTTTGAAAAATGGGGTATCGAATTCATGCATTGTAATCCTACCTCGGTCAGGGGCATGGTTATATCATTGTTGTAGTAGACTACTTTACCAAATGGGGCGAGACTATGCCTACATACAAGGAGGACGACGAAACTGTCGCACTCTTTATGTTCAATCACATCATTGCCAGATTCAGAGTCCTACAAGTCATCGATCACAGATCACATTTCCAAAATAAGATGGTGGTTGAACTAAGCACCAAATTGGGTTTTCGGCATGAAAACTCAACCCCCTACTATCCTCAATCAAATGGACAAGTAGAGGCCATTAACAAGGTCTTGAAAACCATGATTCAGCGCATGGTGGGAACACACCTGTCAAATTGGCATGTGATGGTTTTTTCAGCTCTTTGCAAATACC
Organism: Larix kaempferi; assembly: GCA_027924585.1. Lineage (NCBI taxonomy): Eukaryota > Viridiplantae > Streptophyta > Pinopsida > Pinales > Pinaceae > Larix > Larix kaempferi. The sequence continues at coordinate 6,402,644 of BSBM01000579.1, read as the reverse complement.
AGAATTCCGTCAAAACTGCCACTGGTTTCACACCTTTCCAGTTGGTGTATGGACTAGAGGCAGTATTTCCTATTATGTGTGAAATTACGTCTTTAAGACTAGTTGTTGAACTTTTATCGAACACAACTGATGAGGAAGAAAAATTCTTACACTTGGAAAAACGCAACGTGATGCAGCTCTATCCAATGAAGCGCATTAGAAACGCATCAAATACCAGTACGATAAATCCGTAAAACCTCAAATCTTCAATGAGGGTGATTTGGTCCTTACTTACGATAAAAAACATGATAAGTTGGGGGCAGGAAAACTTGAGTCCATGTGGCATGGCCCATATGTAGTAAAACATGTTTGTGGAAAAGGGGGCTTACGAGTTGGTTGACTATGACAGAATATCCTTAGGGGATCCCCGCAACGGGCTCTACCTAAAGCGATATTATGATTAAGTTATCTTGCATTATTACTTTGTATATATTGTACATGATGCGTGTTTGTGTTTGGTGTGACACTTTATTTTAGTGTGTTAGGATCTTTTATCGATTTTCGCTTATACCATGTTCTGCCTGGATGTGCATATGGCAACCTGCTATGGATTCACAAACAGCGCTAGCCGACACACCCGCAGCCTCGCCTTGACAGCATGGGTACTCTATTCCCCTGTCGGTGAACTGATAAGCTCAGGAGGAACTTGCCTAGGTCCTGGAACTAATAACGTCACCGAATATCATGCGGTGATTGGATTATTGACCAACGCTTTTTCCCTTGGTGTGGACCATGTTGTTATCTACATCGATTCTCAACTAGTGGTGTTGGGCTTGGCCCAAGTAGGGAAATTTTGACAAACAGTTTTGGAACTGCGAAGTTGAGTGCGGCTCAGTTGAAGACTTTTTGGCAAAGACAGTTTTGGGAGCTGCGAAGTTGAGCGCAACGCAGAATCGGAAGGGTAAGGAAGAGTAACTAGGAGAAGCATAAGTATAAAATGGCTCAGGGACGAGCCACATGTAAGTGTTAGGGGCTTGTTGAGCCTGGCCCAAGTAAGGCAATTTTGACAAAACAGTTTTGGAACTGCGAAGTTGAGTGCAGCTCAGTTGAATACTTTTTGGCAAAGATAGTTTTGGGAGCTACGAAGTTGAGCGCAATGCAACATCAGAAGGTTAAGGAAGCTAGCGCTGCGAAGAGACAGCGCTACGAAGAGCCTGATCCGTGGGGATTTGGCAAGGCAGAATGTTGGAAGGAAAACGATACATATTCCGGTAAGACCATCGGTGGTCTATTTTTGGTTAAGATACTCCATGATTACCAAGTAGGCGGGTAAGGATTAAGGAGGAAGGAAAGCGACCGGTCACACTGTAATGACCCTTTTTCAAAATTTATTAAAATGCCCAATTTTCCACTTTTTTCCCAATTTCGACCTTTGACTAGTTTTACTGTTTTGACCTCCAAATCAACCCAAATGCTCCCAAATATTATGTATGAGTGTATGAATGATATTTAGACTTGAATATTAGGTTCAGGGATGTTTTATGGTCCTCCAAATACTTCAGAAAACTTGATTTATATTCCGACCAATATATGCAATTTTGACTAGTAATTTGTGTATCAAATCCCCCCGGGGTAACACTGAAAATGGCCTCCCAAATGCCTCTAAACTCCCTCGAATTTCTGAACAGAGGTATGTGATGTGTTAAGTATGTTATTAAGGTCTCATATGCACCATTAATGGATTATTAAAACTGTTCTCACCCTCTCCCATTCAACTACAAAAATCCCCAATTCAACCCTTGGGGAAATGGCACTATTTCACCTCCCAATACAACTAAACTGAGTAAAAATGCTTCAAATGCTCAGGTACAATACATAAAAATTGTAGAATACATCCATGGTAGTATATTGATCACAAATATATCAGAGAATCATCCATCCATTCGAAATAATCAACATTACAGTGTCATACATCAATGCATTGGGGAAATGGACATTGTTTGCTCATTAATGAATATTTTTGCATACAATCAGTGGGTATTTCGACCTGAGACTTTCTGAATATGAAGAACAGAGGATATGAATCTATTATAAAAATATCATATGAAGCTCTCCCAATGAGTACAAGAGCTCACCCAAAGCGCAATCCCTCAAGGAGCATGAATATGCCTTCAAAACTGGAAATGGTGGAGAAGAAGTGCTGCACTAAACCAAACCATGAAACTTCCTGTAGCTGATACCTGCAAATACAAAATCCATTAAAGCACCATGAAAGACCTGAGTGGCCTCTCTAAACACCAACTTGGATGGGAATCTTCCACCCTCGAAATTGGCTAAGGCAAGAAACTAGTCATCCACTAGCTCTCTCTTCACAAATGCAATTTTTCTCAAATCATCAAAAGCCATTCTCATACTTGATTTATACATTTTATAACCAACATTAGCCTTCTAAGGGTCGAAATCCTATCAATAGCTTCAAGATATTTCCACTTAGGAAATATTCCACATTTGCCACTTGTCTCCTAGTTCCAACCTTCCATCTTCTCCCAAATTCGAATTTGAGTCTCTTTGGCTTCTTCCACTCCCATGAGCGCCTTCTTTGAGCCTATTTTTGGGGCTGACATGTCATAATGGTCAGATGTCAGAGGTCAGGTCTGCAATTTTTCATATTTGTCATAGATGCTCCATCATTGGTGTCATAGTGGCTAGGGAATCTAACCCAAGTGTCCACAAACTTCCAATTTGACTCTTTATCTTCCATGGAGGTTACCAATCCATCCCAATTTGACCTAAGATGCTCAATGCCATGTGTTATGACTTACCAACTCACCCAAGAGTGTTCACCTTCTCATAAATTCGAATTGGCAAGAGAGAGATGCCATGTGTCCTTGAAAAATCAAGCTAGTGTGGGTCCCACACCCTCCATATGTCTCCAAAACCACTTGCCACCTAGAATTTCTATTGAATTTATTTATTCATTCTATTTATTAAATACTCGAACCCTTCTAATGTCTAAACATCATTTATTTGCTTCCTTATTACCATTCCACATGTGCCCATCCAACCTAGGAAAATCGTAGGATTGATGGGATTGTCTTACTATGCAATTATTTGAATGGGGACATTACACACATGCGCAGAGGAAGCACGACGAGAATCGGCCGCACAAGGTCGTTAGAGAAGGAACGACAAGGTGAAAGCGACAATCGGCATGCTGTCGACGAGGCAGGCTGAAAGTGATGTGACCACGCGCAAAGGAGGGCCACGACGGAGGAGTCACTATCAGCACCTAACAGTCGGGTTAAGGGAAAACCGCGACAGTTTTGGGAAACCTTAGGGTTTTTGCCTATGCATTGTAAAGACATGACCTACGAGCATGATCTATAAAAAGGCACATTTTGTAAGGGAAAGGGTTAATATTCATTGAATATCTGTAGTGTTGAAACTTCTGTTTATGAACTGTTAATCTTTGTTGTTGAACATTGATCTCTGTTGAGAGAAGATTGTAAAGGCTCTGCAGTTGAGTGTGCAAAGACCTACAACGAGAGAAGAGAGTTTGCAGCTGAGTGCGCAAACTGGAACTGTTGTACCCTTCCCAAATTAATATAACAATAGTTCATGTGGACGTAGCTCCCATCCTGGGGGTGAACCACGTTAAATTCTGTGTTGTGTGATTGTTTATGTATTTGAATCTTCATATTTGCTTACAATGAATGCTTGAGATCTCATTTATTAGTTCATGTATTCGCCATAGAGAATGAAGATGGGAATAATATGCTAAGTATCGCATATGTGGATGAATGTAGATGCATAAGTCTTTCTAAGGTAGAATGAATGCATAAGTAGATTGTGTTAATACTTGAGTAAGTGGAGTTCGCACCGTGCGATTCACTTGAAGCGTAGCACCGAAAGTGCGCAGTATATTGTGTGTTGTCATATTGCATGAGTCGTAAGATAAATAACCTAAGGCAATTGATGAATGGATAAAGAATCCTAAGTAAAGTCACCGAAATTGGTTAAGTCCGAACAGGAAGTGTAGTTATCAGTTGCGTTGTCCTGTCGTCGGAGAACCTTCCAAACCGCGCAGTCTTTGGATGCGCGAGAGTATAAGTAGTGTTCATTGCGAAGAAGTGGAACTTCGTGCAGTTCGAAGTCTACAGCGCACTGCTCGCCAGATCTGTTAAACACTCATCACCTGGTTGTGAAAACTTGATTCCGTAGCTCCCCCATAACTTCACCTCGGGTGAGACCTCAGTCTATTCGCAGATTGTTGCTGAAAGGGTCGGTGAAAAAGGGTTTTGTTGGTTCCTTGAACCGTGAAGAACCTGGGTCTTTATAGAAAACCTCAAGACAATTATGTAAGCCAACAAGTGGTCTCTCATTTGAACCGTGTCTATGCTATCCGTGACCCTGTATTACTTCGCTTACTCTAGCGGGTACACCTCTTGGAAAGGTATTTTGAGTCCATTCAATACATACACATTCCAAGAAGTATGAACACAGTTTCCGATTCATTGGCTAATTTTGTATTAGATTGGCATATTGCACATTCATAAACATTTTTATCAAGGATGCATAAATCAACATAACATGTAAACTATTCACAATGTATAGGAAAGCACACATAAGATCCAAATCCATCATGAAAACACATGTATAAACTGTTAGATAGTGTTTTATATATATCATGTCTGGAAAAATGTTGTACAAAAAGGTACTGATACACACAAATCTGAAGCTCATAATCTTTCAGTAGGTCAAATATACAAAATATGAAGCCTATGGATTTCAGTATATCATCATATATACAACCTATCCTTGAGGATGCTCATGGTAGCATATAATGGCCCTAGCCACCCGATGGAGTAACCAACCAAAATGTCCCGAGACTCCAGTTGTCCTACGCTGGTAGTGTCGAGGAATATCATCTATGGAAATGCTCGGGATATCAATAGTCAACCGCTGGAGGTTCTCCTCCAATTCATCAAGTTCCTCCACTGCCTCCCGATGGACCGCCACCATCTCCCGAACTACTCCTCGCCTCTCGATTGGTGAGGAACCCGCTAGCCTGGATGGGACAATATCTGTATAAGCAAGATATGACATATCACTACTACCCAAAAAAAATGAAAAATCATAATACTTAAAACAAAATAGTCTTTTTCTTACCAATCTGTCCCCATTGCTCTCCATCTGGAAGAGCTAAATCAAGATCTCCTCTGAAATTTGTACCTGCAAAAGCATAATCCTCAACTATGAGGAGTTTCCCATGTAACCACCTGAAGAAGGTCAGCTTGTATGTGATCATAGGCCCACCACCACCATGGTGGGCCATCACCTCATCCCACCTCTACATGCACGGATCTCATGAATCGAGATCACCGAGCTCAACCTGTGGACGAAGAAGTGGAACCCTTTCTAGGAAGAAAGAGACCACGATGGAACGATATCCAAGTTGTTTCAACTCCCTTATACGACACTTATTCAGTTGTTCCTTTAGGATTGTGAGGAGCCCCTCACACCAGTTGAACACAGTGGGCGCCATACACTCGATGACATATAGCATATGGGATTTGGTGGCCTGATGCGGGTCTTTATTGCTCGCCATTCACTCGATGATAAATATCACAGTCCTCAAAGGACAATCCTGTATGTTTTTTATGGGAATTTTCCCACCTAACATTTGCGTGCCCAGAGTACATAACTGTGCTATGAGGTTCTCAGTGGACTGATCACTGCCCCTGGGTCTAGATGGTGATACCTGGGCCCCACGTTTGGACAATCTAGTCAAAAAGTATATGTCATCGACATCCAAGGTGAAGATATGATCCCCTACTCTGAAATATTGTTGATCTGGATCCCATAACCGAATCAGATAGTCGAATAACTATATCTGGGCCCTCATTCCTTGGACATGGAAGAATTTGAGAAATCCACACCCCCTCAAAGGATTGACGGATTGAGGATCATTTGCGGCTTGTACACCCTCTAATTCGTGCTCACGCTCTTTCCATTGCACCATTTTGATGGCCAAACCCTGCATAAACATCAAAATAAGAGGCTTTCGAGCATTTCTATTGCTTCACAATTTGTTTTTTGGCCCCCATTCCCAGGTTTTTGGGTCGAATTGCACTGACGCACCTTGTCTTTGCAGATAGGGAGTTAGTGACGTGCTTTTCTCATAGAGAAAGAGCGTCACTGCTGAGTGACACACTTCTCGGAATGGGAAACCGCGTCACCCAGGGTGTGCATTTCCCCCTTTTGAATGAGTCCCAAAAACCCAAAATTTGCATTAAAAACAAAAATTTAAACCATCAAAACAAATGGGATGAGATCTAGGATTACCTGGAAATGACGGGAGGTTGAATGATTGACCGAGGCTCCCACAATTGTCGCCGAGAGATCGAGCTCCAAAGAGGTTTTTTCTTCACTATTCAACTTGGTAAAAATGAAATGGTAAATCATTTTTACTATTCACCCTTTTTATATAAAACCATAATATTCCTTTTTTAATTTTTGTTATTTCATGGGTTATTTACTATAGTTGATCTCATTTTTACGTTTTAAAACCTTATTATGGATCCTAACTTGGTTCCCGAAGCTTGTAGATAGAGGAAAGTGGTGTTTTGACTATTTTGGTAACCATCGTTGGCTTTTCATACTCCTTATCAAATGTGAAAATGGTCTTTAAGCGTTTTTTTAGACCGTTATCACGCTCGTTAAAACTAAGCATTAAAGATATCAAGTTGAGTCTTTGTTCCTTCTCGTGCTCGTAAATACATGAGAATAAGCCACTGAGCTTTTTTTTTTTTTTTTTTTTTTATAATATTTTCGGGCTGGTAAAACTCCCACGAAAAAGGAACCCCCTTGTATTCCTTCTTTAAGCTCTTTTTAGACTCGCTAAATAAGAAAAGATCGCCAAGCGAACTTGATTCTTTCACGATTGTAAAAGTATTAGAAAGGTCGTCTTTCTGCTAATAGTTTACCCCTTTTTTTGGACCAACGAGACTATTTATGAAAAAAGAGCACTCTATTTAATCATGACTAGAAGAGTTATTTCTCACATTGTTTTATCCTTTTTAGAGTGAGGAGACTAAAATTTACGAAAAAGTAGTTACCGAAGTATTCTTTAGTCCTTTCAAGGGACGAGCCCCTCCTATCTCAGGTTTGTAAAACATGTGAGATTGGACTCATCCTAAGGATGAGCTATACCAAGCATCTGTTACCCTCCTCGAGCTCATAAATAAGCAAAGAGGTACTCATCAATCATGATGGGGAATAAGGAAAGAGTTTGTATTTACTTGTAGTAATGGCAGTATGTAGTCGCTCTTGAACATGGCACTCATTTTCATTTCATTCAAACCGCTTGGATAATCTGCTTGTCCTTGAGTCTCACCAATTCCATGAGTCATTTTACTCCTTTGGGTCATCCGAAGAATGCATCGATCATTAGTTGCATTAGGTCTCGGTGTCAGTCTCGTCATGTCAATGTTGCCAAGTCATACCATTATGTGTTCAAGAGAAGTCTATTGTTCGATTCAATCTCTGCAGTCATTATACCTTCAATTGTGTCGATCACCCCCGAGTTAGTCTCGCACATCGCTCTACAGTCCAATCTACTCCAAAACATTTTCGATCTTGTTTCTTGTCAATTATGGGGGAAGCATCGTGGTCCTCCTTCGACGGGTTTATCCTTGTCGACTTCAACACATCATCCAAGGATTGAACCTAGAAAATAGTCAAGTAATTTGGGCCCACATGCCTTAATGGTAGGTTACCTCGCTTCCAACAGTAAGTTCACATAATTGACTTCTGATTGAAAGATTCCACCGAATGTTCGACCTCAACTCATTTGATTCACATTCGAAGGTATGTACTATGATACCTTCGGGATCATTGACATCAATGATGATTTCCCCCGTACTCGTTAACGATTTACATCAATGACTGGTAGTCAAGTGGTTTCTACCATGTTCGACTTCAAAACATTGTAATCACATGGCTAGATTCATATTGTTGCGGGTTTAGTTTGAAGACCCTAGGTTAACTTATGTATCTTACCCAGGTTGCGATGGATTTTTTTTGAGTCATGTCACATGGATCCACTCTTGTATTGGTCGTGGCTGTGTAATTATCTCATCATGGATCTACGCTTGTGTCTAGTAGCCATGATTGTGTCTGGTCAATCAATACTACCATGGATCTGCAATGTATTGGTCAACAGCCATGTTATGAGTCATTTGAGACATATATCTCATAGTCTGTTATACTACAAGAGTCTTTGTTCGTCACTCCAACCGATGCTTCTTGCCTCGAACTCTCATATTTCAAAGCATCTCACCTACCCTATTTCACTAGCTTCATGCTTTGGGGGGCATTCTATTACACCAAAATGTCGTCATCATGAGTTATGTGTCCTCTATTTTCCCTAATTGCTAAAGCACCCGAGCGAAATGATTGAAAGGAGAGTTGTTGTTGTTCCTGTTACCTTTTTTTGTCACCCCGACGTGCCCTGCTCATTGACAAGGTGCGTCATACCCTTGGTGACACGCTCTGCACATTAACAGAGCGTGTCAGTGACACTGGTTTCCTTTTCACAAGGTGCATCACCCCTTAAAGACGCGAGTTTCCTGTGTGCAAGGTGCGGTGCTGTTAGTTTAAAAGGAGAAAGAGAAGCTTCGAGCGACTTCTAGAATCCTTGGTTAATTGGGGGTGTATCCCTATGAACTAGGAAAGGTGGGATTCAATCCCCTTATCTTTTGGGATGATCCCTTGAGCTTCTACCACAAATCCTCAACCTCTCCTATCCCTATAGGCCTATAAATACAAACCCCCTCTTCATGGTTAGGGTGAGGAAGATTGAGCACTTAAATGCTCGTGAAATTCTGCTAGAATTGTTTCCATTTCATCCATCAACAGGCAAAAGCTTGGATCTTTGAGGCTAAGATCATTTGGAAGGAGTTACGATGTCAAAGCTCGGTTGTAGCCTCTCTCTATGTGCTTCTTATAATTACATTAATGCGGATTCTTTCCATAAACATCTTGTTATTGTGAGATATTTAGAATTGGATTCTATGACTGCTAGTTTAGATTGATCCTTGTTTATATGTTATTAGTACTTGCTTGTTTCCACTCGTTGTACATGGTTTTGCAGCTAGAGATATGAATATCAAGAGCTATATCAAGCAAGGAGATGGTATTGCATTCATAAGGTGAGTTATCTTCTCACATTCTTTGTAACTTGATCAATCTAGGAAATAAATTTGTATTGTGTACTTATTTTGTTCTAGATCTGAACCATTCGGACTAGGGAGATCGGTTAGTGTCTGCAAACAGAACTCCTCCATCTTCTTGTCATAATAGTGCTATAAGAGATATTCTTTATGGAATTATTTCTTGAAATTTTTCCAAGAGATTCTATCTTCATCAATATCCTTCAACAAATGCTAGATGGCTACCCTTACTTACATGTTCGGTGTGTATTGATGCAACTGTAAAACTTTCTATGTCCCAACAACCAACCTTCAACATCCTCCCCTTTCTTTGATTCTCCATCAAGGGTTGGAGGCTTGATTCTTCTTAGTTCTCCCACCAGTTCATTTTGTTCAAACCTCTTCTTCTTATATCTTATTGGGGATCTCTCGGAGCTTCTTTTTGTGCTGCTTGATGAATATCCTTTCTTCTTCATTGTAGAGGGCATGTGATGAAGTTTTCTTGAAGATGATCTAGACCTCTCATGCTCTCTTTTAGGTAAGGTTCTTCGATCTCCTTACAAATGCTCCAGACTATGCATGATTTGTTCTTGAGTGTGAATAATCCTTTCATTATCTTCTCAACAAATTCTTACTTCCATCTTTAAAATTCTTACTAAGTCTCTCAAACTCGAAGGTTCGATGATTCCTTTGTGTCCATTTTTCCTTGCTTATCCACTCTCTGGGATTTTACCAATAAGCTCAATAAACTCTTCTTTGAGGATGTATGGCATCTGTATTTCTTCCATATCCAATCTCTTTACTGCACTTATTCACTCCTTGCTCTTCACCACTTGATTAGGCTTCCAATTGCAATTCAATAACCACACTGCTTGCTCATTCATAACCAGACATGATTGGAGGCTGCAATGTGTTCAATGTTAATCACCGTTAGCAGTCTACACACTAGTGTATGTTCATTCATCATTCATACTACTCTTTCATTTACTTAAGAGAGGTCAATACATCCCAAAATATACATCGAGTTACACATCCATAGAAGGCCCAATAGTCTCAGACTTGAAACCTCGCTCTGATACCACTCTGTGGTGTGCCCGACCCTAAAAACAAGGCTAGATACATCACATAACCCTGGGCAAAGGCTGAGTCAAGGTAATGCAAACATATCCTTTCCTAAGGCACATGATATGTAAGATAAATATGTTGTACTTATAAACAATGAATGTTTATGAATAAAAGTACGATAATTGATCCTTCCAATATTCTTGTAATGGTTAAGTACAAATGTGTTAGGGTTAACCTTGAATCGGGAATGAGTCAAAGGTGGTTTAGGTCTAGCACATTGTTTTGGGCACATGGTTTCTTGTATCCCATGGTATTGGCCCAAGGTATTACATGTAAATAATCCTTTATAAGGCTCGAGGAGGCTCCATTGTAAAGTGGCCTAGAGGTGAGCGGGTTAGCTCACTTGGCCCAGTGGGTTGGTTTTGGCCATGTAATGAAGATCTTCATTGGTATTGGTTTTTCCCTACATGGGGTTTTCCAGGGTAAACTAATGTGTCACTTGTGGTTGCTTGTTATTCTTTTTATTTCTCTCGCAAGTTATTATTATAATGCTCGTAAAATCCTAATAATTGGTATTAAAGCTTAGGTGAGCTTGTGTTAAGGTAGAGAACTGCTACTAGCTACCTATGAATAAACAATTGAGCTATACGGGGGCCCGGCCTGAAGGTTTATGGGGGTTAAGGGGCGAGAGCTCCCGAGAAAAAAAAATTGGCCCCTTTTTTTTGGCACTGGGTTATGCTCGTTGATAGTGTTGGTGTAAGTGTGCAGAGCGCAAGGTTAGAGATCCCTCAAAAGCTATGGTCTGGAGTAACCGTAGTGGAAATATCATAGGCCATAGTTTTGACAAGGAGATAGATGACCACGGGAGCGTGATGGAGTCATATAATATAGATAGATCTGTTGTATTGAAGACAAAAATATGGTGTGGTGCTGAGCGTGTCTCTTAAAAGACACTCGTGTTCTACAAGAGTGTGAGATGTGCAACAGTCGTTTGGAGAAATGTTGTGAGAGACTACATATAGAGATCAAAGGCATCCAACATGACTCCCGTGAATGAACCCCAGGGATTTATTCATCCGTTATTTCACTGAAGCTATTAAGAGAGGAGTCGTGGTCGTCATCACTAGCAAAGATATAAACGCTGATGATGGCATTGGAATTCTCATCGGTCTTCCTCATATTTTCTTGGACAAGGCTGTCAAAGTTTTTTTGGACTGCTCAAAGGTTGAAGGTAGAGCGTGAAGGTGTTTATTTTCAGTTTAGAATTCAGTTTAGAATGGAGGACATGAACTTGTTGAGGAGCCATTATGAGTGGGATGTGTTCAATAACTCTCAAGGATGGCGTGGGAGGACTGTCACCGTAAGCAAAGGAGCCACCGTGTAAATATTGAAGGTCGTTGGACAACAAAAGACTGCCATGTCCAAGAATCCCGTGTGAAGAGATCCGGCATGAAGTGAACGAGAAGAAGGACGTCTAGCCACCAAAGAGGAGTTGTGGATATGAGCATTGCGAGGCACAGTAATGGGAGTGCCCTTGTTGTTGCTGCATGTGATGAATCAGTGGACACCTCTCCATACTAAGATTGTAGTGATTGTGTGGTGAATTGCAAACAAGCAATGAAGATGAGATTTGGCACACATATATGGTGGAGGCCGAGATTGAGAAAACATTGAAGTTTCAGGAAGATTGTTGCAGAGAAGAGAGGGTAGGTTAGAGGAGGTGTAAGATTGCAGAGATGGAGACTACAGATATTAAGACAATAGTCTGGGAAACATCCATGAGAAGTAGAGATCCTATAGAACGGAAGAGAAAACACCAAGCGAATAACCCTTAACAGATGTCGCGCCGCCGTTGTGGAAACCGTGACATGCAGAAGGCATTATTGTGAACTGTCATATGTAAAATTGCAATTTGTGTTCATTCGATAACCCAAAATCAGCATACGAATAAAGGAAATCAACAGCTCCATCATTATATTTTCAAAGAAAATGTAGCATGGAATGTCAATCAAAGTCCGTGGACATTAAAAGCACAACATGGTATATGTTTTGTTTTTTATGGCATGTTTATACTCACCAAAGGTGAAATAGTTTAGATGATGCACTATTGTTGTGTAGTCATCATGGGTATTTGCATAAGTGATAAAATCCCCTATATCCTTAGCAACTTTTTTTTTGAAAGGAGTTAATATTATATCAATTAAGGTAGTAGTTGTGGAATCGACAAAGGATTCATGTATGTGTATTTATTGGTTTGCATGAAATGATGGGTCATGGGTTGAACCATGGTTAAAGGCAATTCGAAAAGCATTGTAAAAGTTCAGTATTGTAAAAGGTACATAGAAATGCATATAATTATAAAGAAGTACATGATAAGAGGAAGAAGCACATGGAAGTGGATCAAGAAGATGAGCATGGAAAAGAGAGAGGATGAAGCACTGAATGGTGATGGTGTAGTCACCATGAAGACACATGAAAAATAATTAATGGAGCAATTTGCATGTAAAAGGGCATATGGTTGTAAGACCTGGTAAGACATGTATACCCCTGGTAACTCACCGGTAAAGTTAGAAAATAGGCCTAGGTGATAGGGGGTGTATGTGAGATCCCCAAGTCAGGCTTAAAGGGGGGATTGTTAGGGTTAACCTTGAATCGAGAATGAGTCAAAGGTGGTTTACGTCTAGCACATCATTTTGGGCACATGGTTTCTTTTAGCCCATGGTATTAGCCCAAGGTATTACGTGTAAAGAATCCTTTATAAGGCTTGAAGAGGCTCCATTTTAAAATGGCCTAGAGCTGAGCGGGTTAGCTCACTTGGCCGGTTTTGGACATGTAATGAAGATTTTCATTGGTGCTGGTTTTTCCCTACATGGATTTTTCCACGGTAAACTAATGTGTCATTTGTGGTTGCTTGTTATTCATTTTATTTCTCTTGCAAGTTATAATTACAATGCTCGTAAAAGCCTAATACAAACATTTAGCTCATGTGCTTGATAGTAGTTGTTGGATTGCAATGCTATTGAAAACATGTAAGTAAGTATTCAATTGTAGACATTTGTGAATGCTCAATTATTATTGTTATCATCCCATTTGCCTTTCACTTTTCTTTCATATGAGGATGTATTACTAATTCGATTATGTGTGTGCTGATTTGTGTGGTTGGATAGTGAGTATTGACAACACAACCACATAAACCATAAGAGACACAGAGACACATATTGCCATTTGTAGCTGTCAAAATAGATCCCATGGTTGTCCCCTACAGCCATGAATCACTAGTAAAAATAAGATTCATGGCTTCCCCTCCCCTTCGGCCATCAATCACTAATACAAATTAGATTTTATGGCTGTCATTTACATCCATCTAAACACATTACAAATCATAAATGATAACTGTCCTCTATAGCCATCTAACCATGAGAGAAATAAGAAATGATGGCTTCCATCTACATCCATATAGCCATGAGAGAATAGAGAAGATAAAGAAGACAAATAAGGTTCATCACAAGTTAGGTTTTACAGAGCACGAAGGTCACCAGTCCAGCATTCAACTATTAACATAATAATCCATATAACATAGATAAGCACGAGGACTGTCCATCCTGCATTCAACTGCTAACATAACATCCATAAACATAAACATATATTAAGTTAGCCTCCACGACACATATGCATAATAAAATACAATGAATAAGGATATAACCAAATACTTATCTCAAGATGCGCAACTGGATTCAACATGATCATGCTTCTCCCAGCCATAGACATGCCATGCTCATGCATCTCTTAGCGTGACAGTCGCGCTCGAGCCCAGGACATGGTTCCACACGTAGAGGTACTCTCAACTAGAGTAGTCGCAACTCATTCCCTCACCATCTACTTTCCTTTCGTCTACACTACCTAGTGAGTTGTGACTACCCGCGCTCACCATGGCCCTTCGGATATCACCACCCTCACCCAATACGTGCTAGACTAGGGACAAGTAATGATCCGCGAGGAAACAAAGGTAAACAACCATAAACTCTCTGGTAACATCACTGTCCAACACATAACACAAAAGTCACAATGAGCTCCACCCAACAAACTAGCTAACTAACTAGCACATCAATGAGATAACACATGTATATAAAGCTCAAGGAGGGCAATTCAAACCGAAGGAGACCAACTTGAATTAGTTTGAGGTGTGGTTAGGATTCATTGTGGAGACTCAACTCAAATTGGAGTAGTGTTGGCATAGTTTAGGAGATTCCCTTTCCCGTATTAGCACCATGAGGAGGAGTTACCAAAAACCAAGGAGTCAAGGCAAAATAGCACAAGGGGGGGGGGCATGAGGTGAAATAATGGATCCAATAGGGTCATAAATATCCCAGAAGCACAAAAATACAGATGAATAGAGGAGTGGGGCACACTTGTGGAGGTGGAGGCAAGAATCAAGGAAGTGGAAGCTAAAAACTAGCTTACAACTCATAGAAAGTAGGAAGAGGGCACTCTAGTGCAAGTGGGGCCTAGAAAAGGGCATCTTTCAACCGAGGAGGGCACATTCACCAAGAGGGACCCACCAAATCTCCAATAGGGGTGCATTTCTCAAGTGGGGCCCATCCAACCATGAATAAGGTGCAATAGTAACTCCAAGGTCCAAAATAATCAAGAATATGATCCAAAGTACAAAGTTTGGGCGACCAACGACTCCTAGTCCCCATTCCCCCTCACATGTGGAAACCATGTCCCCCCCATTCTCGTTTGTTGTCCATGTTGAGCCAATTAATTTATTATTAATAATAATGTCTCAAACCATTGTCTCGACACCTTGTGCCACAATAACAAAACAAAATAATAATTACATATGTCTGGGGTTACAAAAAACTGGGGTATTACATGCCATGGTTGTTAGTTCCTCTACCAAACCGATGTGCTAGAATTCTTATATTCAATAACTGTAAGTTTAGGGTGAAGTTTGGTCATGATAAGGCCAGCTCGAGCCTTTTGAAAAGTGCATAGGTTTCCAAGGGCCTTTCTCGATAACATGGTTGGCAATCAACATTTTTTTATAGATCTGGGTGAATTAGTAATTGGCCGAGATTACTTGGGCGAGGCCCAAGTGTAAATCTGATTGGCCGCCACTATAAACCTTAGGCTAGTGCTAATAACTTGAAAGCCAACACCTAGTAGGAAAATCATGACTTAACTGAAGGTTGAGATGTCACACCTGGGGGGCCTACCCTTCCAACCAAGCCATAACATGCCAACATGTCCTTTACAGGGATTGGACCTTGGTGGGGAGGGATTTAATTCCCTCCTTTTACCACTTGGGTTATGATCCTTGGATTGGTTTCCAATCAACATTAATGGGGAATGTGATGGGTCATTAACGACATCAAGACAATACCAAATCTCTTAACTCTCCAAGCATGTAGAGAAAACCCAAGTAGAGCATCGATGCCTCCATTGTATAATTTCCTAAACGTGCAACATTAATCTCCTTCCACTCTTCTCTCCATTTCCTTCATCCACATTTTACAATTAGTCTATCTACACTAAACCTTAATTAATCCCACACACCCTTAGCTCTCTTGCGATAAATTTTACCCTGCGTATTTGACTCTCGTCTACGTCTCCTTGGCTCATGCAATTATCCTATATATCGAGTAACATACAAATTGTCTGCAAGCTATACTTAGAATTTAAGGCCAAGGTTCCTTTCCTCGTCTAAATGCATGTTCTTCCTTAGTCGTTAAAGCCTTGTGAGAATGATTTGATCTGACATCATTTCATTGAAACTTGAATCGAATATTCATGCATTGTCTTACCCACGTCTTTGTGTATTAGATTAGGTTCATTTAAGTAGGAAACTCTCCCATATGGTGCCCCATTACTATCTTTGGAGCCATGTGGTTTAGCACGCCTCCCGTGCTTTCCAAAGGCCCTAGAAAATTAGATTACACTCAAATCAAACAATAAGTTATATTATAAATTGTCACTTGAATTTGTGTAAGAAAGAAAAAACCAAACTTTCTAGATAATCTCTTTCAAAACTAACCCTTCCTTATCTTAACACAATATATTTGGAGACTTTAAGTTTACCTAGGTAAGTAAAACCTTATAGGATCCACCTAACAATGTCAATGTAGGGCCTCACTTCATTGACTTAAGACTTTTCAAAGACTTTCATTCAACAAAGAGAGGCAATAATATCCATACAGTAAAAGGGAGATTATCTCTTATTTTTACTATTATCTCTATGCACCCCACCTACAAAGTACATACATAAATGACCAATTAAAGTAAGTTTTCATGAAGACAAATAAAAAATCTCGTGCTTTCTTAGGTTGGATAAATTCCCCAAATTCACAAGTAAAATTTGGAAATATCTCCGTAAGAAATCCCTTATTTCTACCATGTGCAAGTAAAGGATAGGTATGTGGTTGGTTATTTAAAAACAATTTCATAACTTAGTGACTTCATCTTACATGGGAGAGTAATTTTAGAAACTTGTGTTTTAAATTTGGCTGTAAAACATTGAATGATTGAATGGATAAAAGCAATATACATTTTATAATTTTACAATTTAGTTGAAAAATAAATTATATATATATAGATAAATAAAATTAATAAAATAAAACATTGAATGATTGAATGGATAAAAGCAATATACATTTCATAATTTTACAATTTAGTTGAAAAATAAATTATATATATATAGATAAATAAAATTAATAAAATAAAATATATTAAAAAAGCATCTATCATTGATTATATCTCATAAAAATAACAATTAAAAATAAATAAATATGAAACCAAAAAACCACTTATCCTCCCTATTCCAAGTATCGTGTTTGAATCAATCAATAGCTCGTTGTAAAGAAATAAAAGTTACCAAAACCAAATATATAGGAAATGCTTATTAATACTAATTTAAAAATGAATTATCATATATACGAAATTTTCTTTAACCGGTCAATCGGGATAAGGGGAAACCATTTCGAAATCACTGATTTCCCGCCACGGTTACCCGCCACCAATCTTAAATTTTATATCAAAAAACCAATACAAATACTGCCGAATGGATTCTGAGAAAAGCAGAAATGATCTTTCTCCAAAAAAACCAAAGATCTTTCATAATACATTGCAGGCAGGCAAGGAAGGATGGATATGGAAGCGCTGGGAAGGAAGCTGGGTCTCGCAGAGGACAAGATATCCATTAGAAAAGCGGAGGAGCTGAAGCGCCTTAGCAATGTTCATTTTGATTCCTCTACATTTGGCGTGGTATGACAACTCAAACAATCCTCTCAGGCTCATTGCAGTCCTTGTGTTTTGCATTATATTTTGTATATAGCAGGCAATGGGGCCTTGACTCATTGATTTTGTTCACAGGGAGAGGTCTGCAAATCTGTTCTCTGCTTTGAGCTAGCCACTACAAAGTAAATCTCTCAATCTTTCTTTATCAGAGCTTTTCTCTCTTCTGCTAAATACCTAACTAGGTTTCATATTCTTTCAGATTTATCAGTAAATACTCAATAGATTTATATGGGGTTCATTGCCTAGGATTGCTTATGTGTTTCTTATTTGTGATCGCACTGAGAAAAGAAAGGTTTTGGATTTGGGTGATCCATCAACACTTTGTATGTGTGTTTATGCATAACAATGCGTTGAATCTAGATTTTGCAAGCAACAACCCATCTAAGCCTGGATCTGATACGCATATTGAAGTTGTATTCTCTCCCCCAAATGGATTTTATATTGTGGCAATGGCAATGCAGTGCTCATTTGATTTACTCGAGGCCCATTGTTTTGTGCTGTAGACTGCAGATTCCTTTTGATAGACAGAAGGCCATTAAGCTCAGTGGCATGTCAGAGAAGGCCTACACAAGATCCTTGAATGCAATGCAGAATGCTCTAGGTGTCAGGTGATTGAAATTTTCCAAATATTTTATTTCTTGATTTCTGAATTTGTGCAATGCGGAATTCTTGATCCTGTGTTGGGTTTTCTTTTGTTAACTGGATCACAGGCCAAAACTAGACATCAGAGAACTGGGAATCCAGTTTGGATGTCTTAGATTGATCGGGGCTGCCCAAAGAGCAATTTCTTTGTAAGTTAAATATTCTATGAAGCACAAGCACTTCTGAAAGCCCAATTCCTTGGCGCGATCAGACTTTTGTTCTGTTATGGAATTCATGGCCTGATTACAAAACAATGCATACAAAATAATTAAAGGAGTTACACTACCCTCAATCTTAAACAGTATCCTCATATTTATTCGTGGTTTTGTTAAAGAGTCCTAATCAAGCATAAACCTTTCCAGATACAAGGAGAGATTTGTTGCTGCTTTGCCCGAGTCTCGGCGCTCAAGTGCTGATTTTAGTCGTCCTGTATTTACTGCAGTGGCATTTTACTTATGTGCAAGAAGGAACAAGGTTAAGATCATACACTCACATGAGATTTTTGAGTTCTTTGTAGTGAGGCAATTATTTACACATTGTTAAGATGTTCGAATTATTTGCCATGAATACTGGCAGTTGCCCTGCATTTCATTTTTTATACAACACTAGTTCACAGGGAGTAACACTTCACTGGATTATATTGGATGCAGCTAAAAGTGGACAGGACAAGATTGATTGAGATTTGTGGTACATCCGATTCAGAATTCTCAACTGTAAGACTCGTCACTGCAGCTCAAGTGATATGAAAAGCTTTTTCACAGCATCATGTATCTTTGTCTTAATGCCATTTCCTCTTCTGATATCTTCTATTTATTATGTATCAGGTTGCAGCATCCATGACTGACCTTTGCTTTGATGTTGTTGGAATTTCCAAAGAAAAGAAGGATCCAAAGTCTGTGAAGAATAATAGAGGTACGACGACATACGAAGATCTCTTTGCTTCCCATTTAGATATAGAAGAAAATAAACTCTTGAAACTGATTGTAGACATCGCCAAAATAATTACAATTCGTTCTAGATATTATAAAATTGATGCAGTTTTCAGTACATCAAATGCCTTTTTTCCCTGCCTATGCAAGTAGGTAAAGTGCATGAGATCTAGCTCCTACATTTACCTTCTTGCAACTTTTTCCTTAAGCAATCGGGTGAGCTCTACAGTGTATAGAGCTATAGGATTTAACAGCAAAAAGATATCAATTCTAGTCTTTCTTTTGGAAAAATCTAAATGTTTTGGCACATCCCTTTTGCTGCAAGCACTGAAGAGTAACTGTCTTGACAACCTAACAGACGCTCCAGCCAGATTTGTGGCAGCAGCAAGGCTCCCTAGAATAAATAGTATGCCGGGAAGTTTGAAAAAATGTTGATGGGGGTCTTTCTTCTGAAATGATCACAATGTGCACTTCTTATAGGCGATCCATATGGCTGTCACTGATAATTTTGGATATAGATACTGGCCTTCACATCCTTGAATGCCTAATACGCATTTTTCTTAAACACGAGCGATTTGATAACTGACATTAATGTCGAATTTTGCAATCTTTATCACAATAATGTACTGTAACATGACTTTTATTACCACAATTACGGTATATTGACTGAATTTCATCAGGGAAGCTACTTCTTGTGGTTTCCTGTCCTGATATGAATAGTCTATTAGCCGTGTATCCGATTAGTTCCCCTTCTGGGCTTGAAATTTTTTGGGGCTTCATGCATACCTACTGTGTTCTATAATCGTTTACTTGTGACATCACAAATGGGTACACACAATCCTTTATAATTTTTCTTTCCTGTCAATGAGGGCTTGGTTTGATGGTTAAGTGGGAGTGGTGACATTACCCACCTCAGTTCAAATCTCCCATAAGCATTTTTTGCCCCTTGTGGACTGTCTTCCAGATGGAGGAGAGGCACGTTTGCTGCAGTGTAATAAGAGGCTGTCCATTATGTATTTATTTGTGATTTTCCTTTCATATTAGATTTAATTTTGTACTTGAGGCAATTTTGCAGAGCTTTTAGATGCATTGCCGAGCAAAAGAAGAACTTAATTTTGTACCTGAGTGATTTGAGTTTGGTTTGCAGAGCTTTTAGATGCATTGCCAAGCAAAAGAAGGCACGAAGATGATGGAGAATCTGATAGTTGCAGCGAGTCAATTGATGATGAAGATGGACTAGAGGTAGATTTTGTAGAGGACTTTTTTTCCCTTCCCACTGTTTTTATCTAAATCTTGTCAGATGCTATTATTAAGTTATTGATGTATCATTGGTGCTCATGCAATTAACATACATGGCTACAAAATTGCAGCATGTATGCAATGACCTTTGCAATATGGAAATTTTATAAGCAGATGGTCAGGGATTGTGTCAATTCATTTGCTTTGCTAACATAACAATGTATTTTGAACCCTTGCAGGTGCCTGGATTGAAGAGACCCAAGAAAATGCCGAAACATGCTTATGAGGAATGGAAATCTTCAGTCCTTGCATCAAATGAAACATTTAAAGCCACAGGTGAAGCTTGATTCATAATGCACTGATGGTTAATTTGGAAAAGCCTATTATCTTCAAGGTTGATGATATATATTGGTTTATATGTGCAGGACTTGAAAAGAAAACAAAGCAAATGCAGCTGAGTTTTGTAAAGAAGCCCTCACAGACTGTACCTCTTGAAGGCTCATAGTAACGATGGCAATCCTGACTGATTTTATGTAATGGGTGCTTGATTGGTTTATCAAATTATGTAATCCAAATATCATATGATTTGGATTATAAAGTGATGGTTATCCTCACTAACTAATATCGAATAGCAATTAGATTCAAAGAAATGCATCTGAAGATTTATTTTACAGGAAAAAAATGATTAAAGTATAATGTGTCTGAAATAGGTGCCAGACAAATTCTGTTTCATCTAAAGGAATCTAGATTGAGATATCTGATTTTAAGGAATGTATTATGATGACTTTATAGGTAGTTATTTAGTTTCACATTAATTTTCTACAACAAAGTTTATAAATCCAAATATGCAAGTTCCTATACATTTTTCGCCTTTTGAAGCAAAATTTAGAAGCTAATATTCAACTCGTGAACTGGAATTGTGCATAATTTTTGTGTTAACAGTGTATAAGCTCCTGTTCCAATGCATTTTGGTTGAATG
This sequence comes from Larix kaempferi, assembly GCA_027924585.1. Classification (NCBI taxonomy): domain Eukaryota; kingdom Viridiplantae; phylum Streptophyta; class Pinopsida; order Pinales; family Pinaceae; genus Larix; species Larix kaempferi. The sequence goes on along the minus strand of BSBM01000579.1, from coordinate 6,381,303 downwards.
CTTCAATCATTGTTGCGGAGTTGTTGCAAGATGATAGAGTGCAGTAACTTTTATCATCTTGCAGCAATTTATAGATGATGATTGAAGTTTGTTTACTTGATTTTCAACTTAAAACATTAATAACAAATTTCAACTATATTCTTTAGTTTACAATAATGTAATAACTTACACAAATAAAAAGGGAAGGGCCAATTTAAATTTTGAGAGGGCATAAGGGATACTTTAATAACTTACACAAATAAAAAGGGAAGGGGCCATTTAAATTTTGAGAGGGTACAAGGGATATTTTAATTATGAGGTTGTACAGTTTTGGATCTTGTTTCACTATATGTTGGTTAGTTATATGTTTCCCATGCCACGATTATTTAAAAAAAGGGTTTTATATTCTTTTGGAATCTAGGCCTTTTTTGCATTAGATCTTGCACATGGGTATTCATATATCCATGAACATTTCATAGTAAAAAGTTTTTTGTATGTCGATAGATAGTCTCAAAAAATAATGTTATTATGGATGGGCATTGCTACATGATAGAAGATAAATGTAAGACACTTGTGCCTCATGAACAATATGGTTCAGACTTAATAAAATTTTGGACTGTGATATTTTTGTGGGGAAAAATAAAATGTCTTGTGTTATAGATATATCTCACTTTCTGCATTATGATGCTTCAAGAATCATGCACATAGTCTCGTGCAATGCAATGTGATGGTTTTGGGATCTTTGACATATGTGCATTGTGGCATACCATGACTTTGAAAGATATAATTTTGGTTTTAAATGCCTCTTTATAGATATATCTCACTTTATGCATTATGATGCTTCAAGAAGTTTCATGCACATAGTCTCGTGCATGCAATGTGATGGTTTTGAGATCTTTGACATATGTGCATTGTGACATACCATGACTTTGAAAGATATAATTTTGGTTTTAAATGCCTCTTGACAACATTTCATTGAATGTTACACATTTGACGATGGCCCTTGGCATTGAATGTTATAATGTTGCAAATGGGTGTCATTTGGATTTGTTAGTTGTTTTGTTTTATGCTCCAAAGTGCCATTAGAGATGGTTTTCCACCTAGTGCATGCCACCTTGGATGTCATTGTACTATGTTTAGATGACATTTAATTTGATTGTGAAGGGTTTTGTTGAGGGTTTATATTGATTGTTCATTTGGCTTTTGGAGAGTTTCACCACCCTTTGTGCCATAGCTACTCCTTTCACTACATTTTGGTCTCCATTTTGACCTCTTCATGCCCCTACAATTGATAATTGACCCTAATGATAGTAAGTCTTAGTTTAAGTATCGATTTTGCTCTTTAAATCACCATTGTTGGTTTCCTAAATATTGATAGAGCTAAAGAAAAGGTTGTTGAACAAGGATTTATTGGGGGTTGCATGCTATAGAAAGTTTTGAAAGCTTAACACCTTGGTTGTTAGATGAGTTTTTTTAGTAGGGGTTCTCGAAGGGGACCTAGATGAAGTCACCACATTATGCGGAATGAAGGAAACATAAAGAAAATAAGGTTTTTAGTGCATTTTGATGTTGACTTTGAGAAAATTAGTTAGTTGGTTCAAACATGGCATTTGTTTTTGGGTGGACAAGATCCTTGTAGCCTTTGGTGCCTACTCTCACACCTTTGCAAGCATTGTAGAAGAACTCCATGTATCCTTCCAAAATGTAAATGATGATTGGGGTGAAAACCCTTGCTAGCCTTACTTAGGAAACGTTGGGTGGAGTGTGCTTGAACTTGAACACCAAAACCCCATGGTTCAATCTACTATTGCCTCAATGAATTGTTTTGCACATTTGAAAAGCCATGCAAATCTCGAGTCTCCCTTGTTTGAAAATCTTCATAATGGCAAAGAAAAACAACCTATTCTTGATATATCATCTTTGAGGGTTGAAAAACTACAACCAATGCATCTTACAATTGTCCACTCAAAGGCGAATGCTGCTCATACAAAAGTAAGCAACAAGGGTGATATTACCCATTTGGATTTGTTTCTTAAAATTGTCTTGTTGAAAATATGATGTTTTAAGGATATTGTGTTATGGATTAAGTTTATCTACTTTACTAGGTACCATGTTTTTGATATGGTAATTAACAATTGGCCATGGTTTTGTAAATGATTACATTTTTGGATTGGTATATGTGGCATATGTTGGGTTAATTTTATTCTACTTAGCATTGCATTTTGGCATAAAAGTGAACAATTACCATCTGGTGTATGGCTTAATTTTGGACTTGATATGAATACTATGTTTAAGTTGATTTACTTTTTGAATGGGCTTTTATTTGAATATTATAGCTACAGTTTTGATAGCATATGGATGCAATAATCCATGTGCTTGTATTCGAACTTGCATGTGTGGCTTATTTGAGATATTTTATTTTTGGGAGTCACGAGTGGAAATATATTTGGGTTGAAAGGGATGTGTTTATTGCATTATTGATATTTTGTGTGAGCATATAGGGATGTATGTGGCAAAGTTAAAAAGTTTTTGCATGAAAATGATAATGGGAAGCATAAGGTTGTGTGAGCCTTGGGATTTCACCCGTCTTGATGGTTGGTCAAATGTTGACTTATGATGATGATGTGAGATGGCCCCCTCCTTTTTCTCTGTTTACCTCATGTTTTTTATGTTGTTTGCTTATTAATTGTGTTACTTTATGTACTAACAAAATTTTAAAAGTACATTTTTAAATAAAAGGGAAAAATGAAATAAGATGAAAAGAGTATTATCACAAACTTTAGTTTGTTATTGATTAACTAATAAGCTAGTTGTAATAGATAATTGCGTAAGAAGCATAAAAAGAGAAGAGGCTACCCAAAGGGATCATCATTGTGTTGAGAGAGAAAGGGTATGTTAGAGCTTGAGAAGTAAATTTTTTTGTTTTTTTCATTTTCATTCCGCACTTGGTTTTTCTATAAGCTTTGACTTTGTTTGTTGATAATAGGGAAAGTTTGTAAAGTAGTAGATGATGATGAAGTAAGGTTATATTTTGCTTTTTTAAAGAGGTACTTTGATGATCTTTGCATGTTTGCTATATTAGAAATTCCCCACCTTGTGTTGGTGCTAATTGGTGAGATGATATGTAGAATATGTTGGGTCTATACATCGACAGTTTTGAGCAGGTTTGCAATTTAATTTAATTTAATTTATTATCAAGCATAAATTCACTACACTTGGGTCGTATCAACACAAACCAATCGACAAACTGTTTCACATGTGATTACCCTCACTCACAATATGCAACAATAAACTATGTTTTTCAACTTTTCATCCTCTACCATGTTCACGTTACATTGGCATTACATCCTATTTATAGGTGAAATGCAACTAATTGCTCATTAATGGTGGTCCATAACCTCCTAATCAAATCTGGTTATTTTGCTTTGACCTGTCAACTGTAGTTGAATTTGTTGAGCTTCCAGTCGTCCAAGTGTTAGTCAAATTTATGCTTTCGTCAACTTTTGTCAACCAAGTGGTTTTCCTTTCAACCAAACAACTAATCCAATTGATTGGTCAACTAGAGCATTCACCGTCTGTCGCCTTCAACTACAATCGATAAATGCTAGTCAACTATTGAATTTTCCAGTTGATCTCATGCAAAGAATATAACACTCCCAACATTCTCCCACTTGCTGTATTCTTTGCATAAATAGGAGATTTAGAACTTTTGGTTCACAGGGTTGACAAACTCATAGTTTCCCTGCACCATGAAATTAGTTTGGTGCTTATTGACTTGGTCAATGAGTTTGCAACATTCTTCATCGTGTCAACCTTTTCCAGTAACACTTCTTGGTTCTCCACCATATCCTTCACAAAATGGTATTGAACATCAATATGTTTTGTCTTTGAATGATATGTTGGATTCTTTGCCAGGAAGATTGCACTTTGACTGTCACAATCAAACCTAACAACGTGATGCTTGAACCCAACATCCAAACACAACCCATGTAACCAAACACCTTCTTTGCATGCATGAGTAATTGCCATGTATTTAGCCTCAATAGTCAACAGTGCAACGATTTGGACCGTCGAACAACTTAAGCACATATCCACTAGTCGACTGTTTATTGTTGATGTCTCTGTCCCAGTTGGAATTGACAAAACCTTGTACATTGAATTCCTTGTTGCTCTTAAACTCTCCATAACAGATTGCTAAATCCGTTGTTCCACAGAGATATATGAAGACTCTCTTGACTGCGGTCTAGTGCTCTTTTTTAGGTTTCGTCATGTACTTGCTCAATACTCCCACTACATGGGAAATATTGGGTCACGTACATACCATTGCATACATCGGAATACCTACAACACTTGCATAGGGCACACATACCATGTACTCATTTTCTTCTTTAGTCTCTGGACATTGTTTAGCAAATAAGTTAACTCCGATGAGAATAGGCACCTTGCTTGGTCGAATTTCTTGCATGTTGAAACATTTCAGGATTGTCTCAACGTATTTCCTTTGACTTAACCATAGTCTTATGCCTACTCGATCTTGGTTGATTTTAGTTCAAGAATGAAATTTGCTGCTTCGAGATCCTTCATGTCAAACTTAGAGGATAGCTGCATTTTCATCTCTTTTATCATATCCATGTTATTCTCGACCAATAACATGTCATCGACATACAAAGCCACTTATACAAAGTGATCTTCGATCTTTTTCAAATACACATAGTGATTCGCCTGACCTCTCACAAATCCCAGTTGTTGGATATACTTATCGAACTTTTGATACCACATCTTGGGTGACTTCTTTAGAACGTAGAGAGACTTCTTCAGCTTACATACCAACTCGTTTTCTCCATCCATTGTAAAACCTTTATGCTGCTTCATCTAGATCTCTTCTCCAAGATCACCATGAAGAAATGTTGTTTTTTCATCCATCTGTTATATCTAAAGATCAAATGTTGCAGCTAAAGACATTAGTACCCTTATGGAAATTAGTTTAGCAACATGAGAGAAATTTTCACCAAAGTAGATCCCTTTGACTTGAGAATATCCTTTTGCTACTAGTTGAGCCTTTTATTTCTCGACTTGAACTGATGCATTCAAATTTTTCTCAAATACCCACTTACTATCGATGGGTTTACTTCCATTTGGTAACACGACTAGATCCCATCTTTCATTTTTCTTCAAGGACTCTATCTTCCTCCATGGCTCTTTTCCAAAGTTTACCCTTTGTCGAGTCGATTGTTTCTTGTATTGTCCTCGGATTGTCGTTTATGGCAGATAATGCAAAAGCAAAGCGAAAGTCAGGTGGATTGTACCTTTCTGGTTGTTGTTGTGCTTGACCATACCTCCTCACATCTAGAGTTTGTTGTTCCACCTCGTCGTAGGATTTAGTCATCTCTCTCGAATGCAAAATTTTTGTTATATTTTATAGTTCGAGAGGTATTCTACATAGGATTGGTGTCTAGGCATCTAGAAAGGACCTAAGAGACTTTGCTAGACATAAAATTTAGTGTTATAAAGTTAATGTGGCTTTTTATTAAATTGGTGAGTGAAAATGATTTTAAATTCATTTAGTGTGATTTGTCTCATCCTTTAACTTTGAAGAGACCAAGTCATTCGAAAGATGAAGAGACAAAGTCACTTGGAAGATGAAGTGACAAAGTCATTCTCTCATTTAATAAAAAGAATTCTAGGAAGTTTAGACATATTTGTGAGAGAGAGGTTTGGAGAGCCAAAGAGAGAAAAAGTTTGTAGCAAGGAGGGAGGGCACTAATCTTAGCAAGAGTGTGGGCACGAGTTCCAAAGAGAACAACCAACATTTATCATAGCAGAGAGGAGGTCGTACAAGGTGCGATTTTCAATGTAGCCATACAACTAGGAGGTACAATGTATTGGGAATTGTTTTTGAGGTAGACAAGAGCTGTTATATTCAGAAGACACAAGACATATAGGTTGTACTATTAGTCGGGCACCAAAATTGAGGAGGTCGTACAGGCCACACTGTTGTTTGGGCACGATTTTCGAGGTTTGTTGTTGAAAGTACAGACCCTACAGGTGCACTGATGCTGAGTTGTATTACTGTAAATTTCCAGTTTCTCTATGGGCTGATTACTAATAAAATTTCTCTTGTAATTGGTTTTCCCTTTGGGGTTTTTCTAGGGGCATTGTCCGAATATATTTGTGTCAAATGTGTATTTGAATACTTGTTCACTCTCATAAAATACAATTGAATGTCTTTGGTTTAAATGCATTACTGTTGAAGTTTTATTGGACACATACATCAGAGTTTGGATAAGTGTTTGACGAAATCTCTACAAGAGTGAATCTAGTTTGTAGACGAAATTTCAACATGGTATCAGATCCGGGGCTCTGATTTTGAACAGAGAAACCAATATTTGACACAGAGGGAAGCAAGGGAATTGCTGAGATTTTTCACCTAGCAGATTTGGGCTTGTTTTTGGTTGGTCAGTAAAAATGTCTGTGACTTTTGGCTTGCGGATTGAGGACAAGCTTGAGGGTGCATCAAACTTCATTCTATGGAAGGAGAGGGTCACTTTTTTGTTGGAGGAATTTGAGTTATGGAGTATAATCAAGAAAATTGTCACGATTCCCACTGATCCTATTATTTTGGATGAATATTAGAAGAAGAATGTGAAGGTAAAACATATTCTTCTTGATGCAGTGAAGACCACTTGGTACCTCATTTGACTGGTAAGAAGAATGCCTTTGACACGTGGGCATCTTTGATAAAGATGTTTCAAAGTGATAATCAAAACTAGAAAATGATTTTGAGGGAGAAGTTAAGGAACACTAAGATGGCCAAGATTGAAAACATCACATCATATATTACCCGAATTTCACAAGTACGTGATGAGTTGGGTGGTGTTGGTGAGAAAGTGGAAGAAGCAGAGTTGGCTTGAACTTCCTTGAATGGTTTCTCACAACCATGGTAGGACTTTGTGCGTGCAGTTGTTTCTAGAGAGAACATGCCTACATGGACTAGACTTTGGGACGATTTCATATAGGAGGAGCTAAGACTTATCTCCATCCACACATGCCAATAGCATGGGGATGACAAGAAGAATGTTGATTTTACAGGGAAGAGAAAGCAGAGGCCCAAGAAAGGCCGAGGTGGTGGGTCTAGCTTGATAGGTGAGTAGAAAAAGGACATGAGAAAGGTTAAATGCTTTGCTTGTCACAAGACTGGCCATTATGCGAGTCAACGTCCAAACAAAAAGAAGAAGGGAAAGGATGATACAGAGACAACAACATCAACTGAGATTGAGGACTTTGCCAAGAAGTTTGAGAAGTAATTTTCTCTAGTCTCTTGTCTTTCAGGCAGTGGTAGTGTAAGCTGGTTTGAGGATATTGGAGCATGGGTTGTGGTCAGTGGTTCATCTCGCCATATGATGGAAATGAGGTTGGTGTTCCTTAGTGTTTCAGAGATAAACTAAAACTACCACATGGGTTGTGGTACTAGTACCATGCATGCAGTGAAGGGGCTTGGGTATGTGAGATTCCAACTAGAGTCAGGAGGATCTCTAGAGGTGGTTGAGGTGTTATTTGTTCTAGAGCTAAAGGTAAAATTTCTCTCTATTTCAGATTTGGAGGATGAGGAATATAACGTGATGTTATAGCATGGATAGGTACTTATATATCCATAGGGAGATACCCTGGACACACTAGCAGTGCTTGGTTTCAGACATGGAAGATCATACAAGTTGTTGGGACAGCCTGTGGTTGAGTCCAAGGGGATAATGGATTTAGGGTTTGTGCCAATATCAAGGAAAATTTGTTGTGTGGGTTCTTCCAGTATCGTCAGGATACTGAGCTGGTACGAGATGGTTCAGTTGGATGCTCAGGAGGCTGAGGAGCATGTTCTGCATTAGCTTATCTTTAGCACAGATTGCACTGCAGGTGGCAGGGAAGCCTTCCAGTTTAGAGGGGGCAACTACAACAACAGATGGAGTGATAGGGTTGGAGACATATCTAGGTGGAGGATTTGAAAGTACCTCCCTCTCTAAGATAGTGTTATATTTTATAGCTTAGGATGTCTCCTACATAGGCTTGGTATCTAGGCATGTAGAAAGGGCCTAAGTGACTTTCCTAGACAATAAATTTAGTGTTATAAATTTAATGTGACTTTTTATTAAATTGGTGAGTGAAAATGATTTTTAAATTCATTTAGTGTAATTTGTCTCATACTTTGACTTTGAAGAGACTAAGTCATTTGGAAGATGAAGTGACAAATTCACTTGGAAGATAGTTTAGACAAAGTAATTCTCTCATTTAATAAAAAGAGAATTATATGAGAGTTTAGACACATTTGTGAGAGAAAGTTTTGGAGGGACATAGAGATAAAAGGAGAGAACAATTTTGTGTCAAGGAGGAAGAGCGCTAATCTCAGTAAGAGTGCGGGCACAAGTTCCAAAGAGAACAACCAACATTTATTGCAGTAGAGAGGAGGCCATACTAGGCATGATATTCAAGGCAATTGTGCAGTTGGGAGGTACATTGTATTGGGAACTATTTTTGAGGTAGAAAAGGGGTGTTATAGTCATAAGACATAGGCCGTATAGGTCGTACCATTAGCTAGGAATTGAAATCGAGGAGGTTGTACATGCCACACTGTTGTTTGGGCACAATTTTCAAGGTTTGCTGCTGAAAGTACAAACCGTACAGGTGCATTTATGTTGAATTGTATTGCTGTAAATTTCCAGTTTCTCTGTGGGATGATTATTAATAAAATTTATATTGTGAATGGTTTTCGCTTTGGGGTTTTTCCAGGGGCATTGCCCGAATATCTTTGTGTCAAATGTGTATTTGAATACTTGTTCACTGTTCATTTATTTCCACTACAAAGTTCTTAGTCATTTGTATTTCTACTCATAAAGTATACTTGAATGTCTTTGGTTTAAATGCATTACTGTTGAAGTTTTATTGGAGACAAAAATTAGAGTTTTTCTAAGGGTTTGATGAAATACCTACAAGAGTGAATCTAGTTTGTAGGTGAAATTTCAACACTTTCATCGTTCATTTCAAAGTCTTGCTTTTCTAGTGCCTTTTCTCTTTCGACCTCTTCAATCCTGGAAGTGCCTAACTTCCCTGAAGATCACATCTCCACTATAAAATTCCTTCATAGTCACTGGGTACCACAACTTCTATCCTTTCATTCCATCCTTGTACCCGATGAAAATGCACTTCTCTAATTTACAATCGAGTTTAATTTTTTTCTCCTTTGGGACGTGCACAAAGAACTCACACCCAAACAATTTGAGATGTATTTTTCCCATCCCACGCCTCATATGGATTCTTGTAAACTAGATCCATCGACGATGACCTATTCACCAAGTAACATGCCGTGTCGACTTCCTCTGCCCAAAATTTGAGTGCGGTGCCTGCACCATTGAGGATGCTCCTTGCTTTCTCCCTTAGCGTCCTATTCATTCTTTTAGCAACTCCATTCTATTGAGGCGTATATGGAGTTGTGTTTTGTCGAGCTATACTGTTCTGTCTACAGAACTGGTCGAATGATTTTCCATAGGAATATTCTCCGTTGTCAGTTCTCAACACCTTGATCCTTTTACCAGCCTGATTTTCCACAATAAATTTTAACTCTTGAAACTTTACAAATATCTCATATATCTTCCTCATAAAATACAACCATGTCATTATGGAGAAATCATGTATGAAAGAAACACAATACTGAGATCCTCCTAGTGAAGGGACCGAGACTGGTGCAAACACATTACTATGTATTAACTCCAATATTTCTTTAGCTCTAGTAGCACCAAATGAAAACCTTACATGACTATGTTTTCCATAAATACAATGTTCAAATAACTCAATTCATTTAGGACATTCAAGGAGACCTTCGGCCATACCTTTGCTATGCATAACACGAAGACATTTCTCACCTATGTGTCCCATTCGCTGATGCCAAAACATGGTCGAGTCAACTAGATTGTTAGGTTTTCATCATTTAATTCAATATGATCTAGGATCTTAACTGAGAGAACAACATGTGCAACATATCAAACACAAGAAACAAGAGACACAAAGCATTTCACGGGGAAAAACCAAGAAGGTGAAAAACCCCGTAACTTCCTTAGAGATAGAATAAGCACCAATACAAAGATCACCAAGATGAAACCCCAAAAGGTAGATGTCTTCAGCAACTACTCCTCCTCCACTTGTGCGCACTCCTCTCTCTCAACTATGCGAGTTGGATGTGTGAGTGAATGAATAAATAGAGGTGCTCCTCTTTATTTATACTTTACCTTTACTTGCCTTTTACCATAACCGGGCCGACCTCCCTTAGGAGAGTCTAATAACCCATTACCACTTGACACTGGGCTGACCCCACTAGGGGAGTCTAATAACCCATGAAAGGCACAACTACGGGGTCTAATGCTCCGTCATACATGGGAGGATGGACCTCAATGACTTTACATGACCCAAGTACAATAATGACTTCTCCAACCAGAGGAATAAACATCTCCGTTGGAGGTACAACAATAAAATAAAAATACAATATAAAATATACAAGTGAATACATTCCGAAGTTACAAATACATCAACACTCCCTCTTAACTAGGAAGGTATTCTCTTGACACAGGAATCAATAGATATAGGCACAAGTCTTCAATACTGGAGCTGGATCATCAACACTGGATAACTGGAGCATCATCGTCACTGCTGCTGTACTCGTCATCTCGATCACTGGTGCTATCTCTCAATTCTACTCGTCATAGGAAGTTCTACAGAGCCAACCCTTTTTCATGCTGGATGTAGGCCTAGCCTTCATGTAGGTCTTCAACATTTCTGCGAGCGGGCCATCCGGTGGAATCTCAGGACTGATTATGTGCATCTGCAAAACCTGAAAAGAGTATCCCAGGACTGATTACGTGCCAAGCACAACCTGCAAGATCTCCCAGGGTTGATTACATGTGAACAAGCAAAACCTCGAAAGAGCATCCCAGAACTGATTACATTCCAAGCACAACCTGCAAGATCTCCCAGGGCTGATTACATGCGAACAAGCAAAACCTCGAAAGAGCATCCAAAGATTGATTACGTGCCAAGCACAACTTGCAATATCTCTCAGGGATGATTACATGCGAACAAGAAAAACATCGAAAGAGCATCGCAGGACTGATTACGTGCCAAGCACAACCTGCAAGATCTCCCAGGGACCTATTACATGCGAACAAGCAAAAGCTCGAAAGAGCATCCCAGGATTGATTACGTGCCAAGCACAACCTGTAAGATCTCTTAGGGACCTATTACGTGCGAACAAGCAAAACCTCGAAAGAGCATCCCAGGACTGATTACGTGCCAAGCACAACCTGCAAGATCTCCTAGGGACCTATTACATGCGAACAAGAAAAACCTCGAAAGAGCATCCTAGGACTGATTACGTGCCAAGCACAACCTGCAAGATCTCCCAGGGACCTATTACATGCTACTGCACAACCTGCAAGATATCCATGGCCACGGAGCATCATATGGATGCTCATGACCATACGGATCATCATCATACAGAGCATCATACGGATGCTCATCACACAAAAATTACATCCATAGCCACGGGGAGGACCCGCCTGTCACCATGCTAGGAAGGGCTCCTGCATCTGTGTCTCGTCACTTCCTCTTGGAAGTATCTTTGATCTGAAGAACACCAATCCTCTCTCTGAAGTACTCGAACTTCACCTTGGCTAGTGGCTTGGTCAACACATCTTCTATCTGCTCGTTCGTCGCAACATACAGGAGCTTCATTGCTCCTCTCTGCACCATATCCCTGATATAGTGATACTTGATCTCGATATGCTTCGACTTGTCATGGAACACTGGGTTCTCAGACAACTTCACACAACTCTGGTTGTCAGAGAAGATACAAGTAGCATACAACTGGAGATCAAATAAATCTGACAGTAGCTACCTTAGCCATATTACCTCACAATTGGCTGAACAAGCTGCGACATACTCTGCTTCGATTGTACTCAGTGCTATGCAGAACTGCTTCCTGCTAAACCAAGATATCACCCTGATTCCATACTGAAGCAACACCTCGAAGTTCTCTTCCTATCTGCAGCACTTCCTGCCCAATCTGAATCAACATAACCCTCCAGGTTAAAACTTTGATTCGCATCATACTTGAGCCCATAATCAACTGTACCCTTCAGGTACCTCAAAATATGCTTTACAACAATCAAGTGAACATGTATAGGATCCATTAGGAACTCGCTCAATGTGTTCACAGCAAAGCAAATATCTGGTCTCGTGTTCGTTAGGTACATCAAGGACCTAATCATCTGACGAAACATTGTGGCATCAACCGAATCTGATGAAGCATCACTCAATAGCTTCAGGTTTGATGCCATAGGTGTGGCCATGGCCTTGCGGTCCATCATCCCAAAACGCTTCAGGATATCTACTGCATACTTCCCTTGTCTAAGGAAGATTCCATCTGCACTCTTCCACACCTCCATGCCTAGAAAGTAATGCATCATTCCCAAGTCCTTCATCTTGAACTCGACAGCAAGCTTCCTCTTCGTATCAACAATCAACCCAATCTCACCTGTCACAAATAGGTCATCTACATACAATAGGAGTATCAGTGGATTGCCTTCCTCAACCTTGTAGTAAAGGTTGGAATCCGCTTTACTCTTGGTAAAGCCCAAACTAGTCAGGAAGCTGTCTATCTTGCCGTACCATGTCCTAGGTGCTTGTTTCAAACCGTACAAGGCTTTCTTTAATTTGCACCTCCCTGTTATGTGTCTCAAATACGAGTAGCTGCTCCACATACACTTCCTCTTCGACTACACCATTCAAGAAAGCTGTCTTGACATCCATCTGGTGTATCTTCCACTTCATCACTGCAGCCAGAGCAAGTACTGTTCTGATGGAAGTGTATCTGGCTACAGGTGCAAAAGTTTTTTCATAATCTATCCCTTCTTTCTGGGAGAAGCCACGAGCCACAAATCTTGCCTTGTATTTTTCTATGCTACCATTTGCAGCATGCTTGATCTTGTAGATCCACTTGGAAGTCACAACATACTTCCCTTCTGGTCTCGGGACCGCATCTCAGACATCATTCTTCCTCAATCATGGCATCCTTCCATTACTGCATCCCTGATCTTGGGAACTTCAGATTCTTCAATAACTTCAATAGGTAGTTTTCTTGAACTTCGTCGCTGGAACAAATGTTGTTGTCCTTCTTTTGTAGGTGTTTGTACACGATCTTTCCTACAAGTCAAATTCAATTGCATGATTAGAAACATCTCATAGTTTTCATAACAAAATATTACACATAAGGACATATGTCATACAGTCATGCAATTATCTTAGCCAATGCTTCAATACAACATTTATCCATATCCTGTAACTTTCTAGATGCCTTCCATCCCTACCAGAACATTGTTAAGAGTGTGCACTACTCCCAACATGTCAGCAAAGAGGTTTCATTCTAGATAAGTAGAAATGGGATGTTGTACAGTACCATAGGCCACTTACCCATTACTTGCATATTAGTAGTATCTTGTTCATTAATGTAACTTTTCTAAAATGCATAATATTCATCCTAAATATAGGAACATAAGTCTGTACATGACTGAACAACATCATTTAAGTAACAAGAAATGAAAGTTAAAATTCTTATCTTTGTTTGGTTGTTGGGTGGACTCCCTCTCAATATTTGCTTCTTTGCAGGAGCTACTGGAGTCTCTAATAGTGTGTACCTTAACCAATGCTGAAAATGGATGAGAGGTTCTTCCATAGATTATTTGTTTTCCGGAGTCCAACTCTGCAGTAGCTTCTTCTACTCCTTTCATGTAAAAATTTATTACAATACAGATTCTTCATCACTTGAAGAATCTTCACTGTCTTCCCTGGTTCTCTTCCTTGGAGGTTCATCATCCTCTGCAGTGTGAGCATGATGTCTTCTCTTGTTCTTCTTCTTCTTGTGGGAGCTACTTTTGTTCTGAATTTTGTTCTGGGATAATCTCTGGAATAGTGTCCCTTCTCATCACAAGTATAACATTGAATGTGAGAAAGATCTCTCATGGATCCTCCAAAGTTCTCCTTCCGATTCTGGTGGTGGTATTTACCCTTCTTGTAATGAGGATGCTCCCTCTTGAGGTTATTCTTCTTGGTGTGTGCTGTGAGAGCCTGGTCTTCATTATCCATCCTTTCTTCTCGAGCTACAATTCGAGCTTCTTCATGTGAGCATTACAAGCTATTGAATGTGATGAGCTTCTTTCTAGCACAAATTCCTTGAATTAAGGAATCCCATGACCTAGGAAGACCAGTCAAGGTGGTCATCACAATTTCACCATTCTCTATATCTTCTCCCACAGCTTCAAGTTGTTCTTTTATCTGAGAGACCCTTGTAAAGTAGGACTGCATGGTCTCTGCATTTTGTATCTTGACATTCTTCAATTGATTCCTCAAAGTCATCTTCTGATTTATGTTCTTCCCTTCAAACATCTTGGTCAAGGAATCAAACATCTCCTTGGGTGTCTTTAGAGAAGACACATGTGGTATGAGATGGTCTTTGATAGAATCTGCAATGGTTCTCTTGGCCTTGACCAAGTTCTTCTTATGTAAGGCCTTAGCCTCATCTCCCTCTTGAACTGGAACTTCTTCACTTATGTAGGTGTCCAATTCATTCTCTTCTAGGATTAACCCAATCCTATACTTCCATGCTCGGAAGTTATCAGCCCCTTCAAGCTTATCCTCAAGCTTGGTGTGTTGAGACATATTTTAAAGAGTACTTCAAATGGAAATAGAAATTTTTTAGGTCTTACCACTTTGATTTGTTGAAATTGGATCTGGAGCTAGCTAGGGTTTGGCAGAGAAACCCTAAAAATCCAAACTTGGAATTTCAAACTTCTGTATGTATAGGGAGATGCATTTGACTGAGGCGAGAAAACTGGTGTGCTCAAATTTTGAAAAATCCAAAAATTGACCCCTCAAAATTGACTTGCAAATTTCGGATCTGCAACTTCTGTCAAAATCTGGTTTTCTGGTCCAAAACCGAACTCAGGTTTGATAGATCCTGGGGTTCTGCCCAACAAAAAAGTTTGATCTTAGTCTCTAAATTTTGATTTTTCTAAGGAGATCAATCCTATGCTGAGAGCAATCCAAAATTCCACTTCTGTCAAAAGCCCTAATTTCTCGCATCAATGACAAGCCAAAAATGAAAATGCTCAGCATCTAATTCTGTTTTAACAGAAAGATATGCCATATTTTTTCTGGTGCATATATGAAATTTCGGATCCTCAGGGTCTGAAAATTCGGTCTGTGGTAGAATGACTTGTCATCTTTCCAACCCCATAGATATGAGCTTCAATAGATTCTCCATGAGAGAGATATGCTAAGTGTCGCAACATAACCTGTTTATGTGATGAAACAACATAGCAAACTTGTACGGAGTGCCACGTGTCACTGTTTCAACTTCAACCTCTCAAAATTAGACCTGTGAAACTACAGTCCATTCCCTAACTATCGCTTTTTACGGAATTCCATTTGGAGCTTCCTAGCCCAAGATATGACCTTTGTGCCTAGGTCACCTGTTTAGGGATACATTCTGGAAGAGGTAGAAACCCTAACTTGTACGGATCATATCTCACAAAGTACAACGAATCTGAGGCTGAAATTTTTACATAGGGTACATCCGTGTCTAATATTTGGCCTGTAAATAATTCAGATCTTGAACCTTATCCAAAACAGATTTATAGCGAAAGTTCCACGATGACTAGTTTTTACCATACCAAGCCCTAGCTTCCAATTTGTCGCAAGTGCAACAAGTGTCGTAAATGCCATACAATGCCTTCCTTCAGGATAGCTCTGATACCATGTTAGTTTTTCATCATTTAATTCAATATGATCTAGGATCTTAACTGAGAGAACAACATGTACAA
Organism: Larix kaempferi; assembly: GCA_027924585.1. NCBI lineage: Eukaryota > Viridiplantae > Streptophyta > Pinopsida > Pinales > Pinaceae > Larix > Larix kaempferi. Next base: position 6,365,410 of record BSBM01000579.1, on the reverse strand, counting down.
CATATCAAATACAAGAGACAAGAGACACAAAGCATTTACCGGGGAAAACCAAGAAGGTGAAAACCCCCGCAACTTCCTTAGAGATAGAATAAGCACCAATACAAAGATCACCAAGATGAAACCCCAAAAGATAGATGTCTTCAGCAACTACTCCTCCTCCACTTATGCGCACTCCTCTCTCTCAACTATGTGAGTTGGATGTGTGAGTGAATGAATAAATAAAGAGGTACTCCTCTCTATTCATACTTTACCTTTACTTGCCTTTTACCCTGACTGGGCCGACCTCCCTTAGGAGAGTCTAACAACCCATTACCACTTGACACTAGGCTGACCCCACTAGGGGAGTCTAATAACCCATGAAAGACACAATTCCGGGGTCTAATGCTTCGTCATACATGGGAGGATGGACCTCAATGACTTTACATGACCCAAGTACAATAATGACTTCTCCGACCGGAGGAATAAACATCTCCGTCGGAGGTACAACAATAAAATACAAATACAATATAAAATATACAAGTCAATACATTCCGAAGTTACAAATACATCAACATAGACAAGCATTTGTCCCATTGGACTTAGGACATACTACATTAGCATTTTCGTTGATGTCTATTCTACCCAATAATTTATACAAGGTTCTAAGCTGAACTCCTCTCATTAGAACCATTTCTCCTTGTACCATTTTACATGTGTCTTTCCCAAATATAGACTTTACATTTGCATCATCCATCTTTCTTACTGAGATTAGTTTTCATGCCAAACCTGGGATATGCAGCACTCTTGGAAGTGTTCCCGAGGCTTCCATATTTCAACTTCAGTCGAACCTTTCCTCATCCAACTATCTTGGTTGGTGAGTCATCTCCAAATAGGACATCACCACCATCGATCTTCTCATACTCACAAAACCACTCTCTGTGCGGTGTCATATGATATGACGCATCAGAGTCGATCAATCACAAATCATGATCCGAATCGATAATTGTGGAGGCCAAATGAAAATCACCTTTCTCTCATTCATAGACTTTCCATCAATTGACTAAATTTCCCCAGTCACTTTACTTTTCTCGACTTCAGTCAATTTACAGTTCTATCGAAGATTCCCTAATTTTGCACATCGTCAACAAGTCTTCACTGTCAGACTAGGGGATCTCGTCTTAGATCTACCCCTTGACTTCGATATCCTACCAGAGGCTTTGCCTTTTCCTTTGTCTACCGGTCGACCTCATACCCATAGGGTGTCGTGTGTCGATCCTTCCATGTTCTTTCATCTCATCTCTTCATACAACAAAGATCCGACCACATTGTCAATATTTAATGTGGTATTATTGTGGGATAGCCATGACTAGGCTATCCCACGAATCTGGAAATGAACATAGTAGACTAATGCTTTTTTCCTGTTTGGTGATTTTCATATCACATACAACAACTGACTGATAATAGTTTTGAACTTGTTGAGGTTCTCTGTGAATGAGTCACCTTCTCCCATCCTCAAAAGGTACAACTTCTTCCTAAGAAAAAACTTGTTAACCATATATTTCGACCGGTACAAGTTTCCCAAATTTTCCCACAACTTCTTTGCAGTGTCTTCTTCTGAGACATTCAACAATACAAATTCTGCAAGACAAAGTCATATGGTGATCCTTTCCTTTCTATCAATAGTTTTCCAGACTTCCTGCGATATACTTGCTGGGTCAACTGCAATCCATTGTTCTTGATCTACAAGGAGATCTTCCATTTTAAGCTTCCAAAGTTCAAAATTTTGTCCATTGAACTTTTCAATCTCTACCCTTGACATGTTATCCATTCTAACTATAGATCAATGTTCTAGAAATCCCACTCAGTAGCCAGTGTTTACCTAGATCCAGGATCAATCCAAAACCCTCAGCAACAAAGGCGTCCCCCTGCATCCAAATATAGATTTGATACCAACTGTTGGGTCTATACATCGACAGTCTTGAGTAGGTTTCCAATTTGATTCATATAGTTAAATAGTTACTTAGACATTAAGTGAACAATGGCACACACAACACATCAATGCATAAAAAAGAGAATCACGCTGGAAAGCCCTTACTTGGGGAAAACTAGCAAACCAATTATCTCTCGGCTCATCTATTATCAAGCATAAATTCACTACAATGGGGTGGTACCGACATTGTGAAATTCTAAATCACGGCAGATCATGGAGATGAGTATACCTCACTGAGAAAGAATGAGTAGAAAATTTGAGTTACAGTGAAAATTGCAGTAAAAAAGATAAGACAATTGAACATGCATGAGAACTCAGATAGGAACAAAATAATGTCGCATGATCCAATGATCAATATAGTCAACAATGATGTTACAATGGAGAGAATTCAAATCACTTAGGATAATTCGAGTCTCAGTTTGTCTAGCATAGGAATTGCCACCACTGGAGTGCTCCGGAAGACCCAAACCCAACTCAACTGAACCTAAATTCAGTTAACTGAAGACACAATCAGTTAATTGACCAAGGAGGGTGCATTGAGTGAGTTTGTCATGCAAATCACTCAAAAAAGGGCGCATGTGCATCCTAGGTCCTGGTTACTAAGACCAAAGGTCACCCATACAATCAAATAAATGATGAAAATAAAATGACTGTCCATGAACCAAGTAAATGGGGAAAAACTCATGGGAACCCCCCTCGCAAAATAGGACAGTAGGGAGCTCAAACAACTTTCACACCAAGTAGATATATGAGATAAACAAATCTCTTCTAGGTGAAAAACTTAGTGAATATGTCTGCAATCATCTCCTCTGTAGGACAATAATGCAGTGAGATGGTCCTGTTGTGCACTATATCCCTGATGTAGTGCATGTGAACCTCAATATGTTTGGTCCTTTGCTTCTGAACCGAGTCACTAGAGATCCTGATGGCACTTTGATTATCACAAAAAAGGTCTATTCAAGGAGAAGTGAGAATGCCAAAAAATGTCAAGATCCCATTCAACCAAACTTCCCGGATAACTGCATTCACAACCCCTTTGTACTCTGCCTATGCTGAAGAAAGTGAGAATGTTGCTTGCTTCTTGCTTGACCAGTAGATTGGTCCTGATCCCAACATGAATATGTGCCCTGAATTAGATTTCCTATCAGTATTGTCTCTAGCCCATTTTGAATCAGTAAAACCAACCAGATCTAGTTGAGCACCAACATAATAATGAATACCAAACTCTCTCGTACCTTGCACATAGGGAAAGATCCTCTTAGCTTATTTCCAATGCAGCTCATGTGGCTCCTGCATGTACCTAGCCACATCACCAACATCATATGATAGATCTGGTCTCGAATGTGTCAAATACAACAAGATACCAATCAACTGTCTGTAAAGAGTGTTATCAACCAAGGGAGTGGAACCACCTTATTCGAATCTAATGCCATATAGGAAGGGAAAATATGTGGTTTTGCAATCGGCCATATAAAAATTTGTCAATAAATCAGATGCATACGTTGACCGTGAAATCATGATCCTTGAAGCATTTTGAGTTACTTCAAGACCAATGAATTGTTTTAACAGTGCTAGATCTGTCATAGCGAATTCTTTGTTCTGGAAGACTTGATGTGCTTCAACCAAGTAGCAGATCCACTGGTGATAATAAAGTCATCCACATACAAAACAATCAACATTAGACATCCTTCTGTTGCATGTAAACATTGCAATCAGCTTTGCATCTTTCAAACTTTTGTGACAGTAAGAAGGAATCCATCTTTGCATACCATGCCCCTTGGGGCTTGCTTGAGCCCATACAGTGATCTCCTCAGTCTACATACCAAGGAAGGATCATCAGTGTACCCCTCAGGCTGTTTCATGTAGATCTATTCTTCTAAGTCACCATGCAGGAAGGCACTCTTTACATCCATGTGATGTACCTGATCCCATGCATTCGAAGCTGCAATGGCCAAAACAACCCTTACTGAATCCATTCTTGCTACAGGAGTGAATGTCTTATTGTAGTCCAAACCTTGAACTTGTGAGTACCCCTTTGCAACCAACCGAGCCTTGTACTTGGTTGTAGATCCATTAGATGCAAGCTTTGTTTTGTAGACCCATTTTCACTAAACTAGTTTCCTCACCGGGGAAAGAGAGACAAGATCCCACGTCCCATTGTTCCGCAATGACTCATATTTTTCATCCATGGCTGCTTTCCATCTCGAATCATGGAAATCCTCTCTGTAAGATTGTGGATCGGACCCCACCATCATGAAGCACCTATCAGGGAGAAGTGGATTTGTATGGCAAAGTGCAATGTTTGCATATTGGTATTGAGATCTTGTTCTTATGTATTCAGATGGATTTCCAACAATGTCCCTAGCTGCCTCAATAATATTTTGATCCCATTTAGGATTTAGATTAGGAGTAGGTGTTGGATCTGGATCTGGATCTGCTAGATCTTCATACTCAATATCTAGATCTGAATCATATTGATCTTCTTCTTCAGAATCTGAATGTGGATCACTTGTAGAAACATCATTAGGAGCAAATGGAAGAGGTAGATCAGTTATACCTTCTTCTTCAATTGGTTGTAGATCATGCAATGGATCCTCATTGAATTGAACACTTCTTTAAATGAAGCATCTCTTGGTTGCAATCTCCATCATTTTGTAAGCTTTTGCATCTTCTGCATATTCAAGAAGAATGCATTCGCTACTTTGAGGTTGAAGTGATTTCCTCTTGTCAGAGGGGATTCTGGCCCATGCCTTGGATCCAAAAACCCTTAGATGAGAGACATCAGGTTTGTGTCCCTTCAATGCTTTGAATGGAGTGACCCCATCAACATATTTGTGGGGTACCCTATTCTGAATGTATGTGGCACAGTTCACTGTTTTTCCAAGAGATTTGATGGGAGATCTCTTGCTTCAAGTAAGCAGGTAGTCATCTCTTTGAATGACCTATTCTTCCTCTCCGCTACACTATTTTTCCATGGTGTGTATGGGACATAATGTTGCATTTGAATACCTTCGGAGGAACATAGCTGCTACAACTCCTTTTTGATGTACTCCCCTCCATTATCTGATCCGAGTGCCTTGATATTCCTTCCAACAGTGTTCTCAACTAAGGCTTTGAAAACATTGAAGCTTTCCAATACCTCAGATTTCTATTTGAGAAAGTAGATCCAACAGAACCTAGAGTAGTCATGAATGAAGGTTAGAAGGTATCTGAATCCATTCATTGAAGCAGTGGGCATCGGTCCTGAAACATCACTATGAATCAGATCTCATATGGAGGAAGCTCTCTTTGCCTTCCCAACATCATACTTTCACTCTGGGTTCTTCCCTACCAAGCAACCTTTATAGATTCCTTGAGAGAACTTTATGTTCGGAAAACCTTCAACCATCTCTTCCTTGTGCAACTGATGTAGGTATTTGAATTTTAGGTGTCCGAATGTTTCATGCCAAAGTCTGCTTGTCTCATTTGCATGAGTTAAGAGAGCACTTTGATGTGAGTATGGAAAGAAGCAGGAGAACTCATATGCCTTGGAGGCATGGTATGCAACTCCTTTGGCTATTAGCTTCCCAGATGATATCTCTGCAACCTCAACTGTGTCAGGTCCAAATACTACTTTCTTTGGTGAACCTGTGTGTGTCATCTGATAAACATACATAAAATTAGCTTCTAGAAAAGGCACACACAACACGTTGTTGAACTTTCCACGCTCAGGTTGTATAGTTCCCTTCACTTCAACAAAGATTTGAGAGTCATCTCCCATGTGTATGCTAGGTCCATCAGTGAGATATAATGAAGAAAATGGCTCTCTGGAGGCAACCATGTGGTTGGAGGCTCTAGAATCAATAAGAAAAGCTTGGGATTGTGAGAATCCAACATTCAATTCATGGCATCTCTCATGATCTTCTGACTAGCCACCTAGATCAATCTTCCTTGCATCTTTAGGGAGGGAAATGTTATATTGTTCAAGGAGTTTTTCCATTTGATATATGGTCTTATTCATACAAGAACTCTCAGTATGGTTACCCTTCTTGCAATATGTACACTTGTATTTCTCAAATTTCTTATGCTTGTCCTTCTTGGAGCTGGAGGCTCCTTCCGATGGACTAGAGTTGGCATTATGCTTGGGTTCAAATTGATTCTTCTCTTTGCCATTTTGCTTCCCTTTTGCATTCACAATTTTTGACTCTCAAGCCATACGAGCTTGATTTTTGGAGGCCTTCAAGGCATCCATCTAAATCTATCTGTCTTGTTCTTGGATGAGAGATTTAGTGAAAACATCTAAGGATGAAATTTTCCAACTAGGGATTGAAAATATCCTTGAATGGAAGGTAGAAACAAAGATGGAGAACTCAGGACCAATCTTGCTTAGAATGGATAGCACCGACTGCTCATCCTTCTTATCAATGCCACACTGCTTGCGTTGCATGACCAAATATTTGAATTTGGAATATAATTTCTGGATGGTTTCGAAACTGTTGGGTTGAAGAGAAATCAACTCATTGTCCAAAATATGGCCCCTTAGCTCATCTTGTTTGCCGAAGAGGGTCTCCAACATCAACCAAACTTCTTTTGGAGTCTTCGATCCATTGAGGTGGAAGAGTAGATCTCTAGAAATATGAATACACATGAAATTGAATGCTTCATCCAATCTATTCAGATACTTGGCCTTCTCAACAGATGCTTGAGGTTCGACCTCCTTTCCCATTGTTACCCTGTACAGTGACTTGTTGCGGAACACCATCTTTATATCAGCCCTCCAATCAAGATAATTGAAGGGTGTAAGGATCTTGGGAGAGAGAGGAGAATTCAAATTCTCCATTAGAACTGATGGAGCGAATATACAATGTGGTAATGCTGCTACTGTTGCATTGAAAAAAATTTCAATAACCTACAAAAAATCTCAATTTTGGAGATAGACTACTACTGAGCACTGCTTTAGGACAATAGGCACATTTTTCCAAATCCTTCACACCTAGCTGGACCTCAAAGTATTTCTCCAATGAATTCAATGCAATGGCACCAGGATTTGCTGTGGAAATCCAAAGGCTTTTGGTGCACTACTGAAAGCAACTGCTCAACCTAGGTTCACTAAGCTCTGATACCATGTGAAATTCTAAATCACAGCAGATCATGGAGCTGAGTATACCTCACAGAGAAAGAATGAACAGATAAATTGAGTTACGGTGGAAATTGCAATAAAAAAGAGCAGACAATTGAACATGCATGAGAACTCAGATAGGAACAAAATAATGTCACATGATCCAATAATCAGTATAGTAAAAAATGATGTTACAATGGAGAGAATTGAAATCACTTGGGAGAATTCGAGTCTCAGTTCGTCTAGCATAGGAATTGTCACCACTGGAGTGCTCCATAAGACCCAAACTCAATTCAACTGAACCTAAACTCAGTTAACTGAAGACATAATCAATTAACTGACCAAGGAGGGTGCATTAGTGAGTTGTCATAAAACTAACTCAGAAAAGGGCGCACGAGGCCACAATTAGTGGCAATCAGAGCATAAACCCCCCACAATTGTCAGCTAACTCAGGTGGACTGAATTGAAACACTGAGTTGGATCCTAAAATATAGGGAACTGACTTTAGTGGTCCTAAAATGATGCATGCAGGGCGCATTAGGTGGCTGATGAATCCTCAATGACATATGCACACCACTAGGGGGAAAATGACATCATCTACTACTAGGAAAAAGGAAATAATGCTAGTTAGGACAAGGATGGAGTATTGATTATCCTAACAAACACATACCAGTCGACACACACAGTTACACATGTGATTATCCTCACTCACAATATGCAACAATACACTATGCATCTCAACTTTTCATCCTCTACAATGCTCACGATACAATGCCATTACAACTTATTTATGGGTACTCATTAATGGCGGTCCATAACCTCCTAACCGAATCCAATTATTCTGCTTTGACCTGTCAACCGTAGTTGAATCTGTTGATCTTCCAGCTGTCCAAGTGTTAGTCGAATTCATGCTTCCGTCAACCAAGTCATTTTCCTTTCGACCAAACAACTAATCCAGTTAGTTGGCCGACCAGAACGTTCACCGTTTGTCGCCTTCGACTTTTCTAGTCGATCTCATGCAACTACTATAACACTCCAAATAGAATAGAGATGCCCAATCTATGTCTTGTTTTTTTCCCTTTCCTATTTTACTTTTGTGTATAGTTTAAAAAACGTTTGGAAAGGTTTGAATTTTATTTGGTCCAAGCCTTCGTAGAGGCTCATAGAACATTGTTAGAATTAAAAGCTCTCATGGAATATTCTCATTTTAATAAAAGATACTATTGGGCTCTTGCATGTCCTTGGCATTTTCTCTCTTAACTTTTATAAACAATTTTATTTCTTTTGCTTCTTTTCTTATTTAATAACTACAATTTGTGTTTTGATGTTCCTCTTTGTATATTGTTTCAAATTATATATATATATATATATATTTTTTCAAGCAACAATAACATGTTTTTTAAAGCACAAATACTTCATAATGGCAATGCCATGTGAATGCTTGCAGTTGTAATATATATTTGTTATGATTTTGTTTATTTTTAGCATCTCGCTTTATTTGTTTATTTCTGTTAATAATTTTTGGTTTAAATTAGTTCTTGCAATTTTAACATAAAAAACACACAAAAATCATATACTGAGTAAATTGAACAAGAACCTTTGATTCTTGAAAATTTAGAAATTAAGGACTTCTTGCACATCCTTTGGAGGCTTAAAACTTAAGAGTTAAATTCTTGCCTCTTCCTGCCTAGCCTCATGGGAGGTTGAGTTTGCTAATCTTGAGAAGACCATTTTTGAGATCAACAAAACCTTCAACTGATATGCATTGTAACCAAAATATTATATGCAATCAACACTTTTAATGTTAATTTCTCCTTGACCCATCTGTACCTTGAACATAAATTCGCTCAAAAAATATGAAAATTTTGAGAAGTCACATGTAGTTCACCCTTGAATTTTAGAAGCCACGTGTATTTTTCCCTCCTATTGGCGGGTCCTTCAAACGTCAAAGTGGATTGTGACCACAACTTAGGCTAAAAATTTCATTGAAGAATTTGAATAAATTTTTGTATGCAGTTAATTAATTTGTAAGTGTATTTTTTTAAATATATATTTTATGTAATTTACATATTCGGAGTTTGGGAGTTTAGAGTTCTGTAAGTATTCGAGTTGAGGTTTGTGTATCCTCTGTGCCCGCGCTTCTTGCGACCTGGCATACGAAAAACAAATATCTCAAGTGTAAGAAGAAGTCAATGGTGTGTGCTCTCCCTCTGCGCATAGTGCGACCAACTGGGATCAAAAGCTTGTTGATCTTCTAATGTGTCGTCCGTGATGATCTTCACTATCCGAAAATGATTAGACAAAGGTATGTTATTATCTAAGGTTTAGAGTTTTTAGTGATTGAGTTTGGTTCTGTGACTGGGAGTTTTAAATCTGAGCCGGTCCTTGGATTTTGTGGTATCAGAGCCACTCGGCTTTCTTGAATATCTATAAGTTCTTCAAAATTTTCAACATAATACGATATTTGTCTTTTAAGTCTCTGCAATCTTATTGTAATGCAATTCATAAATGTATTGGATCCATATACAAAGTTAAAGAAGGAATCTATGTGGAATAGTTTGGGTTTTCTATATTTTGTGAGGCAACGATCGTAGGATCAGGCGCCTTAATCCCTCTGTGAAGTGGTCTAATAAAGACCTGTGCGGTACCCACAAGCTAGACTATTCCTTTACTTCCTGATAAAGGTAAGTGTTCCATGGACCCTTCAATGGATTCAGTAGAGCTCACATATTTGGATTGTATAGAAGATCATAATAATATTTCTCTGGTTGAAAGACATTCCTCATTTTCTAATGTTGAATATTCTTATCCGATAATCATTATTGATGATCTCAATCCATATGCTAACTGGGAACTTCCTGGTATCTTACCTAAGGAAATATATAAAATGAGATGGTGGCAGTACCAGTCACATACACAAATAAAAATAAGCTCATTAGATGTTTATTTTACTGATAATGAAGAACCAATTCACATAAATCTAATCAACAAAGAACAAATAGACTAGGCAAAATCTAAAGGTTATAAATATGCACATCTTGTTGCAGTTAAGCTTGGTCTAGGTCCTCTAGTTCGGCCTTTCCTTCCTGTATCTTCTCTCTGTGTAGTTATTGATACTAGGCATAAGGAGTTTGTTGATGCAGTCATCGATGGCTTTGTTGGCCCTCTTCACAGTGGACCTTGTTTTGGAACTGTTTTTTTGAAATATTCTGTCAGTTTAGATGACCCCCACATCTATGATTTACTTAAGGATTATATCTTACCCCAAGGATTTAAAATGTATACTGGATCTAAAATCATTCAGTTAAAATATTTGGTTGTTGTTCACTTTGGTAATGATAGTATTCCACCCCTCACTCGTAAAGTTCATGATATCTATCACTTACTAAGTGTTGTGGAGTCAGGCAAGTCCAAACAATCCACTCCTGTAACATTTAATTGGATTGGCATAAATTACCCGAAGCAATGTGAGGTCAAATACAAAGAACTATGTCAAAAAGAAAAAATGTTGAATAATCAAACAATTGTAAATAATCCAGTAGTATTTGACAGATCTTCTCACTATTTCCAGTTACATGATGGATTTCCCACTCCTAGGTTTACTCCTCCTCTCACTAGATCTACTTCTGTAAATTCATCCTCCTCTTATTCATCTCAAACAATTTGGAATGAACCATACTCTTCATGCCCTTCAACTTTCTCTTCATCCAGTGTTTTTAATACTGAACATAAAGGACAACACTCTGAATGTTCGGCTTGCATAATTTTTTTACAAAGGATGAGAGCAAAAATAAAAGCCCAAGCTTATTCATGTTCTCCCTTCCCAAAAGTGGACTAGGTTATGAAGTCAAAACACCAAAGGGTGATACTTCTTTCATTCCTGGCAGAAATCTTCCTGATGCTCCTTTCAGACAGTTTTCACATGATGGCCAATCTAAAAGGGAGTACCTTCCTCATAGGTCCTCTTCTATATCTTAAATTGTCTCAGATGAAATCAAACTAGCAAATTATGGCAATATGCAACATCAGTTAACAACTAAGAATATAGACGATATGGCTCGTGATATCCTCCTCTTAAAACAAAAAGCCAATGAAGAACATGAGCATATCACTCTGCTTATAACTAAGATGGATCTTATTGATCATTTGTTGCATGATTATGATGAAATAAATAATGCTATTGTTACAGCTGCAAACAAGTTAGAACAACGCTTAGATGTTTTGGGAAAACTCTTCATTAAAACCCAAAACTTAGAGAAAAAGACTAAGTCTATCAGTCAGTCTGCTCTAGAGATTTCCTCCAGAGGTCATAAAGAGCATAAGGATAAGAAACATGCCAGAAGTTATTCATTTAGTATGATGAGTATCAAATAAGAATATAATAGACCAGAGTTTACCTTTGGACAAAATGAAGAATAATTTAATGAAATACAGTATCTGGTATCTCAATTTAAGAAAATGCCAAAATATCTCCCTGAAAGATATCTTGCGGCAATGACAATTCCAAAAATGGAAAACTCTCCACTTCAGGATGGATCTTCTTCCCATCCAGATTTTAATCCACTTGCATGACCTCCTCCTCCCACTTTTGATGAGGTAATGAATGATGCTTCTGCCTCTTCTGCTCCTTCTCATAGATTCCATTTCAACATTAATGGAATCGATAACCTTATTTCTCAAATTCCATAACAACCTGTCTTGAATATCCAATGTCAATCAAGGGCTGAAATTAAGACATCCATTCAGTTGCTAAGCAAATGGGTTCTTTAGAAAAGGACTCAAGACTAGAATATAAGGTTAGTTAGCAATTAGTTATCCAGTTGGTAGCATGTCTTTCAGGTTTGGCAGATGAATGGTGGCGGTGCCTTCCTCAAGAAGCCATAGATGAAATATTGGCTGCTCAAGATGCAGATGAAAAAATTCTCAAAGCATTAGGAAGAGAATTCTATGGTCCAGAAGAAACCGAAGACTTTAAACATCTTGCATATTTGTTTATGTATGCTAGAATTTGTGATCTTAGTAAAAGTGAGCAATATTTCTGTTATATGCAGAATTTTCTTATCTCTTCTGGAAATGCAGACAAGCCTGCATACTTAAAGAATTATTCAAGAGTTTCCTGGGTCATGTTCTAGATGCAGTAGAACAATTCCTAAAAGATAAAAATATTCCCTTGAAAGGACTCTCCCTTGCCCAACCGCATGGATTCATTATGGAAACATGGCAAGAGCATTGTCTAGAAAGTAGAGTTGCCAAAGACTTTAAAAGGAATTCATCCATGTACTCTCCTAGTTTTTGCAAAGATGTGGAAAAATGCTCGATTGGGGTTGTGGAGCTCACAATAGAGGTCACTTTGGTAAAGATTCTTGCAGCTGCAAGAAAAAGAAGGGAAAACCATTCTATACCAGTGCTCCCAGATTTCACCCAGACAAATCCTACATATATAAGAAGAAGAAGAGTTTCCAGAAAAGAAAGGATTTTTTCAAGAAACGATCCGTTCCTTTTGATAAAGAAAAATGTTTTATTTGTGGCAAGAAAGGCCACTCGACAAATAAATGCCATAAGAGAAAATCTAAGCCTCAACTTGCAGCAATGTTTTAATTGATGAATTAGATCCTGCTTGGTGGGATCTTGACTAATGTGATGTTGACCAGTAACTTTAAGGACAAATAGTCTTTCTCCCAGATGAAGGATCCTCTGATTCATATGACTTAGATCCTTCCATGAATAAATTTGATCCTGCAGAATCCACTGACTCCTCTTTTGATTCCGATCAAGATGCAAATTTAGGAGGGTGTGATTGTCCTCCAAAATTTCATTTTATATGTTTTCCACATCAAAGGCTTCTCCTCAAATTAGAATTGCTGAAATTGATGAAATTTTATCTAGAACACCAGCATATCAATATTTTCTAAGAAAATAATTAAAATATTAAAAGAACAAGCTTTTAGCTCAACTAAAAGCTAAAGAGAAGCAACAAGCCCAATCTAACTCTTTCTCTCTTAATATCAGCATGAATCCATAATTATATAACCCAGTAGAGATTTACAAATAATATCCCAGTCTTCACGAAGATAGACAAAGATTCAGAAAAGATAAAGAGCACCTACTCAGGTTGCAGATCAAAGAAAATCAAAGCTCTTTGAAGAAGCTTGTCAGAGAAATAGAAGAGATAAACATAATGCTAGAAATAACTATAAGAGAGTAAGATCATTCCTCGTAAGAAGAAATGTGCAAAACCTATGAAGAATCTTTTAAGAGCCCCAAATATAGAAGCAAACCTAGTATCGGTGAAGAAATATCAATAGAAGAAGATGAAGGACCTACTATGTTTCCTACTCCAGATATAGAGCCAATTCTAGGACTACTTACCAGTTCTAAGTTATATATAAAAGTTTGCTTTTTCCCTCCAGAGTTCAAGCCATACCAGCTAGATTGCATTATAGACTCTGGCTTCCAGATGAATTTGGAAAAAGGAGGATCCATACCATCATTTTATTGGGAGCAGAATTCTGATCACAGTGTAGCAATCAGAGGAACTCATGTACAACTGCTTGGAAGAGTTCCAGACTTCCCAATTAAGATTGAAGGTTTTCCAGAAGTTTTGTCTTTAAATAGACTAAACAATATAAAAGAGGATTGTATTTTAGGATCAAAGTTTTTGACTAGAGTCAATCTTGTTACTATTGATAATAACAAAATGTTGTTCAAATGTACAATAAATGGTAGATTAATGTCTTGTTGTTATTGGACAATCTACCAAAAGCGGACTTAAGGCGTGATCTCCCTAGCTCAATGTAAGTTTAGAACAAATGAGGCAGAATATGAAACTACTCTCCTAGATCTATTTAGAGATCGAGTAATTAAGAATCTTACCTCAGATTTGTAGATATTTCTCCTTGTTGTTGTCTCGAGTTCCCCGGTCGTCAGATCTATGGATGTAAGACCTGTCAAAACACATAGGAACAATACAAGTAGTAAAACATGCCTAAACACTAACTAGTCTAAGTAAACAGTTGAGGAGGTAAACTATAAATATCATCAACACAATAACATTTATGGAAAGCGTTTATATTACTGTATAAAAAGTGGGAAATACAATAGAAGAGAGGATTAAAACCGATGCATCAACGTCGCAATCTCCTTCCGACAAGCCAAACCAAAACTCCTAGAGAGAAGTAGGTGCATCCAAGACTAGGGTGCTGAACTATTGAGCTAATTTCACCAGCATAAGAGTACCATAGACTTCCTCCCCTTGGAATGGGAAGGGATCTTGTATTTATAGGACCAAGTGGATAGAGTAGGTTGAGGACCATGGGGAGAGGGCTAAGGGATCCTCCCATTAGGTTAGGGAACCGAAGGCCAACTCACCTAGGATTTAGGGATAGAGATCCACCTCATCCAACTTCTAGAATTCGCTCGAAAGCAACCTTTATCCCATTAAACTGACTCCAGCGCATGCTGCATGAAGGCAACCTGCGTCGACGCACTTTGCTCAAAGACAACCTATGTCGGCCTAATTAGGAGTGTGGATAAAGGAAATCAACTTGCTCTAAATGACTAGCTTGATTGTGGGACTTCAGGGATTTAGGCACTGAGGTTACATAGGTCTCATGATGGTGAGATTTTGGGTGTAACAAAATTCCCCCCAAATCATGAAGCTGGTAAAACTAATCAGTAAAATTACTTTGATAGAAGGAACGGCAAGGACTTGTCGGAGAGAATATGCTGCTACAGTACAACTGACTCTGAGAACACAGTCTCATATGACGCACAACATGGCTGCCGACCAATACATTGCAGATCCATGGTAGTAATGACCGACTGAACACAATCATGTCTACTAGACATAAGCGTAGATCCATGATGAGATGATAACACAGCCACGACCAATACAAAATTGGATCCGTGTAATATGACTCAAACAATCTCCACCTGGGTAAAACATGACTCCCCAGGGTCTTCACGCCGAACCCACAATGATACGAATCTATCCATGTGATTACAAATGTCTTGACATTGAACATGGTAGAAACCACTTGATTACCGGTCATTGATGTATACCGTTAACAAGCGCGAGGGAAATCACCATTAATGTCAATGATCCCCAAGCTATCATAGTACATATAATCAAGCGTGAATGAATAAGTTGAAGTCGAATGCTTGACGAATCTTTCAATCAAGAGTCAAAGATGTAAACTCATGTCGAAAGTGAGGTAACCTGCCATTGAGACATGCAGGCCCAAGGTACTTGATTGGTTTCTAGATTCAGTCCTCGGATGATGTGTTGAAGTTGACAAGGATGAATCCCTTGAAGGAGGGCCATGGTGAATCCCCCATCATCAACACGAAACTCGATCACAAATGTTTGAAGTAGATCGGACGGTACAGTAACATGCAAGACTGACTCAGAGTAGACCGACATGATGGAAGGTGTACTGACTGCAAATGATGATCGGTGAATACATCTCTTGAACATGGGCATGACATGACTTGGCAGTATTGACATGACAAGAATAACACCAAATACTAATTCAACTGATGGTGGAAGCATTCTTTGGATGACCCAAGGGAGTAACACGACTCATGAAGTTAACAGGACTCGAGGACAAGTATTGAATAAAAATGCAAAATGAGTGCCATGTTCAAGAGCGACTAAGTACTGCCATAGGTAAAGGTGTAACATAAAAAATTTCCTTTTTCCCCATCATGACTGATGAGTGCCTCATGTGTTTTTGAAGAGCTTGATGAGGGTAACCAGATGCTCGGTATAGCTCATCTCATGGATGAGTCCAATCCCAAATGCTTTTCGAACCTGGGCAAGGAGGGGTTCGTCCCATGGCGGGACCTTCAATGTTGAGTTTTAAGGAGTCCATAGAAGGTAAACTCGGTGTCATTTCATGTTTAGAGAGTCTGAAAAGAACTAAAGAAGACTTCGAAGGTCCTTTTTCGTAAGGTTAGCCTCTTCGCCCGAAAAAGGGTAAAACAACGCGAAAGAGGACTCTTCCAGTCATGATTGGCTGGAGTATTCCTTTTTCGTAAGTAGTGCCCCCTGGTCCGAAAAAGGGGTAAACTATCACCAGGAAGATGACCATTCAAATACTTTAACAAGCGTGAATGCAACAAGTCCACTTGGCGATATTTTCGTATTTCGAGAGCCTGAAAAGAGCTTAAAGAAAACTCCGGGGGGGTTCCTTTTTCATGGGAGTTTGACGAGCCCAAAAAAGTGATAAACTATAACTCAGTGACTTATTCTCATCGTTTCACGAGCACGAGAAAGAACAAAGAGTTAGCTCGGTTTTCATTTGATAATTTACATTAATGAGCGAAATAATGACAAAAAGACACTCGAAGAGTGTTCATACCTGATAATACTTACGATATGACCACCATGTCGAGAAATGGCATTAATGAGGCACCTGCAATTCAAAAAATAGGTCAAAAGTGGTTAACCGAGTATTTAAATGCAGTAAATAACCCAAACTATAGTAAAAAACCCACTAAAGCATCAAAATATAAAAGGAATATTCCATTTTTTGTTATAAAATGGGTGAAATAGTGAAAAGAAATTACAATTGTTTTTTACCAAATTTGGAGAGTGCAAAGTGCCGTTTGGAGGTGAATTTCAATTGCAGTTTTCAGGAGTTATGGTCCATCATTTCGCGAGCTGTCAGTGACAGGTAACCCTAAACCTTCCCATTTAACTTTTTAGTGGATTAGAATTTGCTTTTTTTTATGTTTCTAGGTAGATTTTAAGTGTTTTAAGTTGGTAGGTTTGCGTCCACGGGCCGATGCAGGCAGCCCATTCGGGCTCTACGACTGCGTAGATCCTGAAAGGGAGTTCTGCGCAGGCAGCGCATTGTCAGAATGGGTGATCTGCGCCGGTGCAAACGGCCAAATGAAACTCAAAACCTAGCAAAAAATAAAAGTTTTGGATGGAAGGGAAAAGTTCTAAAGATGTTTAAATGGTTTACTTGGAAGGTTTGGAGTGACACAATGGTGCTTGAGTGGCGGGACCGCGAGCACGAGCTCGAGGATATGCAAGTGGAAAACAATCCACAAAGTGTTGCAACATTGCGAAACTATGGGCTACTCAAGTAATTTTGCGTGCCAGGGATAAGATCCCAAGTCAACCTACTGACATACCTGGTCCAATGTTGGGACCCTATTCAGAAGCACTTCCGGATAGGTGAGCACACGCTTACCATAGATATCGAGGACATCTACTTTTTGACAGGGCTATCCCAGCGAGGGAACCCTGTGTCTTTGACTGGGTCACGGGGTGGTGACCGTTCGGTTGAGGACATGATAGATCAGTGGTGTACAACGATGGTTGGCGGGAAAATTCCCATCAAGCATGTCATGGACAGGGACTTACGAGCGATACTCTTCACTGTTGCGTGAGTTTCTGGCAGCAGAGCTGCTCACTTGGAGAGCAAGTCACAAATGATGTATGCCGAGGAGTGCATGACTCCTACAGTGTTTAATTGGTGCGAGGGGATTCTCATTAGCCTCAAGGATCAGTTGACCAAGTGTCAGCACGGGGCACTGAAGCAGTTCGGATATGGATCGATCGTGGTATCTTTCATGTTGGAGCGGGTACCTCTCTTGCGCCCGCAACTGGATTTCGAGGATCGAGAGGTACGTGATCCTCACATGCTGAGATGGGCAGATGTGATGGCCCGCCATGGTGGTGGGGGGCCCATTGTTAGTTTCGGTACTGGGTTCTTCTCATGGCTACAGGCACAGATCCTCATGGTATAGGATTATCCATATGCCGGTACAGAATTCCGGGGAGATCCCGACCTAGTGCTTCCAGAGGGAACGCAGTGGCGTGACATAGGTAAGAACCATTGCTTGTGTTTTTATATTTTATGTATTTTATGATTTTTTTGTAGTAGTGCTAACGATGTTTACATGTTTCTTTGCAGACATTGGTCCAGAGAGACCATTGGGAATCTCCCGCCAGGTGCGGAGAGGAGGAGTGCTAGAGATGGAGCCCGTGGCCCATGATGCTCTTGAGGAGCAAGAGGTGATCGGGGAGAAGCTCCAGGGGATGACTTTTGACATTCTGGAGCCTTCTGTACATGACTTACCCCTCTGATATCAGGATTTGATAGTTGGGGTATCAACTTGTTTCGGCATGCTACTCCGAAAGGTGGCGAGGGCCGTTGTCTGTTACCATGCTCAGCCTGGGGCTGAGCGGCCTAGGGACGTGTGGCGTAGGGTTTGGACACATGGCCTGTATATGTATACTATGAAAGCTTATGGGCTTCAGACTTTTTGTAGAGATGACTCTTACTGAAAGCTAGCATGCATCATATTTTTGTATTAGCACTAGCATTTTGTACTTTTGTACGGATTTATATATATACAGACATTTTCGACGGCTTTATACATTATGTGTTTTAATGGATGATTAATGTGATTTTGTTTACATGTTTGATTATACAATGGATGATTTACATGTTATGTATGCTTTTATATTTTATGAATATATCATGTGTGTGCAATGTACTAATCTAGAATGAAGTTGGCTATTGAGTCGGCAACTATGTTCATATCTCGTGGAATGTGTAGGTATTGAATAGATTCAAGGGACCTTTCCAGAAGACAGACTCGTTTGTAGAGACGGAGTAGGGTAGGGTCACGGATAGCGTAAACCTGGTTAAGATGAGAAACCACTAGTTGCTAATCCAAATAGATAACAACGTGTTCCATACCCAAGGAAAGAGCGTCGATTAGGGTTCCAATCACTTCCTGATATTCTGTGGCATTGTTGGTTGCGAAACCTACACAACTTCCTCCTAAGATGATAAGCTCGCCGGTGGGAGAGTAAAGTACCCAGGCTGCTGAAGCAAGGTTACGGGTATGCCAGCTAGCGCCGTCCATGAATCCGTAGCAAGTTTCCATCTTCACATGTAGATAGAACATGGTATAAGAAGCGAAAAAAAGATCTAGACACACTAAAAAAAAGCGTCACACCACACAAAACACACACGCCATGTATAGTATATACAAAGTACTTGTGAATGAAAAGATCAGGCATAGTACCTCTTCAGGTAAATCCCATTGCGAGGTTCACCTAAAGATATCCTGTTGTAGTCTTCTAGTTCGTAGGCTCCCTTCTCCAGAACAGGCTTCACTATGTAGGGTCCATGCCACATGGACTCGAACTTTCCTGCCCCCAACTTATCGTGTCTTTGGTCGTATGTGAGGACCAAATCATCCTCGCTATAGAAGCAAGGTTCTACCGATTTGTCATACTGCGCTTTGATGCGTTTCTTATGTGCCTCGTTGGCAAGAGCGGCATCGCAACGAGTCTCGTCGAGTTTTGCCAGGTAGAGGAAGCATTCTTCCTCAGCAGTAGTGTTAGGGAGAAGTTCAACTGCGAGTTTGAGGGATGGAATCTTGTACTCTATTGGTAGGACTACCTCCAATCCATAAACTAATTGGAAAGGGGTAAATCCAGTGGCAGTTTTGACGGAAGTTCGATAAGCCCATAGTGCAGAAAAGAGCATGTTGTGCCAGTTGGACTAGTACGTACCCACCATGCATTGGATCATGGTTTTCAAGACCTTGTTAATGGCCTCTACTTTTCCATTGGACTGCGGGTAGTAAGGTGTTGAGTTTTCATGGCGAAAACCCAATCTAGTTCTCAATTCATGAACCATGTGGTTCTGAAAGTGAGAACCATGGTCGGTGACTATAGATTTAGGAACTCCGAACTGCGCTATAACATGATTGAACATGAAGATAGCGACGGTTTTTCTGTTGTCCGTGTATGTAGGAATAGCCTCGGCCCACTTTGTAAAGTAATCCACGGCTACTATGACGTAACCATGCCCCCCGGCCGAGGTAGGCTTACAGTGCATGAAGTCAATGCCCCATTTAGTGAAGGGGCCAATGGCAATAACCGGGTGTAACGAGGTTGGGTGTGTGCACTTTTTCATTTGAAAATGCGGGCATGGAGGACTTTTTTGACGGCCTCGATACAATCTTTAAAGATGGATGACCAATAATATCCCGTGCGAAGTATCTTTTGGGCTGTAGCCATCCTAGAGAGATGACCGCCACACGCCCCAGCATGACAGTCATTTAATATGTGCTCATCCTCCTCATAAGTGAGACAACGTCGAAGAATAGAATCAATACCATGACGGTACAATGTATCACTGACGATCAGGTAATACTTTGCATGGTGGCGTATTCGATGACGGTCGTCATGAGACAGTTGGGGGATGAAACGTTGGGTCTGAAGATATAAAGTAATATATCCATACCATGGATCAGACGTGCTGATGAGGAACAATGATTCATCTGGAAGAGAATCATTGGGCTCAAATTCTACATCAGCCTGGGGAAGACCACAGATAAGCTCGGAAAACACCAAAGACTTTTTAGACTTAGCCTTTTCAAATAGGAGATCGAATTCCTGCAGTATCACAATCCAGCGTGAATACTTGCCCCCAAGTACCCGACGTGTCAAAACGTGGTACATGGGATTCGAATCGGCAATGATAGTGGTGGTGCGAAGCAATATGTAATGTCAAAACTTTTGGACGGAAATAACTGCCACGAGAGCGAGTTTCTCAACATGTGAGTAATGATTTTCGGTGTCAATAAGACCCTTACTTAAGTAATATATCACGTGGTCCTGGGCATTGTTGTCTTCTTGTACCAAGACCATGGTGATCATGGTGGAAGAAGCAACAAGATAAAGGATATAATCCTTGTAGTAATTGGGGGGTTGGAGCACAGGGGCGTGCGTAATAGCATGTTTGAGACTATCGAAGGATTGTTGTGCTCGGTCGTCCCAAATGAACGAGACGTCCTTCTTGAGTAGTCTCATATAAACCTGCATCTTTTGCGTGAAATTATAGACAAAACGCCATAAGTAAGTTTCCTTCCCTTGCAAACTTTGAAGTTCCGTAATGTCTGTGGGAGGTGGGAGAGCGACGATGGCTTCCACCTTCAAGGGATTAATGCGGATCCCATCCTTCGAGATAATAAAACTGAGGAGGAGTCCAGAATCGACGCAGAAGATACACTTGTGAGGGTTCAGGCAGATGTTATACTGCCTACATCTAAGGAAAACTGTTGTCAGATGATCAATGTGGTATTGACACTACCATGAATGGGAAGGTAGGTCATTGAGATAAGGTTCCACAAAGTCCTTCACATCATGAAAGGTGTATGACATGGCCCGCTGGAGTGTGGCTCCAACATTTTTGAGACCAAAAGGGAGCTTGCGATAAGTAGAAATTCCCCAAGGACAGATGAAAGATGTCTTATGTTGATCAGCCGGGTGGATCTCAATCTGGTTGTAACCAGAAAAGACATCCATGAAAGAGAAAATGACATTTCCAGCACAGTTGTCAATGATCTGATCGATAACGGGAGTTAGGTAATTGTCCTTAGGACAAGCCTTGTTGAGATCCTGATAATCGAAGCAAACACGAATGGTACCCTTCTTTTTAGCTACAGGGATGATGTTTGAGACCCATTCTGTCAATGGGACAGGGTAGAAAAAGCCAACTTTCAAGAGCTTTTCAATTTTTGCCTTGATTTCCGTAGTCTTTTGAGGGTGTACCGGTCGCAACTTTTGCCGGACTGGTTTAGCATTAGGATAGGTTTGAATCTCATGCGAAACAATAGTGGGGTCTATCCCAGGTATCTCCTTGTAGGTCCAAGCAAACACGTCTCAAAAATGCTTTAACAAGGCCGTGAACGTTGTAATCTCTTTAGGGGAACACTTCTGGCCTAAATGAATGTGTTCCACTACACTAGGAGTAATCGATATGTCGAACGGAATGGTAGGTTCAATATTGGCCAAGTTGCCTTCAGTGTCTGTTTAACACGTAAGTATTGGGGATTGAGGGCAAGGGTAGACATCAGGTGTAAATATGGTGGTGATGCTATTATCCATAGTATCCAATGGGGGAAGAAAATACGAGCGATGGTGAAGGTCTTCCCACGGAGGGTCATTTGCACTCATGATTTCCATAATGGACTCGTTAGAATGAAAAGTCCAGAGCAGAGGATTGGTTAGGGACGATGTCCGCTGTAGAGAACAGGAGGTAGAGGCCACATCCAAGTGGACATTTGGTGCTGACTGGATAGCCTCATAAGTGAGTTCAGCGGGTGAAAGAGGCATAGTGTCTCCAATCAGGTGCGTAGTGGCTTCATCAGGTACAAGCCATTGATCAGTAGAGTTGGGGATAGATGAAATCCTGGAGGAGATCATGTTCACTATGGAAACATGATTAGGGGGATCCGAGGTTAGAAAGACGCCCATAAGAGATGAGTCTTTTATGAGGCCGACCCCCATGCTCTCATATAGATGCGAAGATTTTCCAAGTAATGGAACATTATCGCGCGGATGAGTAGCAGTGTCAGGTATGCAGAAATCCAGTTGGTCGACAGTAACAATTCGGCCTTGGTGGGGGAATTGTACTATGTGGAAGACAGATGATGCGACTGCAGTCATGGCGTAAAACCACTTACAACCAAGTAAAATATTATAATCTAACGGGGCAGTGACCACTTCCATGTTAATGGTTGCGGTCTTACCCCCCAACACTACTGCCAAGGCGTGTATCAACCCATGAGGTTGAAAGCCACGTCTGTCGAATGCTTTCAAGGTGGTGGGAGAATGGTTCAACTCGGGAGAGCCAATGGCTCTCCAACATGAAATTGACATGATCGAGGTAGAGGAACCTTTGTCCAAGACGGTACGATGGATTATCTTCCCAGCAATGTTTGTGGCAACTTGAAATGCCAACTGATGGGAAAGCCTCAGCTTAAAGTACTCAAGCCAGAACATTATGGTATTAGAAGAATTCGGGTCAACCGCGCCGATAGCAACGGGAGAGTCTTGCGTTGGTTAGGACAATTCTGCAAGACCTCTAGTGTCGACATAGCACAAGGAGCTTGGACTAGGTCCTCTAAAATATTGTAGTTCTGAGCGGCCCGAGCATTGGGATTGAAAAAAACTTTTCGAATCATGGTCTTGGACGGACGCAATACTGACTCTAAAGAAGGATTGTCAATGGTGAGAGGAGCATGCGGTACGGTGACGTCGGGAATAGAAGTGGAAGTTTTTTCTGTATTACTTCCAATGGGTTCCTTCTGAGGGACTGAGTCATATGAACAGGAACGTGTGTTCAAGTTGACGGTCTCACTACGCATCATGAGAACATGCGCGGTGGAGGATGCCTCTCCTTGGGAAGGAGAGGTGTGTGTGATTAGTTGCTGGTTCTGAGTGGGGAAGGGATCATTGAGAACTACGGTAGTAGAGTTTCCCTTGAGAAACTTTTGAACTTCATCTCGGTGAGGACATTCCTTGGAGAAATGGTCACCACCGCATAGTAAACAAGGATACTTCAACTTCCTCTTCTATTTGGTGTCTTTGGGGGTGGGCTTGGTCTCCTGCTGATTAGAAGGTTTCTTAGGTTTCCCTTTGTTTTTCTTCTTACCACCAGATTTTTGAGATGAAGCTGATTGCATAGAATTCACCTCTTTGGTGGAGGCAGGAGTGGTGGACTTGGTAGTGCTGTTTCCAACCTGTGGTGGTGATGGGGAAGAACCTTGGGGGTTCGACGAGCCACCAGTTTGAGTAGTAGGCTGGGAGGTAAGGGAACCAATGATTCCATCGGCCTGTGGTCCCTTGGGTGGTTTCGCAGGGTCATACGTAGGGCGAGGTGCATCGGGAACAATTTCATACAATGTGCCGGATTGAGCATAGACCAAGTCTAAGTAATGGGCACAGACAATAGCCTGTTCCTCGGTGATGTACCCTCCCATAGCTACGTCTCGAGCTACGACAGGTAAAAGTGACTTTGTGAACTAGTCAGCTAAGAGTTAGTTCGGAATATGAGCCTTAATAAGACATCGTCTTCGCCGCCATTCATGAATATGATTTGAAATATGAGTGGCAGTGTTCTAGCGAAGGGAGGTCAATAATTCCGTACCAGTCTCATAGCGAATGGGAAACTGGAAGTGGGTAAAAAATGACATAGAAAGAGAGCGGAAATATGGAAAAGAGTTGGGTGGTAGTTCAATATACCACTTGGCAGCTGGGCCGGTGAGAGTCCGTTGAAATAACCTAAGACGGATCGAGTCGTCCATCAAGGACTTGGATGAACACCATAAATGGTATGTCATCACGTGGTTTTTTGGATTCTCATCGAGCTTGCCATCAAATTTGGGAATATCTGATGGTAGTTTCACCGGAATGGGTGGCCAATTATGCCCGTGAAAGATGGGGTCATTAGTCAGACGAGACAGGTCGGGTACGTCCAACGTAGCCAAAAAGGGCAGATGTTGGTTCGGCTACGGGTACTGATAGTACTGGTATGGCATGTATGGACTAGTAGGACCTTGCATCGAGTGGTTGTAGGGTGTCCCCGGAGGAAACTAGCCATAAGGGGGTATGCTGCCTAGAACATATGTAGGTCCATTTCCATAATAAGGAGGTGTTGATGCCTTGGAAATCGTAGCATCAATCAGCAAGGGATTGTCCCCGGTAAGCAAGCCCAATTAGATTGCTCACCGTTTGGTGTGGGGAATCCGTCCGGTTGACGGTTTCGGCTACCGTAAGATTTAAAGATTTATAACCTTTACACCGGTTGCGGCCCGATCCACCGTTTATGTATTTTATTTTAAAGATGATATGCAAGTGCCATAAGCTAAATGTAGGTAACTAATCTAAATTAATCTAAAATTGTACAAGCAAATCTACTCTATCCTTGCAAGGAGCAAACTGTAAAGATGAGTAATAAACTGAAAGAAACATCTAAATATTAGACATATAGCTATTTAATCATAAAGATGCAATTCCAGCAGAGGATAAAAGATATCAAAGATAGCTTTAATTCAATTAACACATTCCATTAGTCATTTGAGATAAACATCTTTGCACATAAAATTATAAGAACATTCATTACATAGAAGCAATTCATAATAGCAAGGAATGATCTCACAGTAATATGTAGATGACACAGGAATAATCTAGCAAACATTTAACACATTCTCCAGGAAAAAACGCAGTCTCCCAGGCTTTCATTAGGTAAAAATCTAATTCCTTATACATGTAGCAAATCAGTTCACATACAAGACAGAAAATGTCTTTTCACCTGCCAAAATTCCTTTCTCTATCTTCTATTCATCTATATATAGATTTACAAAATTCTCCTAGAGCTGCCAAGTGTACCCTAATCTTAGGAATCTTTTATTTGTCATTTAGTGCCTAATTCGAAAATTGGAATAATTCGTGGAGGCATTTTACACAAAAGACAAACATAGGACAACTGTCTATTGACATGTTCCTTTTACAATGAACCAATTAAGTCCCAGATGGACCGACTGCTTCATTTGGTCGCTCCTCTGCTGCTGGTTTGTTCTCTCTAGCAGGCTCGTTTTCTCTTGCTGCTTTGTCAACTTCTTCAATATAACTAGTCCATTAGCTGATTTCTCTTAGGACGGTCTTTCCTCGTGATGAGATTGTCACCTTCCATGCTATCTTGTGCTTGCGCAAATCTAATTTGACCCTTGTGGCTCCTGCTGTAGCCTCTTGCGCAGTATTTTCCAGGAGAAAGATATGAACAACAGTCTGCTCAATAAATTGATGGATGTCTTCTAGGGTTATGGCCTTAATCTTCTTTATATAATCCAATTCTGCGTCCAAATACCCTTGCAATTCTGCTAGGTACTGTTCTCTCTCAAGGAACTCGTAAATAATTAGGGGTAGAGCCATGTGACACTTCTCGTGGGCTTCCTTGATCTTTGAGTACATAATGTGTCATTTTTAATGGTATTTCAGATCTCAACACTTAATCTACCACTGCAATCCCCGTAAAACTTGAGAACTCCGGTATCCATGTCAAATTCCTCAGCTGTTGTAGCCTGTAGGTTTAAGGGAAAACCAGAATTGCCTATCCTCCATTCAAATTGTTGCTTAATTTCTACCACATGCTGCGCATACTTGTATTTTATTCTAAGCACCTCAACCTCAATGGATGTCATCTTTGTTATCATCTCTTTCATGCTGCAGACTTCTTCTGAGATCAACACTAGCAATTGATGAGTTTTCTTCTACAGATCACAGGCTCGGTTGTAGAATGTGGCCATATCTTTTTTCTTTTCACTTGCTTCCTTGAGTTGTTCCAACAACCCATCATTTTCCTGTCTTATCCTTTCAAACTCTGATATGCGAACCTTCAAGTTCTTTTGCTCATCTTCTGAAATTGCTAGTTGCATTTCTAGTGAATTATTTTCATTTTCGAGCTGCAGGACTTTCGAAGTTGTTTCTATCTTCTCTTTTGCAAGCTCCTTATACCTCCTTTTTAATTAGTTGCTCTCTAGCACCTCCTTCTTCCTGTCACCTTTTATCTTGAAGCATAGCTCTCCGTATTTATTAACATCTTCAATTAGATGATCGACATTGGCTTTACTTGCTTGGGCTGAAGCTACGAGCATCTTGCCATGAATGCGGGGTCGATGTCGGTCCCTAGGACAAGTGTGGTTTCTTATATTCTGAGCTCGTTTATGTCCTGTCCAATCTCCATTTTCTTTACTGATCTGCCAACGATAGCCTTCTTTCGTTCGTGAAAATAAACGAAATCCAGGTTGGCCACTTGGTGTTGCTTTCTGGGGTTGTATGGGGTCAGTGCTAACTCTTCAGTAGAGACAACTCCTTCATCAACAATCCCTGGTTGGTTTAACTTTGGCATATCTAAGTCCATGGTCTGCGGGCTGGATGGGTCTTGTTTCGCGGCTTTCTCAGCTTCTTCCTTCTCTTGCCTTTCTGATAGCTTTGCTAACTCTACTTGTAACCTATTTGCTTCTTCCACCAAGATTCTTTCTTCTTCTTCTTGCTGCAATTTGGCAGCTTGCTCTTGTTGTATCCTCTCTTCCTCTTCTTTCAGGGCTTTTGCCTCTTGCTCCCTTTGGACTCTGGAAGCTTCCTCATCTTGCTGCTGTTTGATTCTAGCAGCTTCCTCCTCTTGCTCCTTTTGTATTCTAGCAGCTCCCTCCTCTTGCTGCTTTCTGACTTCCTGCTTTTTTCGGAGCCTTTCTTCCTCTTCTTTTTCCATTCCTTTTGAACCCTCTGATTGAGACGTTGCTGCCTCTTGCTCCTTTTGGATTAGGCCGACAGGCTTGGGAGTGGAACCTTTTCTGGTTTTCTTTCGGTACTGTTTCCCCAATTCTGTTAAGTTCCTGGCGCTTCGGAAAAATTCCTCATCTTGGTCCATTAGATGGGTGTACTCATAAGAAGTTTTAACATCAAGGCAATGCTTAGCAACCTTGCCACAAGGATCATGCCTCCTAAAAGGCCTTGTGCCGAAATGAAAAATTTCCAATCCTTGAGCATAGATTTCTCCTTCTTTTTCCCTCAGGAGGCTGTATGTAGCGATGGTGAAGGGCATTGGTGGATATATACCTTTCTTCCTCTTTGTGAGGATCTTGTTGATTCCACCAGTGCCAAAGAGTTGCTTTAAGGCTTCCTTGTGCACCACAAAATCTGTAACATACCGGGGAAACCAAAAAGGAGCTTGGGATCCCCCACTCATTCGGATATAGGTGCCTTTGGGGGAGTAGTAGTAATCTCCAAATTATTCAATGATGGGCATGGCGTTCTCAGACATGCAATTTGGCTCTTCTGCAAAAACAAGTTGATACAGGGGCATGATGAATTTCTCGCAAATCTGCTTGTAGTGGTTTGCATATTTGCTTGCCCATGTGGGTTGGTAAGCCACAAAGAGAGGAGTCGCCTTTCTATTCCATGTGCAACCCAAATCCGGGAAGGTGTGCTTGCTTAACAGGCAATCTATTAAATAAGAAGACATGAAGAAATATGATTTCTTCTAAGTCAGTCCTCCTTGGGCAGCGGTTAGCTGTGAGACCAAACTTTTTGAAATTATATCAGCCCAATTGAAAATGGTACCGGACATGGCCACATGGACTATTACTGGCACCCAGCCAAGCTTGAAAATATTTCCATTTGGCATGCCGAAAACCCGACTCAGCATCAAGACAATGAGTCTATAGGGATTCTTTAGAAGGTTACTTTCATATTCATTGTTGTGCCTTTGTCTGATTTGCCTGTCACTTATCATCATTTTCCTGGCAGACTCCAGAGGGTCCACAGTTTGCTTTTCTATCCAATCATTATCCAACCAAGTCCTTGGCTAGGGAAACTTGTAAGTAGTTGTGATATGTTTGGGTGCAAAAGATGCTAGATTCATCCCATTCTTGTCATTAATGAACCTTGTATCAGTCTTAACATGATGGATTATCCAGCCGATGACGTCGGAGCATGGGAATAACTCAGGACGAGTTGTTGCCTTATGGAGGCAGGACTTCTTGATGTTTGAATATACCATAGTGTCTTCTAGGGGAGCCTGAGGGTAATTCTGGTCTCTGATAAACCTGTATAAGTCACCCCACTGAAATTCTGGGGCAGAGCTTCCTGGGGGTACTGTAATGTCCCCATTCAAATAATTTCATAGTAAGACAATCCCATCAATCCTACTAGTTTCCTAGGTTGGATGGGCACATGTGGAATGGTAATAAGGAAGCCAATAAATGATGTTTAGACATTAGAAGGGTTCAATTATTTAATAAATAGAGTGAATAAAGAAATTCAAGAGAAATCCTAGATGGCAAATGGTTTTGGAGACATATGGAGAATGTGGGACCCACACTAGCTTGATTTTTCATAATACATGGTATATCTCTCTTGCAAATTCGAATTAATGGGAAGGTGAACACTCTTGGGTGAGTTGGTAAGTCATAACACATGTCGCTGAACATCTTAGGTCGAATCGGGAAGGATTGGTAACCTCCATGGAAGATAAAGAGTCAAATTGGAAGTTTGTGGACACCTGGGCTAGATTCCCTAGCCCCTATGACACTAATGATGGAGCATCTATGACAACTATGAAAAATTGCAGACCTGACCTCTGACATCTGACCACTATGACATGTCATCCCCAAAAATAGGCTCAAGGAAGGCGCTCATGGGAGTTGGAGAAGCCAAAGAGACTCAAAATCGAATTTGGGAGAAGATCGAAGGTTGGAACTAGGAGACAAGTGGCAAATGTGGAATATTTCCTAAATGGAAATCTATTGAATCTATTGAGAGGATTTAAACCCTTAGAAGGATAATGTTGGTTATAAAATTTAGAAATGAAGTATGAGGATGGCTTTTGATGATTTGAGAAAAATTGCATTTGTGAAGAGAGAACTAGTGGATGACTAGTTTCTTGCCTTAGCCAATTTCGAGGGTGAAAGATTCCAATACAAGTTGGTGTTTGGAGAGGCCACTCAGGTCTTTCATGGTGCCTTAATGGAGTTTTATTTGTAGGTAGAATCTACAGGAAGTTTCATGGTTTGGTTTAGTGCAACACTTTCTCTCCACCATTTCCAGTTTTGAAGGCATATTCGGGCTCCTTGAGGGATTGCGCTTTGGGTGAGATCTTGCACTCATTGGGAGAGATTCATATGATATTTTTCTGATTTTAATAACTTTATATCCTATTTTCTTCATATTCAGAGACTCTCAGGTCGAAATACCCATTGATTGTATGCAAAATTATTGATTAATGAGCAAACAATGTCCATTTCCCCAATGCTTTGATGTATGATACTATAATGTTGATTATTTTGAATGGATGGATGATTCTCTGATACATTTATGATTCATATACTTCCATGGACATATTAAACAAGTTTCATGTACTGTACTTGAGCATTTGAAGCATTTTTACTCAGTTTGTTTGTATTGAGAGGTGAAATAGTGCCATTTCCCCAAGGGTCGAATTGGGGGTTTTTGCTGTTGAATGTGAGAGAGTTAGAATAGTAGTAAAAATCAATTAATGGTGCATATGAGACATTAATGACATAATTAACACATTATATACCTCTTTTCATAAATTCGTGGGTGTTTGGAGGCATTTGGAAGGCCATTTGCAGTGTTACCTCAGGGGGGATTTGATGCACAAATTACTAGTCAAAATTACATATATTGATCAGAATACAAATCATGTTTGAAGAAGTATTTGGAGGGACATAAAACATCCCTGAACCTAATATTCAAGTCTAAATATCATTCATACACTCCTACAGAATATTTGGGAGCATTTGGGTTTATTTGGAGGTCAAAACAGTAAAACTAGTCAAAGGTCGAAATTGGGGAAAAAGTGGAAAAATTGGCGTTTTAATAAATTTTTGAAAAAGGGTCATTACAAGTGGTATCAGAGCATGTTCTTGGAACCTCATGGTCTTAACAATAAGTCAAAATAATAATCCACCACCCTTTGAACCAGTAGTTGAAAATATTTTTGTTGAAGAAGAGGTAGTAGAAGAAGAGAAGTCTTTTGCTGAAATCATGGGTAGAGAGGAGGAGGACAAAGCAAGATATAAGGAGGAACTTATTGCAACCTTAGATCCATGTTTCTCTAAACTTTCAACAAACATGGATAGGATAGGTGATAGATTGTTGCAAGGATTCGAATTGTTGATTAGCCAGCTTCAAAGCAAAGGGATGATAGGGGATAATAGTGGTTCACACTCAGGGGAAAAGATGAAAGGGAATGAGCATATTTTCTCAAGTACAAGACCTCATAAGAGACCTAATGAATTTCAAAGCACACAAATGCATACTGCACCTAAATTTCTCACACCCAAAGAAGAGCCCAATCTTGAATTGGATTACAAGAAACTAGTAAATGATTGGAATGATTTGAATGAAGAGTGTAAAAGAGGTGTACCACTCAGTGACTACATTGATGCTATGCAAAAGATTAAAAGGAAGGGAGACAATAGGAGTCCATTACAAAACAAAGAATTAAATAGTGCTATTGGAAAAATGTCACTTCCTACTTTTGATGGTTCTTCTCAAAATTCTGCTAACACTTGGGTGCAAAAATTGGATGTATATTTTCAGCTGAATCCTATGTTGGAAGAGGATGCATTAAAAATGGCCATTTTGCATTTGGAAGGGGATGCCAATGAATGGTGGTTCTATGTACTGAAAAACTTGGGTCATGATCAGGTTAAAACATATGGAGAATTTGTTGACAGGGTATTAGAGAGATTTGAACAAAAAGATCCAGAATTGCCTTTCAAGGAATTAGCTCAATTGAAGCAAACTGGGACCCCTACTGAATATATGTTGGACTTTCAAAAATTGTCAGTCAAGGTGGCTGATGTATCTATGGGAAGGTTGGTATTGCTGTTCACTGAAGGTTTTGTTGAACCCTTAAAAGGTTTGGTCAAATCCCACAATCCAACTACATTAAAATATGCAATGAGCTTGACTAGGGATCTCCAAAATGTGCTTCCTAAAACGAGATTTCCTCCCAAGCCTGAATTCAGAATTGAAAAGAAACCTTGGCAAAGAGATGAACCTGATAAGAAGCCATGGCAAGAAGAGGAATATGGAAAGGATAAGAAAGAGGAACTAAGCATGGAAGAGCTCAGAAGGAATAAATTGTGTTACTCATGCTTCCAACCATGGGTACCTGGACATAAATGTGCTAAAGGAAAGGCCCAATTCATTGTGATGTACCTGCAATAATTAATTAATGCAAATACACGAGATATCAGAAATAATAGAACAGAATCGCTTTTATATTGATCACGGGCCACTTCGAGGGGGAAACCTCCTTTGAGCAAGCTCAATACAATTAACTTCACGGTGCCTTCAATGACCTCAACACACACTTATATACTAAGTCTATGCCCAATACTATGAGTCAAAACCATGGGACATATAATACTACAGGACGACTTACAAAGCATATGCGTCCAATACTATGGGTCAATACTATGGGCTAATATAAACTACGGATCAACAAATACTACGGGACGACTTACAAAGCATATGCGTCCAACAACAATATATTAACATAGTAAAGAGAAGGGTTGAAATAGGTTCCTAACATCCCCTCTCCCTTAGAAAAAGCTTTGTCCTCAAAGCTTTGGTTGGAGAAATTGCTGCAGAATCTGAAGGAGTGGTTCCCTGGTAGCATCCTTGGTTTGCATTTCGGGCCACTGACGCATTTGGAGTGTCAAGGAGGATTGCTTGGAAGGCTGTAGATGAAGAAGAACCCTGTCAGCTGCGTGGAAAATGCGCTCAGAACGGTGCTGATCGGCTTGTTGTTTCAGGCGAATTCTGGCCATGTGAAGATTGTCCTGCAGAATGAGAAGAATCTGATTGCGGTTTCGAAGAACCGAGTCAATTTCCTGAACTGGGGAGCTACTAAGGGTGTATGGAAGAAGAACTGGCGATGTTTGTCCATAGACTGCTTCATATGGTGTCCTTTGAGATGTGGTATTGTACCACCAGAGTGCTGCTAGGAAATCCATAGAAATAGTTGGCCAAAGCTGTGTAGTGATGGGCAAGGGTTTGATAAATCCCGAAAGGAGTGTCGATTCCCCCTTGTTGACTTGGAAAGTATCATCGTTAGCCACCAGCTGTTGAATTGTCATTTTTAGTCCCAGCCAAAAGAAGTTACATTGTTCCTGGTCATACATTTTGCAGAACCCAGAGTGCCCTATTGATGAAGAAGCATGGAGATCATAGAAGAGATAGCCCTGTTGAACATATGGCAACCAATTTGGAACAAGCAGAGAAAGAGCTGTAAGAGAAACTGGGTCATCAATTGTGTGAGAAGGAGCATCTTCCACCATATTGTCCTTACCCTTCTTGTAAGTGATCACATAGGGATAACCCATGAGTTGGATAACCCATTGCAGGTGTGTTGGGGAGGAGACCCATTGTTCCAGAAAATTTTTCAGACTCGGGAGATCAGTCTTGATGCAGAAACAATTGCCTAATAGGTATGGCTGCCACTTCTGTACTGCATGCAAAATAGCCATCATTTCCTGCTGAGAGGTAGATGTGGTTACATTCTTACCAGAAAGGTCTCTTGAAGGCAGCAAGCTCATTGGTTCAGCAAAGATACCTGCATATCTATCCAAGGAAGTAGTGGAGACTGTTGATGAGTGCATCTGAATGGAATTGAGCTGAGCGATGACACCATGTGAATTCTTCTTAAGGATTTTTTCCAGGCGATGTGAACTGATGATGCAGAGAGACCCTGGTTGTAAGCCCCAAAATTTGTGTTGTGCCCCATTGACGTTCAACTGCATCCAAAGTTCAGCAAAATCCCATAAGATGGGGCCAAGTGTGCGTAACCATTGAACGCCCAAAACCACATCACATCCACCTAAGGACAAGGCAAACATGTCAGAGCGTAGGTTATAATCTTCCATAGAGATACGCACATTGTGACACTTCCCCTTGCAAGGTAAGGTGCCCCCATTGGCAACCATGACTTCAAAGTTGGAGCAAGGATGGACAAAACAATCAGCCTGTTTGGCAATTTGAGGGTCAATGAAGTTATGAGTGCTACCAGAATCAATGAGTATGGTAAGAGGGAGCTTCTTGAAGTATCCCCTGACCTGCATTGTTTGTGGGGTGGTGACGCCGGTTACAGCATGGAGAGAGATCTCGGGTGGGTCGTCCTGAGATGGGGTGTCAACAGGCGGGTGTTGCATATCCACCGGATCATATACTGTATCTGTAGCTTCTTCACCAAGTTCTAAGGCAGGCGGAGAATCCACATCCAAGATATAGAGCTTTTGTTGAACACATCTATGTCCCCGAGTGAATTTCTCATCACAATTATAGCAAAGCCCTTTTTCTCGGCGTGCCTGCATTTCTATTTCAGACAAATGCTTGATAGGAGTTGGTTGAGGAGCAGGCGTGATGGGAGGTCATTGGGAATCCATATTTCTGAAGGGAACAAAGGTGGGTTTGGAGCGTTGTTGAGCTGCGATCTTGTCCTCGGCCAACTTAGCCAACCCTAGGACTTCCATCATTGTGTTGGGACAAAACATTTTGACTTCTGAGAGGATTTCATCCTTGAGACCACTGATAAAACAACTCCTGTAGAATTCATCAGACAATCCTTCTGTGTGATTGGCTAGTTTCTCAAATTCCATCTGATACTCTCTCACTGTGCCAGTTTGGTGAAGTTTAGTGAGTGCTCCTGTGAAGTCGTCAAAAGCACTAGGACCAAATCGTGGCAAAATGAGTTGGCAAAAATCTGTCCAGTTTGGCTCGGGATGAGCTTTGATGTACCAACGGTACCATTGAAGGGCTTCCTGTTCCAAATGAAAGGATGCAAGTGGAACTTTCTGAACATCAAAAGTATTATGCAGACTGAAATATTGTTCTGCTCGGTATATCCATCCAGTCGGATCAGTACCATTGAAGCGAGGAAAATGAAGCTTCGGCCCATGAAAAGTGCTAGAAGCAGAGAACCTGGTGGCTGCAAAAGATTCAGGCTGTCTGGTATTGTTCATGGCTGAATGCTGAAGATGGAGGCTGAGAAATTTTTCATCCAGATCTTGGAGTTTGGTTTGAATCGCTGCAAGTGCTTCCTCCATGGTGTGTGCTCCTGCACGGGTGACAACCATAACCAGTTTTTTTTTTTTTTTATTCAGACTGGAGCGGCTACAGCTCGGAAGGAATCTGGAACAACGCCGAACGGCTGGATCTGGAACGACGTGCAAAATGGATCTGAAACGGTGCAGCAGTGATCGACAATAGTTCAGCTGAAAGTAGATATGGACCCCAGGTATGTGCGGCTTCCTAACAATTCAGGGTTTTCACTCGGCCACCAATGCTGTCTGACGGCTTGCGTATTGGGGCAGTACCCCTCACTCCACGGTTCAGGTAAAACTGATAACCGCTTTGCCACAAACGACAGCTCTTGGTTTACCTCACGGGTGGGAACTAGTTAATCAGGTAGGGGTCGTTGCCCTTTTCGCTTGGCAGATCCTCTCAATGGCCAGCTACTTCGGGGTTCCTGTGGTACTCCTCACAATGAGTTTTAGGGCTTATGCCCAAGTACTTCCCACAGTTAAGCGGATAGGGATTATTCCCAGATCCGAACCTGCAACAAAAAAAAATTGGGCAGAAATTCCACCCAATGTTCAAAAACCGGATCTATATTGCTCAGAATCGCTATTATAGCATGTTTCCAGAACTGGAACAACCACTCTGCTTCTACCCATGAAAGCGGAATAGAAATCTGGGCACTCGGTCAAAATATTTTCTCGCCGCAATTTCCGCGGCCGTCACCGAAATTCTGAAAAATTGCTGATTTTAAATCTGCGATATCTCCACTTTTAGAACTCCAAATGAGATGATTTTTTTTTTTGAAACTGCGTATTTTTGAAAGAGGAATTCAGATATGCAATTGGTTTCTTTTGATTTTGTGCAGAAAATTTCAGAAATTGATCTAAAATTCTTCGCCCCCCAAAAAAAAAATTTCCCACTTGTGCCAAGGAAAGTGCTCTGATACCAGATGTGATGTACCTGCAATAATTAATTAATGCAAATACACGAGATATCAGAAATAATAGAACAGAATCGCTTTTATATTGATCACGGGCCACTTCGAGGGGGCAACCTCCTTTGAGCAAGCTCAATACAATTAACTTCACGGTGCCTTCAATGACCTCAACACACACTTATATACTAAGTCTATGCCCAATACTATGAGTCAAAACCATGAGACATATAATACTACAGGACGACTTACAAAGCATATGCGTCCAATACTATGGGTCAATACTATGGGCTAATATAAAATACGGATCAACAAATACTACGGGACGACTTACAAAGCATATGCGTCCAACAACAATATACTAACATAGTAAAGAGAAGGGTTGACATAGGTTCCTAACATTCATTGAAGTATTTTGTGATGAGGGATATGAAGGGGGCATGGAGGAAGAAGGACATAATTCATCCCAAGAAGAAGGATATACTACAGTAGAAGAAGGGAAACCAGAGGTGAAGCATCCCTCACCCACCAAAGTAACAATGGCAGTACTTTCAACAGTACCTCGCTACCATACTATCCGATGCAAGGGTGTGGCACAAGGACAAAGAACTTCAGTTTTGGTAGATAGAGGAGCCACCCATAACTTCATTGATGCAGAGATGGTGGAGAAAAGAAAGATACCTATTGAACCATTTGATGGCTTTACGGTTGTCATTCCCGGTCACAACATAATGGAGTGCAAAACATGGATTCCACAGCTGCAAGTCACCGTAGGTAACTATACTTTTGTCGATAGTTTTTATGTGGTTGATATTGTTGATACTAATGTTGTTTTGGGAGTGCAATGGTTGTATTCAATAGGAGAGCATACAATAAATTATAAAATTCCTGAAATGAAATTTCAAGATTCAAAAGGACTACTAAGGATTGTGAGAGGGAAACACACCTATTCGAACCAGGTAGTTTCTTCCCACAGCATGAAGCACCATAATAGAAAGATTTTGGGAGACATTACTCATGGAAGGCCACCTGATAGAGGAGGGAAAATTTTGCAGCATGGTAAATTGAGATTGCTTGAGGGCAAGCAATCTTGGGTGGGGAGGACTGTAATGTCCCCATTCAAATAATTTCATAGTAAGACAATCCCATCAATCCTACTAGTTTCCTAGGTTGGATGGGCACATGTGAAATGGTAATAAGGAAGCTGATAAATGATGTTTAGACATTAGAAGGGTTCAATTATTTAATAAATAGAGTGAATAAAGAAATTCAAGAGAAATCCTAGATGGCAAATGGTTTTGGAGACATATAGAGGATGTGGGACCCACACTAGCTTGATTTTTCATAATACATGGTATCTCTCTCTTGTAAATTCGAATTAATGGGAAGGTGAACACTCTTGGGTGAGTTGGTAAGTCATAAAACATGTCATTGAGCATCTTAGGTTGAATTGGGAAGGATTGGTAACCTCCATGGAAGATAAAGAGTCAAATTGGAAGTTTGTGGACACTTGGGCTAGATTTCCTAGCCCCTATGACACCAATGATGGAGCATCTATGACAACTATGACAAATTACAGACATGACCTCTGACATCTGACCACTATGACATGTCAACCCCAAATTTAGGCTCAAGGAAGGCGCTCATGGGAGTTGGAGAAGCCAAAGAGACTCAAAATCGAATTTGGGAGAAGATGGAAGGTTGGAACTAGGAGACAAGTGGCAAATGTGGAATATTTCCTAAATGGAAATCTATTGAATCTATTGAGAGGATTTCGACCCTTAGAAGGCTAATGTTGGTTATAAAATTTAGAAATGAAGTATGAGAATGGCTTTTGATGATTTGAGAAAAATTGCATTTGTGAAGAGAGAACTAGTGGATGACTAGTTTCTTGCCTTAGCCAATTTTGAGGGTGAAAGATTCCCATCAAAGTTGGTGTTTGGAGAGGCCACTCAGGTATTTCATGGTGATTTAATGGAGTTTTATTTGCAGGTATCAGTTACAGGAAGTTTCATGGTTTGGTTTAG
Organism: Larix kaempferi; assembly: GCA_027924585.1. Classification (NCBI taxonomy): domain Eukaryota; kingdom Viridiplantae; phylum Streptophyta; class Pinopsida; order Pinales; family Pinaceae; genus Larix; species Larix kaempferi. The sequence goes on along the minus strand of BSBM01000579.1, from coordinate 6,327,949 downwards.
TGTAGCACTTTCTCTCCACCATTTCCAGGTTTGAAGGCATATTTGGGCTCCTTGAGGGATTGCGCTTTGGGTGAGATCTTGCACTCATTGGGAGAGATTCATATGATATTTTTCTGATTGTAATAACTTTATATCCTCTATTATTCATATTCAGAGACTCTCAGGTCGAAATACCCATTGATTGTATGCAAAATTATTGATTAATGAGCAAACAATGTCCATTTCCTCAATGCTTTGATGTATGATACTATAATGTTGATTATTTCGAATGGATGGATGATTCTCTGATACATTTGTGATTGATATACTGCCATGGATATATTATACAAGTTTCATGTACTTTACTTGAGCATTTGAAGCATTTTTACTCAGTTTGTTTGTATTGAGAGGTGAAATAGTGCCATTTCCCCAAGGGTCGAATTGGGGGTTTTTGCTGTTGAATGTGAGAGAGTTAGAACAGTAGTAAAAATCAATTAATGGTGCATATGAGACATTAATCACATACTTAACACATTATATACCTTTGTTCATAAATTCGTGGGTGTTTGGAGGCATTTGGAAGGCCATTTGCAGTGTTACCCCGGGGGGATTTGATGCACAAATTACTAGTCAGAATTACATATATTGATCAGAATACAAATCAAGTTTGCAGCAGTATTTGGAGGGCCATAAAACATCTATGAACCTAATATTCAAGTCTAAATATCATTCATACACTCCTATAGAATATTTGGGAGCATTTGGGTTGATTTGGAGGTCAAAACAACAAAACTAGTCAAAGGTTGAAATTGGGGAAAAAGTGAAAAAAATGGCATTTTAATAAAATTTTGAAAAAGGGTCATTACAGGTACTATGGTGGTAGCTTGCGTATCGCTGAACATGGTTTCTAGTTAAGTATATAGCAAGATTTCCACGTCCGAATCCGATTCCACAAGCTTGATCGGGTTTTTTAAGGTTGGAAGCGACGCAATGGGTGGTGACTTAAGCCCTAACTTAGCGACCAAAATGCTGCGACGAAGGAGAAAAGCGTATTATGTGGGAGACAAATTTATGCTTAGGATTTGCGCAATGCCGGGTGACTTAACTTTAGAGTCTGCGTTGATTGGTGCGAATTTTAACATCAAGGACTGCGTGAAGGGGCGGCGATTTTAAGGGCAAGATCTGCACTGATGGCATAGAGTTAAGGATAGGATTTGCGCAAACAGAGACAAAGATAAGGGTAAGATTTGCGTCGATGGTGCAAAGTTAATCGTTAAAACCATGCTTTTAAAAGATAGAAAAAATTTGACTTAGCCAAAAAGATCGAAACAATTGAAAATTTTTGGAAGAAAGTGGGAAGGGAAAACTTGCTAAGTTTGAACTAAATAAGTTTCAAAAAATCAAAAGGAGCAGCCCCAATATTTACAAAATTTTGGGGGGGATGTTGCAGCAACAACAATTGGCGATTCGCTGGCGAACACAGATCTCTGAAACAAACTCTTCTCATGATTAGAATAAGTCTTAAATTGATAGCTTCAAGCGTAACAAAATGCCTTCATATCCCAGCTTCTTAGAATGCAGTGATCTCTTTATCGTATTGATCATTTGGGAAAAGGGGACTTAGACTTATACTTCCTTCAAACTCTCTCAAGGCTGGAGTGTGGAGTTAATTCTTTTAAGATCCGTCTTTACAGCATTTTGACTAACAAAGGACTCCATTGGATAGTAACAATATCTCACAGGCGTATTCGTTTGTTCCTCATTCCCATGCTATTTGCATCCTTTTGGATGTTTCTTAAATTGACAGCTTCTGCTGTTTGAGCCTTCCAGAAATAACTTTCTTAAACTTCCAATACTTTGATTTGGGTTCTTCAATCCATAATGTCCTTTTGTGTGAGCAAGAGATTTTATTTGACTATCAAGCTTCACAGACGGAGAAGAACCTTGCTGAGATGAGTTATTTGAACAGATTTCTCGATTGAACACTTATGCTTCTCTCAACCATGCTTTAATTGAGGCGAGAATTTCTGGAAATTAGACTCTTTGATGTAAGCTCTTTGGGCTTCTATTTGTAGCATGGTATCATTTTAAATACCATACACCTGTGAGGCATGCTTCCTTGCCGTGGGTCCATAGTAGAAAACACCTTGAGACAGGCATTAATGTTAAAGTGGATGGTGCCTCAAGATAGTGAGAAAGAAATGCTGAATCATCAGTCATTTAGCTGGGGTTATTTTGACCAAACAGAAAAGGAACTCTACATTCCCAAAGGCTGCTCAGTGAAAGCAAAATCATGGAACTATATTTTCTTTATAGGTGAAATTCTGTCTTTCAAGACTTCGATGTTTGCTTGGAGTCCTATCCCACTGCTAAAACAAGAGTTGAGCTGGGCTTTATTAAGTAAAGAAAAGGAAAAAGTCAAGAAGAGAGTAAAGTAACAATAACATACCAAGCTACTTAAACTGCACATGAAACAAAAAGGAAAACAAGGAAGAGGAAAACGGTTTATTTATGTACAAAAGTCTCAATGAGACTATGCAAAGTACTGCTTTAAGGCGAGGCCATTGAGAGGGAGAATTACTTCCTCTCCTTGGAGGTCTTTCAGCTTATAAGTGGATGAGCCAAGCTTTTCAGAAATTAGATAAGGGAAACCCATAGGTGTTGAAACTTTGTGTGCATTCCTTTACCTTCGTGTGGATGATCCCATTTCAGAACCAAGTCACCTACTTCAAAATTTCTTTTGGCAGACTTCGTTTTATCAAACCATCTTTTGACTATGTCTTGGTGTTTGTGGAAGTGGTCTTTGGCCTTTTGTCGGGATTCTTCGAGTTTCAGTAGGGTGTCAATTCTAGATTGCAAAACTTGACTACTGGAACCTCGAGAGGTTTGGTCCAATTGCAAAGATGGGAGTAAGATGTTGGGAGGGAGAATGGCTTCTCTACCATAGACAATGGTATATGGAGAAACCACTAAAGCATTCTTTGGAATAACTCTATCTGCCCATAGAGCATTTGGGAGAGCAATGTGCCAGCGTCTCTGATTATCAATCACAGTTTTCTTAAGGATCCGGATGAGGTTTTTGTTTGAAGATTTGGCTAATCCATTTTCCCGGGGATAGTAATTGGTTGAATAATGTAATTTAATTCCTCTTTCATAAACAAATTCATTTATCTTAAAAGATGAAAAATAAGTTGCATTATCAAAGACTAGGAAAATTGGAACCCCAAACCTGGTTATGATGTTTTCTTTTAAGAAGCTGATAACTACATCCTCATTGATTTTGCGCAATGGGACAGCCTCTGTCCATATTTTAAAATAGTCTGTGGCTATCAGGATATACCGGTGTTGCAAAGAAGAATTCAGTTTTATCTCTCTAATGACATCTATTCCCCATTGTTCGAAAGGTTCTGAGATGATAACTGGCTGCAACGGTCCTGCTGCTTTCGGTAATTTCTCAGCGCTCCTTTGGCACACATCACAATTTTGTGCATAGGCATGAGCATCTCTGAACAAAGTGGGCCAATAATATCCAACCCTTAGTATTTTGTGAGCTGTTGTATCTCCGGAATAATCTCCCCCACTAGGGCCATCGTGTAATTATTTGACTACTTTATTTGCATCTTCCCTCTCTAGACATCTAAGAAAAACGCCATCATAATTTTTTTCTTCTGAAAAGTACTCCATCAATGATCTGATAAGCTGCTGACTTCAAATGGAGTGCCCTTCTTTGATTAGAACTCCAATGCTCTGGTAGGTACCCTTGCTGCAAGTAATGCACTAAGTCCCTATACTAGGATTCAGGAGCTGTTAATATGGGGCATACCTCAACTATGTTTAGCTGAGCTTCATTTTCCCAATTTCGCTCTTCATTAGCTGGATGTTCAGTGAGAAATTTACATAGGCCTTGAACTTTAATTATGGTAGATGGTTTAAATTCTAAATCATATTCTTGAAGAGCGGTGACCCAATTTCCTCTTCTTTCTCCCAATTTATTTTGAACGAAAAGGGATTTGACGGTTGGATGGGGAACTACAACTTTAGTTATGTTCTTAATAATATATGGCTTGAACTGCTTTACTGCTTTGAATACGGCGTATGCTTGTTTGTATACAACATGATAGTTTAATTTAGCGCCTTGCAGACCAGTTCTCATAAAAGAGATTGGGTATTCATCTCCTGATTCAACTTTTTGCGTGAGCATAGCTGTGAGGGAGTCATCTGAAGCAAAGGTATACAAAATAAAATCTTTGTCAAAATCTGGACTCCTTAGAGAGTTAGCATTAGCTATGGCTGTTTTGATCTCTTTAAATGCATCCTTTTTCTAATTCTGTCCATTTGAACTGTACGCTTTGCTTGACCATTTGCTGCAAAGGTTTAACAGTTTGGGCGAAATCGGGAACAAACCTTCGAACAAAATTGATAGTGCCTATAAATGACTACATAGATTTTTTGTTGTGGGGCATGGGAATTTTGTTGATAACTTGCAGTCTCTCTTGATCTATCGAAATTTCACTTTTTGAAATGATGTGACCCATAAGCTTTCCCTCAAGAATGGCAAAAACACTTTTCTTGGGGTTTAAAGAGATACCATACTTTCTGTAGCGGTAAAAAATCTGCTTTAAATGGAAAAAATGGTCTTCTCTCTTCTTTGAGAAAACTGTCACATCATCCAGATAGACTACAACACAATGACCGCCCAATCCTCGAAAGGAAATGTCCATTGCTCACTGGAAAGTAGCTCCTGCGTTTATCAATCCGAACGACATTCTTTGGTATGCAAATGTTCTCCACTTAGTGCGGAAAGTAGTTTTAAGACGGTCTTCTTCTGCCACCAATACTTGATTGTGACTGGAGAAACCATCTAGAAGAGAGAAAAGTTCTGATTCTGATACCATCTGTAGAATTTGTTCCATTGAAGGCACAGGATAGTTATTTTTGTCAGAGGCTCTGTTCAATTTTCGGAAATCAACACATAATCTTATTTCTCCTGACTTCTTCCTCACGGGAACTAGATTAGCAACCCATTTCGAATGCCGGACTTTAAAAATGATCTTAGCATCTAATAACTTCTTCAACTCTTTTTGAATTAAAAGTTTGAGAGTAGGATGCATTCTTCTTAACTGCTACTGAAATGGCTTAACGCCTGCCTTCACTGGTATGACATGCTAAATGATATGAGTGTCATATGTTTTCAGATCTTCATAAGTCCAAGCAAACACATCCTTATATTGTCGAAAAAGCTTGATGAACTTATCTCTTTCACCCGGTGAACAACATTTACCAATATTGACACACTTTGGTTCAGCCTCTATGCCCAGATTTACCAATTCATGCTGCATAGAAGAGCTATGAGTTTTATCATTTGCTGGTTTCTTGAACTTGCTCTGTAGATCGAACAAACTTTCAAGTGATCTCACTCCTTTGGGCATGACATTTCCTTTGACTGCGTCCTTGTTTTGCAGATCAACATCATGTTTTTCTTCATCTATAACAGCTTCCTGAAACATATTTTCATTTGTAAGGAAACTAATGATCTGGTCATCATCATCAAATACTCTGAGATTTGTAATATTATCTGGAATAGATGGCCTGAAAACCAATTTGATAGAGCATTTATTATTAGTAGGTACTAAGCTGGAAGCAAAGGTAGCTAATAAATCAGCTGCAACATTCTGTATTCTAGGGACATATTTTATATTAAAATCTTCAAAGTGTGTAATTAGATCGCATACCTCAGACTGATAACCTTTCAAATGTGGCGAAAGACAATGAATTGTATCTCTCACCTGTCTGACGACTATTTCCAAGTCACCAAAGACTTTCAGGTATTTAACGTTCAAACCGATGGCTTTCTTTAATCCATGGACCAAATCTTCATATTCAACAGTATTATTAGTACAATCGAACTCTAATCTATAAGACAAAAAGTGTTTGTTGCTTTCATGATCGATCAAAACACAACCAGCTCCGAATCCTTCTTGAGTTTTGGAACTGTCAAAGTATAAAATCCAGAAAACATTCTTTGATCTAACTAAGTTAGTATCTTCACCATCTAAGTCAGTAACTAAACTAACTATGTTACAGTTAATATCATCAATCCGAGAAAATTGAAGGAGATTGGACTGCTCATCTGATTCATGGCTAACATTTTCTGATTGATAAGTAACCGTCTCGATTTCTAAGAAATAATTCCCCAAAACTGACGATGAGAAAGCTACATCTTCATTCTTTTCTTCTAGCTGAGTTACGTTCTGATTCATGTGTGGTTCTCTCAGCACTTTAATATGAGTTTTCCTATTCTGATATGGTGACCACAAGTGAGACCAGTCCGTGGAAAAATAATCATCTAGTTTTGTAGACCAGTCCCTGCTCAATATCAAACCATAAGCTTCAGGAATATCAACTACGATTATATCAATAAAATGAAACACTCTAGGATCTGCTGACAACCTAATAAGCACATCTTTCATTTCCCCAATGACTTTAACAACAGTTCTATCTAGCTGAATAATCTGAGCTGGGGATGGAATTGGCTGCCCATTAATCCTTTTACAAATAGACAGTGGCATGACATTCGAGGATGCTCCGGAATCTACCAAACAGTTATGCACATTGTGATTGAAAATTTCAAAAGTTAAAAGAAAAGGCAATGTTTGAGATTTAGATTTCCCGCCAATACTAGCTTCATTTATTTCAGGATCTTCCTGAGTACTTGCTAACGGAGTGCTAGATTGAGGTTCAAGAGATTGTAATAGCTTCTTTCGTTGCTGAGGCAAACTACACATATCAAATATGGAAATGTTTGCTTTTACTTTCTTTATGTCTTCAATTATATCATACCCCATATCACACTCTTTTACAACTTTTGGCTGATTGTTTGTTTTATTTAAAGTTACTTTTGGCTGTTTCATTTTTTCTACATTTGATTCTTTGGTAGGTGCTGAATCAGCCTTGGGATGTGGTGGAATAATAGTAATGTGCCTTTTGGATGTCTCCTTGGATATTTTAGGCTTGGGAGTAGTCAGAGTCGGATCAACGACTGGACCTTTGCTGCGAGTATTAATATTCACAGCTGAGACTTAACTTTCTTCGGGGTCATTCTCAATCAATTCGGTTAAAGGCACCCAATCCCACATCACCATAGTGGTGTCTGGAGCGGGTTCTTCTTCCTCCAATGTCTTCTCTTCATGAGGATCTTCCTGATCCATGATTTGTGCATCAAGTATTTGGTTCATTACCAGAGTCTTTGAATTTATCCATTGCGGACAACTTTTTTCAGAATGTGGTTCATGATGGAAAGTGCAGAAATTATCCATTCCTACTTCATTTAAATTCAAAATAGGAGTGTTGTTTGTAGGTGGATGAGGCTGATAATTTTCTTCTCTCTTTTTGTAGAAAGGTTTAAAAGGTTTCCTAGATGTGATAGCTGCCTTATCCTTTTCAAGATCTACAATTTTATTGGACAACTTTTGCATCATTTTAATCACGTTTTCCATGTTTGCTGATGGTTCTTCCTTGTTTCCAGTTAGTAACAAGGTTTTTATATTAGTTTCTAGTTTTGTTTCTGCATCAAGAGCGTGTTTAGCAATGCTGTTTGCTTCTTATTATACCTTCCTACCTTCTTCGAAATTTTCTGTTAAGGTAGTTTTCTTAGTTCTTTTGACAAACATTGCAATTGGAGGATCAAGTGCTGTTGTGTAATATTCTACTAAAGATTCTTCTGCAAGTTTAGCAGCCTCACTAAAATTATTTAACAGCGTAGTGAATCTTTGGTTAAATTCTTGAACTTTCTCTTTCTTTTCCATTCTCATGGACAACAACTCTTTCATGAGTGTAGCTACTGTTTTCTGATTTCCATATTTTTTTTCAAATTCTTCCCAATTTGATATTGTGCTGGCTTGTAAAATAAAGTACCAAGAAGATACTTTAGGCTCGAAAGTATAGGGAAAGAGTCTACATACTACATCTTCGTGTTGCACGTTCAAAAGGCTCAAAGCTAAATAAAAGCTCTTAAGGTGATCTTCAACAGAGATACCTTTACCAGGATTATAATTAGGCAAAAATTCCTCAGTATTCTTAGGCAGATTATGAATGGTCCAGCCAAATTTAGTGCTCCTCTCGCTCTCCATGGAGGTACAGCCATGTCTCCACGTGGAGAATCGCGTGGAGTGTGAGGTGGAGAATTCCTTGGAGTGTGAGGTTCTTCAAGATCTAGAATATTTTCGAGTTCAATTTCTCCAAGAGGTTCTGTGATTTATTCTAAAGATAAATCCACTAATTCTTCAAAGCTCTGAACAAGAACTAAATCACGTGTGTATTGCCTTTCCCTTCTAGGAGCTCTTCTTCTAGGGAGAAAGGGAATTGCGTTCAAACTACCAAGCTGCTTAACATAAGCACGGGTATGTCTTCTTAAGTTTTCTACTTCATCAAAAGGTATAGCATACAACGTTTCTTGCTGTTCAAACTTAGAGTTAGGATATTCTTGATTTGTTATTTCCAGATCTAAATTGTTCGGGATTGATGTTTCAAGCAGGTTTCCAGTTGGATCTCCTCTTAAAGAAGAGTCTCTTTTATTAGCCATACACTGGTGTCCCTCCTTCTGGCGCCAAAAACTGTTGATGCCTCGGAAATCATAGCATCAATCAGCAAGGGATTATCCCCGGTAAGCAAGCCCAATTAGATTGCTCACCATTTGGTGTGGGGAATCTGTCCGGTTAACGGTTTCGTCTATAGTAAGATTTAAATATTTATAACCTTTACACCGGTTGCATCCCGATCCACCGTTTATGTATTTTATTTTAAAGATGATATGCAAGTGCCCTAAGCTAAATGCAGGTAACTAATCTAAATAAATCTAAAACTGTACAAGCAAATCTACTCTATCCTTGCAAGGAGCATACTGTAAAGATGAGTAATAAACTGAAAGAAACATCTAAAGATCAGACAGATAGCTATTTAATCATAAAGGTGCAATTCCAACAGAGGATAAAAGATATCAAAGATAGCTTTAATTCAATTAACACATTCCATTACTCATTTGCGATAAACATCTTTGCACAGAAAATTATAAGAACATTCATTACATAGAAGCAATTCATAATAGCAAGGAATGATCTCCCAGTATATGTAGATGACATAGGAATAATCCAATAAACATTTAACACATTCTCCAGGCAAAAACGCAATCTTCCAGGATTTCATTAGGTAAAAATTGAATTCCTTGTACATGTAGCAAATCAGTTCACATACAAGACAGAAAATGTCTTTTCACCTGCCAAAAGTCCTTTCTCTATCTTCTATTCATCTATATATAGCTTTACAAAATGAGCCTAGAGCTGCCAAGTGTACCCTAATATTAGGAATCTTTTATTTGTCATTTAGTGCCTAATTCGAAAATTGGAATAATTTGGGGAGGCCTTTTATAGAAAAGACAAACACAGGACAAATGTCTATTGACATGTTCATTTTAGAATGAACCAATTAAGTTCTAGATGGCCCAACTGCTTCATTTGGTTGCTCCTCTACTGCTTGTTTGTTCTCTCCAGTAGGATCGTTTTCTCTTGCTTCTTTGTCCACTTCTTCAATATAACTAGTCCATTGGTTGATTTCTCTCAGGACGGTCTTTCCTCGTGATGAGATTATCACCTTCCGTGCTATCTTTGCTTGCGCAAATCTGATTTGACCCCTGCGGCTCCTACTGTAGCCTCCTGCGCAGTATTTTCCAGGAGAAAAGATATGAACAATAGTCTACTCAATAAATTGATGGATGTCTTCTGGGGTTATGGCCTCAATCTTCTTTAGATAATCCAATTCTGTGTCCAAATTCCCTTGTAATTATGCCAGGCGTTGTTGTCTCTCAGGGAACTCGTAAATAATCTGAGGTAGAGCCATGTGACACTTCTCGTGGGATTCCTTAATCTTTGAGTAGATAATGTGGCATTTTTTAATGGTATTTCAGATCTCAACACTTAATCTACCACCGCAATCCCGACAAAACTCGAGAACTCCGGTATCCATGTCGAATTCCTCAGCTGTTGCAGCCCGTAGGTTAAAGGGAAAACCAGACTTTCCTATACTCCATTCAAATTGTTGCTTAATTTATACCACATGCTGCACATACTTATCTTTTATTCTAAGTGCCTCAACCTCAATGGATGTCATCTTTGTTATCATCTCTTTCATGCTGCAGACTTCTTCTGAGATCAACACTAGCAATTGATGAGTTTTCTTCTGCAGATCACTGGCTCGGCTGTAGAATGTGGCCAGATCTTTTTTTTTTCACTTGCTTCCTTGAGTTGTTGCAACAGCCCAGCCTTTTCCTGTGTTAGCCTTTCAAACTATGCTATGCGAACCTTCAATTTCTTTTGCTAATCTCATGATTTATTTATTAAGCAGAGATTGAGCATACAACAGTGTTGGATTTTGAATAAAAATGACCTTCCATAGATAGCGGTGGTGAGGAATTTTTTTTCAAACAAATACACCACGCAGTAGCTCAGAATGTGATTCACATAAAAACGAGAACTATTAGCCATTATTTGATCATCTTTGATAGAAAACAATTATTCCGCTATAAGCTTTTGAAAGGAAAAAACACAGTTATGCAAAGCGCTACTAGTGTTTATGGCCCAAACGCAATGTCTTTATCATTTTCTGTGCATGCTTCATCTTCATAATGGTAAGTGCAGTTTTGGCATTTTTCAGTTACTTGGAAACGTTCGCTTCAGAACGGGGTCTGAATTATACAGCTAACACGAAAAATCACGGCTTAAAACTGTGATGAGGATTCCCTAAGACGGGATTTTATCAATAGGACCTCTGCGGGGAATTTTTTTTCTTAAAATGCCGAGTAAGCAATAGTTGAAAGGGACGAGACTCATATGCGAGGAAGGTGGGTTTCTCGGGTCATGGTTCGAATGGAGAAAGAGTGGCTTTGTGCTCTCATTGGCTAGAAGGGAAGTTTGCCCATTCGGCATGCAAGGTTTCCTTATGATATACTAACGAAAAAAATGGATGTCTAATTGCTTTTAATGGGGAGTAGAGCTTCGAATGGGGTTATTTTGAATAAAACCAAAAGGAAGGCAACAGAACACCTACCTGTTAACCTCGAAGTGGCTTTCGGTGATTAATGTACGTTCCTAGGCGAGTGACAGTTCCAACAACTCTTCAACGGCGAATGGAAAGCTCTGCTCTCCTTTGGTAATAATAAAATGACCCAAAATCCCATTTGGTGCATATATATAGGGAGAGTATTAAATTCGCATGGGTGGTAGGTTGGCGAATTGATGAGCATGGGGCTCAATGCGATGGGAACTTAACTCCGGATGGGGTGATATTAAATGACTCACAACCTTCGTACTCGCGCACACACCCAAAAAATGAGTTGCGCTATGGCGGCGAATGCGCTATTAACTTTCGCGCAATGGGTTTCAACTTTATGCTTAAACCCTGTGATCGTGGGATGCACCTTCAGATTGGGGCTTGATCAGGTTTTTTTAAGGTTGGAAGTGGCGCAACGGGCAGCGTCTTAAGCCCTAACTGAGCGACCAAAATGCTACGACGAAGGAGCGAGGCATATTCTGCGTAGGATTTGCACATCGCCGGGTGACTTAACTTTAGAGTCTGCGTTGATTGGCGTGAATTTTAACATTAAGGACTGCGCGAAGGGGCGGCAATTTTCAGGGCAAGATCTACGCCGATGGTGCAAAGTTAAGGATAGGATTTGCGCAAATGGCGGCAAAGATAAGGGTAAGATTTGCGCCGATGGCGCAAAGTTAATCGTTAAAACCGCGCTTTTAAAAGATAGAAAAAATTTGCCTTAGCCAAAAAGATCGAAAAAATTGAAAAAATTTGGAAGAAAGTGGGAAGGGAAAACTTGCTAAGTTTGAACTAAATAAGTTTCTAAAAATCAAAAGGAGGGGCCCCAATATTTACAAAATTTTGGGGGGGGATGTTGCAGCAACAACAATTGGCGATTCGCTAGCAAACACAGATCTCTGAAACAAACTCTTTTGATGATCAGAATGACTCTTAAACTGATAGCTTCAAGCGTAACAAAATGCCTTCATAGCCTAGCTTCTTAGAATGCAACGATCTCTTTATCATATTGATCATTTGGGAAAAGGGGACTTAGACTTATACTTCCTTCAAACTCTGTCAAGGTTGGAGTGTGGAGTTCATTCTTTTAAGATCCATCTTTACGACGTTTTGAATAACAAAGGAATCCACAAGATAGTAACAATATCTCACAGGCGTATTCGTTTGTTCCTCATTCCCATGCTATTTGCATCTTTTTGGATGTTTCTTAAATTGACAGCTTCTGCTGTTTGAGCTTTCCAGAAATAACTTTCTTAAACTTTCAATACTTTGATTTGGGTTCTTCAATCCATAATGTCCTTTTGTGTGAGAAAGAGATTTTATTTGACTATCAAGCTTCACGGACGGAGAAGAACCTTGCTGAGTTGAGTTATTTGAACAACTTTCTCGATTGAACATTTATGCTTCTCTCAGCCATGCTTTAATTGAGGCGAGAATTTCTGGAAATCAGACTCTTTGATGTAAGCTCTTTGGGCTTCTATTTGTAGCATGGGATCATTTTAAATACCATACACCTGTGAGGTATGCTTCCTTCCCGTGGGTCCATAGTAGCAAACACCTTGATATAGGCATTAATGTTAAAGTGGATGGAGCCTCAAGATAGTGAGAAAGAAATGCTGAATCATCAGTCATTTAACTGGGGTTATTTTGACCAAACAGAAAAGGATCTCTACATTCCCAAAGGCTGCTCAGTGAAAGAAAAGTCACGGAACTATATTTTCTTTATAGGTGAAATTCTGTCTTTCAAGACTTCAATGTTTGCTCGGAGTCCTGTCCCACTGCTAATCCAGGAGTTGAGCTGGGATTTATTAAGTAAAGAAAAGGAAAAAGTCAAGCAAAGAGTAAAGTAACAATAACAGACCAAACTACTTAAACTGCACATGAAACAAAAAGGAAAACAAGGAAGAGGAAAACGGTTTATTTATGTACAAAAGTTTCAATGAGACTATGGAAAGTATTGCTTTAAGGCGAGGCCAGTTAGAGGGAGAATTACTTCCTCTCCTTGGAGGTCTTTCAGCTTATAAGTGGATGAGCCAAGCTTTTTCAGAAATTAGATAAGGGCCAACCCATAGATTGTTGACGTCCATTTTTGTCAGCATTTTTTATCATTAAATATACTCTGAGTGGCGTTATTTTCACTATTTTGATATAATAAATCATTCTTTCCGCCATTCAGACCATTAAATAGAGCAAGTATGCATATATTCACTTATCATATGGATTTTGGTCAAATCTCACCATATTATGATTTATTAATGTTTAATTGACATTTTTGTGACTTGCTTGGTATTTAATTTTGATCTACAGGCTGCGGTTTTTCAAACGATCTTTCATTGAGACTGCGTGTTTATGTTGCTAATGTTCAACTGCGTCTAGCCTATCATTTAGCCTTGCATTTGACCCGCGGAATCAGCGGTTGGCATATTTCGGGCCATTAAAGATGGAAATGGGCACGTGGGTTCTGTTTGCCACACGGTGGTCATGGTTAAGGAGATATGGTTCTGGAAGATTCGTCCCCATGCCCTCCAAGCTCGACAGCACACTCTCCACCCACGTCAACATCCCACGTTCTGATTCTCCTGCTCATTCAGCCTAGTATCATGCACGCTTGTTCACGCCGATGTTATAGAGGAGTCCAGTCCGCCCACGCTCAGTCTGCCAACATAACTCCTTGCCCACGTCGACGCTCCAGCAGCTTCATCCTTCCATGCTCACTCCGCCAGCACATGCTTCTTCCCACGGTTGAAGGAAACGAACACGCAGCTATTCGTGTTGGGTAGGATTGATCTCGTAAAACCTGGTGGATGCCCTCTGCGTTGTCATGTATCACTTTAAGCAGCCATTTGTAGTCTTAAAAGACCTCTATGTTTAGAGAGGTCAACTCTGTCGACCTTCTCTCCCATTGTAACTTATAAATAGATGCCTCTTATGGAGAAAACGGAGGATCAGATAGCATAGAGAATAGATAGGAGATAGCAGTTACGCCTGCATAAGTATTGTGTAATTTTCTCAGAATTAATGGAAGTTTCAGTACGTTGATGTTCTGCTGATAGTGTTTACGACAATTTAGTTTCCATCTTTGATTGCTGGGAAGGGTCCCTCATCAACCGGAGGTTTATTTCATTTTGTATTTTCTTTTTGCAAGTAGATAGTTTATTTCTCAGTTGTTTAAATTATTCTTGTTTACTGTAGATGTTATTTCCTTGCTTTTCTTGTAAATCATATTCTGCTGCTAACACAATCTCTTTTTCAGGATTAGGAATGGTCGACCAAGCTTAGTACTCTGTATGAATTTTCCTCCATAATCTGTCGTTAGATGTTATTTCAGTTTCTTCTTCCTGTAGGTGTAGGTTAATTCTATTAGTTAATCAGCCTCTTCCTCTATAGCTATAGGTTACTTCTATCTTCCATCATTAATCTTCTATAGCTATAGGTTACTTCTATCTTCCATCATTAATCTTACTTCAACATATCATAGGAATAATTCTTCTTCTTAGATGATGATTAGAATAAATGGTTTCTTGTTAGTTTAGCCTCTAACTAGTCAATCTATTGCTTCCTTTGCACTGTAGGATCATTTGCATCAGCCAACTGATAATTAAAGTCATCCAAAATTCTTCTTTTCTTTAGTTTAAATCATTTTCTTCCATTCAGAGTGGCATTCGGACTGTCATTCGGATAGGCATTTGGATCGTCATTTAGACCTTTACACTTTCTGCATTGTTTTATGCTTTTTCAGAATCCAGTTTCTTTTGCTTTTTAAATATAATGCTTCTTGCTTCTAATTAACAGTTTTAGATGTAATTTAAATCTTGTTTCATGTTACATAGAATTTTGAATTAAGTTTTGTCATTATTTCCTACTTCCATATTATCTTAATCTTCTTTTTAACCTTCTTCCAAAGTTAAGTTCTTCAAATCTGATTTGCGAATTAGTTATTGTTTCATAATTTCTCAGTCTTGTTCCTAGATAGTTTATTTTTAAGTAAAAAGTTAATAATTCCATTTTCCAAGTTATTTCAGTTTTGATACTTTCCTTGTTAATCATCAGATTAGTTTTCCATTCATACATAAAAATGAATATGTTCATGACATAAGATTTGGATCAGAAATAAATATCTTTATCAGGTTTTCTACTTGCTTCCAAATCAACTCAAGTTCAATTAAATATCTTTATTAAGTTTTCTACTTGCTTCTAGATTAACATTTATTTCCAAGTCATTTGTATATTGCTTAGATTTCTTTAAAATTGTTTCATGCTTCACCTTCGTGGGATAGCATAGATGCTTGCATGCCTTTGGTTTCAGAATAGTCATTAGATTGCATGATTGATTTCTTGTCAATAAGTTGGATTGTTAATAGTATTTTATTTTGAATTAATTCTAAGTAGTGTAATTAGGTTTTCAAGTATCATTCACTTGTAATTAATAATTCAGAACCCTTACTCAATTCTAGGTAGATTACCAGCTTTAGATTAGCTTAGATTAGTTCAAGCCTTCAATCCTGCACATATAGTGTTTGCATCTCATCAGCTCCCTTCCCGGGTTGACAATTTAAGTGTTGAATTAGATAGCATATATTTTACTCAACATAGATGTTGAAACTTTGTGTGCATTCCTTTACCTTCGTGTGGATGATCCCATTTCAGAACTAAGTCACCTACAAAATTTCTTTTGCTAGACTTCCTTTTATCAAACCATATTTTGACTATGTCTTGGTGTTGGTGGAAGCGGTCTTTGGCCTTTTGCCGGGATTCTTCGAGTTTCAGTAAGGTGTCAATTCTAGATTGCAAAACTTGACTACTGGAACCTCAGGAGGTTTGGGCCAATTGCAAAGGTGGGAGTAATATTTTTGGAGGGAGAATGGCTTCTCTAGCATAGACAAGGGTATATGGAGAAACCCCTAAATCATTCTTTGGAGTGACTCTATCTGCCCATAGAGCATTTGGGAGAACAGTGTGTCAGCTTCTCTGATTTTCAATCACAGTTTTCTTAAGGATCCGGATGAGGTTTTTGTTTGAAGATTCAGCGAATCCATTTCCCTGGGGATAGTAATTGGATGAATAATGTAATTTAATTTCTCTTTCATAAACAAATTCATTTATCTTAAAAGACGAAAAATAAGTTGCATTATCAAAGACTAGGGAAATTGGAACCCCAAACCTGGTTATGATGTTTTCATTTAAGAAGCTGTTAACTGCATCCTCATTGATTTTGCGCAATCGGACAACCTCTGTCCATATTGTAAAATAGTCTGTGGCTGTCAGGATATACTGGTGCTGCAGAGAAGAATTCGGTTTTATCTCTCCAATGACATCTATGCCCCATTGTTCGAAAGGTTCTGAGATGATAACTGGCTGCAACGATCCTGCTGCTTTTGGTAATTTCCCAGCGCTCCTTTGGCACACATCACAATTCAGTGCATAGGCATGAGCATCTCTGAACAAAGTGGGCCAATAATATCCATCCCTTAGTATTTTGTGAGCTGTTGTATCTCCGGAATAATGTCCCCCAGCAGGGCCATCGTGTAATTCTTTGACTACTTTATTTGCATCTTCCCTCTCTAGACATCTAAGAAAAACGCCATCATAATTTTTTCTGAAAAGTACTCCATCAATGATTTGATAAGTTGTTGAATTCAAACGTAGTTCCCTTCTTTGCTTAGAACTCCAATGCTCTGGTAGGTACCCTTGCTGCAAGTAATGCACTAATTCCCTATACTAGGATTCAGGAGCTGTGAAGATGGGGCATACCTCAACTGTGTTTAGCTCAGCTTCATTTTCCCAATTTCGCTCTTCATCAACTGGATGTTCAGTGAGCAATTTACACAGGCCTTGAACTTTAATGATGGTAGCTGGTTTAAATTCTAAATCATATTCTTGAAGAGTGGTGACCCAATTTCCTCTTCTTTCTCCCAATTCCTTTTGAACGAAAAGGGATCTGACGGCTGGATGGGGAACTGCAACTTTAGTTATGTTCTTAAGAATATATGGCCTAAACTGATTTACTGCTTTGAATACGGCATATGCATGTTTGTCTACAACAGGATAGTTCAGTTCAATGTCTTGCAGACCAATTCTCATAAAAGAGATTGGGTATTCATCTCCCGATTCTACCTTTTGCGTGAGCACAGCTGCGAGGGAGTCATCTGAAGCAAAGGTATACAAAATAAAATCTTTGTCAAAATCCAGACTCCTTAGAGAGGGAGCATTATCTATGGTTGCTTTGATCTCTTTAAATGCATCCTTTTCTAATTTTGTCCATTTGAACTGTATGCTTTGCTTGACCATTTGCTGCAAAGGTTTAACAGTTTGAGCAAAATCGAGAACAAACCTTCGAACAAAATGGATAGTGCCCATAAATGACTGCATATATTTTTTGTTGTGGGGCATGGGAATTTTGTTGATAACTTGCACTCTCTCTTGATCTATTGAAATCCCACTTTTTGAAATGATGTGTCCCAAAAGTTTGCCCTCAAGAACGGTGAAAACACTTTTCTTGGGGTTTAAAGAGATACCATACTTTTTGCAACGGTCAAAAATCTGCTTTAAATGGAAAACATGGTCTTCTCTCTTCTTTGAGAAAACTGTCACATCATCCAGATAGACTACAACACAATGACCGCCCAATCCTCGAAAGGAAATGTCCATTGTTCCCTGGAAAGTAGCTCCTGCATTTATCAAGACGAACGTCAATCTTCATTATGCAAATGTTCCCCACTTAGTGCGGAAAGTAGTCTTCAAATGGTCTTCTTCTGCCACCAATACTTGATTGTAACTGGAGAAACCATCTAGATGAGAGAAAAGTTCTGATTCTAATACCATCTGTAGAATTTGTTCCATTGAAGGCACGGGATAGTTATCTTTGTCAGAGGCTCTGTTCAAATTTCGAAAATCAACACATAATATTATTTCTCCTGACTTCTTCCTCAGGGGAACTAAATTAGCAACCCATTCCGAATGCCGGACTTTAAAAATGATCTTAGCATCTAATAACTTCTTCAACTCTTTTTGAATTAAAGGTTCGAAAGTAGGATGCATTGTTGGCTTATCATATGCTGACCCAGAGGGTTTTCAATAAAGACCCAGGTTATTTGCGGTTTCCCCTTGACCAACAAAACCCCTTCACACCGGCCCTTTCGGCAACAACTTGCGAGCAGGTTGAGGTCTCACCCGAGGTGTATCTATGGGGTACTGTAGAATCAGGTTTCCACAGTAGGCGATGAGTTGTTTAGTCTGATGTACTGCGCAGCGTGACACGGGACGTGTGCCGCGGGGCAAGACTGCGTGGCGATAGACGACACCGTGGTCTGCACCTCTAAATTCTACTTCCACGAAATTTCTTTGTGACTGCGGTCGATGCAGTTCACACTAAGACTTGAAATACTTGCAGTTAACTAGAGTACTGAAGTTATTAACACTCAATCATTCATCCATTCACTTGGGGTGTTCATTGCTCAACCATGTGCCACGGAGACGGTCCAACTACCATGCATTCTTCCTACTATGTAATGTGAAAGTGCTTAAACAATATCTAACACTTAGCCGAATAACTGATTCATTACTGCTTCATAAGTAGAGGCCAAACATTCACCATTCATCTATTCATGCAGAACTTAACATATTATTTCCATATTCTCCTGATGGCAAATACATATAAAAGTCCTATCATAACCGTATGCAAGGGAAAATTCAGACATTCATTCATAGGAAGCAGATAAATGCACAATACACAACACAATCACACTGCACAGTATTTAACGTGGTTCACTCCCCCGGGTGGGAAGCTACATCCACAAGAATTGTTGTTATATATGTATATCTTTTGGGAAGGGCACAACAGTTCTTAGTCTGCGCACTCAGCTGCAGACTCTCTTCTCTCTCAAATAGGTCTTTGCGCACTCAACTGCAGAGCCTTTACAATATCTTTACTCAGAAAAGATTTTACAATGCTCAGTACTAAACTTCCAACCCTTTCCCATACAAAAATGCCTCCTTTTATAGATCATGCCCGTAGGTCATGTCTTTACAATGCTAAAGGCCGAAACCCTTAGGGTTTACAAAATTGCTACGGTTTCTCTAAACCGGACTGCTGGCCTCTGGTAGCGAGTGCTCCATCGTGGCGGTCCTCCACACCTTCGTCCTGTCGCTATCGGCCTTCCTGTTGTGCGCACGCCAACAAGTCACTTTCATCGAGCCGCTCTTCCTCTAACAGGCTAGTACAACTGGCTCAGCTCCGAGTCGCTTTCATCAAGTCGTTCTTCCTCTAACGACCTCATACACCTGGCCGCCTTCCCGATTTGCTCATGGCCGCCGCTCGGCCTCCTTGGAGCATCTTTTCCAAAACTAGACCACCGACGGTCTAACCGGTACCCGTGCCCGTCCTCCGTCCAACACTCTGCTTTGCTGGCTCCACGTGGACTGGTCACTTCGTAGCACTGCTTCCTCGCAGCACCCTTCGAAGTACTGCCAAAATTTGGTTGCTGCGCGCAACTTCGCAGCATCCCCAACACTTGCACAAAATTGTATTTTTGTTGAGCTGCACTGAGCTACGCAGCTAAACTTCTTTCTGTTATCAAAATTTTCCCCAACTTGGGCAAGGCCCAACATGCATTCTTCTTAACTGCTGCTGAAATGGCTTAACGCCTTCCTTCATTGGTATGACATGCTGAATGATATGAGTGTCATATGTTTTCAGATCTTCATAAGTCCAAGCAAACACATCCTTATATTGCAAAAAAAGCTTGATGAACTTATTTCTTTCACCCGGTGAACAAAATTTACCAAGATTGACATACTTTGGTTCAGCCTCTTTGCCCAGATTTACCAATTCATGCTGCATAGAAGAGCTATGAGTTTTAACATTTGTTGGTTTCTTGAACTTGCTCTGCAAATCGAACAAACTTTCAAGTGATCTCACTCCTTTTGGCATAAAATTTCGTTTGACTGTGTCTTTGTTTTGCAAATCAGCATCATGTTTTTCTTCATCTATAACAGCTTCTTGAAACATGTTTTCATTTGTAAGGAAACTAATGATCTGGTCATCATCATCAAATACTCTGAGATTTGTAATATTATCTGGAACAGATGGCCTGAAAACTAATTCGAAAGAGCATTTATTATTAGGAGGTACTAACCTGGAAGTAGAGGCAGCTAATAAATCAGCTGCAACATTCTGTAGTCTAGGGACATATTTTATATTAAAAGCTTCAAAGTGCGTAATTAGATCCCATACCTCAGATTGATAACCTTTCAAATGTGGCGAAAGACAATGAATTGTATCTCTCACTTGTCTGAGGACTATTTTTTATTCACCAAAGACTTTCAGGTATTTAACGTTCAAATTGATGGATTTCTTTAATCCATGGACCAAAGCTTCATATTCAACAGTATTATTAGTACAATCGAACTCTAATCTACAAGACAAAAAGTGTTTGTTGCTTTCAGGATCGATCAAAACACAACCAGCTCTGGATCCTTCTTGAGTTTTGGAACCATCAAAGTATAAAATGTTGATGTATATGTAACTTCGGAATTTATTTCACATATATGTATATTGTATTCCTATAGAGATGTTATTATTCCTCTATACGGAAGTGGTTGTATTCCTTTAGAGATGTTATTATTCCTCTATACGGAAGTGTCGTCATTTATATTGTAAGTGTCATAACTTATACTTGATGGGTTATTAGACCACCTTGTTGGGGTCGGCCCTGTATAAGTCATGTGGGTCAAAGGGTTATTAGATCACCCTATTGGGGTTCGGCCATGTGGGTCAAAGGGTTATTAGACCACCCTAGTGGGGGTCGGCCCAGTCAGCATTATGTTAAGTGGTTAAGTTAAGGCTGACCTAGTTGAGTAAAGGTCAAGTCAAGTTAGTGTATAAATAGAGAGTGTGTCTCTCTCATTTTACACATTCTATTCTCTCACTCACACTTGGGAGAGTGGCGCACTTGTGGCGGAGGAGGCTCTACTGCTAGGAGAATACTATCTCTTATATTCTGGTTGTATCATTGCTCTATCTATCTCTGAGGAAGTTATTGGGTTTTTTCACCTTTACGGTTTTCCCCAAGTAAACTCTGTGTCTCTTGTGTGCTTGCATTATTGTGTCCATGATTGATATGCTGTAGATTTGCTGTACATGTTGTTCTCTCAGTTAAGATCCTAGATCAGATTGAAGTAAATTCTGAAAATTTAACATGGTATTAGAGCTAGCCTGAAAGAAGGCATGATATGGCATGTATGACACTTGTTGCACTTACGATGCTAGGGCTTGATATAGCAAAAACCAGTCATCGTAGCACTTTCGCTATAAATCCGTTTTGGCAAAGTTTTCGGATCTGAAACTTTTACAGGTCGAAGATCAGATACCCATGTACCTTGTGTCCCAAGGACAACCTCTAATTCGTTGTACTTTGTGATTTATGATCTGTACAATATAGGGTTTCTGCCTCTTCCAGATCTGAGTCAAAATCAAGTGACCTCGGGAAGAAGGTCATAACTTGGGATAGGAAGATCCAAATGAAATTTCGTAAAAAGTGATAGGTAGTACATAGACTGTTCTATCTCAAGAAAAGTTTTTAGAGGCCGAAGTTGAACTAGTGACATGTGGCACGCCGTACAAGTTCGCTCTCTTGTATTATCCCATAAACAGGTCACGTTGCGACACTTGGCATAACTCTCTCTCAGAGAATCAAATCGAGGTCTGACCTATTGGGATGGAAAGATAACAGGTCAGGATATATCAAGAAATTTTTTTAGACCTTGTGGATTGAAAAGTTCAGAGTTACACCAAAAACAATCAGGTACATATTTCTATCAAAACAGAATTATTTTTGAGTACCTTCATTTATGGCTTCCGGAATTTAGGGCTTCGGAGAAAGTTGGAATTTTTGTAATTGGAGACCACGAATGAATGCTACTCATCAAAATCGAAATTTAGAGACCAATATCAGAACTTTTTGCTGGGCAGAAGGCCGGGCTTGATCAGACCCTAGTTCGGGACTTTGATCAGAAAAGTGGAAAATTAGGGCTTCTGTAAAAATGGGAATTTTTGAAATCTGTGACCACGGCTGGAATCTCCTTAGAAAAATAGAATCTTAGAGCTTTGGATCAAACCTTTTGATTGGGCAGAAGAGTGGGCTTCATCAAACCCCAGTTCAGGGTCACGTCTAGTGAATCTGAAAGTTTCAAAGGAAAAATTGAGGAGTGAAACTTTGCAGTTTTCAAATTCTGAATATACCAGCTTGATCAGCTCATCAAGGCGCATATTTCTATCCTTTCGGAAGTTTGAAATTTAAAGTTTGAATTTTTGGGGTTTCTATGACAAACCCTAATCCAGCTCCAGGTCCAGTTCTTGCAAATCAAGTGGATTGGGTTAATCCTAGAAGAAGATGGATTGGTCACCTGCATAAGTGAAGAAGTTCCTGTTTCAGAGGGAGATGAGGCTAAGGCCTTACATAAGAAGATTACAAGCGATCTCGACAGGTATGACTCATCGAGGTATGTTTCGATATTTGTTCATGATTAAGTTTATGGTATGTTTGTCTTCATGTTATTACGGTTAGCACAATCTTG
This sequence comes from Larix kaempferi, assembly GCA_027924585.1. Classification (NCBI taxonomy): domain Eukaryota; kingdom Viridiplantae; phylum Streptophyta; class Pinopsida; order Pinales; family Pinaceae; genus Larix; species Larix kaempferi. The sequence goes on along the minus strand of BSBM01000579.1, from coordinate 6,305,299 downwards.
ATTTTAGATTTGTCGTATCACCTTAACAAAATTATGAATGCATGATAGAAGATATTCATTGGTTAGGGTGTTGACACTTATGATCGTACTAATGCATTATGGTGTTGTATGAGGTTTATGTTGTCTGCTAACATAAAAGGTACACCAAGAAAGACAAATCATGTTCTACTTCAAGAACATATGATCATGGTGACATGAAGACAAAGATTCATCCATTGTCATGGATCACATAGAAGATCTACTTTCGAGGTATGTATAACTTGGTTCTACAATGGTTAACCTATGAGACATGCAGGTTACTAGCACAAGTCACTGAAGAGAACCAGAAGACATTATGCGGGTATGTTAGACATAACTAGCTAGCATGCTAATCTAGGTATGTTTTTCCTATATCAAGCTAGAATCCTACCTTGTGTTAGGATCTTATACTGTTATGTTGTTGATAATGATTATTCATGAAGTCATAGGTTTGAATAGTCATGGTTGTATGCATATTATGTTTCTTACCATAATTAATGATATGACTAACCAGAAGAATCATGAAGGTATAGGTTTGAGTAATCATGGGTTTTATGCATATTATATCTCTTATCTTGATTGATGATTTAACTAACCAGAAGAGTCCTATGATCAAATAAGAATATGTATGAGTAAAAGAAGACTTCCCTAAAACCTTGAATACTAATGTTTATTATCTGTGAATGATCATGACTATACATGTTTAAGATTATTGTGTTTTGATAGTATTAAGATTATACTAATAAATGTGTGATTATGTATGAGACCTCAAGGATAACACAATGATGATACTAATAAGAATGCATAGTGATTAAGGATGGATGTAAGTTCAAGGACAGGTAATCCAAGAAGCAAAGATCAAGAGGGAGCACACTCCAGTTGTTCTTGGAAGAAAGCAAAGGAGCATACTCCGGTAGTTTCTGCAAGGATGCAGATATCCAGAGGGAGTTGACCATCCTTCTGCATTCCACAATAGAAAGGTGTAGAAGAAGCTACTTCAGCAGCTCCTACAAGGAAGCAAAGACTCAGAGAGAGTCCACCCAACAAACAAACAAAGATAAGTATTTTAATTACCATTCCTTACATACTTGTTTGTTTAAATAATATTATTCAATGATGTATATGCTTATGTTCCTAGATTTAGGATGTGTATTATGCATATTAGAATGATTTCATTAATGAATAGCTTACTACTAATATGCATTTGATGGGTAAGTGGCCTATGGAACTGTAGAACATTCCATTGCTACTTATCTAGAATTAAACCTCTTTGCTGACATGTTAGGAGTTGTCCACACTCTTAACAATGTTTCGGTAGAGATTGGAAGGCATCTAGAAAGTTACAGAATATGGATAAATGTTGTATTGAAGCATTGGCTAAGATAATTGCATGACTGTCTGACATATTTCCTTATGTGTAAGAATTTTTTCTGAAAACTATGAGATGTTTTCTAATCATGCAATTTAACTTGTTGTGTAGGAAAGATCGTATACCATCACCTAAAAAAGAAGGACTACAACATTTGTTCAAGCAACAAAATTATCTATTGAAGATATTGAAGTTCCCAGGATACGGGAAGAATGCCATGATCCGTCGATCATGAAGAACGATGTTTGGGATGCGGTCCCAAGAGCTGAAGGGAAGTCTGTTGTGACTTCCAAATGGAACTATCAGATCAAGCATGCTGCAGATGGCAGCATATAAAAGTGATGAAATAGAAGATACACCAGATGGATTTCAAGATAGCCTTCTTGAATGGTGTAGTTGAAGAAGAAGTGTATGTGGAGAAGCCACTTGGTTCAGAGACACATGATAGGGAGTCATATATGTGCAGAACTTGGTATGGTAGACAACTTTCTATCCAGTTTGGGCTTTACCAAGAGTAAAGCGGGTTCCAACCTTTACTACAAGGTTGAGGTAGGCAATCCAAGGATACTCTTATTGTATGTGGATGACTTGTTTGTAACAAGAGATGATAGATGATTGCCGACACGCAGCGGAAGCTTGCAGCTGAGTTCGAGATGAAGGACTTGGGGATGATGCACTATTTTCTTGGTATGGAGGTGTGGCAAAGTACATATGGAATCTTCCTTGGACAAAGGGAAGTATGCAGTAGAGATTCTGAAGAGGTTCGGGATGATGGACTGCAAGGCTATGGCCACACCTATGGCATCAAACCTGAAGCTTCTATGTGATGCTTCATCTGATACAGTCGATGTCACGATGTATCGTCAGATGATTGGGTCCTCTATGTACCTGACGAACACAAGACCAGATATTTGCTTTGTGGTGAACACATTGAGCCAATTCCCGACGGATCCGAGAGATGTTCACCTGGTTGCTGTAAAGCATATTCTGAGATTGGGCAGGTAGTGCTGCAGATAGGAAGAGCACTTTTGAGTGCTGCTTCAGTATGGGATCAGGTGTGATCTCTTGGTTTAGCAGGAAGCAGTCCTGCGTAGCACTGAGTACAACCAAAGCAGAGTATGTTGCGACAGATGAGCAGGTTGCAGATGTATTGACTAAGCCGTTGGCCAGAGTGGAGTTTGAGTACTTTAGAGAGAGGCTTGGTGCACTTCAGATCGAGGTTCCTTCCAAGGGAAGTGATGAGTCCGAAAGATGCAGATGCACATGAGATTTTCTGACATGGTTGATGTGTTCTCCCTTGGTCGTGATATAATTGCTGAGCCATTTTTCACATGGTGGTGGATGTGTTCTCCCATGGTGAAAAAGTAAGGGCTGGAGCCTTCCCCGAATGGTGGTAGATGTGTTCTCCCATGTCGGTGGTGTAAGTACTGGATGATGTGCATCTGGGCTGTGCTTCATGGACGATGAGATGATCTGAAGAAGATGATTCTATGATGATAAGGAGGATCATGGATGATGAGCATCAGGATGATGCTCCAGTTACTGCTCTATATGTATATGTACGCATAATGTTGGATGCTAGATATGATCTGTTGGATCATTTATATGTATATGTATATGTACACATCATGTTTGATGCTGGATATGATCAGTTGGATCATTTGTATGTATTTTGTATATGCATCATGTTGGGTGCTTGGACCATGTATCTGTATATGTATCAGGTGGATACATTGTATGATCAGGTAGATCGTGCATGTTGATATGTATCAGGTATGATCAGGTGGATCATGTATTTGTATTTGTATCAGGTGGATACACTGTATGATCAGGTGGATCATGTATGATGAGATGTATCAGGTAGATACTTGGTATGCATGAGGTGGATGCATTGTATGATCAGGATGATCATGATGATGAGCTTCAGGATGTTGCTCCAGATGATATGTATCAGGATGGTACAGTGATGATGATCAGTGTGATCATGAGCATCAGGATGATGCTTTGTGTGATGATGATACGTTGGATCATGAGTATTAGGTTGATACTTGGAGGTCAGAGATGATATGTGGCAGGTTGTGCAAATAGCATGTAATCAGTCCTGGGAGATCTTGCCGGTCATGTTGCAACACATAAATGTTCCTAGGATACTCTTTCTGGTATTGCTATGTAGTATGTAATCATTCCTTAGATATCCGATAGGTTGAGATGTGTGCTCGTAATCAGTCCTGGGATGAGGTATTACTACGGAGACATGTAATCAGTCCTGGAGATCCGAGAGGTTGAGCTGTGTGCTCGTAATTAGTCCTGGGATGCTCTTTAGAGATCTTTCCGTTCATGCTGCGGCACATAAATGTTCTTGGGATGCTCTTTAAGGGTTTTGTCTATCCACATGTAATCAGTCCTGGAGATCCGAGAGGTTGAGCTGTGTGCTCGTAATAAGTCCTGGGATGCTCTTTAGAGATCTTGCCGGTCGTGCTGCAGCACATAAATGTTCCTAGGATCCTCTTTAAAGGTATTGTGGAGGAGATGCATTTAATCAGTCCTGGGAGATCTTGCCGGTCATGCTTAGGCACATAAATGTTCCTGGGATACTCTTTCCGGTATTGCATCCGCACATAAAATTAGTCCTGAGAGGCCACCTCTATCAGACCGTTCGCACAGATGATGAAGACCTGCAGGTGGTGGGACTACATCCAGTATGAAAAAGGACTGGCTCTATAGAACTTCCTATGACGAGTAGATTCAAAGATTGATTGAGATAGCAGCAGCAGTGACGATAACAATGACTCGATGACGATTATCCAGTGATGATGATCCAGAGAAGAAGACTTGTGCTAGAAGACCTGTGTCGAGAAATACCTTCCTATTTAAGAGGGAGTGTTGATGTATATGTAACTTCAGAATGTATTTCACATATATGTATATTGTATTCCTATAGAGATGTTATTATTCCTCTATACGGAAGTGGTTGTATTCCTATAGAGATGTTATTATTCCTCTATACAGAAGTGTCGTCATTTATATTGTAAGTGTCGTAACTTATACTTGATGGGTTATTAAACCACCTTGTTGGGGTTGGACCTGTATAAGTCATGTGGGTCAAAGGGTTATTAGACCACTCTATTGGGGGTCGGCCATGTGGGTCAAAGGGTTATTAGACCACCCTAGTGGGGGTCGACCCAATCAGCATTATGTTAAGTGGTTAAGTTAAGGCCGACCTAGTTGAGTAAAGGTCAAGTCAAGTTAGTGTATAAATAGAGAGTGTGTCTCTCTCATTTTACACATTCTATTCTCTCACTCACACTTGGGAGAGTGGCGCACTTATGGAGGAGGAGGCTCTGCTGCTAGGAGAAGACTATATCTTGTATTTTGGTTGTATCATTGCTCTATCTATCTCCGAGGAAGTTATTGGGGTTTTTCACCTTTGTGGTTTTCCCCAAGTAAACTCTGTGTCTCTTGTGTGCTTGCGTTATTGTGTCCATGATTGAAATGCTGTACATGTTGTTCTCTCAGTTAAGATCCTACATCAGATTGAAGTAAATTCTAAAAATTTAACATAAAATCCAAAAAACATTCTTTGATCTAACTAAGTTAGTATCTTCACCATCTAAGTCAGTAACTAAACTAACTATGTTACAGTTAATATCATCAATCCGAGAAAATTGAAGGAGATTGGACTGCTCATCTGATTCATGGCTAACATTTTCTGATTGATAAGTACCCGTCTCGATTTCTAAGAAATAATTCCCCAAAACTGACGATGAGAAAGCTACATCTTCATTCTTTTCTTCTAGCTGAGTTACGTTCTGATTCATGTGTGGTTCTCTCAGCACTTTAATATGAGTTTTCCTATTCTGATATGGTGACCACAAGTGAGACCAGTCCGTGGAAAAATAATCATCTAGTTTTGTAGACCAGTCCCTGCTCAATATCAAACCATAAGCTTCAGGAATATCAACTACGATTATATCAATAAAATGAAACACTCTAGGATCCGCTGACAACCTAATAAGCACATCTTTCATTTCCCCAATGAATTTAACAACAGTTCTATCTAGCTGAATAATCTGAGCTGGGGATGGAATTGGCTGCCCATTAATCCTTTTACAAATAGACAGTGGCATGACATTCGAGGATGCTCCAGAATCTACCAAACAGTTATGCACATTGTGATTGAAAATTTCAAAAGTTAAAAGAAAAGGCAATGTTTGAGATTTAGATTTCCCGCCAATACTAGCTTCATTTATTTCAGGATCTTCCTGAGTACTTGCTAACAGAGTGCTATATTGAGGTTCAAGAGCTTGTAATAGCTTCTTTCGTTGCTGAGGCAAACTACACATATCAAATATGGAAATGTTTGCTTTTACTTTCTTTATGTCTTCAATTATATCATACCCCATATCACACTCTTTTACAACTTTTGGCTGATTGTCTGTTTTATTTAAAGTTACTTTTCGCTGTTTCATTTTTTCTACGTTTGATTCTTTGGTAGGTGCTGAATCCACCTTGGGATGTGGTGGAATAAGAGTAATGTTCCTTTTGGGTGTCTCCTTGGATATTTTAGGCTTGGGAGCAGTCGGAGTCAGATCAGCTATTGGACCTTTGCTACGAGTATTAATATTCACAACTGAGACTTGACTTTCTTTGGGGTCATCCTCAATCAATTTGGTTAAAGGCACCCAATCCCACAGCACCATAGTGGTATCTGGAGCGGGTTCTTCTTCCTCCAATGTCTGCTCTTCATGAGGATCTTCCTGATCCGTGATTTGTGCATCCAGCATTTGGTTCATTACCAGAGTCATTGAATTTATCCATTGCAGACAACTTTTTTCAGAATGTGGTTCCTTATGGAAAGTGTATAAATTATCCATTCCTACTTCATTTAAATTCAAAACAGGAGAGTTGTTTGTTGGTGGATGAGGCTGATCATTTTCTTCTCTCTTTTTGTAGAAAGGTTTAAAAGTTTTCCTAGACATGCTAGCTGCCTTATCCTTTTCAAGATCTACAATTTTATTGGACAACTTTTGCATCATTTTAACCACGTTTTCCATGTCTGCTGATGGTTCTTCCTTGTTTCTAGTTAGTAACAAGGTTTTTTTATTAGTTGCTGGTTTTGTTTCCGCATCAAGAGCATGTTTAGAATTGTTGTCTGCTTCTTCTTTTACCTTCCTACCTTCTTCAAAATTTTCTATTAAGGTAGTTTTCTTAGTTCTTTTGACAAACATTGCAATTGGAGGATCAAGTGTTGTTGTGTAATATTCTACTAAAGATTCTTCTGCAGGTTTAGCAGCCTCACTAAAATTATTTAACAACGTAGTGAATCTTTGGTTAAATTCTTGAACCTTCTCTTTCTTTTGCATTCTCATGGACATCAACTCTTTCATCAGTGTAGCTACTGTTTTCTGATTTCCATATTTTTTTAAAAAACATTTTTCAAATTCTTCCCAATTTGATATTGAGCTGGCTTGTAAACTAAAGTACCAAGAAGATACTTTAGGCTCGAAAATATAGGGAAAGAGTATACAGAATACATCTTCGTGTTGCACGTTCAAAGGGCTCAAATCTAAATAAAAGCTCTTAAGGTGATCTTCAGCAGAGATACCTTTACCAGGATCATACTTAGGCAAAATTTTCTCAGGATTCTTAGGCAGATTATGAAATGGTCCAGCCAAATTCAGTGCTCCTCTCGCTCTCCATGCAGGTACAACCTTGGCTCCACGTGGAGAATTAGGTGGAGAATCGTGTGGAGTGTGAGGTGGAGAATTCCTTGGAGTGTGAGGTTCTTCAATATCTAGAATATTTTCGAGTTCAATTTATCCAAGAGGTTCTGTGATTTCTTCTAAAGATAAATCCACTAATTCTTCAAAGCTCTGAACAAGAACCGAATCACGTGTGTACTGCCTTTCCCTTCTAGGAGCTCTTCTTCTAGGGAGAAAGGGAATTGCGTTCAAACCACCAATATTTCTACTTCAAACTCAGAGTTAAGATCTTCTTGATTTGTTATTTCCAGATCTAAATTTCTTGGGATTGCTGTTTCAAGCGGGTTTCCAGTTGGATCTCCTCTTAAAGAAGATTCTCCTTTATCAGCCATGCATTGGTGGCCCTCCTTCTAGCGCCAAAAACTATTGATGCCTCGAAAATCGTAGCATCAATTAGCAAGGGATTCTCCCCGATAAGCAAGCCCAATTAGATTGCTCACTGTTTGGTGTGGGGAATCCGTCCGGTTAACGGTTCCAACTACCGTAAGATTTAAAGATTTATAACATTTACACCGGTTGCGGCCCGATCCACCGTTTATGTATTTTATTTTAAAGATGATATGCAAGTACCCTAAGCTAAATGCAGGTAACTAATCTAAATTAATCTAAAAAAGTACAAGCAAATATACTCTATCCTTGCAAGGATCAAACTGTAAAGATGAGTAATAAATTGAAAGAAACATCTAAAGATCAGACAGATAGCTATTTAATCATAAATATGCAATTCCAGCAGAGGATAAAATATATCAAAGATAGTTTTAATTCAATTAACACATTCCATTACTCATTTGAGATAAACATCTTTGCACAGAAAATTATAAGAACATTCATTACATAGAAGCAATTCATAATAGCAAGGAATGATCTCACAGTAATATGTAGATGACACAGGAATAATCCAACAAACATTTAACACATTCTCCAGGCAAAAACGTAGTCTCCTAGGCTTTCATTAGGTAAAAATTGAATTCCTTATACATGTAGCAAATCAGTTCACATACAAGATAGAAAATGTCTTTTCACCTGCCAAAAGTTCTTTCTCTATCTTCTATTCATCTATATATAGCTTTGCAAAATGCTCCTAGAGCTGCCAAGTGTACCCTAATCTTAGGAATCTTTTATTTGTCATTTAGTTCCTAATTAAAAAATTGGAATAATTCGTGGAGGCCTTTTACACAAAAGACAAACACAAGACAACTGTCTATTGACATGCTCCTTTTACAATGAACCAATTAAGTCCCAGATGGCCCAACTGCTTCATTTGGTCGCTCCTCTGCTGTTGGTTTGTTCTCTCCAGCAGGCTCGTTTTCTCTTGCTTCTTTGTCCACTTCTTAAATATAACTAGTCCATTGGCTGATTTCTCTCAGGACGGTCTTTCCTCGTGACGAGATTGTCACCTTCCGTGCTATCTTATTTTTGCGCAAATCTGATTTGACCCGTGCGGCTCCTGCTGTAGCCTCCCGTGCAGTATTTTCCAGGATAAAGATATGAACAACAGTCTTCTCAATAAATTGATGAATGTATTCTAGGGTTATGGCCTCAATCTTCTTTAGATAATCCAATTATGCATCCAAATTCACTTGCAATTCTGCCAGGCGCTGTTCTCTCTCAGGGAACTCGTGAATAATATGGGGTAGAGCCATGTGACACTTCTCCTGGGATTCCTTGATCTTTGAGTAGATATGTGAACCTTTAAGTTCTTTTGCTCATCTTCTGAAATTGCTAGTTGCATTTCTAGTGAATTCTTTTCATTTTCGAGCTGCAGGACTTTCGAAGTTGTTTCTATCTTCTCTTCTGCAAGCTCCTTATACTTCCTTTTTAATTCGTTGCTCTCTAGAACCTCCTTCTTCCTGTCAGCTTTTATCTTGAATCATAGCTCTCTGTATTTCTTAACATCTTCAATTAGACGATCGACATTGGATTTACTTTCCTGGGCTGAAGCTCCAGAGCATCTTGCCGTGAATGCGGGGTCGATGTCGGTCCCTTGGACAAGTGTGGTTTCTGATATTATGAGTTCGTATATGTCCTATCCAATCTCCATTTTCTTTATTGGTATGCCAATGATAGCCTTCTTCCATTCGTGAAAATAAATAGAATCCAGGTTGGCCACTTGGCGCTACTTTCTGGGGTTGTATGGGGTCAGTGCTAACTCTTCAGTAGAGACAACTCCTTCATCAGCAATCCATGGTTGGTTTAACTTTGGCAGATCTAAGTCCATGGTTTGTGGGTTGGATGGGTCTTGTTCCGTGACTTTCTTAGCTTCTTCCTTCTCTTGCCTTTCTGCTAGCTCTGCTAACTCTACTTGTAACCTATTTGTTTCTTCCACCAAGATTCTTTCTTCTTCTTCTTGCTGCAATTTGGCAGCTTGCTCTTGTAGTATCCTCTCTTCCTCTTCTTTCAGGGCTTTTGCCTCTTGGTCCATTTGGACTCTGGCAGCTTCCTCATCTTGCCGAGACGCATATGCGAGGAAGGTGGGTTTCTCGGGTCGTGGTTCGAATGGAGAAAGAGTGGCTTCATGTTCTCATTGGCTCGAAGGGAATTTTTCCCATTCGGCATGCATGGTTTCCTTATGATATACTAACGAAAAAAATGGATGTCTAATTGCTTTTAACGGCAAGTGACAGTTCCAACAACTCTTCAATGACGAATGGAAAGCTTTTCTCTCCTTTGGTAATAATAAAATGACCCAAAATCCCATTTGGTGCATATATATAGGGAGAGTATTAAATTCACATGGGTGGTAGGTTGGCAAATTGATGAGCACGGGGATCAATGCGATGGGCACTTAAATCCGCACAGGGTGATATTATATGACTCACCAACTTTGTACTCGCGCACACACCCAAAAAATGAGCTGCACTATGGCGATGAACGCGCTATTAAATTTTGCACAACGGGCGACAACTTTATACTTAAACCCTGCGATTGTGGGATGCGCCTTCCGATTGGGGCTTGATCGGGTTTTTTAAGGTTGGAAGCGGCGCAGCGGGCGACGACTTAAGCCCTAACTCAGCGACCAAAATGCTGCGACGAAGGAGCGAGGCATATTCTGCGGGAGAAAACTTTATGCTTAGGATTTGCGCAACGCCGGGCGACTTAACTTTAGAGTCTGCGTTGATTGGCGCGAATTTTAACATTATGGACTGAGTGAAGGGGCGGCAATTTTAAGGGAAAGATCTACGCCGATGGTGCAAAGTTAAGGATAGGATTTGTGCAAATGGAAGCAAAGATAAGGGTAATATTTGCGCCGATGGCACAAAGTTAATCGTTAAAATTGTGAGTTTGGGACCTTCCTTAGAAGCAGCGGTTAAGGCTTGCCTTGCCCTATTAGTCTGTGATTCAAGTATGCTTTCTTGTTTAATTTTAGCATGGCGTTAGATATATTTAAGCGCTTGAATTATATAAGTGGAATATCGACATAGTTCAACCTTATGATCTACCCGGTACGCACCTGCTTTTAAAAGATAGAAAAAATTTGCCTTAGCCAAAAAGATCGAAAAAATTGAAAAAAATTGGAAGAAAGTGGGAAGGGAAAACTTGCTAAGTTTGAACTAAATAAGTTTCTAAAAATAAAAAGGAGGGGCCCCAATATTTACAAAATTTTTTGGGGGGATGTTGCAGCAACAACAATTGGTGATTCGCTAGCGAACACAGATCTCTGAAACAAACTCTTCTCATGATTATAATGACTCTTAAACTAATAGCTTCAAGCATAACAAAATGCCTTCATAGCCTAGCTTCTTAGAATGCAGCGATCTCTTTATCATATTGATTATTTGGGAAAAGGGGACTTAGACTTATACTTCCTTCAAACTCTCTCAAGGCTGGAGTGTGGAGTTCATTCTTTTAAGATCCGTCTTTACGACATTTTGACTAACAAAGGACTCCACAAGATAGTAACAATATTTCACAGGTGTATTTGTTTGTTCCTCATTCCCATGCTATTTGCATCCTTTTGGATGTTTCTTAAATTGACAACTTCTGTTGTTTGAGCCTTCCAGAAATAACTTTCTTAAACATTCAATACTTTGATTTGGGTTCTTCAATCCATAATGTCCTTTTGTGTGAGAAAGAGATTTTATTTGACTATCAAGCTTCACGGATGGAGAAGAACCTTACTGAGCTGATTTATTTGAACAGCTTTCTCGATTGAACACTTATGCTTCTCTCAGCCATGCTTTAATTGAGGCGAGAATTTATGGAAATCAGACTCTTTGATGTAAGCTCTTTGGGATTCTATTTGTAGCATGGGATTATTTTAAATACCATACACCCGTGAGGCATGCTTCCTTCCCGTGGGCCCATAGTAGCAAACACCTTGAGACAGGCATTAATGTTAAAGTGGATGGAGCCTCAAGATAGTGAGAAAGAAATGCCGAATCATCAGTCATTTAACTGGGGTTATTTTGACCAAATAGAAAAGGATCTCTACATTCCCAAAGGCTGCTTAGTGAAATCAAAGTCACGGAACTATATTTTCTTTATAGGTGAAATTATGTCTTTCAAGACTTTGATGTTTGCTTGAAGTCCTGTCCCACTGCTAAGCCATGATTTGAGTTGGGCTTTATTAAGTAAAGAAAAGGAAAAAGTCAATCAGAGAGTAAAGTATCAATAACAGACCAAACTACTTAAACTGCACAAGAAACAAAAAGGAAAACAAGGAAGAGGAAAACTGTTTCTTTATGTACAAAAGTCTCAATGAGACTATGCAAAGTACTGCTTTAAGGAGAGGCCATTGAGAGGGAGAATTACTTCCTCTTCTTGGAGGTCTTTCAGCTTATAAGTGGATCATCCAAGCTTTTCAGAAATTAGATAAGGGCCAACCCATAGATGTTGAAACTTTGTGTGCATTCCTTTACCTTCGTGTGGATGATCCCATTTCAGAACTAAGTCACCTACTTCAAAATTTCTTTTGCCAGACTTCCTTTTATCAAACCATCTTTTGACTATGTCTTGGTGTTTGTGGAAGCGGTCTTTGGCCTTTTGCTGGGATTCTTCGAGTTTCAGTAGGGTTTCAATTCTAGATTGTAAAACTTGACTATTGGGACCTCGGGAGGTTTGGGCTAATTGCAAAGATGGGAGTAAGATGTTGGGAGGGAGAATGGCTTCTCTACCATAGACAATGGTATATGGAGAAACCCCTAAAGCATTCTTTGGAGTGACTCTATCTTCCCATAGAGAATTTGGGAGAGCAGTGTGCCAGCTTATCTGATTTTCAATCACAGTTTTCTTAAGGATCCGGATGGGGTTTTTGTTTGAAGATTCAGCTAATCCATTTCCCTGGGGATAGTAATTGGATGAATCATGTAATTTAATTCCTCTTTCATAAAATATTTCATTTCTCTTAAAAGACGAAAAATAAGTTGCATTATCAAAGACTAGGGAAATTGGAACCCCAAACCTAGTTATGATGTTTTCTTTTAAGAAGCTGATAACTGCATCCTCATTGATTTTGCACAATGGGACAACCTCTGTCCATCTTGTAAAATAGTCTGTGGCTGTCAAGATATACCATTTCCGTAGAGAAGAATTCAGTTTTATCTCTCCAGTGAAATCTATGCCCCATTGTTTGAAAGGTTCTGAGATGATAACTGGCTACAACGGTCGTGTTGCTTTCGGTAATTTCCCAGCGCTCCTTTGGCACACATCACAATTTCGTACATAGGCATGAGCATATATGAACAAAGTGGGCCAATAATATCCATCCCTTAGTATTTTGTGAGCTGTTGTATCTCCGGAATAATGTCCCCCAACAGGGCCATCGTGTAATTCTTTGACTACTTTATTTGCATCTTCCCTCTCTAGACATCTAAGAAAAACGCCATGATAATTTTTTCTGAAAAGTACTCCATCAATGATCTGATAAGCTGTTGACTTCAAACGAAGTGCCCTTCTTTTCTTAGAACTCCAATGCTCTGGTAGGTACCCTTGCTGCAAGTAATGCACTAAGTCCCTATACCAGGATTCAGGAGCTGTGAAGATGGGGCATACCTCAACTGTGTTCAACTTAGCTTCATTTTCCCAATTTCGCTCTTCATCAGCTGGATGTTCAGTGAGAAATTTACACAGGCCTTGACCTTTAATGATGGTAGCTAGTTTAAATTCTAAATCATATTCTTGAAGAGCGGTGACCCAATTTCCTCTTCTTTCTCCCAATTCCTTTTGAACAAAAAGGGATCTGACGGCTGGATGGGGAACTACAACTTTAGTTTTGTTCTTAAGAATACATGGCCTGAACTGCTATACTGCTTTAAATACAGGGTATGCCTGTTTGTCTACTACATTAAAGTTCATTTCAACGCCTTGTAGACGAGTGCTCATAAAAGAGATTGGGTATTCATCTCATCATTCTACCTTTTGCGTGAGCACAACTGCGAGGGAGTCATCTGAAGCAAAGGTATAAAAAATAAAATCTTTGTCAAAATCCAGACTCCTTAGAGAGGGAGCATTAGCTATGTCTGCTTTGATTTCTTTAAATGCATCCTTTTCTAATTCTGTCCATTTGAACTGTACGCTTTGCTTGGCCATTTGCTGCAAAGTTTTAACGGTTTGAGCGAAATCAGGAACAAACTTTCGAACAAAATTGATAGTGCCCATAAATGACTGCATAGATTTTTTGTTGTGGGGCATGGGATTTTTGTTGATAACTTGCACTCTCTCTTGATCTATCGAAATTCCCCTTTTTGAAATGATGTGACCCAGAAGCTTTCCCTCAAGAATGATGAAAACACTTTTTTTGGGGTTTAAAGCGATACCATACTTTCTGCAGTGGTCAAAAATCTGCTTTAAATGGAAAACATGGTCTTCTCTCTTCTTTGAGAAAATTGTCACATCATCCAGATAGAATACAACACAATGACCGCCCAATCCTGATTAAGGGGATATTCGGGTGGTAAGTTCAGAATCCTGCGGGACCTTCTCTAAGGAAAGTCAGCCAGAGTGTCTGAAATAGAGTTTCTCCTAAGGGTAATCTAAACAAAAGAAAAGCAGTCCAGAAAAATCTACACAAACTAAGGCCGCAAGCAAACTTATGTGATAGGTGTGGATTCAAAAGTCTAGAACCTCACGGGATTGTCAAGGCTTCACAACTCGCGATATACTCCAGGGTCCAACAGTTATACTCAGCCCAATTTTTCATAGCACTAACCAGGGAGGATTATGACCGTACCCCTGACCATATAACCCGACTACCTGATAGTACATGCGTAGTATCTCCCCAAGTGTTGTTCTCGGTGTATTTCTCTGCCAAGACGACCAAATAGATAGCTCAGTTGGACTCAGGAATCCTAGTGGTGTCTCCCGATATACGGAAGGTACATGGGAGCTCAAATCCGTAGTGGTGCTATCTAATGCACAACTGTACGGCACGAGACCTTCCTATATACTATCGAGTACGTGAAACACCTTTCGATATACGCCAAGTAAGTGAAGTGCCTTTTGATATACCCTAAGGTACATGAAAGCACCTTCAATATACCTGGTTGGTACGTGAAAGAGCTTCGATATATCGGTTGGTACGTGGAAGACTACAATACCCCCGGGATATCGTGCTGGCAAGTAACGACAGCTGCCACGTTTTACGACGCCGAAACACGTCTCTAATTTAACACACAAGTTACTAAAAATTTTACCCTAGTTCTAGCGTTAATTTTATCTGGACGGTTAGGTGAGTGCATGAGGTGAGTACATAATCATAAGCATTATGCAAGCCCTAACTACATGAAGAAATGTACTTTTTCTTTTGATGAAATCTATATACGGGAAGGGGAAATATTTTTCCAAGTGGTTTTACCAAAACAACAAAGTGCAGTACAATCCCAAATCTACCAAATTTGACAACAAAAGTACTTTTTGTTTTTTCTGAGCAAAACACAAAAATCAACAAGCATCACAACCAAATCTATGCATTTTCTTTTGTCTTTTCGAATAAAAAATGAAACTAAGTGATGAAAAGAGAGAAATTTCCTATCTAGAGCAGTCTAACTTTTCAAATTTCACTATGATGGCTTAAAAGCATAAAAAACCAAGAATGCATACAACTCTTTCAAGCATGGAATCACTTTTGTAAAAACTCGATCTCACTTGAATTTTTCAAGAAAATGAATGATTCATAATTCCCGAAAAGCACAAATGATTAAGTTTTCTCTCAAACTTTCCAAAAGACTAATGAATGATAAATTCCAATTCAAGAACCAATTTCTACAACAATTTTCAAATGCACCTGAAAAGGGTAAAAATGATGCACTTTTAATTTTTCAATAATATGCCGAGATTACAATTTGATAGCAACAATGTTTTTTAAGTGTGAATAACTGAAAAGAAAGATTATTTGTAGCACTCTAAACACTCAGAAATTCTTAAGAAAATGACAAGCACTCATGTGAAATGAAAACACTCAAGACACTCAATAAACAACTGGATGCAAGCAAAGCTAAATAACACGTGCAAAAAGAGGTGTGGGATTAGATCCAATACAAAGATCATATCAGGTGAGGAGAGGCGGGAATGCAAGGTCAAGTGGATGAAGGTGGGGGATACCAAAGTGTCCACCACTACCAAAGCTCAAAATCGTCCAACATGGAACCCAAAACCAATCCGAAACAACCCAAACAAAACCAAACACTGACAATGCAACATCAAAAAGGGTCCCTGACTGGAAGATACAGTGCAGAGGGGGTCTGCGAGATAAACCAAACTCAAACAATGGAGAGGGGTGACTCAAACCCTAGGTTTGACTGCTCGGCGCAGGTTGCAGTCAGGCATAGAGCGCCCGACGTAGATGATGTGCAGGGGTTTAGCGCCTGTGGCGCAAGATGCAAACAGGGCTTTAGCATCGGTGGCGCAGACCATAGAAACGAAAAAAGCGCCTGTGAAAGGATGGCACTCTGGTTACACTGCCTAGGTGTGCTGGGTGAATTCCCAAAGCAAAAATGAAAAGGATCTCCAAGGATGAGCAATAAAATGGTTTGATAATTAAACCCATAGACTCAGAGAAAGCTAACAGACCCTTCAACAAGAAGATCTGATGGTGAAAGAGGCTCAAGAGGCAAAAGAAATGGCTTGCAAAGAAATCAAAGAATATGACATTCAAATTGAAAACTTACATCAACGTACATTTCCCCAGTATGGTCGCCAAATTTGTTATCGGACAATCTACCAAAAGCGGACTTAAGGCGTGATCTCCCTAGCTCAATGTAAGTCTAGAACAAATAAGACATAATATGAAACTACTCTCCTAGATCTAGTTATAGATCGAGTAATTAAGCATCTTACCTCAAATTCGTAGATCTTTCTCCTCGTTATTGTCCCGAGTTCCGCGGTCGTCAGATCTATGGCTATATGACCTGTCAAAACACATAGGAACAATACAAGTAGTAAAACATGCCTAAGCACTAACTAGTCTAAGTAAACAGTTGAGGAGGTAAACTATAAATATCATCAACACAATAACATTTATGGAAAGTGTTTATATTACTGTATAAAAAGTGGGAAATATAATAGAAGAGAGGATTACAACTAATGCCTCAACGTCGCATTCTCCTTTTGACAAGCCAAACCAAAGCTCCTAGAGAGAAGTAGGTGCCTCTAAGACTAGGGTGCTGAACTACTGAGCTAATTTCACTAGCATAAGAGTACCATAGAATTCCTCCCCTTGGAACGGGAAGGGCTCTTGTATTTATAGGACCAAGTGGATAGAGTAGATTGAGGATCATGGGGAGAGGTCTAAGGGATCCTCCCATTAGGTTAGGGAACCAAAGGCCAGCTCACCTAGGAGTTAGGGATAGAAATCCACCTCATCCAACTTCTAGAATTCGCTCGAAAGAAACCTTTATCCCATGAAACGGACTCCGGCGCATGTTGCATGAAGGAAACCTGCGCCGACGCACTTTGCTCAAAGACAACCTGCGCCAACCTAATTAGGAGTGTGGATAAAGGACATCAACTTGCTCTAAATTATTAGCTTGATCATGGGACTTCGGTGATTTAGGCACTGAGGTTACATAGGTCTCATGATGGCGAGATTTTGGGTGTAACACTTGTCCCATGTCCTTTGAAGCTAAATCCAAATTCCTAACTCCTGCAAAGAACCTCAATCCTGCCCCTAATATTGCAGAATTGTTCAAAATGGAAAGGCGTATAGCTTATGCAAAAATGCACAAGGACTCTACCTTATCTCAAATTTTAGAAAAGCTTGAGAAAGATTGCACCTCTGAAAGTCCTAATTCCTTTTGGACTAGAGAAAAATATTTTTTCCTTCTACCATATGATCCTTTGGTTAATCCTAACGAGCCTTTGTAGCCTTAATGTCTCCTACATAAAAATAGTTTTGTGCCACTGAAATCAAAGACCTGCTTTCTAAAGGTCTCATTGAACCCTCTAGGAGATCTTGGGCTTGTCGTGCATTTATAGTAAACAAGCATTCATAAATTAAGATATGAAAGCCCAGGTTAGTTGTAAATTACAAACCTTTTAATCCAGCCATCCAACATGTCAGATACCCTCTTCCTGACAAGTCAAAACTTTTACAAAGAATTGTAGGTTGTACGGTCTTTAGTAAGTTTGATCTAAAATCTGGATTTTACCAGATTGGGATTGAAGCAAAGGATCACTTCAAAACGACTTTTGTTGTCCCACATGGTCAGTATCAGTGGAAAGTTCTCCCATTTGGAATAAATAATGCTCCTTCTGAATTCCAAAAGAGAATGGAAGATATTTTCAGGGAAAATAAATGGGCACTTGTATATATTGATGATATCCTAATTTGCTCCAAAAATTTGCAGGAACATTTAAAGCATCTACAAGAGTTCTACCAGCTGGTGTATAAACATGTCTTAGTTCTTTCCAGAAGCAAAATGGAGATTCGGAAGACATAAATTGAGTTTCTTTGTCTAAATATCAATAAAGTCCAAGTAATACTCCAAGGCCACGTTCTTAAGGTTTTTTTATCATTTCCTGAATCAAATCTGGGAGAAAGTCCAGTTGCAATGCTTCTTAGGAAGCCTAAATTATATCCGACCTTTCTATAAGGGCCAAGCTGATGAAATCCATATTCTACAACAAAGATTGAAGAAACACCCTCCAAAATGGAGTAATTAAATGACAAAAGCTGTTAAAAGAATTAAAGAAAAAGTAAAACAGATTCCTCTTCTCTCCCTTCCCCAAGGTACAAAAGACCTTGTGATAGAAACAGATACCTCTAGCAAAGCATGGGGAGGTGTCTTGATAGAAAAGTAAGGAGATAAAGAAGAAATATGTGGATATGCCTCAGGTTCTTTTAAGAGTGCATAATTAAACCACCCCTCGAGCCACAAAGAGATTCTTGCTGTCAAAAAGGCAGTAAACGATTTCAAACTATATCTAAAACCTGTAAAATTCTTGATCAGAACAGATTTAAAAATCATGCCAGGAATTTTTAAGAATGAAAGTTTGATGGCTGAAAATAATTCTAGAATTCTTAAATGGTTTATGTGGCTTCAGAATTTTGATTTCGATATTGTATATAAACCTGGTTATCTTAACCGTGTTGCTGATATGCTAACTAGAGAAGAATCTCAGCCAAGTCTCAACATGTTCAACGTCAGTGCTGGACTGTCAAATAAGAGAGCAGGAATCAAGCATGATTTGGAGAAAGCCAAAGGAAAAAGAATTTTTCGAGACCCCATGAGTTCCCCAGAGCGCTTGGAATTTCTGGAATATGCCATCAAAAAAGAAGTAGACAAGCAGCTAGCCATCTCATTGATAAGACATATTCACTCTTCTCCTTTGAAAATTGAAATTGTAGAAAGATGGGAGAAAACAACATTTCTAAATCTCAGAAATGCATATTATAAGTTATTAGACCTAAATGATATCTGGCTAGATAATGTTGAGTTTGATGGGAAAAATATTTTCTTTGTTGATATAGGCCCTGGCTATTTAACATGGACAAGTTACCATCTTATTCTACAATTTTGCAGAGAACAAGTAGAGATCATAATTTGCGGAGATCCATCCTCCTTAGTTGAACAAAAATGGTTACGGTGGACATAAGTATTTCTTGATAATTTCTGTCCTAGAAAATATTGGGTACAAAGATGAGCTAATTTTATTTTGCATCTCCAAGTTGACATGATTGTAGCTCATCAGAACTATATGTGGTTCAAATTCAAATTGAAATACACTGGAGGGAAATATTCGCCCTTAGAACCACCTATCAAAATGACATAGAAGTTTCTCCAACAGGATAAAGATGGAAGGATGATTAGACACTATACCAAAGAAGTCATGCTCAATTACAAAGTGGAATAATGTTTTGAAGGAGAATTATGTTCCTCTCCCAATTAATTCATGATGGGGTTTGATGTAGAAAGATGCTTTTCACATTATTTATTTCCTGATACTGAAATCTCTATCCCATCTACCTCTGACAATGATGATGACAACGATGATGGATTTGTTGGATCTGGTTTTGTTTGTGGCATACTAGATCTTGTGGATGGAAACGAAAGATGTATCTTCCTAGTAGGATATGATCCCTATGACTGATGTAAAAGCGTCGTGGGCCGCTAATAGTAGTTCCACCTTGTAAATTCTAATTCTCTTGTCAGTATGGGTCCGCAAGTACTTAGATTCCTTCGGAGTTTGATGACAAAGGAAAACACTCTGAATGTCCTGCTTGTAGAATATTTTTACAAAGAATGAGAGCCAAAAATAAAATCCCAAGCTTATTCAAGTTATCCCTTACCAGAAGTGGACCAGGTTATGAAGTCAAAACACCAAAGGGTGATGCTTCACTCATTCCTGGCAGAAATATTCATGATGCTCCTTTCATACATTTTTCACATGATGGCCAATCTAAAAGGGAGTACCTTCCTCACTAAAAGGGAGTACCTTCCTCACAGGTTCTCTTCTATATCCGAAACTGTCTGAGATGAAATCAAACTAGCAAATTATGACAATATGCAACATCGGTTAACAACTCATAATCTAGATGATATGGCTCATGATATCCTCCTCTTAAAACAGAAAGTCAATGAATAACATGAGAATATCACTCTGCTTAGAACTAAGATGGATATTATTGATCATTTGTTGCATGATTACGATGAAATAAATAATTCTATTGTTACAACTGCAAACAAGCTAGAACAACACTTAGATGTTTTGGGAAAAATCTTCATTAAAACCCAAAACTTAGAGAAAAAGACTAAGTATGTTAGTCGGTCTTCTCTAGATATTGCTTCTTATGTTCTTTATGAACTCTAGAGGCAATCTCTACAGCAGACATACTGACATACTTAGTCTTTTTCTCTAAGTTTTGGGCTTTAATGAAGAGTTTTCCCAAAACATCTAAGCGTTGTTCTAGCTTGTTTGCAGCTGTAACAATATCATTCTTTATTCCATCAGAATCATGCAAGAAATGATCAATAATATCCATCTTAGTTCTGAGCAGAGTGATATGCTCATGTTCTTCATTGGATTTCTGTTTTAAGAGGAGGATATCACGAGCCATATCATCTAGATTCTGAGCTGTTAACTGATGTTGCATATTGCCATAATTTTCTAGTTTGATTTCATCTGAGACAGTTTCAGATATAGAAGAGGACCTATGAGGAAGGTACTCCCTTTTAGATTGGCCATCATGTGAAAAATGTCTAAAAGGAGCATCAGGAATATTTCTTCCAGGAATGAAAGAAGTATCACCCTTTGGTGTTTTGACTTCATAACCTGTTCCACTTCTGGGAAGGGATAACATGAATAATCTTGGGCTTTTATTTTTGGCTCTCATTCTTTGTAAAAAATTTCCGCAAGATGGACATTCAGAGTGTTGTCCTTTATGTTTAGTATTAAAAACACCAGATGAAGAGAAAGTTTAAGGGCACGAAGAGTATGGTTCATTCCAAACTATTTGAGATGAAGAAGAGGAGGATGAATTTACAGAAGTAGATCTAGTGAGAGGAGGATAAAACCTAGGAGTGGTAAATTCACCAGGTAACCAGAAAGAGTGAGAAGACCTGTCAAATACTACTGGAGTATTTACAATTGTTTCATTACTCAACATTTTTTTCTTTTTGACATAGTTCTTTGTATTTGACCTCCCATTGCTTCAGGTAATTTATTCCAGTCCAATTAAATGTTACATGAGTGGATTGTTTGGATTTGTCTGACTCCACAACACTTAGCAAGTGAGAGCTATCATGAAATTTACGGGTGAGGGGTGGAAGACTATCATTACCAAAGCGAACAACAACCAAATATTTTAACTGAATGATTTTAGATCCCATATCCATTTTAAATCCTTGGGGTAATATATAAGCCTTAAGTAAATCATAGATGTGGGGGTCATCTAAACTGACAGAATATTTCGGAAAACAGTTCCAAAACAAGGGCCATTGTGAAGAGGGACAACAAAGCCACCAATGACTGCATCATAAAACTCCTTATTCCTAGTATCAATAACTACACAGAGAGAAGATACAGGAAGGAAAGGCCAAACTAGAGGACCTAGACCAATCTTAACCGCTCCAAGATGTGCATATTTATAACCTTTAGATTTTTCTCAGTCTATTTGTTCTTTGCTGATCATATTTGTGTGAATTGGTTCTTCCTTATCAGTAAAAGAAACATCTACTGAGCTTATTTTTATTTGTGTATGTGACTGATACTGCTACCGTCTCATTTTATATACTTCCTTAGGTAAGATACTAGGAAGTTCCCAGTTAGCAGATGGATTGAGATCATCAATAGTGATTATCAAAGAAGAATATTCAACATTAGAAAATGAGGAACGTCTTTCATCCAGAGAAATATTATTATGACCTTCTATACAATCCAAAGATGTGAGCTCTACTGAATCCATTGAAGGGTCCATGGAACACTTACCTTTATTAGGCAGTAAAGGAATATTCTAGCTTGTGGGTACCCTATAGGTCTTTATTATACCACTTCACTGAGGGCTTAAGGTGCCTGATCCTATGGTCGTTGCCTCACAAAATATAGAAAACCCAAACTATTCCACATAGATTCCTTCTTTAACTTTGTATATGGATCCAATACATTTATGAATTGCAAAACAATAAGATTGCAGAGACTTAAAAGATAGTTATCATATTATGTTAAAACATTTGAAGAACTTACAAATATTCAAGAAAGTCGAGTGGCTTTGATACCACAAACTCCAAGGACTAGCTTGGATTTAAAACTCCCAGTCATAGAACCATGGAAAAGTATATAATGTGGAATTATATCTTCTTGAGAGAGCAATTAATGAACAATAAATTTAAAGTGAGCTACAATATTGAACTTTTAGCATTCTTAACAAGGTTGTAGACTTTGGTAGATAGTTGCATACATATATTTTCTTGTCACGGGTGACAAAAAAAATTGATGGAATTAACTTCATTAGAAAAAGGTACTTGCAACATAGCATTTAAATTGTAAACAAAGTTGAAATATGAATACAGTCCCAAACTCCCAAGAGGGGGAGAAATATAGTGACCTTGAGTTCCCAAGAAGAGTTGATAGCCAATGGTGTTTATTGTGATGTAGAAGAGTCATGAGAAGAATTTTTAGGAATCAATTGAATAACCCTTTGATTAAGAGAGGTTGTTAGATTCCTAGAAGAGAAGGCCTCATCAGCCATGTGAAAAAAATCATCTCTGAATGAATCCCACATGGTCTTGAAGAATTGAAAAAGTAATCTATCAATGCTAGGAGACTTGCCACTCTCATTGAGTACAAGGATGCAAATATCTCTTTGATAAGTAGATAATCCAAATGGTCCCTATCAACCATACTAACCTTGGGGACTACTTGGTAACAAGCTCGTCTAGTTTCAGCAATAGAGTTTGATAGTTGACAGGGAGAAAATATATTTTGGAAATGAGTACCAAACAAATCCCTAATCTTGGAGATATCCTCTTCCAAAGACCCATTCTCTCAACAAAGATCCAAAATCTAGTTCGTAAAAAATTTTCATTTTAGAAAATCAAAGTAAAATTTGGAGCTAGCATTGCTTTCATCAATCCATTGTAACTTCGATTGGACTTTGGATTCCTTGGCAATATAGTCCTTTTCATGTCAAACTATGGTCTCCCATTTTGTTGTATTTGTTTGAAGTGTAGTGTTATGCAAATCCTCCCAAAATATGCAAACCTATGCTAGTTGTATACGAGCATTCTTTAGCTCCCTTTTCCACTTGCAAGCAATGAAATGATCCCATCCCCATATGAATTTAATTGTTCTACAAAGGGTTGTATCTCATCAAATCATCCACCTTACATCCTTGAGGCCAAGGGGAGAGGTTCCAAATTTGGTGAACTAAATATTTTAAATTTAGAGACTCAAGATGGAAGACATTCAACTTGAAGAGAAAGGAGTTGAATAAACTTGATTACCAAAATAAATTGTTGTTTGAATGGGTAGGTGCTCATAACCAATTGTGTCCATCAATACACCAATAGGGAGAAGGTTTCTACAGAAATCCACACCAACTTAGGGCCCATAAAATTGATCTAACTATGCTTACACCTTTCCCTTGCCTTGTCGAAAATTAGAATATGTAAACCATCCTCCATAATCCAATTCCTTTTGTTTCCAATTAGTATTAAAAAATTGAAGAGCATGCTTTAATTAAGACCAAGACTGCTTCTGCATACTAGAAATGATATTGCTAGAGCCTTCATCCCTATCCTTGGACCATTCAACCATATTAAAGTTTCCTCCTATAACCCATTTTGAAACAGAGAGAGGAGACACCATCTACTCCCAAAGATCCTATTCAAACTAGCATTGGGAGCATAAACAAAACAAAATCCAACAAGCCTATCTTGAATCAGAACAATGATCTGTGCACATCTTTGTGATGGGCCAGTTCCTTGTGCACCCATTTAATTTTGCAAGAATGATGAGAGCTAAAAGAACCCCACCATTTCCTTGATAATGAAAGATACTTGGACCCTAAACCCTAGTAAGAGTGAAGAGAGACCCCTTTGGTTTCTCAATTCAAAATTACCCATTTCTCAATAAACACAATACAAACAATCAATGCTCATACAATACTTATCTTTTTAAGGGCGCCTTAATCACACCTTCATCACTAGAAGATACATGTAATATCATGAATATAAAATGAATAAGATATCTAGACATACATGCTTTCTAAAATATATTCATGATAGAAAACAAACAAATGGTCTAGATGTTACATAGATCCCTTGATTCATTCAACAAAATGGAAGACAAAAAAATGGAAGGAATCCATAATAACATGCATGCTATCTTATTTCTTCATATAGTGGTAGTTGCATTGGTATTGATTACATAATAGAATAAATTTTTTTTCTTCAAATTACAATAGAGGGCACTAAAAGGGACTATTGAATCTCAGTCCTGGGCCTATTGATTTTCCTTCCCAAAAATTGGATTCATACAGTGTTTATAGATAAAAGAGGGAATGAGACTAAGAAAAAGAGATGACGCTAATGTTGTAGATCCCATGGCAGTCAGTTTAGAGAATTTTTGGACATCTTGATGATATGAAATTGTTTGATTATTTGCTTTGTAGTCGATGGTTCCTTTTATAGGCTTCTCTCTATCTGTATGGTAGTTGGCCCATAACTTGTGATGGAATGAGTGTGATTCACAACTGGCACACCTTAACACTATACATCGTTGGGAAAACTGATGACTCATGATGAGGGGAAGTCCAAATTGGTTGATTGTCACTTTCCCTTTAGTCACTTTTGGTCTTCTTGTGTGTTGCAATAGTGATACTTGAGAAAATAGTACCAAAAATATTTCAATTTTTTCCATCTCATCATTCCCTATCAGACACATTGAGATAACCTTGTATGACTCATTGATTCCTTGTTCTCATTGTACCTTCTATTTTAGGAGGAGGTTGTAAGGTTCCTAGATGATTAGGGTGTCTTTGTGCCAACATAGTAACTACTTGAGATGTTGCACTTTCCTATGTACTAACAATGTAGTCATGTATTACTTGATCATCCTTCAACCAAACTCATTGATCGTCATTCCTCCCTTCCAAATCCTAAAATATATCCTACTTGGTGAGAGTCGTATAGTGAATATTCCCCAAGGTTTGAATCAACCTAGACATCAGGGCCGAAGTGGCAATTGGCGGATGTAGTTGATTGTATATTTCAATGGCAGAAGGGATAGTTTGTTTATTTGGCACAACTATTAGGAAAGGGACGACCTCTCATATCAATATTTGATATGGATTTTAGGGGTGTATCCTTAGTTGATCATTTCAAGGGCAGGGCAAATCATGATTAATCATGGTTCCCATGTTTGTCAATAAATTTTTAATGGGATACTTTGCTTCCATTACCCTTTGATTGGTGATCCTCCAACAATTTCATGTATTCATACATGTCTCTATGTACATGTATATAGAGGTTCTATATATAATACCTAATAATCACAATGATTCTTTTGAGATGGTGTTTATCACTCCATTTGCCACTTTTTCCACCCTGTTCTTTTTATGTACCTCCTCTATATTGATAAGGAATTTAGAGACTTGTTTATAGAGAGCATTGAACTCTAAATAAAATTGGAGGTGACCTCTTAGTGTTGGTAGATATTTGAAGACATATCCCCACAATGTGTACTTGACTTTGTTAATATTTTGATAATTTCATTCAATATTATCTAGGATCACTAAGAGAATAACACGCACAACATAACAATCACAAGAGACAATGGACAAAAAGCATTTCACTGGGGAAAACCAAGAAAGTGAAAACCCCCGCAACTTCCTCAGAGATAGAATGAGCACCAATACAAATATCACAAAGATCAAACCCCAAAAGATAGATGTCTCCAGCAACTACTCCTCCTCCACTTGTGCGCACTTCTCTCTCTCAACTATGCGAGTTGGATGAGTGAGTGAATGAGCAAATAGAGAGCGACACACTCTCTATTTATACAAGAACTTAACCTACCTTTAACCCTAACTGGGCTGAATTCCTAAGGAACCGTAATAACCCATCCACATGACTCATACAGGGCCGACCCGACCAAGGTCATCTAATAACCCATCAAATATAAGTTGCGACACTTACAATAATACTTGAGACACTTGCGACACTTACAAATACAAATGACGACACTTCTGATTGGAGGAATAATACATCTCCATCAGGAATATAATAAAGTACAAGTGTAATACATAGAAGAATATCTTCCAAAGTTACAAATACATCAACACTCCCTCTTAACTAGGAAGGTATTCTATTGACACAGGTCATCAATACATATCAGTACAAGTATTCAATTATGAAGCTGGGTCATCGTCACTAGACCATGGAGCATCATCGTCATTGCTGCTGTACTGGTCATCTCGATCATTAGTGCTATCTCTCAATTCTTCTCATCATAGGAATCTCTACAGAGCCAACCCTTTTTCATGATGGATGTAGGCCTAGCCTCTTGTAGGTCTTCATCATCTTTGCGAGCTGGCCATCCTATGGAATCCTCAGGGCTGATTACGTGCGTCAACTAAATCTCGAAAGAGTATCCCAGGACTGATTACGAGCTTACTTCTCAACCTATCGGATCTCCCAATACTTTTACATGTGACCTCCACAAAACCTTAAAAGAGTTTCTTGCGACCTACAAGATCTCTAAAGAGAATCCGAGGACTTTTACGTGCCTAGCACAACCTGTCCGGATCTCCAGGACTGATTACATGTGGTCTCCACAAAACCTTAAAAGAGTTTCTTGCGACTTGCAAGATCTCTAAAGAGCATCTGAGGACTTTTACGTGCCTAGCACAACCTGTACGGATCTACAGTACTGATTACATGCTACCCTAGCACAACCTGTCCACGGACATGGAGTATAATCCTGATACTCATGATCAACCTGATCATCCTTGCATGGAGAATCATCCTGATGCTCATGATCATACTGATCATCATCATAGAGTACATAATCCTGATGCACATCTTCACATAACATGATCATCCTGATCATCATCATAGCATCATCCTGATGCATATCATCATAGCATCATCCTGATGCATATCATCATCACATGATCGTCCTAATCATCATCATAGCATCATCCTGATGCATATCATCATCACATGATCATCCTGGTCATCATCATACAGAACATCATCCGGAGCATCGTCCTAATGTTCATCACACAATTCTTACATCCACAGCCATGGGAAGGATCCTCCTACCACCATGCTTGGAATGGCTCCTGCAAATGTGTCCCATTACTTCCTCCTCGAAGTATCTTCTATCTGAAGAACACCAAGCCTCTCTCTGAAGTACTCAAACTTCACTTTGGCTAGTGGTTTGGTCAACACATCTGCAATTTGCTCATCCATCGCAACATATTGGAGCTTCACTGCTCCTCTTTGCACCATATCCCTGATATAGTGATATTTGATCTCGATATGCTTCAACTTGTCATGGAACACTGGTTTCTCTGACAACTTCACACAACTCTGGTTGTCACAGAAGATATCCAACTGGAGATCAAACAAATCAGACAGTAGCTTTATTAGCCATACTTCCTCACAACTATCCGAACAAGTTGCGACATAATCTGCTTCGGCTGTACTTAGTGCTATGCAAGATTGCTTCCTGCTAAACCAAGAGATCACACTCGATCCCATACTGAAGCAACACCCCGAAGTGCTCTTCCCATCTGCAGCACTGCCTGCCCAATGTGAATCAACATAATCCTCCAGGTTAAAATTTTGATTCTCATCATACTTGAGCCCATAATCAACTGTACCCCTTAGGTACCACAAAATATGCTTTACAACAATCAGGTGAACATGTCTAGTATCCGTCAGGAACTGGCTTAAGGTGTTCACCGCAAAGAAAATATATGGTCTCATGTTTGTTAGGTACATCAAGGACCCAATCATTTGACGATACATCATGGAATCACCCGACTCTGATGAAGCATCACTCAATAGCTTCAGGTTTGATGCCATAGGTGTGGCCATGGCCTTGCATTCCATCATCTCGAACCGCTTCAAGATCTCTACTACATACTTCCCTTGTCCAAGGAAGATTCCATATGCACTCTGCCACACCTCCATACCTAGAAAGTAATGCATTATACCCAAGTCCTTCATCTCGAACTCAGAAGCAAGCTTCCTCTTCATGTCGGCAATCAACCTATCCTCTCCTGTTACAAATAGGCCATCCACATACAGTAGGAGTATCACTGGATTTCCTTCCTCAACCTTGTAGTAAAGGTTGGAATCCGCTTTACTCTTCGTAAAGCCCAAACTGGATAGGAAGCTGTCAATCTTGCCATACCATGTCCTAGGTGCTTGCTTCAAGCCATACAAGGCTTTCTTTAACTTGCACACATATGACTCCCTGTCATGTGTCTCAAAACCGAGTGGTTGCTCCACATACACTTCCTCTTCGACTACATCATTCAAGAAAGTTGTCTTGAAATCCATCTGGTGTATCTTCCACTTCATTACTGCAGCCAGAGCAAGTACTGTTTTGATGGAAGTGTATCTGGCTACAGGTGCAAAAGTCTCTTCATAATCTATCCCTTCTTTCTGGGAGAAGCCACGAGCCACAAACCTTGCCTTGTATTTCTCTATGCTTCCATCTGCAGCATGCTTGATCTTGTAGATCCACTTGGAAGTCACAACATACTTCCCTTCTGGTCTTGGGACCACATCCCAAACATCATTCTTCATGATCGACTGGTATTCCTCGACAATGGCATCCTTCCATTATTTCTTTTCTGCTGCTTCTTCATAACTGGAAGTTTCTTTGTTCATTATGTCATAGAGTAAGGAAACATAGCTGGTGTGTGACCTTGTCCTTTTTCTTTCTCTGTGTTTCTCCTCTGGAATACCATACCTTTTTGCATCTCGGATGATCTCTCTAGCCCATGCTAGTTTCCTTTTGTGAGAGTTCTTGTCACGGGCTGGATCTACAGGTTCTTGTGGATCTTCTATTTCACGATCTTCTTCTGGAATTGCTTCGTTCATGGTGGTGTCTTGTATCCTGGGTACTCTTGGTTCTTCATTGTCTTCAATAGGTGTCTTCCTTGATTTGATGTATGTTGAGTCTTCATCAAAATTCACATCCATGCTGATGTAAATCTTCTTGAACCTTGGAAAATAGATTTTGTATGCCTTCAAGCTTTCACTATAACCCACAAATATGCCCTTCTTTCCTGAAGGATCTAGCTTTGTCCTCTTTTCTTTTGGAATGTGTGTGTAAACTGGACAACCAAATATCCTGAGATGGCTAACTTCTAGTTTCTTACTAGAGAAAACTTCTTCTGGCATCTTGTTGTCAAGTATCTTGTGAGGTGTTCTGTTTTGCACATATACAACTGTCCTTGCTGCTTCTGCCCATAGGTGCATGGGTAGATCTTGGTCATGTATCCTTGCTTGTGCTGCTTCCATGATTGTTCTATTCTTCCTTTCTGCAACCCCATTCTGTTGTGGATTGTAAGGAGTGGTCAACTCCCTCTTAATCCCTGAATCAATGCATAATTTCTTGAAGTCCCCTGAAGTGATCTCTCTGCCATTGTCGGATCTAAAGGTCTTAAGCTTCTTACCAGTTTGGTTTTCTATCAAGGCTTTGAATTCCTTGAACTTATCAAACACTTCATATTTATTCTTCAAGAAATAAACCCAAGTCTTCCTAGATAAATCATCAATGAAAGAAACATAATATACATACCCACTCAGAGAACTGGATGACATTGGACCTCATACATCGAAGTGGATAATCTCCAAGATTCCTTTTTCCTTGATTTCACTACTTGGAAATGCCTTCTTTGTGTTCTTTCCTTTTGCACATCCTTTGCAAACACCTTCATGCTTTGACTGGATTTTAGGAAGACCTTCTACTGCTTTGCTTGCAATTGGTAGTGCCCTATAGTGCACATGTGCAAGCCTTCTATGCCAAACTTCACTTGGATCCATGGATTCATGTACCATGGCATGTTCAGGTTGTCCCTTCAATTTGTACAATCCTCCCTCTTGCTCTCCAATCACTACTGCATCATCTATGGTCTTATATTTTGGCCACATAAGTACTTGGCCATCCACAAATGCAACTCTCATCCCCTTTGCATCCAATGATGATATGGAGAGAAGATTCTTCTTGAGACCAGGTACATATAAAACATCTTTCATCTTTAAAGACTTCCCAGAGTCTAACTTGTAGGAGGCTTCACCACTTCCTTTTATAGGGTATTGATAGTCATCTCCAAGTTTCACCTTATGAGGTGACTCATGTTCAGATAGGTCCATAAGATATTCTTTAAATCCCATCATATGTTTGGAAGCCCCACTATCAATAAGCCAATCATTACACCCATGTGTAACAGTACCCGTGAGAGCAGAGATTAGAACATACTCTTCGTCACTTGAAGAGTATTCAATTTCTACCTTAGTGTTCTTCCTGGGAGGTTCATCATCCTCAGCAGCATGAGCATGATATCTCTTCTTGTTGCTCTTCTTCTTCTTGTTGTTGAATCCATTTCTGTTCTTGGGACATTCTACGGCAAAGTGCCCCTTCTCATTACATGTGAAGCATCTCAGATCTTTCTTCTCCCTTTGATGGTGGTGAAAATATTTCTTGTGATGAGGTTGCTCCCTCTTGAACTTACTTTTCTTGGTGTGTGCTGTGAGAGCTTGATCTTCATTTCCCATATTTTCTTCTCGGGCCACAAGCCTAGCTTCTTCTTGTGAACATTCCTCCCATAGTCTACTGAAAGAGATCAATTTCTTTCTTGCACAGATACCTTGGATGAAGGAGTCCCATGACCTAGGTAGGCCATTCAATGTGGTCATCATAATTTCTCCATTCTCCATTACTTCATCCACAGCTTCAAGTTGTTCTTTGATTTGAGATACCTTAGTAAAGTAGGATTGAATGGTCTCTCCATTCTGGATCTTTACCCCTTTCAATTGGTTCTGCAGAGTCATCTTCCGATTTATATTCTTTCCTTCAAACAACTTGGTCAAGGAGTCAAACATCTCCTTAGGTGTCTTTAGGGAAGACACATGGGGTATGAGATGGTCTTTGATAGAATCTGTAATGATTCTCTTGGCCTTGACCATGTTCTTCTTGTGTAAGGCCTTAGCATCATCTCCCTCTGGAACTGGAACCTCTTCACTTATGTAGGTGTCCAATTCATTTTCTTCCAGGATTAAACCAATCCTATACTTCCATGCTCGGAAGTTATCAACCCCTTCAAGATTATCCTCAAGCTTGGTGTGGTGAGACATCTTAATGAGAAACTCAAATGGAAATAAAAGATTTAGGTCTTACCACTTGATTTACTGAAACTGGATTTGGAGCTGGATTAGGGTTTTTCAGAGAAACCCTAAAAATTCAAACTTTGAATTCCAAACTTCTGAAAGGATGGAAAGATGCGCATTGCTGAGCTGATCAATCTGGTATACTTCAATTTTGAAATCTTCAAAATTTGACCCCTCAAAATTGACTTTGAAACTTTCGGATCTGCAGTTTCTGGTTTTCTGGTCAAGATCCCAAACTAGGGTTTGATAGAGCCCAGGGTTCTACCCAACCAAAAAGTTTGATCTTGGTCTCTAAACTTTGATTTTTCTGAGGAGCATCCAGTCGTGGTCTCAGATTCCAAAAATTCCAACTTTCTCCGAAACCCTAATTTCCCGCAGCAGTGAAAGGCCAAAATCTGAAAATGCTCAGAATTGAATTCTATCTCGACAGAAAGTTGCGCCCTTGCTAGGAGAGTCAGTCTAGCCTCCTGCCTTTGAAGAACTGTGGAGAGAAACCCAAAAATTAAGAATCCCTAGCTTCCATAGCTGCATAGTGTCTTCTTCTTAGTACAACTCTGATACCATGTTAATTTTTTGATAATTTCATTCAATATTATCTAGGATCACTAAGAGAATAACAAACACAACATAACAATCACAAGAGACAATGGACACAAAGCATTTCACTAGGGAAAACTAAGAAGGTGAAAAACCCCACAACTTCCTCAGAGATAGAATGAGCACCAATACAAAGATCAAACCCCGAAAGATAGATGTCTCCAGCAGCTACTCCTCCTCCACTTGTGTTCACTTCTCTCTCTCAACTATGCGAGTTGGATGAGTGAGTGAATGAACAAATAGAGAGAGACACACTCTCTATTTATACAACAACTTAACCTGCCTTTAACCCTAGCTGGGATGACTTCCTAAGGAAGCCTAATAACCCATCCACATAACTCATACAGGGCCAACCCCACCAAGGTGGTCTAATAACCCATCAAATATAAGTTGCGACACTTACAAATATAAATGACAACACTTATGATTGGAGGAATAATACATCTCCATCAAGAATATAATAAAGTACAAGTGTAATACATAGAAGAATATCTTCCAAAGTTACAAATACATCAATAGACTTCTCTTATGGTTTTCACCATTCTAGCTTTAGTCAGAGCCTCCTCATGGCTCACCTTCCATGTTTCTATCTTCTTTAACACTGCTAATTTTTTCTCTATTTCCTCTAGCTTTTGCCCTTGTTTTATGAGATGTTCTCTTCTTTTTTACTAGATTTACTATTTAGATAAATTTCATGGTATTGTCCTCTTCTTTTGACTTCCACCCAGCCACTTCTTTCATCCATTGATCAATTTGTTATTGTAGTTGTGAAATTGATTGTGTGGAAGGAGATGGATGACTAGTCGGGGAGGCTAGTCCTTTCTCTTCATGAGCCATAGTGATTTCATGTCTAAGAGAATTTATCACTTCATTGGCTTCCTCCAATTTGAATGACAGGTCTATTGTGTTACCTTGAATAGCCTCTAGATAAAAGTGTGTTCCTTCCATCACCTAGTTTTGAGCTATCAAGGAGGTATTTACTCTTAGAAAATTTACTTTTACAGCAAGTTTGTGCTTATCCTCCAACATTCGTTGGGTGCTCGATATATTGGGGCCATATGAGAAATTTACAACTCATTTAATCTTTCATCCTTCTTTTGGAGGAGGTAAATAAATTCAGTTGATTCCTAATTTCCCTTTCCAATTGAGGCTAAAATAGCCTACAACTCGTATTTTTATGCTTCCAAGTCCTTTACTCTAGAATTCAAAAATTGATTCCTTGTAGTGATGGCATCCAATTATTTCTTGTAACTTTCACTAGAGAAGGAATCTTTAAGATACTCCTCATAAATTATGTTGTTGGACCCCTCAGCCATTGAGATGCCATCTTTTGGTGAAAATCCAATTGTCTCAAATGTAATATGGAAAGCTCTCCAACCCCATGGATACATTTATGCTTAATTATTTTGACCCAAAGGATCCAATGTTGTAACCAAAATTTTCCCCGTTTCATCATTGTACTTGTGAAATAATCTTAAATGTACCTAGGTATAAGGTGTATCTGCTGATGTGATAACCCCTTGGATTTCCGTTGTCCTTCTCTTTTATTCTTTCAATATTTCCAAGGGATAACATGTCCACATGGGATGAATTACATTCGCCCATGAAGTTTGATTCCCTATTTCCCCAGAGGAGCTAACATTAGAGGAAATTTGGATGAAAAATGGGCCTCCTAAGGAAAATGATAAAATAATGTCGTGTAGACATTTTTTTATTATATTTAACTTTTATCGAGGCTTCCCAAGGTTATTTCACTTTTATCAAAGCCACCTTAGATATATATTTTATGTTAAAATCAATTTATGAGGACAAAGTTCGATGTAGTGTTTTCACCTAAAATAAGGAAAGAAAATTAAATACAGAGTGCCATCTTAAATGTTATTGATCCCAACTTTTCACGGTGTATAGTATTATTATAATATAATATTATTATATATTAGTTTTGATATTAATTACTATTATATATATATTTAACAGAAATGGTTAAGAGCTTTTATATATAAAAAAGAAGAACAAAGATTACATAGTTCTGAAGACAGGATGATCCCAAGAGAGGACTACGTCCATGACTCCTTGATCATCTACAACCAGTCTTAACTTATCCTGATACTTTCCTATTATATGGAGATTGAATCTTCCAACATACTGCCCAAGAAGGAAATGGGCTGCATTACTACTAACAAGACCAAAATTGCTGCTGTCCTACTTCTAACATACAACTCGATACAATCCAGAGAATAATGATATGAAGTTTGTTGGCTTCTTGTTTTTCTTGGAGAGGTTAAAATTTCTTTTGGCTTCAAAGGGGGTGAAGCTCCTCTTTTCTTTTTTTCGACTTTGATCCAATATGACGGCTCGAAAAAGGCTTCGAGAATTACTGCATTTTCGGGTGCATCCTGTGGGGCTGGACTTTTTGGGTCCATCAGTTGGATAGCACTATCTCGTGGAGCTACAGGTGGATCTTTGACGTTGGCGGGGATCCTTTTTTCCTCTAGAGTGTCCTCTGTTTTAGCCTGAGAAGATTCCTTATCTTGTGATGGATCCTCTTCGGATAGATCTTCATTTCTGCTTACTGTATAATGCTTGGAGTTTGCTCCATCCCACCAAGTGGATTTGTGATGGAGCTTTCTCGATTTGGGGATCTGTGAGGATTTTGGGAAATATTTTACAAGATGTCCAGTTGCAAAGCAATATCTGCATCTGAACATCACATTTTCATAGTCTAGATTTTGCACCCACACATAATCCTTGCTGGTCAAATGGATCTTAGCAGGAAAGCCAATGTTAAAGTCCATTTCCACATAGATGCGAACAAAGGTAGTTTTGATGTAATCCTTTGTTTCTGGACTTCGATCGTAGAAGGATCCCAACGCATTTCCAATAGCTTCAAGCGAGGCCAAGTTCCAGATATGCAAGGGCAAGTTTGGAAGCTGAACCCAAATTGGAGTAGATGAGATATGGTCAATAGTTGGGTCAAACATAGGGCTTCAGGGTTTCATAAAGAGCCCCGAACTTCCCCAAAACCACGGACCAAAGTCAAGAATGATCTGTTTTTCCTTAGGAGAATCGAAATCCACAACAAAAAAACCTCGAGCAAAGGGGTAAATAGAAATTTCCTCAGAAACAAGGGGCTTCCATACCTCAGAGATCCACTTATGGAGAGCAACTCGGTGAGGCCAGAACCCATTGAAGCGACATAACAAAACCGACTCTTCGAAATTCCTTGCTTCAATCAAATATTCTTCTACCATCGCAATAGATGGCCTAGGTATTTCCTGAACAAACAAGGGAGGCTGGCCGCAGGCTTCATTTCCCCCATTAGAAAGTGAGACTGGGATCGAAACCCTAGCTGGAGACGAAGAGGCGCAGACTGCCAATGCATAGCTGGCCGTCATTCTGAACATGTCGACGCAGGGGGCAAAGCTGGGTAGGCTCGCGGCGGCCGAACGAACCCTAGCGAATCAGCATGACAGAGAACGGAGCTCGCGGAAGGCTCGTGGCGACCGACTGAACCCTAGCTGTTTCAGCGAGAGCTCCAAGCGATCAGTGTTTTAATTACTATTATATATTACTTATAATATTAGCTACTATTATATATTAATTATATATTAACATTAGTTATGGTATTAGTTAAAAGTTATTGGACTCAACTTTTCACGGTGTATAGTAATATTATAATATATTAATTATAGTATAATATTATTATATATTAATTATAATATTAATTACTATTACTATTATATATGGGTCATGTATTACCTAAAAGATAGATGGGTATGGGATATTAATTATGATATTAGCTACTATTATATATTAATTATATATTATATATTAGTTATAATATTCATTACTATTACTATTATATATTATATATTGGTCACGTATTAGCTAATGTTGGTTAGCATATTAATTTCATTATCAATATCCAAGATAATTTCGGGTAGTTTGGGTAGCGGGTAGACAAATTATATTATTAAAAAATTTCATCTATCCCCAAATTATAAAATAAAAAATTTCCGTAGACATGCACCTCTTTTGAATTTTAAAGCATTTTGATTGGCTAATACATGATGACATGGATTTTAATTAGGGTTGAAATGCCAAATTTTCATCCAAATTTCCTCTAATGTAACAAGTGTGTTAGGGACTCCTTTAGGTGTTTCAATTGAAAAAATATTAAATAATTTTGAAGGGGAGACAAAAGGAATTATGTGAGGTGATGTAACCCCCCCTTGTTGGGAACTAATCAGGGTTTTGGCACTTCACTTTCTCCAATATTTTCTATCTCATGTCTAGGGGATTCCACGCTTGCCTTCTTTTGCTTGGTTCTTCCTAGATTTTCTCCTCTTTTGCTTTTCTCTTCTCAGCCTGCTTCAAAAATGTCATGATATCACCTAGAGTATCAACACTTCCACTAGTTTCTATTAAGAAAATTACAACCTCAGGGTCTTGTGGTACCTCCTCCTCCTCATTGATTGTCTTCATCATAATCTCTTCCCCATGCCCACTGTAGGTTTTTCTCTACTGGTTGGGTGCATTTAGGTCTCAAATTGGAAACCTTGAGAAAAGTAGTCATGTGCATGTGAAATGTTGGAAGGGGATTCATATTCAAGATGCATGCTTTGAGTTGGTGTTACAAATTGCTGAGTAATGAGGGTTGGAAGAGTAAAGGTTGAGAGTCGATAAATATTTTTTACCATAGGTGGACTAGGATCTACTCCCAAACTTAATCCATTTGGTCTTTCCACCAATTTGATTGGCTCTTTAATACCTTAATCCTCTTTCCACAATCCAAATTATTCTATGAATCCCATGGCCTACATCATAGGGATGGAATTAGGGTAAGGAAATAAATCACGAGGATGATATTTAGTAGATCTTCACGTGGTAGCAGTCCCTTGTTAAACTTTATCCACTAGCTCTTTCATTGGAAGAGTTTCTCATGTTTCTTCTTGGTCCCAACCTTCATCTTTTTCCTCATCATCATCATGTACATCGTCACACAACCTGTAAAATTACTCATATTGAAGAAAAATATGATATGGGGAATCTTCAATACACATATATAGCCTCATCCTCCAGCAGGGCCCTCTATTATGTCTATTAAAATTGTTTTCATGGAATTCATCTCTCCTTTTTCCAAAGGGCCTTGAATTTCATATCTTGCTTTGCAATTATATCACCCATGGGGATTGTAGAATGCATAATAGTTTGTAACATCACACTTATTAGGTTGAGGAACTAGGAAGACCTGATTTGTAGCCTCAGAGGTATTACATTTTGTTTCTAGGATGGCCTCCACTTCTTCATATATCTCTTTGTTTTCCAACCATTCAATTTTTGGCATCTACTCATGGTATTGGGGATTTGGCTGTTTCCTCCCATTCTTAATCCCCAATAGGAAGTGTGGGTCATACCTACAAGGTTGGTCCAGTGGGAGGTTAATATCCTTTAGGGTCTCAATTTCATCCTTGATTCCTCTTTTGTCATTGATGGTATAACCTCCCATGTTTACAGGAAAAGTCATCATGCCTTTCTTTATGGATTTAAGGAAATGGATGTCATCAACCTATGCCATCTATCTTACATAATCCAATGCAAACACTCTAGATTTATGTAATTTCAGTAGCTTGTAGGGTGTTGAATGTGTCCCATGCAATCTTTTCACTGTGAAATTAGGACCAAGGAATCAATCCCCCTTTTTGTTAGCCTCTCCCATCTATAAATATGGCTTGATATTTGTATGCATTCTTTTTGGTTCCTTTCTCATGATAATGTTTAAGGAAACATACATGAAATGTGATATATATTTGAGAAAAGAGGATCCAAATTCTCCTTTATTGACCTAGGACAACCAATGAATGCCTCCAGTGGGGAATCCCTTCTGATTTTTCTACAGATCTAGGAATTCTAGGCGATGACCTTAATGATAAATGAACATATAGACCTGGAAGGATGTGTATATGAATATACTAGTGGTTTGAAACTATTCTAATTTCTACCTCATACCTATGGCTAAGACCTCAACATATCTAAAGTTAGGGATGGTAGGTGGATTATAGTAATCAACAATTTCTACCATCCCTTCATCCACATATGCATGACTCTCCTTACACGGGGTTAGGGTGAACATAGACATATATTCTTTTTCCCAAAGGGAAAATATTTTGATATTCCATGGGAAAGAAGACACTTCATCCAAGCCCTGGTTGTAACATAATCTCTAGAAAATAACCCCTCTTGGGATTGATTTAGGCTTCTAGACCTTTTAGTATATCCTTCATGGGAGAGGACAACAAAACTTGAGGATGTACCCAACATATGGGAGATAGATTTGGATTTGACAGTAAAGATCACATTTTTACCATCAGTAGAGTTTATGGTGGAGGAAGCAGGGTGATAATTATTAAAACATAGTTCTACAAATTCTATGAAAGAGCACATATCAGGGACATGGTGTTGAGCTAGGTCAGATAGCCATTAGGAATGGCCTTTTACTCCTTGGGTAAATTTTACATAGTTAGTGCCAATCATTTGTTTTGGGGAGAAAGGAGTTGTGTGGGGTGTAGTTATGCAGGTGAGGTTATCAATGAAAGGGGAAGGATGGGAAGAGGAGACCTTGCAAGTGTTGGAATTGGCATTTGTGGAAAGGGAAGAAAATATTCTTGAGGTGGCTTTGGAGGCTGTTGGAATGATAAATGAGTTATAGAGAGGTGGAATATAATATAAAATAGGCCTTGAATAGAAAAATAGAGGTATAGGAACACACACATATTTTTTACTAATATGAAGGGAAATTCACTGAGTTTTAGGGCCATAGAGGTTGACTTAACTGAGAAATTCTTAAGGAAACTGCACCATGGAGGAAATAACAACTTAATTATGGGTCTTTCATGATCTCACACATCTCAAGAAGTGGTTTTGGCTTGCATAAGGCTCTTCTTAGGCCCGAAGGTTCAATAAATCGTAAATAACACGAGAATATTGTTCTATGTACTTAAAGGGAGGGGAATATCTTCATTAAATTATGCGAAATCCATTCATTAAGTATTATTATTGGAAAGAGTGTGTTATAGCTCAAATTGACATTTCCTTGTTCGTGACGACAATATCCAAAAGATGACACCTAAGTGTCCTTGTATATCCAAATAATGAACTTCTAAGAGTGGAATAGCCCATAATTTGACTCCATATGATGGTACATATCCTCAAAATGAGATCCTAGCTCATTTCCCCTTAAATTTTCAAAGTTGCAACCACAAAAGAGACCACACACACCCTTTTAACTAGCAAATCCCAACTCATTTCCCATAGCATATCCACTTGCATCCATCTCTAGTTTTAAGGGATTTTGAAAATTGGGCAATGCGAGACCTAGTGCTTGACTAATATTTCATTTCATCTCTTCAAAATCCTTTTGTTGATTCTTTCATCATTGGAAAATCTCAGTCTTGCTTATTATGGCATGGAATGTTGTAGCCATAGTCTAATCATTGTATAAAATTTTGAAGGTACTATATTTCTCCCCCAAATATCGTAAATTTAATGACCTTGGTAGGAATTGGCCACTTAATGATGGGATCAATCTTCGCATGATCAATCTCGAGTTCCTCTCCACCAACCACATACCCCAAGTACACCAAGGACCATTGGAGAAATTCACATTTCTTGACATTTTCCAACAATTTATGTTTTCCCAAGGTCTCTAATACGTGTTGAGATTGAGACGTGCTATTCCCAAGTAGAGATAAAAATAAAAATATCATCAAATTACATTATCATAAATGAGTCTATAAAGGGACACAATACACCATTCATCAAACACATAAATGTAGTTGGTGCATTGCATGAACCAAAAGTAATTACCAACTGTTAGTACGTAATTCTGCACCTAGGATTGTTACCTTTAAGTATCATACTTTCTAGGTTTAGATCAATTCTATAATTGATTTCAGAACTTTAATCCTGGGCAAACCTATATCGTTTGCTTATTTATTTGTGATACTTATGCTTTCCTTTGTACTTCTGTTTCAAATTTTGATTATTAGTTAGTGAAATATGATAAGATGGTACAATAAGCATAGAGTTTGCTATGTTCATTAACCTCCACAGGTGTTTACCTTTTTGATCAAATGATTTGTGTATTTTAAAAGCGAAACTGAACGGTAAAACAAAGTTTTTCTTGGGAAAAACAAGGCGCTACAGAATTGCATGCGCTACGGAACAGCCTGTAGGTTGCAGTTTTGATTTAAATTGGAATTTTTGACTTTCTATAAGTCTTTAAGGTCTAATAAATTGTAAAATGTATTGTTGAGCGCTAATGTTTTGTTGGCACGAGAAGATAGATTCATAGTCAAATTAAACAAGCTCATGGCTAAATATATATGCAAAACTTCAGTTCCCGTCATTATTCAGAGAAAAGAAATTCAGGTTCCATTTCCACGCAAATCGTAAGAAATATTCTAAAACACTTCAAAACCCACTTCCAGAATGGGTCTATTTAGCTTAAATGCAAGCAGTTTCCAAAATTTTGTAGCGGTTTGAGAGAAACTCAAGTCTATTCAAAAGGGAATTTTCTATTTTCTAGATATTCGCTGCGGCTAGTTTTCAAATACCCAGTCATCATTCAAACGACTTGTTGTAGCCACAACAGATCCCATCTTTTTCAGATAATATGGGAGACCCTATTAATTTTTTGTTTTTATTCACTAAGTCTAACTTTCTTGAAATCACTTTGTTTGTTCATTTAATTTTGTTTAAGGCTTTCCTAATGATATTTCACAATGAAATATGAAATAAATTGAACCTTCCACCCTTCTCAATTCACTTAATTAAGTTAAGAAGTAGTTGAGTTAGAAGGCATAATTCGGGAAGATGATATGTCTGCAACACCGATCCTGACGTTCTGATCCTGAATTCTTCATTTGCTCATATCGACAGTCAAGATTCGACATCAAATTCCTTAAAATTAATTTAAGATTGCCGACTTACCCACTCCGCTTCTTTCTACTTAAATATCAGTAGTCAGAAGTCGAGGAAGTTATTATTCAGATTTAATTTCGATCCTTACCCCCGAACCCTAACTTTTCCGAACTTATGACCAATTACGAAAGTCGAAAGTCAGAATATTATCAACTCATGTATCAATTTTAGCCCCAACTCCCGACTTTTTAATGATCACTGATTGTGAAAGTTGGAAGTCGGAATGTTTTTTATCATCATATTAATTTTTTCCCCTACTCCCGACTCCCAAATTTCGGGAGTCCCGCACCGTCATTCGTGTTTTGCATTCAAAATTTTTGTTTTCGCACGTGCCAATTTTTTTTGAAAAATGAGCCTAATTAATGAAATTATTCAATGATTAAATTATAACCGTCGATTTAGGGGCAATTTGTTTGAAATCAATGCGTGATTGATATGGTCCTAATCTATGATTTACTTAATCAAAATTTGAATTGCCTG
The DNA here is from genome assembly GCA_027924585.1 of Larix kaempferi. Lineage (NCBI taxonomy): Eukaryota > Viridiplantae > Streptophyta > Pinopsida > Pinales > Pinaceae > Larix > Larix kaempferi. Next base: position 6,263,807 of record BSBM01000579.1, on the reverse strand, counting down.
ACCATTACAACACAACGAACTGGAAATTTAGCATACCATTGCATCAATTTGGTTCAGTTGGATTTAGAATTTCACAGTTATTATGTTATTCTGATCAACCTTTTTATAGATTGTTTATGTTTTGAATTTTAATTTAAGTTGTTGTCATTCGTAGGACCATTCCTCTTTTGTCAAAGATGTTGCAGAGGAATTGAAGCTCAATGACCCTAATTTTGGCTTTTACTCATATATTGATGCATAGGTCGCCAATACGCTTTGCTTGGACTGGTTTAGGATCTACAACATTTTCAATGGGGATGATTTATCAGAGTGAAAGGAGGAGGCCCCAATTTATTAGAATATAAGCAATTCCCAATTGCATGCTATTGTCGTGCGCCCTTCCGTCATGCCATACATTGAGTTGGTGAAATGGATGATCAATTATGCATACATCCCGATGAGCACATTCAGGGATGCAAACCAGGTGGTTTATGCCTCTTTTAAGCTGGATACCTTTGCCAGAATTTATGCATTAAAGGCCCCACAAAAACTTCTCACACAATATTTCATAACGGCGTTCGAGAGCAAGTATGAACCTGATGTCCTCCTAAAAACTTGGATGGATAATCCTAACACCTTCATCCTGAAGTCGAACAGGTAGTATCCAATTGTCTTGCTCAGAGAAACGTATAAACTGCTTGCTTCCATATTATGTTGATTCTATGGTGCAGAGACCTACAGATACTTTAAATTGGAATGGGTTCCTCTAGCCCATTACATATATACTACAAGTAAAATCTTCACGTGGGCCCAAATATTTTCTATTACTTTCAGAGATGCCATTTCCCATGCAAAAAAGACACTATCTATCAAGAAGCCCAAATCTTATATGTCTGCATACTTGATAGATATTGTGTGTGATTCTTTTTCTTATCATGCTATGAACTGACATTGGACTAGGGAAAATCCCCCTATACACATTTCTTGCTTGATCCTCTGGGAGGATAATTATGCACCCTACATTTATGACATATGTGATAAATTCATCAATGTTGTTTACTTTTCTATTTTCAAGAGGAACACATCTAGCGTTTCCGAGAATGCTATATCCTTAATTTCCACCATGGGAGATTGGTATATTGGGGAATATTTCACTTATATCAGGATTTGGGGCAACAAATTAGTTCACTTACTGCCAAGGATTGTTCCTCATAGGATGGTCTTGTCTGAGGTAGATTTCCATACAGTGTATGATGGAGTTCATGGTCAGTTCCATTCTTCAAAGAGGAGGGATTGACCTAAGTTCCCTTTGTACAATGGGCATTTGACTATTCAAAATGCAACTCATAACATCACTCTTGCTAAGGAATTTGACAGGTTAAAGCTGGATTTTGTAGATAAGAGAATGCATGACCCCAAAGGCCTTATAGCATACCATTTCATATAGACACATTTAAAAAATACTTATGTGCACGAACTACATCCTGATGTTTCTTTGTACCAAAATGCACATAGATTTGAGGAAGTGCTTAGCAAATTGATTGATGCAGACCAGAGAACTCTTGTGAATGAGACACATAGGAAATATAACCTCAGAGTGACCGAAGAAATAAATATATTTTTTCAACAGTAGCAAGATGCTTATAGGGAAGTTATGGAGGCCGCAAATAAATCCATAGTGTTAATATCAACTTCATCTCATCCCAGCACACAACATGAATTGGATAAAATCAAGGAAAACGTCTTATGACAGATGTGCACTCTATCACTCCCATCTAGAATCTCAATCTTCTCATACAACGGACTCAAGCTCTTCAAAGTAAGTCAAATGCTTATACTCAGTCTGTTTATAATAATGTATATGTTCCTAAAGTACACCCAAATATATCTATGAAGGTTGAAAATCCACTAAATTAATTGTCAACCCTCCACTTCATACTTCTAGTATTGACATTATTGATTTGGAAAAGGAACAATATGTAGAAGTGGTCAACCCAACACCATTAGTTCAAGAACCTTCACATACATCTTCTCTAGACACCACTCAAGTTGTTAATGGTAATATTCCTCATCCATCTCCTGATAGTGGCCTATTATAAGTACCTACTGTTGATGATCCTATTCAATAGTGTACTTCAAATTCACCACATAGTCTATCTTCTACCCCCAATCCTTCTAATATAGCCACTCAATATTCAAATCCATCCACTCCAACTGTATTAAATGGTTTGGTGGATCTTATCACTTCAAAGGAACTCACAACTTCTTAGTTAGACCCTCCATTAGCTCACAATGTTACTCCTTTACAGTATGAAACTAATGTCCCTCATGTTCAATCTACTGCACTTACTTCTGCAAGTCTGCCTACAAATTATACTTCCCAAGTTGACCTGCCATCATCACAAAATCCACCTCAGTAAAAAAATACCATTACCAATTAATCATTTCCTATCATTCACTCCACAAAACTATTAGCTTCTACAGTTGAAGACTCAACATATTTTGGTGAGGATGATGTAGTGGTACTGGGAGATTATTGCTTCAACAAAAGGAGAAAGGAAATATTGATAAAATCTCCCAAAGGAAAAAATCAAGGGGAAGTGCAAGCTGGGCCAGTCCTAAACCAAGTCATATGGAAGCAAGCAACAAATGATCCTCGATGGGAAGCAATAGAATTTTATGCAGGAATGGGAGCCTTTGTTGGATCTAACTATGATTCTGTGTCTACTCTGAATCGAGCATTGGAAGAAGAAAATGCCAAGAATTTGACATTGCAAGTTGAGAAAGACTCTATCCAGAAGTGTTGGACCAAATAGGTGGAAGACCTCACAACTCATCATGATTCAATTGTGCAAAATATGCAAGCCCATGTTCAAAAGTTATCACAACAAAAGGCAATTTCAGAGGCTAAGGTAATTGAGCAGGTTACTAGCCTTGCTGATCTTAATGTGGAGATTGAACAACTAAAAGACCAAACTGCTTTTTTTGATTTCTTTAAATTAACTGTGCAAGAATTTAAGGATGAGACTAGTTCCCTGTAATGACAATTTGAGACAGATCTAGACCTTATATTTTCAAGGTCTTAACGAAATTCAAGATGAATTCAACTCCTTTGAACGTCTGTCAGATATTCTTGCTGACTATTTTCATAGGAAGAAAAGGTCACATTCATCTTATGAGTAGATGTGTGAATGGAAAACTCATTTAAAAAATGCTCCGCAAACTTTGTCTTGATTGGACTTGGTCAAATTAATGAGAACCCAAATTTCAATTGAGTCTTGGGGACATGTTTTTGACGAGGTAGCTCATATGATTGAGAAAGGTCATAAAATCTATTCTAGGAAATGGATGTTAACAAACAATCATATGGAAAGCATGGATATGCCAGCTTTTGTTGAGTTGACAGAGTAAGTGCCAACAAAATTAAGGATTGCCGAGGTGGATGAACAAAGAATTCAAACTGAAGATATTATTGGGGATGCTACTCAAATGGATTGTGAAATTCTAAATCACAACAGATCATGGAGCTGAGTATACCTCATAGAGAAAGAAAGAGCAGAAAAGATGAATTACAGTGAAAACTGCAATAAAAATGAGGAGACATTTAAGCATGCATTAGAACTCAGATAGGAACAAAATAATGTCACAGGATCCAATAATCAGTATAAAAAACAATGATGTTACAATGGAGATAATTTGAATCACCTAGGATAATTTGAGTCTTAGTTGATCTAGCATAGGAATTGTCACCACTGGAGTGGTCCGGAAGACCCAAACTCAACTAAACTGAACCTAAACTCAGTTAACTGAAGACATAATCAATTAACTGACCAAGGAGGGAACATCAATGTGTTTGTCATGAAAATCACTCAGAAAATGGTGAATGAGGCCATAATCAGTGGCATTCAGAGCACAAACCCCCCACAAGAGTCAACTAACTTAGGTGGACTGAACTGGAACACTGAGTTTGCTCCTAAAATGTAGGGAACTGCCTCTAGTGGTCCTAAAATAATGCATGTAGGGCGCATTAGGTGGCTACTGAGTCCTGTATGACATCTGCAAACCACTAGGGGGGAAATAACATCACTAAGTGATAGCAAATGGTAAATAATGCAAGTAGGACAAGGATGGAGTATTAAAATATCCTAACACCCCCTCTTAATCCACAATTGTGCATCCTGGGCCCTGGTTACTAAGACCAAAGTTCACCCATACAATCAAATAAATGATAAAAATAAAATAACTGTCCATGAAACAAGGTAATGGGGAAAAACCTCATGGGAAAAATACCCCCCTCAAAAAGGAATAACAATAGGGAACTCAAAGAACCTTCATACTAAGCAGAGAAGGAAAAAAATTTCCTGAGTGAAATCCTTTTTAAAAATATTGGCAATTTGATCCTATGTAGGATAGCAATGCAGGTGCTAGATATAGATCTGGATGTGGATCTGCTCCTTTGATGTACCTCCCATTGCGTCGAAGCTGTATTTACCAAAACAAGTCTTTCAGGAACCCTTCTGTAGTGCCCCTCTATCCGGAAGGGCACCGAAGTTCTAGATTTTGAAATTTAGTTTTGTAACCAGCTCCTACAAAGCTGTTTTTCCTTCTTATTTATTTCAATAATAAATAAGTATCATTATGCTTTCATTATGCTAATTTTCTGCATAATTTTAGTGATTAGAAAATGTCTAGTAGCATACAGTGCACCTACATATAGTAATTTCAACAACATACATATAATTGTAATTTCTTGCATAATACTCAGTATATTGAAATATAAATCATTTTTCTAACTACCAGTAGAATACCTGGACCGATGTAGGTTGTAGGTTGTTCCCTTTCTCCTGTAGCCTTTCCCGTCCAAGCTTTTTGCTCCCACAGACTTTTTGTTCCAAGCCTTTATACCAAAAATGGATGAACCACCCTGCCAACCAGCTCTTATCGTGCTGGCCCTAGGAAACCGACGGGTTTCCTAGCCCCCGAGCCCACAAACCAATAATCCCGACAACATCCTTCCTTAGTACCTTTCCATAGTTCAAGAGTTAACCCCACCTCAGTCTTTGAGCTTCCCACCTCCTCAAAGCTTCGAGTTCTCCCCCTCCTCGGCATTCCTCCTTTTCATCAAAATACTAAGTGTACTTCTCCCCAAAAACCAACCCCCCCTCTCATCTCCGTGAAACCATTGCTTTATAGACCCATTTTCCTCCTCCACTTGCCTTCCTGTTTACTCCACCGCCCTCCATAAAAACCCTCGAGTCCCCAAAACATTAAATCGATTGCTTGTTTTACAATCCAATTCATAAATAAATATTATTTTATAGTACTTCTTTTCTCGAGCAGTTCAATGGTATTAAGACTAGTTAGGTTGGATTTGATGGGTTGAATGTACATTATTTAATGATTCTCGAACTATTCAATTTAAGACATTCATGAGGCGGTGGATTCAATATTAGTCTTATCCTCCATTTAATATGTTGATTAAAATAATAATTAAATACTATCATGTTGACCCTTTCAAATTTGAAGTGGTAGTTTGTTTTAATTATAAATATATAAAAATCCAATCTCAGATTGGTTGTCTGACATGACAGTAATTTATGAATATAAATTTAATTGAGTTTTATTTTAACCTTCCTCATTTAATAATTTAATAATACTCCTTTCTCGTTTCATAACAATAAATTAATTAATTTAATAATTCAAACATGTTCACTTACCCACTTATGATTTCTTTTATTCCAATAAGGACACATTATCATTATTAACATTAGTTAAATAATAATAATAATAATAATAATATTAAATAATAATAATAATAATATTAAATAATCATAATAATAATATATTAATGGTGATTTAAGTACCTTAGCACTAATCTATCATACTTAATTAATAATGAGTACCTTAGCACTAATCTAACATACTTTCATTGATAAACGAAGTACTCTTAAGGGTTTAATTAATCAATATTAACAATTAGATAGTACACGCTTCCAGCATTAATGTTTATCTGCTATACTTCATATTTCCGATACCTTCACTTGATGAGAATTACAATTGGCGGCAATTATTTTAATTGTTCATTACAATGTTTACATATAAGACTAATTAACTTATTTTATACATAAGCAAATCGATCATCTATTACTCATGTCGTTTACCCAAACCTTAACTGAGTTATCTATGACAACTTATAACATTGTTAAATATTGATAAGTATGTCGTAAACTGATACTATCGCACATGTACAAAATGTGCATGCGTGGCCAGCGTATGCACAGGTCTGACAGGTACTATAAACATACATCATATTTCCTATGCTTAACAGCTAACTAATACTAATAATACTTCATGCAAATAGAACAAGTATATTACATTTATCATAACATTACTAAAACATCATTGGTTATCTTATGAGTTTTTAAGATTTCATTTCATTATTTTTATGATTACATCAGTTCAATCCATCAAGTACAAGGAAATGTACCTACTACCACTAACTCAAGATCAAGGAATACCCAACCCTCAACAGTACTAACTAGAATATCCTCCCATCCTAACCTGCGTCCACATCCTCCCTATCCTTCCTCTGCTAGTACAAAAGTGGATGTTAGCTATACTGACCTAGCCACATAAAACGTGAGAGCGGTAGCGTCGGCTAACTAGCGGACCTAACCTCTCCTAGCAGGCATCCGACCATCGTCATCACAACAACTTGGGGAGCGTGTCTCATCACGGCCCTCCCACGACCTCGGGTATCATAGAAACATAGGGTGGGCAATACATCCATCCCTCTCAACATACTGGGTCACGCCCTTATCAACTCATACTTTTGTTGCTCTCGAGATTATTGGTTTGTGTCATCGTATCATCAACTTTGGTAAACAAGGCTCTCTGCAAAATAGGTACCATACCATACTTCATATCAAGTATCCCGCTATTGCATAGCCCCGATGTCATGCGGATTAGTACTTTGTAGCCATACATTTATAACAATATTTCCATTCTATCATCGTCTGATCCATATTATCAACATTATTTATTTCATCACATAAAATCATTAAATCGATCACAGCATAAATACCACATCACATATATCACATTTCATCCAGGACGATTATTAAACATACACCGTCATTATGAAATAAAAGAATCTCGTGATAACTACAATATAGTAACCACATAAACCTAATAACATCATGAGGATGGTAACCTCATAACATCATAACCGTAGTATCAGCATGGGCATAGTAACATCCTAAACATAGTAGCAACATATCATCATGTCTAACATGCCGAAAATATAGTTCACTCTGTCTAGCTGAGTCGAACAGATAATTAGCAAATAAAGTGAAAGGTGTCTAACTCATAAACACGCCTAGTCAAAATATGGGGCGTTACACCTTCTTGCTATTGGAGCGAATGGATCATGTATTCCAAATCATGAACCTTTGAGTACCCTTTGTCAATAAATTGAGATTTGTACTTGGTTTTGATTCCCCATGGAAATTCTCTTGAGGGGATTGTGGATCAAACCCCACCATCATGTAGCACCTCTATGAAAGAATTGGATCTGCATGACATAGTGCAAGGTTTGCCTGATACTGATATCTAGTGTTTCTATGATCAGATGGATCCCAAACTATGTTCCCAGTAGCTACAAGGACTTTGTGAGCCCATCTTGGCCTTGGCCATGGATTGGGAGAATTAGTTGGATATGGATCTAGATCTCCTTGAAATTTATTATCAACATCAATATCTTGATCCTCATCTTCATTAGAAGAGATATCACTATGATCTTCATCATTTTCCAATGGAGTAGGCAGAGAGTATGGAAAAAAATGAGAGAATTCATATGCCTTTGAGGCATGGTTTGCAAACCCTTTCGCTATAATCTCCCCAGAATATATCTCTGCAATCTCAACTATGTCAGGACCAAAGACCACTTTCTTCGATGAAATTGTGTGAGTCATTTGATATATAGACAACAAACTTGCTGACAAAGAAGGCACAAATAGAACATTTTTGAACTTTCCATGCTCCATATGTACAGTTCCCTTCCCTTCAGCAAAGATCTGAGAGTTACCTCCCATGTGAATAATTGGACCATCTTTGAGATCTAGAGAATAAAATGATTCTTTGGATGAAACCATGTGGTTAGAGGCTCTTGAATCTATGAGGAAAGCTTGTGATTGTGAAAATACATCCTTCGGTTCATGGTATCTCTCATGACCATCAAAATCACTTCCAGAATTAGTCTTTCTTGCCCCTTCTAGGAGGGAAATGTTGTGTTGTTCAAGAAGTTTGGTCATTTGATCTATCTTCTTCTGCATGCAAGATCTCTCTGGGTGGTTTCCTTTCTTTCAATAGGAACACTTGGATTTCTCAAATCCTTTTCGCTTTTCCTTCTTGGAGTTGGAGTCTCCTTCTGATGGACTAGACTTGGCATTCTTCTTGGGTTAATATTTCCTCTTCTCTTTGACCTTGTGCTTCCCTTTGGCATTCACACTTTTTGTCTCTCCAACCATAAGAGCCTGATTTTTGGAGGCTTGCAAAGCACCCATCTGAATCATTTTGTCTTGTTCTTGGATGCGAGATTCGGTGAATGCATCTAGAGATGGTATTTTCCAACCAGGGAAAATCTCCCTGAATGTAAGGTTGAAACAAAAATGGAGAACTCATAACCTAGCTTGATCAGAATGGATAGCACCAATTTCGCATCCTTCTTCTCAATGCCACATTGCTTGCATTGCATGAACAAATATTTGAATTTGAAAAATAATTGCTGGATGGTCTCGAAACTGCTCGGTTGAAGAGCAATCAACTCATTCTTTAGAATATGGCCCCTTATCTCATCTTGTTTTCCGAAGAGGGTCTCCAACTTCAACCATAACTCTCTTGGAGTCTTCAATCCATCGAGGTGGAAGAGTATATCTCTGGAAATATGAATACACATGAAACTGAATGCTTCATCCAATATATTCAGATACTTGGCCTTCTCAACAACTACTTGAGGTTCAACCTCCTTTCCCATTTTTACCCTGTATAGTGACTTGTTGCACAAGACCATCTACATATCATCCCTCCAATCAAGGTAATTGAAGGGTGTCAGGATCTAGAGAGAGAGAGAGGAGAGTTCGAATTCTCCATTAGAACTGTTGGAGCGAATACAAGGTGGTACTAGTGCTACTGTTGCACTGAAAATATTTCAATAACCTGCAAAAAACTCTCAATTTTGGAGATAGACTATTGTCGAGCACTGCTTTAGGATAGTAGGCACATTTTTCCAGATCCTTCACACTTGGATAGACTTCAAAGGATTTCTCCAATGAATTCAATGCAATGGCCCTAGAATTTGATGTGGAAATCCAGAGGCTTCTGGTGCACTACTGAAAGCAGCTGCTCAACCTATTCTCACTGAGCTATGATACCATTTTAAATTATAAATCATAGTAGATCGTGGAGCTGATTATACCTCACAGAGAAAGAATGAGTAGAAAAGATGGATTATAATGAAAACTGCAGTAAAAATGAGTAGACAATTAATCATGCATTAGAACTCAGATAGGAACAGAATAATGTAACATGATCCAATAATCAATATAATAAACAATGATGTTACAATGGAGAGAATTCAAATCACCTACGAGAATTTGAGTCTCAGTTGATCTAACATAGGAATTGTCTCCATTGGAGTGCTCCAGAAGACCCAAACTCAACTAAACTGAACCTAAACTCAGTTAACTGACCAAGGAGGGTGCATCAGTGAGTTTGTCATACAAATCACTCAGAAAAGGGTGCATGAGGCCACAATCAGTGGCATTCAGAGCACAAACCCCCCACAAGAGTCAACTAACTCAGGTGGACTGAACTGGAACACTGAGTTGGCTCCTAAAATGTAGGGAACTGCCTCTAGTGGTCCTAAAATCATGCATGCAGGGCGCATTAGGTGGCTACTGAGTCCTGGATGACATTTGCAAACCACTAGGGGGGAAATAACATCACTAAGTGCTAGAAAATGGTAAATAATGCAATTAGAAAAAGGATGGAGTATTAAAATATCCTAACATGGATATCTCATTGTTTAGGTATTTTATTTTGACACCTAGTCAGTTGAAAACCACATTGCAAGGATTCATCGATTCCTGGTCCAAGATACGAGCAAAAGAAATCAGATCCTATTTATGCAAAGCTCAGTTATAGCTCGAACATGATAGTTATCCTAATGTCACTGAAGTGTGGAATATCTACACTAAATGGAAAGATTATGTAACCAATCCAGATCAGGGTAGTTAGTATTTTCTTGCTTAGATATAGGAAATTGGTCCTTCTTTTGAGGACCTATCTTTTTCATCTAATTGTATTTATTTGGATCTCTGGAGGAAAAAAGGGGGGGAACTACTTATGTCATATTTTGTATCAGTCTTGGTAGAATGCTCTATCTCTCAAAGACTAGTATGTATTTTTTTGCACACTTGTTAATGAAAGATGGGATGCTTCCTGCATTTGGTTCCAACACATGATTAGATAAATTTTAATTTATTTGATTGTGTTCCCTTTTATGTTATCTATTGTCTAATTTATCTCAGATTTTAGTAAGTGCAGGAGATGACTAATCACTTGGAATGTTTTCTTTGGATGAATTGTGATGACAAAGTAATCTGAATGTCTTCATTTATTTATGCTCATGACACAATTTCCTTGTGAATTATTAGCACCCTGAGATACTAACCATATGGTTTTATTAAATAGTATGTTTTATTACTTTAGATGTTTTGTTTCTGCAATATTAAACTGATATAAGTTAATTGATGTTTCATTTTAATTGTCATCAATTAATGTTCAATAGATAAACAATAAGATGTTTCTTCTCGATTTCTTTTGTTATATTCTATTTTAAAAAGCATAACCTAATAAACTAATTTTAACTTATCTTAGGAAGTGTTCCTTCCTTAGCTGTGAACCTAAAAATTCACTAGCTTCCATTAGATTTTCCACAATCAGTCACATGTTGCCCTTAACCAAAAAGTCTCCTTTAGGATCAAAACCATAAGGATAACCGAGGCTTAAATCCGTCAGAAGAAATCATCCCAAACGATTGGGAAATAGGGAAATTCTTGTGGGGTTTCCTGAAGTTCTTGAATCGAATTGTTATCCTTGTGTTGACCCCTGGACTTATTCCAACCAAACCCGAGCATTAACAAATGACACTAGAAGGAGGGATATTTAGAATTTAATGGCTAAACGCAATCATAATAAACCTCCTCTAACCCATTCTCCAATCACAACACGCATCCATTCTAACCTCCAATCACATCCACTGCCATCACTTCTTCACAACCCAAAATAATTTCTACACCACTCCCACACTCGACTCAACCTGAGGTAGGAACCACCATTCTTACTCATTTACCCACAGATCTTGAGCTTAGGAATCAGATTGAAAATTCTCAACGAGCTTTGGCCAGATCACAATATAGACTTGATAGAAGTCAAGAAATCTAAGAACGATTGGCTTGTCATTTGGAATCTTCTGCTACTAATAGCACAAAAATTCCTTTGGTTGGACACCCCTAATCATCAATTACACAATATCTTTACCGACCAAAACAACCCTAGCTTCATCTCAGAGAAGGATAACCCTTTATTCCAATCTGATTATCAAGTCGGTGATGCTTCATCTGCCGACCACCAAAGGTTAATCCACGGAACAAGCAGATCGGGGTTGCCATCCTCTCCTCCTGATTCCCCTCGTGGTAATAATTGCCAAGGGAGTTCCTCTGATCATCAATATGGTTATTGATCTAACGATTCCGAATATCGAGACAGAAACAATGGATGCATGGCTAACAACCAGAATAGACCTTGGTTGGATCAGGATGCAGTGGCCATCCTATGCTCGCAACATCCCCTTCCGAAGAATCCTGAGAATTATTTTCCCAAATTTGACCATGACAATAAACAACCTACCAAAGACCACATAAATAAATTCATGTTAGCCATATGATTACAAAATGTTGAGCATGAAGACATAGTTTGTAGGTTATTTCCCTATACCTTCAAAGGCAAAGCTTAAACGTGGTATTTCACACAAAAACCTCAGACCATTCAATCGTGGTCCCAATTTGAGAAACTCTTTATCAGAAAATTTGGTGACGATAAAACACCAGAATATTTTTTCATGGACCTATCCACCATGAAAATGGAAAGTAAGGAAATAATTAAATATTTCAATCAACGGTTCTTAACCTTGGAAAATAAGATCCTTGCCAAGTTCATGTTAGCTGAAAACCTAATTGTGGCTTATTATGAAAAATCCCTTCTTTTCCCTATAACTATGTGGGTCAAATGATCTCATAAGACCACTCTGCAGGAAGTATTTAGCGAAGCTATCCTAGTTGAGAAATATATGTTGAGCCTCAAGGGAAACGCGATTGTTGAGATTGAGCAACTCATAAGAAACTTGAACAACCTCCTAAACTTCCTGCTCCTAAAAAGGACCAGGGAAAATTAGATATGGAAAACCTTCAAAAAGTATTGCAATAATTTTCCAATGAGGTAATTGATCTTAGGAAGAATGTAAATGAAGGTTACCCAAATTGGGGGTTCTTCAGAAATCCTTATAGAAGGCCTTATCAGTCACCACAAAATCAGAATATGCCTCCTTCTGAGGAAATGAATACTGAGGACTTGGCGTCTATACTTAAGGCTATATTAAATGGTCCTCAACCCCCTTCGGATGTGGGTGAAGCTAGCTTTGCCGACAATCAACAGTATCACAACGAACCACCTGAAATTCAAGATCATCAAGACACCCATGTCATCAATTATTTCACAGAATTACGAGGGAAATTTGAATATGATGAATCCTAAACAGTCTATGCTCTTCAACATTCCTACAACACTCGTGGGAAGGGACAAGTAACTCAATACTCTTCATATACTTCTAATCAAAACATGAATTCTGATGCAAATGCTAGGGTCACTGTACCAAAATAAATCGTCATGCCTGATCTAGATTATGACCCTGTGGAGGATCTCAAGAAAACTCGAGCTAATATTTCACTGTTCGACTTAATGAAGATCCCGATGATCCGAGAAAAGGTTCATAACAACTTTCCACCCAGTAGAATAGTGGAACATAACACTCTTGAAAATTTGGTGGACGATACAACTCGACAACCTCCTGCCTCTCCCCTTGCGGGAAGGAAACTAAAAACACCCTCGTTTCTTCTACATTCGAAATTTTTAACAGAAACATGCATAACTACATGATAGACTCGGGGGATTCGTCAAACGTAACTCCTTTGTTTGTATGTAGAAAACTAAATGCACAACTTGAACCATCACCAATGCAAATTGTGCAGTTGGATAGATCCAAGGTAAAGGTGGTAGGAGAATTAAAAAATGTTCTAATCAGGCTGTCCTCAATTCCTAGAATTCATCAAACAATCAATATCATAGTAGCTGACATTCTTGAAGCCTATGGGATGTGGCTAAGATGATATTGGTCGCAATAAATCGAAGGCTATTTTTCCACCGATTGGTCATTTCTTTGGCTACCATACAATGGCAAACCCAACAATTAGGGTCAATAAAGAACCTTATCTCAAACAGACAGTTACTGATCTAAATTACCCAAGCGAACCTTCCTTAGTCCCTACTCCCAGTGTTGGGAATTATACTATGGATACCTTTTTTGGAGATTTTCCAACTGATTTATCACCATATGCAGGATCTGATAGTCAATAGGAGACAATGCATTTTGCTCAGGTAGAGTCGTCCCAAGCCATCTTACATAATGTAAATACCAATTTTCGGTTAGATATGACTTGTTGTACATTTTTTTTATGGTTCTAGATCGAACGAAGGAGCTGTGTTATCCACTAAGTTGCACATAGGTGGATTTCCAATGAGCCACTGAAGTTGTGAACAAGTCCCTTGTTCATTGTCAGTGTTCATAAGTCCATCAGGTATTCTATGCCCTTTTATTTTTTGTACCGCATGTTCATACCCCCTTGGGGGAATTGTAATAAAATGTGATAGCATGGTAGTTGTATGTAAAAGACTCAGGTTCTTAGGTCTTAAACATCAATCCGACTAGCCCAGAGTGTTTTTTCCATCGTTAATTATTTGTTGTTGAAGAAACGACTACTAAGTTGGGGTGACCGGCTTGGTGTCTTAGCCTTAGGAGGTTATTAGAGCCTAATTGTCAATGTATTAGACCATTCTAGACATTAAAATTGAGTCATATGGACATGTGCTAGTTTCCCCTATTTTTTTTTTTTAATTCTGAGAAAAATATTTTTTTTCTTCGTAAAATTAAACTATTTTTTAATAGTTTAAATGGAAAAATTAAAATTGTTATAAAATGATGGTTTGTGGGCATATTTGTCAAGTGGATGCTAATTTTCTAAGCCAGAGCATCCAGTAAACTCATAAACCCACTTATCCTAATTTTTGAGTAAGTACTTATCTCATAAAATAATATTTACTAAAAAAAACCCAAAAAGACCAATTTAATTGGCAAAAAATACATAATAAAGGCAAAATCCCAATTCCACGGATAAAGGAAATGTGTTGGAATCAAATCTCCTTTGATTGGAAATCAAATCAGGAGAATATTGAGCAAATAAATGATGATTTGATTGAAGATTGGAGATCCACCAAGGGGGGGGGGGGGATTTATGGTTGGAGAGGTGCCAAGTGGAGGTTGAAAAGTGTCAAATGGTTGGAGAAAGGTGCCATTAACCTTCCCAAACCTCTCGCATGTGTCAACAAGCCTTTTCCAAGTGTATCAACTCATTTCTCCAAGTGTCAAAGAGGATATCTCTTGGTTTTTCTGTATAACGAGGCTCCATTCTCTCATTTCACTAGTTAGAGTTGGAGTATTGAGCTTAGGCTATTGTAATTTGCTTATGCTATTGGCATATTCTTGCATTGATAATAAAAGAAGGCTTTTGAGGCTAGATAGTGTTGTGTTCATGTGGATGAGCATTTCCATGTCTCATTGAGGTAACTTGTAAATTTTTCATAGTTTTGCTTATTATGATCTTGTGGATTTGGATTCGAAAGATTGCTATCAATTGGTAGGAAAAGAGTTTACTTAATAAGTTATTGCCTAATTCTTTCTTTTATATGTATGTTTAGAGATATAGATCTTACATGTCTAATAATTTTATTGGCATGTTGTTTTAGTCTCTTTATATATGCATTAACCGTATCTCACAAGTATCTTGGCAATCCTTTGATTAGTCGCAAGTATCCTAGTGTGGAGAAAGAATTGATCTAGTTTGCTTCCTCATTTTCTCCAACATATTCGAGGCATGGTCCCTCGACATTCCACCGAAAAGCTCCACGGTTGATCATTCGGGCACCAAGCCACCTCTTCTTCTGTTTCTCCTTTTAAATCAATTTCTCCCTTTGGTAACTGTTTCTTGTTTACTTAGATCTATTGTACAAAAAGATAAATCAATATCTAGATCTAGTTTTCAAGATTTAAAAGTTTAAATCTCATAGTTTTTCAAATCTCATTTCTTTTAAGAATATCTAAGCTTAAGGAAATCTCAAATTTTTGCAAGTATTTCAAGGTAGATATAAGGATTTGCTTACAAGTAGTTTCCTTTGAATTTAAACTATCATATTTAGCAATTAAGTTCACATCATATTGGCTTCTGAAAATTAGGCCAAGGTCCCAAGGAAAGCTTGCTTTCCTTGGTTATTTTTATGCAATTTTTATCATAGATTTACTTAGAATTTTTTAGGAATTTGTTTCTGGATGTTCAAAGACACTCTTATAATGTTTTAAAGCATATTTTAGGATTAATAGCTTGATTTTCAGGTTTGAAAAAAAAATAGAAGGAAGCTTTGGCTTAATGGAGCTCCCTTTCTTGTTTTAATTCAATTTTCTACTGATTTGTAAGCCTTTGGATCCCAATTAACAAAGAAAAAAGTGAATTTATCTTTATAATTTTTTAATAATGCATAATGAATATTTTGAGTAGGATCCTAAGATCCCACTCCCTATCCCCCCAGGGGGGATATGTGTCGGTGCATTTTTTCATGATTTTTTGCTTTCTTAAATTTTTCTTAGTTTTATTTGGATAAAATTAACACAGGATAATTTAAATTAACTGTCTTGGTCCAATCCAAATATTGGGCCATTGATTTCACTCAATACGTACGAAATTTTAATTTTATCTTTGCAAACTGTATACTTTTTTACAGTTACAATTTGATTTATCTCTTGCAAAAAGTAATCGGATACTAACCCACTAATTCGGTAGTGTAGTAATTATTTCATATTCCATTTTCAGTATTTACTTTTCTTCAAAGTAACGAACCTGGTTGTGTATAGCCTAAGTATGCTCTCGCCATCACATAAAGGGCTTGCTTGGGTACGTGGTGGATGATCATAAAAGAGTTTCTCAGCTTGTAGTAATTAGTCTCATATCTTGCCATCAACCTCCCCGACATACGAAGTCCAGCGTCTCAATTTTTACTTTGTGTGGGAAAAGGTTAGAAAGAAAGTGGGACCAACTAGAGAGCAACTGCATGGCCCCTTCAGACTACATCCTAGTTGGTGTAGTGTTGGAAATCCCTCCACGACTCCACCTAGCCCACATTTTCTTGTGTAAGACCACACTTAGTGAGTCTGGATACATTCCCAGTATCAATTTTCGTATATTGGGAATCCCCTCCCCTTTTTAATCCACTCATTAATTCATTCACTTAAAATGAACCAAGGCACACTGTAAAACATTTTACTTTCTCAGCAACACATTACGACTCCATTTTTTAGCACTGGTCATTTTACTTTTACAATCATCTGATTTAAACCACTATGTGTTGATGATATTTTAATTCATATTTTATTTATGCTGTTGTATCAATTATTTTATTTGTAGTCTCTTGCTTCAATTTTCAGTTTATAAAAAACTCCTAAAAGACTTACTCATCCACAAACCATCACCTAAGCTTAATCAGCCTTAGTAACTTTTAGGGTCCACCCCCCTTGGCTTCGTTAGGATTTTTCCTAAATGGAGGAGTCAAGAATCAAGCGACAACACTTGAATCGAAGCTTTCCCCCAAGGACACACTTAGTGGCTTGAATATTTTTGCCACGTAACCCCATGTGTGTGAAAGGAGACAATAAGTTGGGGATGTATGTGTATTGATTGATCCAACATGTAATAATACTATGATAGCCTGTAGATTAGAATTCAAGTGTACAAACAATGTAGCTAAATATGAGGCATTGATTCAAGGCCTAAAAAATGCGATTGACTTGAACGTTAAAGTTATCAAAGTTTACGGAGACTCAAAAATATTTGTATGACAAGTCAGAAATACAATTCATTGCATCTCGACCCACTTGAAGAATTACCAACGAGAAGTGTGGGACTTGATTAATTAGTTTGAAGCTTTCAATATAAATTCAATCTCTCGGTATCATAGCTTTGATGTTGATCTACTTGCTAATATCACTTCTAAATTGATGCCTCTAGAAGGTTTTGCACCTATTGCATTTTTTGTTGAACTAATGCATAGATCCTCCATTCCCGATAACATCACTAACTGGAAATTTTTTGATGATGATCGCCATATATTAGATTTCCTCACATCCCATGACACTTTCAAATATGTGGCGATTGATGAAGATAGTCATGACCGATCTCTATTAGATCACCAAAATCCTTTTCGGTCCAATACAGACACACAAAAATCTGCCTTGATTCCTAAATCAGTCATTAGACTGGATTTTTTTTACGATTTACGGGACAAATTCAATTTTTTTTATGAATTACCAGATAGTGAATTTAGGAACTGAACAGAATCCATAGAACATTAATCTTGGCACAAAATGCTCCCATGTTGAAAGAGTTTCCTTTATCAAATTATTTAAATAGTGTAAAGATGTCTTCGCATGGACCTATAATGACCTCAAGATGTTTGATACAAACATCATGCAACACAATATACCCATGAGGCCAGATACCAAGCCCTACTGGTAGAAGCTTAGAAGATGCACCCTAGATTAGAGCCTGCAATAAAAAAGGAACTAAAAAAACTTCTATCAGCTAGGATCATTTTTCCTGTTAGGCACACCCAGTGGGTGGCTAATTTGGTTCTAGTACGGAAAAAGAACAGAGATATTTGTCTCTGTGTCGATTTCCGTAACCTGAATAGAGGTTCTGAAAAATACAACTACCCAGTATTCCGACAGAACAAATCCTACAAAGGGTATCGAGATCAGAAATGTTTTCATTGTTGAATGGTTTCTCTGGGTATAATAAGGTTTTAGTTTCACACCCCGAACAACTAAAAACTACATTCAGGACTCCTTGGGGCACTTTCGCATATAGAAAGATGCCTTTTGGACTAATTAATGACATGGCTAATTTCCAAAGAGCGATGGATATCACTTTCAGGGGTTTAATCCATAATTGTGTTGTAATTTATTTGGATGACATTACTATTTTTTCAAATAGAAGACACGATCATCTTTCACATATTAGGAACATATTTGAATGATGGAGAAGGTATGGTATCTCACTTAACCCTAAGAAATCAATCTTTGATGTGACTAAAGGGAAATTAATTGGATTTGTAGTCTCAAAGCATGGTATAATGATTGATCCTGAATGAACCCAATCTATTTCACAGATAAACTTCCTTGGTCTGAAAAAATCTATGCAATATTTTATAAGGAAAAATAACTTTGTAAGGAGATTCATCCCTAGTTTTTCCCAGATTGTAAAACCATTACGAGATATGATTAAGAAGGATGCAACATTTAAATGGAATTATATTCAGAAAGAATATTTTTGCAGGATTAGGTAAGCTATTGTAGAAGCTCCTGCATTAATGTACCCTGATTTATCAAGATATTTTCTTTTTTGTACATATGCTTCTGACATTTCATATGCTACAATCCTCACACAACGAAATTCTGAAGGGGGTGAGATCCCAATATATTTCATGAGTTCTACCTTTATAGGAGCTGATATTAACTACCAATAAGTTGACAAACAAGCTTATGCTTTCTACAAGGAAGTAAAACATTTCATACATTATCTCCTAAAGTCTCGCACTAAAGTTATAGTTCCATATTTGGTTGTCTGGAACGTGTTGACTCAAAAGGAATTAGGAGATAAGCACACACACTGTATGAATACCTTGAATGAATGTGACCCGGAGATTAGAAAAGCTAAGATTATTCGAGGACAAGGTTTATGTAGTGTCCCTTTTTAAGAATTTGCACAAACTAGGAAAAATTGCAATTTTTAACCATTTCAACCCTTAGACTAGTATTAATCCAACTACTTCCAAATGGCTCCAACTTATTTCGAATGGGGTATGAATGAGTTTGGAAGGTATTAAGACATATAAGTGAGGATTATGGATGTTTAAAAACCCTTCAAACACTTCTGCAACATTCATTTACAATCTGGACAAAGTAGGGAAATGTACTAGTCAAATCGAGCTTCAATCCCCCAAGGCTAGTGGTCAAAGATGGCTCTCCAAATGCTGTTAAAAATTTCCAAATTTAAGAACAGAGGTATGGTACTGATAAATGAATTTAATTATCTCCCCAATGTATCATCAATTAGTTCTTA
The DNA here is from genome assembly GCA_027924585.1 of Larix kaempferi. NCBI lineage: Eukaryota > Viridiplantae > Streptophyta > Pinopsida > Pinales > Pinaceae > Larix > Larix kaempferi. The sequence goes on along the minus strand of BSBM01000579.1, from coordinate 6,244,209 downwards.
TGACGTTCTTCAACTCCCTTAAATCAGATGTTTATATGCAAGTCTTCACATAGGGGGGAAAGATAGTAATTTTCACCATATGTTATGAAATTCGAAATTTAGGTGCCAAGGACTTGTGAAATGATCATGAAACTTATTAAAAACATTAATGACACTCCATAAATCAACAAAATCACATATACTTACTGATACAACTTGAAATAATGGCTCTTCAATCTCCAACAACAAGACATAGAGAAAATGGCATCATTTATGCATTGTTTGATATTTTTACATAGTTTCACTTGGTATTTCGACCCGAGAGTCTTCTGAGAAGTAAATATAGAGTATATATATCATAATAAAAATAAATTAATATTCATGGACTCTCACAAAGAGATCATCATCTCACCAAGGGTGCAATTCCTCCAGGGGCCCAAATATGCAAGAAAATGTGAAAGAGATTCAAGAACAAGTTGTAGATGAATGAAACACGAGCTTCCCTGTAGCTTCAAACTGTAACTAAATAATCCATTTTATATCCAAATGAAAGGTCTTAATGGCCTCTCCAATTTACAATTAGGATGGGAATCTTTCACCCTCGAAATTTGTGCTAAGGCAAGTAGACTATCTCTCTACTAGCTCTTCTCTACAAATGCAAAATGCAAAATGTAAAATGATCAAAATATGCTCTTATTCTTTGTTCCTAACTTTTATAAACTTCCTAAGGCTTCCCCAATTCGAAATCTATCCATGAGCTTCATGCCAACTCAATTTGGGAAGAGATTCCCAAGTATGCCACTTGTCCATCCAATTCTAGCCTCCTCCTTCAATAAATTTCGAATAGGTGTCTCTTTGGCTTCCCTAACTCACTTGGGCGCATTATTGGAGGCTATTTTTAGCCCTGAAATGTCATGTATGTCAAATGTCATCCATCAGGTCTGATTTTTCAGAAATCTCATTGGAATATTCATCATTGGTGTCACAGAAGCTAGGGAATCTAGCCCAAGTGTCCCACTAGCTCCAAAATGCCTCTTTCTCTCCCATGGGAGTTACTCTTCCTCTACATTTAGACCTCATTGAGTCATTCCAAGTAATATTCCCTTCCAACTACCCCAAGAATAGTGGACTCCACCTTGTATTCGAATGGGTGAGAGTGGAATGCCATGTGGCATGGGGAATCTAGCTTTTTGGGGGTCCCACACCACCAATGTGTCTCCATGGGGCCAAGTGCCATATTATTTTATCACCATAAATATTTATTTTTCCCCTCTTAATATATTTATTCCCAAACCAAAGTCCATTTAGGTTTATTAGTCTCATTCCAATTTTAATGTCTCCACCCCAACCTAGGAAACTAGTAAGTTGGTGGAATTTTCCCTACTTGATATTTATTTGAATGGGGACATTACAGGTTATGTAAATTAGTGACACAATCGACCAACACACTGGATGGGGAATTAGAATGGGCCCATGAAGAAGAACCTGGAGATGATCAAATTTATTTCAGTCCCGCAATTACAGATTCCTGGTATGGTGATATTAAGTTTTTCTTAACTCACGGGTATGCTCCTTTGAATCTTGAACCTAGAAAAATGAGAGCTCTTAGAATTAAGGCTACTCCTTATAATTTGATTAATTAGGTTTTATATAAGAAATTTTTTGATGGAGTTTTATTGCGATGTGTTGAGAAAGATGATGCTGAAAAAATACTAATGGAGTTACATGCATGACATGTTGGTGGTCATTTTGGGGGAGAGAGCACAACACACAAAATAACGAGGGCTGGTTACTATTGGTAAACCCTATTTAAGAACGCAAATGCCTTTTCTCGAAAGTGTGAATAATTTCAGAAGGTTGTTGCTATAATTAAGAAGGTTGCAGTCCCACTTCAACTAGCCACCATGGATGCTCCCTTTAAGCAATGGGGTTTGGATATTGTCGGTCCAATCAACCCTCCATCCTCCTTACAACACAAATACATAATTTCTACTACGCACTATTTCACGAGGTGGGTGGAAGCGATTCCACTTAAGGTGGTAAACACCAAGCAAGTGATCTCTTTCCTCGAGAACTGTATTGTGACCAAGTTTGGTGTACCTGAATTCTTGGTTTTTTATAATGCATTATATTTTTCTTTAGTTGATATTACTCAGTATGAATTAGATAAAGGCATCAAGATAAAGTATTCAACCAACTATTATCCTTAGGGAAATGGTTTGGCTGAGTCCACTAATAAGAATCCAATTAAAATTCTGGAAAGAACCGTAGCAAGTAATCATAAAAACTGGTACATTCAGGTGTTCAACGCTTTGTGGGCAGACAACGTAACTACTAAAGTTGCCATTGGTAACTCGCCTTATTGCCTTGTTTATGGTAAAGAAGATATCTTGCCTCCTAATCTTTCTTTTCCTTCGCTTCAGCTATCTAAATCCATTAAGGAGGATGATTTCTTACCTTAGAACATAGGATTAATGAATTGATTCAATTGGAGGAGGAAAGGGGAAAATCCAAGAATAAATTCTATCAACATCAACAATTGGTTAAATGTTGGTTTGATTAAAATATATTCTTCCCAAAGAGATTTTCAAGTAGGATACCTTGTTCTAAAATGGGATAAACCACATGCGGATAAAGGTGAGCATACAAGGTTCCAATGCCTTTGATTAGGGCCATACACTATTTCTGAAAAATTAGGCCCTGGCACTTTCCGATTGCAAATGCTGGAGGGTTCCCCTGAAACTTATCCAGTGAATGCTTAGGTCCTGAAAAAATAGTTTGCCTAGTTTTCTTTGCTAGGCTTGTACATAGTGTGGTGTGTTTTTGTTATTTATTTATTATTGTTTTGGCTTGATATTACTCAAATAAAGTGGATAAATTATTTTACTGGGAGTACCTGTTTCTTTGAAAAGTCAAAAGCATGTAAAATAGGTTTTAATAAGTCAGTTTATGCCAAATTTGTGCTTTACTGTTCCCTTCTTATTGACCATCTACCTAAGGAACCTCTAAAATATCTCAACCAAGTATATGTTATCGAATGGTTGGGGAGAAACCATCGTGTTTTAGCTAAAATTTTAAAGTAACACATGTAGAATTTCCTCTGAAAAGAATGCTCTTGACTTGGAAGCGGTAATGTATATTCGTGAGTGGAAAAAACTACAATCCTTTACATCATTCCTAGCTCTTAAGGAGCACCTGGAATTGCTTCCCCATCCACTAGAAACTTCATTTGCAATTAAATATTGCAATAATAAATTCAAATATAAAACCTCTAAGGTTAGCTGCAAGATGGGGGGTCTCATCACTAGCCAACTCATCATGATCATAGGCACTGGTGGAATGACATTTCTGTATCTGGTGACCAAGCCAGCGAGATGGATTTTGGTTATTAAAAACTAAAATATGGGAGATCTTATCATAAGTGGGCCCATTCATCATCTGCCAACACTAGTGAATGACGCTACTATCAGTTGGTTACCGTGCCAAGGTTGTGACTTGCAATTATTCCTTCCCTAAATTTCTAAATGTGAATCCATAGGCCGATTTAAAGGATAGGAGGTCTTATTAAAAGCTGAACTGACCATGATCATAAATTATTATGGAATGACATTATTGCTATATGGTCACCAATCCAGGATAATTCCGTTCTTCGGAAGGCAGGGGGTCTCATCATGAGCCAACCTGATCATTCTCTGCAATTTTTTGTTAATGGCACTGCCATCAGCTTACCACCAAATCAGGGAAGTTTCCTTTAGTCTTATTTTGGAAACACTAACTTATATGGCAAATTTTAAGCAAATATTTGTAGTGGATGGGATAAAAGCAATCCTTTGGATTAAAAAGGTAACCATGTCAAGGCTATGGACGTCTGTTGGAAACAGTGGCAATGGATATGATATTGGGATTTATTTTTAATGCTTCTTGAATTATTTTGTCTCATGCCATAGTACTAGTCATTCTTAGCAAATTTATTTCCCTGTTGTTCTTTTGGTTTGCATAATGATTATTTTCCTTCACCCCCTGATGATTTTGATTGTTTATTAATAAACTTGGAAATATTTTCTAAGAAGCTCTTGTTTTTTTTTTTTTTTTAATCTTTGAGAATTGAATTAGTTTTGATGCGAATATCCAGGTCCTCAATTAAAACATAAAGACACTTCAACATTCCTAATTACCATACAGAGATAACTGGTTCCTCCCAGTGAGCTGCCATTTTTTGTATCCACAACAGATCCCATATTGTTTAGATAATATGGGAGCCCCTATTAAATTTTTGTTTTTATTCACTAAGCCTACTTTTCTTGAAAGAATTTTGTTTGTTGGTTTAATTTTGTTTAAGGCTTGCCTAATGACATTTCACAACGAATATGAAAAAAATTGAACCTTCCGCCCTTCCCAATTCACTTTATTAAGTTCAGAAGCAGTCAAGTCGGAATTCAGAAGTCAGGAAGATCATATGTCTACAACATTGATCTTGACGTCCGATTCCGACTTCTTCATTTGCTCATATCGGTAGTCAGGAGTCGGCATCAAACTACTTAAAATTAATTTAAGATTTCCGACATCCCCACTCCACTTCTTTCTGCTTGAATATCGACAGTTGAAAGTTGGGAAAGTTATTGTTCTGATTTAATTTCACTCCTGACCCTCGAACCCTGACTTTTTCAAACTTATGACCAATTGCGGAAGTTGAAAGTCGGAATATTATCAACTCATGTATCAATTTTATCCCTGACACATGGCTCCCGAATTTTCAATGATCAATAATTGCGGAATTCGGAAGTCGGAATGTTTTTTATCATCATATTAATTTTTTCCCCGACTCCCTACTTTCGGGAGTCCCATGCCGACATTCGCGTTTTGCATTCAAATTTTAGGTTTTCGCACGAGCCAAAATGTTTTGAAAAATGAGCCCAATTAATGAAATTATTCAATGATTAAATTCTAATCGTCCTTTTATGGGAAATTTGTTTGCAATCAATGCATGATTGATGTGGTCCTAATCTATGATTTACTTAATCGAAGTTTGAATTTCCTGGCCATTACAACACAATGTACTGGAAATTTAGCATATTGGATTCTCTTGTGATTTTAAGTGAATTGCATCAATTTGTTTCAGTTGGATTCAGAATTTAGTAGGTATTATGTCATTATGATCAAGGTTTTTACATATTGTTTATGTTTTGAATTTTAATTTAAGTTGTTGTCATTCGCAGGACCATTCCTCTTCCGTCATGGATAAACGAACCAGGTCCAAAGCTGTTGCAGAGAAATTGAAGCTCAAGGACCCTAATTTTGGCTTCTACTCAGATAATGATGTACCAGTCACCGATATGATTTTCCTGGACTGGTCTAGGATCTACAACATTTTTTATGGGGATGATTTATTAGAGTTCAAGGAAGAGGCCCAAATTTATCAGAATATAGGCAATTCCCAACTCCATGCTATTGTCGCACGCCCTGCCGTCATGCCATACACTGACTTGGTGAAATAGATGATCGATTATGCAGACATCCCAACCAACACATTCAAGGATACAAACCAAGTGGTTTATGCATCTTTTAAGCTCGATACCTTTTCCATAAGTTACGCATTAAAGGCCCCACAAAAAATCCTCACACAAGATTTAATATCGGTGTTCGAGAGCAAGTATGAACTTGATGTCCTCCTGAAAACCTGGATGGTTGACCCTGACACCTTTATCCTGAAGCCGAACTGGAAGTATCCAATTGTCTTTCTTAGAGAGCTGTATAAACTGCTTGTGGCCATGTTATATTGATTCTATGGTGCAGACACCTGTTAATACATTAAATTGGAATGGGTTCCTCTATCCCATTACATATCCACTATAGGTAAAATATTCAACTGGGCCCAAATATTTTTTGTTACTTTCATGGATGCCATTTCCCAAGTACAGGAGACACCAGCTATCAAGAAACCCAAATTTTATATGTATACATACTTGATAGATATTGTGTGTGCTGCTTTTGCTTACCCCCCATACACATTTACTACTTTATCCTCTGGGAGGATAATTATGCTCCCTACATTTATGAGATATGCGATAAATTCATCAGTGTTGTTTAATTTTCCATTTTCAAGAGGAACACACCTAGGGTTTCTGAGAATGCTATATCCTTAATTTCCACCATGGGAGATTGGTATATTGGGGAATATTTCACTTATATCGGTATTTGGGGCAACAAATCAGTTCACCTGCTGCCAAGGATCATTCCTGACAGGATGGTCTTGTCTGAGGTAGATTTCCAAACAGTCTATGATGGATTTCATGGTCAGTTCCATTTTTCAAAGAGGAGGGCTTGGGCTAAGTTCCCTTTTTACATTGGGAATTTGACTATTCAGAATGTAACTCATGGCATCATTCTTGCTACGAAATTTGACAACTCAAAGTTGGCTTTCACAGATAAGAGAATGCATGACCCCAAAAGCCTTATAGCAGACCATTTCATGCAAACACATTTAAAAAATACTTATGTGCATGAACTACAACGTGATGATTCTTTGTACCAAAATGCACATAGATTCGAGGAAGTGATTAGCAAATTGACTGATGCAGACCAGAAAATTCTTATGCATGAGGCACAGAGGCAACTTAAGCTCGGAGTGATGGAAGAAAGAAATAGATGTTTTCAACATCACCGAGATGTTGCTAGGGAAGCTATGGAGGCTAGAAATAAATCCATATTGTTAATATCAGCTTCATCTCAGCCCAATACACATGAGGAATTTGATACGAAGCAAGGAAAACAACCTATGACAGATGTTCGCTCTACCACTCCCATCTAGAATCTCAATATTCTCATACGACAGACTTAAGCTCTTCAAAGTAACTGAACTGATTATATTTAGTCTATTTATAATATTTTATATGTTCCTAAAGTACTCCCAAATATATCCGTGAAGGTTGAAAATCCACCTAAATTAATTGTCAACCCTCCACTTCAAAATTCTAGTAGTGACATTATTGATTTGGAAAAGGAACAACCTATAGAAGTGGTCAACCCAACACCAGTAGTTAAAGAACCTTCACAGACATGTGCTCTGGACCCCACTCAATTTTTTAATGGTAATATTCCTCATCCATCTACAGATATTGGCTTGTCAGAAGTACCTACTATTGATGATCCTATTCAACGGTCTACTTCAAATTCACCACATAGTCTATCAACTACACCCAATCCTTCTGATATAGCCACTCAATCTTCAAATCCACCTACTCCAACTGTATTAAATGATGTGGTGGATCTTATCACTTCACAACAACCCACAAATTCTCAGTCAAACCCTCCATTATCTCACAATGTTACTCCTTTACACTCTGAAACTAATATCCCTCCCGTTCAGTCTACTGCACTTCCTTCTGCAAGTATGCCTACAAATTCTACTTCCCAAGTTGACTTACCATCATCACAAAATCCACCTCAGTCAACAACTACCATTACTAGTCAATCATTGCATATCATTCACTCCACATAACTATTAGCTTCTATAGTTGAAGACTCAACATATTTTGGTGAGGATGTTGTAGTGGTAGTGGGATATTATTGCTTCAAAAAAAGGAGAAAGACAATATTGAGAAAAGATGCCAAAGGAAACAATCAAGGGGAAGTGCAGGTTGGGCCAGTCCCAAACAAGGTCATATGGAAGCAGGCAACAGATGATCCTCATAGGGAAGCAATAGAAGTTGTTGCAGCAATGGGATCCTTTGCTGGAGCTAACTATGATTCAGTGTCTACTCCGAATTGAGCATTGGAAGAAGAAAAGGCCAAGAATTCGAAATTGCAAGCTGAGAAAGACTCTATCCATCAGTGTTGGACCAAACATGTGTAATACCTCACAGCTCAACATGATTCAATTGTGCAAAATATGCAAGCTCAAGTTCAACAACTATCAAAACTAAAGGCAATTTCAAAGGCCAAGGTAATTGTGCAGGCTACTAGCTTGCTAATCTTAAAATGCAGATTGAACAACTAAAAGACATGAATGCTTTTTCTGATTTCTTTAAATTAATTGTGCAAGAATTTAAGGATGGAGCTAGTTCCTATAATGAAAATTTGAGACAGATCTAGACTTTATATTTTCAAGGTCTTAACAAAATCCAAGATGACTTCAAAACCTTGGAAAGTATGCCAGATATTCTTGTTAACCATTTTGATAGGAAGAAAATGGCACATTCATCTTATGAGCAGTTGTGTTAATGGAAAGCTCATTTGAAAAGTGCTCCAAAAACTTTGTCTCGCTTGGACTCAGTCAAATTAATGAGAACCCAACTTTCAATTAAGTCTTGGGGACTTGTTTGTGATGAGGTAGCTCATATGATTGAGAAAGGTCAAAAAATATGTGCCAGGGAATGGATGTTAATAGACAATCATATGGAAAGCATGGATATGCCAGCATTTGCTAAGTTGGAAAATTCAGTGCCAACAAAATTAGGGATTGTCGAGGTGGATGCACAAAGAAGTCAAACTATAGAGATGATTTGAGATGCTACTCAACTGTATATCTCATTGTTTAGGTCTTTTATTTTTACACCTAGTCAGTTGGAAGCCACATTGCAAGGATTCCTTGATTCCTAGTCCAAGATTCGAGCTAAAGAAATCAGAACCTATTTATGCAAAGCTCAGTTACAACTCGAACACGTTAGCTATCTTGATGTCACTAAAATGTGAAATATCCACACTCAATGGAAAGATTATGTAACGAATCTAGATCAGGGTAATTAGTATTTTCTTGCTTAGATATAGGAAATCGGTCCTTCTTTTGAGTACCTATCTTTTTCATCTAAGTGTATTTATTTGGACCTCTGAAGGCAAAAATGGGGGGAACTGCTGATGTAATTTTTTGTATCATCCTTGGTAGAATGCTCTGTCTCTCGAAGACGAGTATGTAATTTTTTGCACACTTGTTATTGAAAGGTGGGATGTTGCATGCATTTGGTTCCAACACCTGATCAAATAAAGTTTACTTGTTTTGATTGTGTTCCATTTTAGGTTATCTATTGTCTAATTTATCTCAGATTTTAGTAATTGTAGGAGATGAGTAATCACTTGGAATGCTTTCTTTGGATGAATTGTGATGACATAGTAATATGAATGTCTTCATAAATTTATGCTCATGACACAGTTTCCTTGTGAGTTATTAGCACTTTGAGATACTAACCATATGGTTTGATTAAATAGTAGGTTTTATTAGTTTAGATGTTTTTTTACGCAATCCTAAACTGATATAAGTTAATTGATGTTGTATTTTAATCGTCATCAGTGAATGTTCAATAGATAAACATGAAGATGTTTCTTCTTGATTTCTTTTTTTATATTCTATTTTAAAAAGCATAACCTAATAAACTAATTTTAACTTATATCAGGTAGGTGTTCCTTCCTGAGCTGTGAACCTAAGAATCCACTAGTTTCCATTAGATTTTCAACAATCAGTCACATGCTCCCTTTAACCGACAAGTCTCATTTGAAAGCAAAACCATAAAGCTAATGGAGGCTTAAATCCGTCGTAAGAAATCATCTCGACCGACTGGGAAATACGGAAATTCTTGCAGGGGTTTCCTAAAGTTCTTGGATTGGATTTCTATCCTTGCATTGACCCTTGGACATATTCCATCCAAACTTGGGTGTCAATACGACTCCAGATCACAGATTTGAAGGAATTCAACTTCAAAGTTCCAGATCTTCTAGCAATGAATGAAAGATTATCTCTATTTTTAATCTATGGATATGATTTGATTATAAAAAAAGCTGATAACAACTTGAGTCATGTTATTGTTATAAATTTCATGATTTGTAAGGTAATGGGGGTTCTTCCTCTGAAGAGGAATCAGGGGTTCAAATTTTTGAATAGTCAGAGAAGGAATGGTGGAAACCTATAAGTTTTGGATACAATAATCTATGTATGCTTAAGATATCATTTGGGTTATGAATAGAATTGTGCCTCTTATCTACTTTGCCGCTAGTAATCTTTTTGAATACATAAGTTGTTTATGTGCTCCATAACCAATTAATTCGAGAACTAATGACATTTATGCTATGAATGTACATTGCATGTGTTCCTGTTCTATTTTCAATTAGCCTTCCTAATTATGACGTTGTTATGATATGGGATATTCATGTAAGTTTATGAATGAGCAACTTTCTTTTCATATATTTGCATCCTAACTTTGTATTAAATTCTGAGTTCACATCTGATTCATGACTGTAAAGCCTTTTAAACCATGATATGTTACTATTAATATTATTTCACTGTTGATTGTTCCACCTAGACCTTGTATGGCTTATTGATTATTTTACCACTTGAATTTAAAACCTAAACCTAAAACTAAATTGTCACATATTTATATCGAAGTGCCCTAGCTTTTCCCTTAGTATTCCGGGTGCAGACCTTAGGGATAACACCAACCATTCATATATACCTTTACTCATATTGATGGTGGTCTTCCAAGTGCCTTTGTTTTTTAATCATACCTAGTGGTATCTTGATTAGAGATCCAACTTGGTCAAATAATAGGCATTTTGCAATTGATCAAAAAAAAAAAATCTTGGATAGAGAGCATCAATTCTTAAGGATGATATTATTTAAATATTTGTAGTTGATACACTGTCCCACATCCTTCTTGCGAAATATTATGATAGGTGACTCAGTCAAATTATTCCCTAATCCAATAATTGTTGCAATTATTTCTTCACTTCATCCACTTCTTATGTGGACTGGATGTACATCCCTATGTTTGGTAACTTGGATTTAGACAATAACTATGTCTCATAATCCCCTTCCCTCATAGGTGGTAACCCTTTATGTTCATGGAACACTTCTCTATACTCTTGCAAAATATTCTCCAATTGTTGTTTCTTATATTTAGTAAATCTCTCTAGAGATGCCTTCACTTTTACCAATTCATCTAATTTTTCATCCTATATTAAGAAGAGTAATATGAACTTCCTACTTGTACTAATTATTTTCTTCACTTAGTTAGCACTTCCTAAAGAGATCTTGGATTTACCTTTGTGTGCATTAATGATTAAGGAATTACCATCCTTGATCAAGTGGTATTTGTTTTCTCTCCTCATGAATATCACATCCCTAATGTTCATGTAGGGGATTCCAAATGCTACACCAGACACATCAAGTGGTATTGAATCTACCTCTGTTTCATCAATATAGTTTCCACCTCTAGAAAATTTGATCTTACACTAATTAGTGACATTGAGTTCTACATCATTATTTACCCATTCCAATGGGTATTCTAGTCCAAGCTTAATTACTAGATCCTTTGCTGTGTGGTTCCTTTGTAAATTGAAATCAATTAGATATTCATGCTTATGAGTTGGACCTTGATATGGTAGAGTTTAGTCATCTCCTTCTCTTCCTTGGGATGGCAGCTACTTAAGTTTTCCTCCTTCTACATTGTAGTGAAAACAATATATTCATTTACATATAAGTTGATCTCTTCTTGGTTGCCTGAATCCATGGCTATTTTATTCTTGTTCTTGGACTGCTTCTTGTATTTCTTTGGGTTCAAATTTGGATGTAACTTCCAAGACTTATCTTTGGTATGACCATTAATATTATAATGGTTATAATGGTTCTTGGATCCTTACACAAATGTATAGTGGTTTCTATGTATGGTTACCATTTGATTGTCCTTTCTTCTTGTCTATCTCTACATGTTGTGGTTGTATATAGGATTCATTGATCTAATCCGAGGGGACCTCAAAACCAGCTAGAAACCGATTCAAGGCTCATCTAGCAAAATGATCAACAATAGGATTGTTTTATTGAACTTGTTTGCAATTAAAGGCTTGAATCCAAATGTGCATATTAAACTTTATGATCGTGTCCTTAGCTTCATTTATCATCACATAATGAACATAATAGTGGAAAATAACACGAACTAAGAAAACATGAGACAAGCAATACTCATTTGATAATGGAGTTCATCAGACCCCTTGGCTACATCTTCAAGCTCGTTCAATCATCGAACCGATTCTATCCTCTTCTTCAAAATATACTCTCCTTTACAAAAGGGTTGAATTCCCACATCACTTCACTTCACAGCAACCCACAAATTCTCAGTCAGACCCTCAGTTATCTCACAATGTTACTCCTTTACACTCTGAAACTAATGTCCCTCCTGTTCAGTCTACTGCACTTCCTTTTGCAATTCTTCCTACAAATTCTACTTCCCAAGTTGACCTACCATCATCACAAAATCCACCTCATTCAACAAATACCATTACTAGTTAATCATTGCATATCATTCACTCCACAGAACTATTAGCTTCTATAGTTGAAGACTCAACAAATTTTGGTGATGTAATATCCCGATTTTGACCCTATAGCATTAAAATTGTAAATGATGTAAATATCGTTATTTAATCATTGTGAGGAGCTCAAGGCCAAGGCCTCACCATTGATTTAGCATTTTATGTTTCGGCAATTAAAAAATCGGTGCATATGGTTCGTGTGGTGGGCATGCACAATGTAAATTAATACATCATGTAAATATGGATTTTAATGAAATACCCACAACTAGATATGCAATGCAACAAAGAGATGGGGGCATGATTTTTATAAGGAATAGGGAGGGAAATCATTCAAACCCTTGGGCCAATGGGGTTAATCCATGTGTCAATGAGAAAACCCATAAACCACCAACTACCCATTTTGGCTTATGCACCCAATCCTTTAATTCTTCCAAGAATTGGTTGAGGAAGTTAATGACTTGGAAATGGAGAGGTATGGCAGCCAATTTCATGCAGGGGTAAGCCATCAACCTGGGAATTCGTATTTTTCCTTCTTGGGCAAGAAAACACCCACGAATTTCCTTCCCAAGCCATTATTCATGATCAGACTTCACTCTCTCATGTTTGGGAAGCTTGCTGGGTGTTTCTCTCATGAAGTACACTGTAAATTCACTGGTTTTCAAGCTGAGAATCCCATTTTTGGTGATGGCTGGACTATGGGGAAAGAGGAGAATCCATTGGAAAGCTCAATAGATAAGTTTTGATAGCTTGATGTTCCATCTTTGTTGTGAAATCGTTTTTTTTTTAATTTCCAAATTTGGTTTTCATTATGGAAAAATCGTTTTGGTGAACCCAGCAGTTATCTCCTATCTCAAAAATCATTTTTGAATGTTTCCATCAACTGTGTGACTGGGTATATGTCAATTTTGGGTGTCACAGTTTTGCCCAAAATTCATTTTGGTTCCTTGCTGCTAGATAATGACTGTGTGAAGGCCGTTTTTGGCCTTTGAATGCCCATAATCATTTTTCTGAGAACAACTTGCTCTCCCAGGGTTGTTCCCTGTATTCCATTTTCATTTTGGGTTTCCCACATTTTTCTGAAACTAACGGAAACCCCATTTGGGCATCCCACTGTAAAAACGTTTTTTCTTCATGCCCAGAAATTGTGATTTTGTTGTTATGTGCATCCCTGTTTTGGTTTGAACCTGTGAGCAAGAAAATTGGAGTGGTAGTGGACATAATTGGCTTGATAAACCTAGTGAAGGGAGTAACCTCTTAGAAAGATCAAGAGGGTTGGCTACTCTTCTATGCACACCTTGGACACTCTAGATTGGAAGGTATGGCCTGAGGGACTGTGTATTGGTGAAGGGAATACTTCCTTGAGTGGGGTGTGTAGGCATTGTGGGTGCCAAGCTAGATAGATCTTGTAGAGGTATCCATGGCTCTGTGCTTGATCTCACTAGCTTAGCAATTCTTCCTTTCCATTTCCTAGTAGCCTGATAAACCCAATTGTAGATTGGCTTGGCTCATTTTGGTGTATGTTTGGCTATGTGTGAGTCTGTCGTTCCCTTATTCCTTGTAGAAATCATGCCCAGTTCGGGGGTGGCGGTTATATCAAGAGATTGATAAGCACAACTGGCCTATGGTTGGGAGGAACGTTGCAGTTGCATAACTGGTTGCTCGGGACTTCTTTGTTTTAAGATAAGTACCCTCTTTTATAAATTCTGCAATTCTTTATTTAATGGCTGTCACAGAAATATTGAATGTATGTTAGATATTAAACATGATTTTAACTCCGCTGTGTTTAATTACAATATTCACATGTATATGTCTTTTTATCAATGAGTTTTGCTTAATGGATATGGGGTTAGATGCCCAGATATAGTGTCACGTTCTCCCCCTGCCTCGGTATGATGGGAGGGAACTCCACAGTGTGGTATCAGAGCTTATAGTTCAACACTACGGCTATTGGGCCCTTCATAGAGATATAACTCATTGCATGTATGTATGTAGTATTTGAAGTTAAAATGAATTAGAGAAACCTGAAGATCCCATGGATTCTATTGGTTAGAGTGGGAAATCATTTCCATGACTGTTTTGGGGATTCTTGCAAAATTGTTTGCATTGATTTCATGCTATGAAAGTGAGGAATGAGGGAGAAAATCCCTTTTCAGGTTGAATGCTTACTTACATTGTTTCTAATGCAGTAGCATTCTGTTTTTGTATTTGTTGATTGCTCCATGAAGGAGAGAAGGAGGCGCAACCTCGTGTTATCCTTATACTATTTTGTTGTTTTATTTTGGCATAGAAGAGCTGCAAGTTCTTGGCATTATTTTACTGTTTTATGTGAGTTTGATTTGTGAGTAGCTCACCTCTGTAAAGAAATGAAGGACATATTTCAAGAAAAAAATTCTAACTGTCTTTGAAAATTTGCAAAATTTTTCTAAGTATTTATGAGTTCTGCTAAAGGCTATGTTGGCAATTTTAGCGTTAATTTTTGCATGCGCGGCGGAAGAATTAACGTTAATTTTTGCGACACGGTCGGCGGGAAAGTTGTTAATTCTACGCCAAAAGGAAGGATTTTTTTTTTTTTTTTTGAATTTTTCTAACTGTTTTCGAAATTTTGCCTAAGGGTTGCGGCGGCGAAAATTAGGCTAACTCTTGCGGCTCTGTTGGCAAAGATAATCCCAAAAGTGCCGCAACGGTCAGAGAAATAGTTGCTAACTCTGCGCCGAAGGGAAGCGGTCGACAGTCGCAAGGTTAGCTGTCGGAGCCGAAAGGAAGAGAAAATTCCAAAATTTTTCTAAGTGTTTCGAAATTTTTCCGAAGGTTGTGTCGGCGAAGTTAAGGTTAGCTTTTGCGCACTGTGGCAGAATTAACGTTAACTTCTGCATGCGTGGCGACAGAATTAGCATTAATATTTGCGACGTCCGTGGTGAAGTTAAGGATAAATTTTGCGTGCGCGTCGGCAGAATTAGCGTTAATATCTACGACGCACGTGGCGGCAAAATTAGCGATAAGAGCCGCGCCACCCACGGGAATTATAATCTTAACATCCGCGACAATGGCGGCCATTTTAGCCTTAATATTTGCGCCAAACGAGGAAAGTCTATGATTGGACAAAGTTGTCAATATGGGATTTCCCCACATACATGCAAATAATTTATAGTACTATAATGCAGCTAATAGTTGTGTTTATAAACACATTTTGCAGAATTATAGTCACATCAAAGCAACATTCCAGACAAGTGCAATTGGAAAGTTTTGGTCTTGGTTGGGCCAAGGATATCAACATCATGGATGATACACAGGATCCCTAGGAGCCTAAGACATATGCCATGGGGGAAAACATACATATTGATAATGCTAAAACATAATCCAATGGGAGAAGAAATCGAGAGACTCCCCCAGATATTGCAGCCACCATGAGGAGCCTAAGGGTGGAGTTGCAAATTTGTAGAGAAGATAATGAGACGATGATTAAAGTTCAGGAAGAACAAAATCAGTTGAATGCCCCTATGCTGTAGATTTTGACAGACATCCAAAGGAAAATAAACTCTGGGCATCAGACATCAAATCCAGAAAAGAGTGGGAGTAGTTCAAGGAGAAATTCCCGCAAGAGGTCCAATATCTTAAGAAGGGTTTCTAGAGACGGAACCTATACTCCAGAAATCTCTTCTAGTGGACCATCTGACTTCGAAGGATCCATTGAGGGTTCAAGCTCTTCATCTCACGAGAATAAGAGGAAGAGGCATTACAAGAACAATTCATATGGGGAATTTAAGAAGGCAAAACCTCCTACATTCGATGGAGAGGTAAAGTCTGGTCAAGAAGTTGAAGCTTGGCTTCTTGGGATGAGAAAATATTTCCAAGTCCACGACTACTCTGGAAATATGAAGGCAAGGATCGCCATCTTCAACTTAAATGGATGAGCATCTATATTGTGGGAACACATCCGGCAAGTGAGCAAGATCAATGAAAGAAAGATTGTGTGGAAGCAATTCAAGAAATACTTCAAGCAGAAGTACCTCTCTGATAGGTACTATGATGACAAGATCAAAGAGTTCCATGAGCTGATATTGGGACAATTGACCATGGAAGAGTATGCAAACAAGTTCTTGGAGCTGCTGAGGTACATCAGGTATATTCGAGATGACAAGGTGAAAATTCAGCATTTTCTAAGTGGGCTACCTCAGTCATATAAGGATAGGATTGAATTTGATGAGCTTCGAACTCTAGAGGAGACAATGAGGAAGGCCAAGTATTGCTATGATCAAAACAAAAGCAAACTTGATTTCCATAAGGCATGGAAGGGCAAGAAGAATGAGAAGTTTGACCAGAGGAAGAAAGGTTTCAAACCACCTCATATTAGAAATCAGCAAAGGCAGCCATCACAGGTTGTGACCAAGCCAACTAGGATGATGGGAGACAAGCCAAGAGACCCAAAGGAGCCAAGAGAACCACTTCAATATTGGGGTTGTGGAGGAGACCACATGCTTAGGAACTGCCCACATCGGAATGGGAATGCAAATCAAGTTCACAACATCCAAGGAGCTGAAACTGTGGATCAAGTGGCGAGGACAATTCCTAGAATCTATGTAGCACTAGACGACTGCCAAGCAGATCATCAATCAACTGTTGTTGAAGTTGAAGGTAAGATTGCTAAGCAATCTATTTCTATTTTGATTGATCCTGGATCTACTCACAGTTATATCACTCCTAAAATTGTTGAGATTTGTGCTTTTAAGAAGTCAAAGCATAGTAAATCATGGATAGTTCAACTAGCTACTAGAACCAAGAGAAAAGTCAGTGAAATTGTAGAGAAGTATCCCTTAGAGATGGATGGGCTATTCACTTATGCAAATCTGAATATTTTGCCACTTGGTTCCTATGATATTCTCATTGAGATGGATTGGTTAGAGGCACACAGGGTTAAACTTGACTGCTACAATAAAACTTTTGAATGCATGGACGAAGAAGGGAACCCAAGGGTTGTAAAAGGCATTCCAAAGGTGACTTTTGTTAGGCGGGTTTCAGCCATGCAGTTGAAGAAGTTCTGTAGGAAAGGTCGTCAATTGTATGCAGCCCATGTTTTGGAGGCAACGGAGAATGAAACTCTTAAGTTAGAGGACTATCACGTATTGCAAGAATTCAAGGATGTCTTTCCTGATGAGATTCTTGGACTTCCCCCAAAGAGAGACATTGATTTTACAATTGAACTTGTGCCAGGAGCAGCACCAGTGTCCAAGACACCGTACAGGATGAGTACACCGGAATTGCTAGAATTGAAAATGCAATTACAAGAGTTGTTGGAAAAGAAATATATCAGGCCAAGTGTGTCCCCGTGGGGAGCACCTGTTCTATTTGTGAAAAAGAAAGATGGAACACTCAGGTTATGTATTGACTACATGCAGTTGAATAAGGTCACTGTGAAGAACAAATACCCATTGCCCCGAATTGATGACCTTTTTTATCAAATGAGAGGAGCAAGAGTATTTTCAAAGATTGACTTAAGGTCAGGTTATAGGTAAGAATCAAAGAGGAAGATATTCATAAGACAACCTTTAGAACTAGGTATGGACACTATGAGTTCGTGGTGGTACCATTTGGTCTCACAAATGCACCGGCTACATTCATGTGTCTCATGAATAGTGTTTTTAGAAAGTATTTGGACAAGTTTGTTCTTGTTTTTCTAGATGACATTCTTATATATTCTAAGAGTGAAGAAGAGCATGAAGAACATTTGAGAATGACATTGCAATTGCTAAGGGAGCATAAGATGTATGCAAAGTTAAGCAAATGTGACTTTTATAAAGATAAAATTCATTATTTGGGTCACATTATCTCAGACGAAGGAATATCTATGGACCCTGAGAAGATTGAAGCCATTATGAATTGGCCAACTCCAAGGAATGTGACAGATGTGATATCTTTTATGGGCCTTGCTGGGTACTATAGGAGGTTCATTGAAGGATTCTCCAAGGTCGCAAACCCGATCACTTCTTTGCAAAAGAAGGAGATAAAGTTTGAATGGTCACCAAGATGTGAGGAAAGTTTCCAACGGTTGAAGACTCTTCTTACGAGTGCACCAATTTTGAAAATTGCAGACCCAGAAAAAGACCTTGTGGTGTGTACCGATGCATGCAACCAAGAACTTGGAGGAGTTCTTATGCAAGACAACCACGTGGTATGCTATGAGTCGAGAAAGTTGAAGGAGCACGAGAAAAACTATGCTACTCACGATTTAGAACTTGTAGCCATAGTACATGCTTTAAATATGTGGAGGCATTACTTAATGGGCAGGAAATTTGAGCTAAGGACAGACCATTGTGGTCTGAAATACTTATTTGATCAACCAAATTTGAATGCTAGGAAGGCTAGATGGTTGGAATTTTTGTGTGAATTTGATTTTGAAATCAAACACATAAAAGGGAAAGAAAACAAGGTGGTGGATGCACTCAACAGGAAAGTACATGAAATGCATGTGGCAGCGCTTAGTACTTGCCAACCAGATTTGAGGCAGCAAATTGTTAACCATATTGTTGAAGATGAAGCGTATGTGCAAATAAAGGACAAATTGCAGCAGCAAGACCTTCAAAAGAAGTATGAAGGATATCATTTGGAAGAATATGGACTTCTTACTTATAAGAATAGAGCCTATATTCCAAATGTTGCAGACTTGAGGCGGATTGTTATGGATGAAATCCATAAAGCTCCATACTTTGGTCACCCAAGATATCAGAAAACAATTTCTACAGCAAGAAAACATTATTTATGGCCAGGGATGAAGAAGGACATCGCTGAATACATTTCTAGGTGCATGAAATGTCAGCAGGTGAAGGTTGAACACCAACACCCAGCAGGTTTATTGCATCCATTGCCAATTCCAGAATGGAAATGGGAAGTAATTTCCATGGATTTTATTACAGGTTTGCCGATGATGGTGAGACAACATGATTCCATCATGGTGGTGGTGGACAAGTTAACAAAGGCAACACATTTTATACTGGTTAAGTCCACACATAAAGCCAATGCCATTGCAAATATTTTCATGAAGGAAATTTTCAGATTACATGGATTGCCTAAGGCAATAATTTCTTACAGGGATACCGAGTTCACTTCCAATTTTTGGAAAGGTCTCTTTGCAGATTTGGGTACACAGTTGAACTTTAGTACCGCATATCATCCTCAAACATATGAGAAAACAGAAAGAGTAAATTAGGTGCTTGAAGACATGCTTCACATGTATGTTATGGACAAACCATCCAAGTGGGAGGATTATCTACACTTGGTAGAGTTCGCATATAACAGTGGGAAACAAGCATCATTGGGAATAAGTCCATATGAGGCTTTGTACGGCAGAAGGTGTAGGGCACCAGTGACTTGGGATAATCCTGTGAACAGAATTGTACTTGGGTCGGATTTGCTTGAGGAAATGGAACAAGAGATTGCAAAGATCAGACAGAATTTAAAAGCAGCACGGGATATACAGAAAAGCTATGCAGATAAGCTTAGAGTGCATAGGGAATTCAGTGTTGGGGATCATGTGTATCTTAGAGTGAGGCCAAGGAAGAGTTCCTTGAAGCTTGGGAGTTGTGCCAAGCTATCACCTAGATATTGTGGGCCATTTGAAGTGCTTGAAAGAATAGGGCCAGTTGCATATAGACTTGCATTGCCTGCTAGCACTAGAGCTCATAATGTTGTTCATATCTCTTTGCTTAAGAAATATGTACATGATCCTAACCATGTGATTAATTGGGATGTGATCCAGGTGGAACCCGAGGGAGAGTTCCAAACCGACCCATTGCGCATCCTAGACAAGAAGGTAACATTGCTCCGGAACCGAGCCATCAGACAGGTAAAGGTGCAATGGAAGCACTACGGTCCCGATGAGGCTACATGGTAGCTGGAGGATGCCATGAAAGTGGCATATCCATTTTTGTTCAATTTTGATGAGCACTGAGGACAGTGCTAATGTAAGGGGAAGGGGAATGTAATATCTAGATTTTGACCCTATTGCATTAAAATTGTAAATGATGTAAATATCGTTACTTAATCATGGTGAGGAGCTCAAGGCCAAGGCCCCGCCATTGATTTAGCATTTTATGTATCAGTAATTAAAAAATCAATGCATATGGTTCTTGTGCTGGGCATGCACAATGTAAATTAATACATCATGTAAATACGAATTTTAATGAAATACCCACAACTAGCTATGCAATGCAACAAAGATATGGGCGCATGATTTTTATAAGGAATAGGGAGAGAAATCATTCAAACCCTTGAGCCAATGGTGTTAATCCATGTGTCAATGAGAAAAAACATAAACCACCAACTACCCATTTTGGCTTATGCACCCAATCATTTAATTCTTCCAAGAATTGGTTGAGGAAGTTAATGCCTTGGAAATGGAGAGGTATGGCATCCAATTTCGTGTAGGGGCAAGCCATCAACCTGGGAATTCGTATTTTTCCTTCTTGGGCAGGAAAACACCCACGAATTGCCTTCCCAAGCCATTATTCATGATTAGACTTCACTCTCTCACGTTTGGGAAGCTTGCTGGGTATTTCTCTCATGAAGTACGCTGTAAATTCACTGGTTTTCAAGCTGAGAATCCTGTTTTTGGTGATGGCTGGACTATGGGGAAAGAGGAGAATCCATTGGAAAGCTCAATAGATAAGTTTTGATAGCTTGTTGTTCCATCTTTGTTGTGAAATCATTTTTTTTAATTTCCAGATTTGGTTTTCATTATGGAAAAATCGTTTTTGTGAACCCAGCAGTTATCTCCTACCTCAGAAATCATTTTTGAATGTTTCCATCAACTGTGTGAATGGGTATATGTCAATTTCGGGTGCCAACCTGTCATAGTTTTGCCCAAAATTCATTTTGGTTCGTTGCTGCCAGATAATGACTGTGTGAAGGCCATTTTTGGCCTTTGAATGCCCATAATCGTTTTTTCTGAGAACGACTTGCTCTCCCAGGGTTGTTCCCCATCTTCCATTTTCGTTTTGGGTTTCCCACGTTTTTCTAAAACTAACGAAAACCCCATTTGGACATCCCACTATAAAAACGTTTTTTCTTCATGCCCAGAAATTGTGATTTTGTTGTTATGTGCATCCCTGTTTTGGTTTGAACCTGTGAGCAAGAAAATTGGAGTGGTAGTGGACAAAATTGGCTTGAGAAACCTAGTGAAGGGAGTAACCTCTTAGAAAGATCAAGAGGGCTTGCTACTCTTCTATGCACACCTTGGACACTCTAGATTGGAAGGTATGGCCTGAGGGACTGTGTATTGGTGAAGGGAATACTTCCTTGAGTGGGGTGTGTAGGCATTGTGGGTGCCAAGCTAGATAGATCTTGTAGAGGTATCCATGGCTCTGTGCTTGAGCTCACTAGCTTAGCAATTCTTCCTTTCCATTTCCTAGTAGCCTGATAAACCCAATTGTAGATTGGCTTGGCTAATTTTGGTATATGTTTGGCTATGTGTGAGTCTGTGGTTCCCTTGTTCCTTGTAGAAATCATGCCCAGCTCGGGGGTGGCGGTTGTATGAAGAGATTGATAAGCACAACTGGCCTATGGTTGGGAGGAACGTTGCAGTTGCATAGCTGGTTGCTCGAGACTTCTTTGTTTTAATATAAGTACCCTCTTTTATAAATTATGCAATGTCTTTATTTAATGGCTGTCACAAAAATATTGAATGTATGTTAGATATTAAACATGATTTTAACTCCGCTGTGTTTAATTACAATATGCACATGTATATGTCTTTTTATCAATGAGTTTTGCTTAATGGATATGGGGCTAGATGCCCGGATATAGTGTCACGTTCTCCCCCTAGTTCGGTATGATGGGAGGGGACTCCACAGGTGAGGATGTTGTAGTGGTACTGAGATATTATTGCTTCAACAAAAGGAGAAAGGCAATATTGAAAAAAGCTGCGAAAGGAAACAATCAAGGGGAAGTGCAGGTTGGTCCAGTCCTAAACCAGGTCATATGGAAGCAGGCAACATATGATCCTCATAGGGAAGCAATAGAAGTTGTTGTAGCAATGGGATCCTTTGCTAAATCTAACTATGATTCTGTGTCTACTCCGAGTTGAGCATTGGAAGAAGAAAAGGCCAATAATTTGACATTGCAAGCTGAAAAAGACTCTATCCATCAATGTTGGACCAAACAGGTGGAATACCTCACAGCTCAACATGATTCAATTGTGCAAAATATGCAAGCTCAAGTTCAACAACTATCACAACAAAAGGAAATTTCGAATGCTAAGGTAATTGTGTAGGATACTAGCCTTGGTGATCTTAAAATGTAGATTGAACAACTAAAAGACCAAAATACTTTTTCTGATTTCTTTAAATTAATTGTGCAAGAATTTAAGGATGAAGCTAGTTCCTATAATGACAGTTTGAGATAGATCTAGACTTGATATTTTCAACGTCTTAACGAAATCCAAGATGACTCCAAATCCTTGGATCGTCTGTCAGATATTCTTATTAACCATTTTGATAGGAAGAAAATGTCACATTCATCTTATGAGAAGTTGTGTTAATGGAAAGCTCATTTGAAAAGTGCTCCACAAACTTTGTCTCACTTTGACTCAGTCAAATTAATGAGAACCCAAATTTCAATTAAGTCTTGGGGACTTATTTGTGACGAGGTCAAAAAAATCTGTGCCGGGGAATGGATGTTAATAGACAATCATATGGAAAGCATGGATATGCCATCATTTGCTAAGTTGGAAAAGTCAATGCCAACAAAATTAAGGATTGTTGAGGTGGATGCACAAAGAAGTCAAACTGCAGAGATGATTCAGGATGCTACTCAACTGGATATCTCATTGTTTAGGTCTTTTATTTTTACACCTAGTCAGATGGAAGCCACGTTGCAAGGATTCCTTGATTCCTAGCCCAAGATTCGAGCTAAAGAAATCAGACCATATTTATGCAAAGCTCAATTACAACTCGAACACGTTAGCTATCCTGATGTCACTGAAATGTTAAATATCTACACTCAATGGAAATATTATGTAAGGAATCCAGATCAGGGTAATTACTATTTTCTTGCTTAGATGTAGGAACTTGGTCCTTATTTTGAGTACCTATATTTTTCATCTAAGTGTATTTATTTGGACCTCGAGAGGCAAAAATGGGAGGAACTGCTGATGTAATTTTTTGTATCAGTCTTGGTAGAATGCTCTGTCTCTCGAAGATGACTATGTAATTGTTTGCACACTTGTTAATGAAAGATGGGATGCTGCCTGCATTTGGTTCCAACACATGATCAAATAAAGTGTACTTGCTTTGATTGTGTTCCCTTTTAGGTTATCTATTGTCTAATTTATCTCAGATGTTAGGAATTGCAGGAGATGAGTAATCACTTGGAATGCTTTCTTTGGATGAATTGTGATGACAGAGTAATATGAATGTCTTCATTTATTTCTGCTCATGACACAGTTTCCTTGTGAGTTATTATCACTTTGAGATACTAACCATATGGTTTGATTAAATAGTTCAATAGATAAACATGAAGATGTTTCTTCCTGATTTCTTTTTTTATATTATATTTTAAAAAGCATAACCTAATAAACTAATTTTAAGTTATATCAGGTAGGTGTTCCTTCCTGAGATGTGAACCTAAGACTTCACTAGTTTCCATTATATTTTCCACAATCAGTCGCATGTTCCCTTTAACCAACAAGTCTCATTTAAAGAAAAACCATAAAACTAATGGAGGCTTAAATCCGTCGTAAGCAATCATCCCAAACGACTGGGAAATAGGGAAATTCTTGCAAGGGTTTCCTGAATTTCTTGAATTGGATTTCCATCCTTGCGTTGACCCTTGGACATATTCCGTCCAAACCTGGGTGTCAACATGACTCCAGATCACAGATTTGAAGGAATTCAACTTCAAAGTTTCAGATCTTCTAGCAATGAATCAAATGTTATCTCTATTTTTAATCTATGGATATGATTTGATTCTAAAAAAAACTAATAACAACTTGAGTCATGTTATTGTTATAAATTTCATGATTTTTACGGTAATGGGGGTTCTTTCTCTAAGTAGGAGGAATGGGTTCAAATTTTTGAATAGTCAGAGAAGTATTGGTGGAAACCTATAAGTTTTGGATACAATAATATTTGTATGCTTAAGAGATCATTTGGATTATAAATAGAATTGTGCCTCTTATCTACTTTGTTGCTAGTAATCTTTTTGAATACATAAGTTGTTGATGTTTTGCATAACCAATTAATTCGAGAACTAATGACATTTATGCTATGAATGTACATTGCATGTGTTCCTCTTCTATTTTCAATTAGCCTTCCTAATTATGATGTTGTTATGATATGGGATATGCATGCAAGTTTATGAATGAGCAACATTCTTTTCATATATTTGCATCCTAGCTTTGTATTAAATTCCGAGTTCACATCTGATTCATGACTGTAAATCCTTTTAAACCATGATATGTTACTATTAATATTATTGCACTGTTGATTGTTCCACCTAGACCTTGTATGTCTTATTGATTATTTTACCTCTTGAATTTCAAACCTAAAGCCTAAAACTAAATTGTCACATATTTATATCGAAGTGCCCTAGATTTTCCCTTAGCATTCTGGGTGCAGACCTTAGGGATAACACCAACCATTCATATAGACCTTTACTCATATTGATGGTGGTATTCCAAGTTCCTTTCATTTTTTAATCATACCTAGTGGTATCTTGATTAGAGATCCAACTTGGTCAAATACTAGGCATTTTGCAATTGATAAAAATAATAATTAATCTTGGATAGAGAGCATCAATTCTTAAGGATGATCTTATTTAAATCTTTGTAGTTGATACACTGTCCCACATCCTTCTTGTGAAATATTATGATAGGTGACTCACAAGATTAGGTACTCAGTCAAATTACTCCCTACTCCAATAATTGTTGCAATTATTTATTCACTTCATCTCCTTCTTATGTGGACTGGATGTACATACCTATGTTTGGTAACTTGGATTTAGACAATAACAGTGTCTCATAATCCACTTCCCTCCTAGGTGGTAACCCTTTATGTTCATGGAACACTTCTCTATACTCTTGCAAAATATTCTCCAATTGTTGTTTCTTATATTTAGTAAATCTTCTAGAGATGGCTTTACTTTTACCAATTCATCTCATTTTTCATCTTATATTAAGAAGAGTAATATGAACTTCCTACTTGTACTAATTATTTTCTTCACTTAGTTAGCACTTCCTAGAGAGATATTGGATTTACCTTTGTGTGCATTAATGATTAAGGACTTACCATCCTTGATCAAGTGGTATTTGTTTTCTCTCCTCACGAATATCACATCTCTAATGTTCATCTTGGTAATGTTCATGTAGGGGATTCCAAATGCTACACCACACACGTCAAGTGGTATTGAATCTACCTCTGTTTCATCAATATAGTTTCCACCTCTAGGAAATTTGATCTTACACTAATTAGTGACCTTGAGTTCTACATCATTATTTACCCATTCCAATGGGTATTCTAGTCCAAGCTTAATTACTAGATCATTTGCTATGTGGTTCGTTTGTAAATTGAAATCAATTAGATATTCATGCTTATGAGTTGGATCTTGAGATGGTAGAGTTTATTCATCTCCTTCTCTTCCTTGGGATGGCGGCTACTTAAGTTTTCCTCCTACATTGTAGTGAAAACAATATATTCATTTACATATAATTTTATCTCTTCTTGGTTGCCTAAATCCATGTCTAGTTTATTCTTTTTCTTTGACCCCTTCTTGTATTTCTTTGGGTTCAAATTTGGATGTAACTTCCAAGACTTATCTTTGGTATGACCATTAATATTATAATGGTTCTTGGATCCTTGCACATATGTATAGTGGTTTCTATGTATGGTTACCATTTGGTTGTCCTTTCTTCTTGTCTATCTCTACACGTTGTGGTTGTATATAGGATTCATTGATCTAATTCGAGGGGACCTAAAAACCAGCTAGAAACTGATTCAAGGCTCATCTAGCAAAAGGATCAGCAATATGATCGTTTTTATTGAACTTGATTTTAGTTAAAGGCTTGAATCCAAATGTGCATATTAAACTTTATGAGTGTGTCTTTAGCTTCATTTATTATCACATAATGAACATCATGAACATAATAGTGGAAAATAACATGGAAATTTTAAGGTCGAGAAGTTTAATGGCCAAAAATACCAGTTACCAGTTATTGAAGATGCAAATGGAGGACTATCTGTACCAGAAGGATCTATTCTTGTCGTTCGGAGGAAAAGAAAAACAACTGGCGACCATGAAGGACGAATAATGGGAGGTTATTGACAAAAAGGCACTCGGAACAATACTGGTGTCCCTGGCTTCGTCAGTGGCTTTCAATATCTCAAAATAAAAGACAACGGAGGGTTTGATAAGCGCATTGGGTAAGCTGTATGAAAAACCCTCGACCTCCAACAAGGTATTTCTAATGAAGCATTTATTTAATATGAAGATGTCAGAAGGTGGATCTGTTGTTGATCATTTAATTGAGTTTAATATGGTTACAAATCAAATGAGTTCTGTAAGTGTGAACTTTGATTATGAGGTTAGGGCTCTTCTAATCTTGTGTTCATTGCCAGAAAGATGGAATGGCTTGGTCATGGCTATAAGTAACTCTGTCTCTGGTTCAAACACCTTGAAATTTGATGATGTTGTTGGTGTTATTCTTAGCGAGGAAATGCGAAGAAAAAGCACAGGTGAGACATCAGGTAATGCATTGACCATGGAGAACAGGGGAAGACAAAGCGAGAGAGGAAAGATCCAAGGTAATCACAACAAGTCTAAAAAGGGAAGATCTAAGTCTAGACTGGGAAAGATAGAGTGCTGGAATTGTGGAAAGAAAGGACATCTGAAGAAAGACCGCAGATCTCTAAAGAAGAAAGGAGATGGACAACAGGAGACTACTCAGGAAGCAAATGTAGCAGGTGATGTGTTACAAGATGCTTTGATTCTTGCATTAGATAATACTAGTGATTACTGGGTAGTAGATTCAGGGGCTTCATGTCATGCTACACCCCACAGGAAATAATTTCATGATTATGTTCCAGGCGATTTTGTACATGTTTTATTGGGTGATGATGAGCCATGTAAAATTGTTGGAATGGGTGAGGTATGGATAAAATTAAAGAATGGATTTGAATGGGTACTGAAATATGTAAGGCATATTCCTGCTATGAAAATAAATCTAATCTCAACAGGGCAGTTGGGAGATGACATCTATTTATCTATGTTTGGAGAAACATGGTGGAAAATCACTAAAGGATCAATGGTGATAGCAAAAAGAGACAAGATAGGTACATTGTATTTATGTCATCATAATACTGACCATTCTATCTCTTTAGCTTCCACAAGAAAGGATACAGCATTGTGGCATCGTAGGCTTGGCCACATGAGTGAAAAGGGGATGCAGATTCTCCACTCAAGGATGTTGCTACCAGATTTGAAGCAGATAAGTTTGGAATTCTTTGAGAACTGTGTTTATGGAAAACAAAAGAGAGTCAAATTTCTCAGGGTTGGAAAACAGAAAAAGAATGAAAAGTTAGAGCTTGTGCATACAGATGTATGAGGACCAGCTCAGGTACAATCTCTTGGTGGCTCTCATTATTATGTTACATTTATTGATGATGCAACTAGGAAAACTTGGGTTTATTGCATTAGACAAAAATATGACGTGTTTGCTACTTTTAAGAAGTGGAAAGCTTTGGTTGAGAATGAGACAGGAAAAAGGTTGAAGTGTCTCAGATCTGATAATGGAGGTGAGTACTACGGCAAGGAGTTTGATAGTTACTATTCATACCATGGGATTCGTAGAGAGAAGACAGTCCCAGGAACACCACAAGAAAATGGTGTGTCAAAAAGGATGAATAGAATGATCATGGAGCGTGCAAGGTGTATGTGATTGCATGTAGGGTTTCCCTTACAGTTTTGGGCAGATGCTGTAAATACTGTTGTTTACTTAATAAACAGAGGGCCTTCAAGTGCTTTGGATGGTGGTATTCCAGAGGAGGCATGGACATGTAAAAAGGTGAACTACTCATTTCTGAGAACTTTTGGTTGTGAAGCATTTGTCCATATTGATAAAGAAAATAGAACAAAGCTTGAACCTAAATCCAAGAAATGTACCTAATTTATTCGATATGGGGTTAATGATTTTGGTTATCGCTTATGGGATTATGAAAATACCAAAATCATTAGGAGTAGAGATGTGATATTCAATGAAAAGGTCATGTATAAAGATCAATTGCAGGGAAAGAAACAGGAAAAGGAAAACACAGAGTACACGGTACTTGATGAAATTAAAGAAAATGAAGTTCCAAAGGTGTCAGAAAATCAAGAACATCAACAAGTACCTGAAACTCCTGCAAGTGTAAGAAGATCTACCAAGTTAATTAGACTCCCTGAACGATACTCTCCTTCAATGTATTATTTATTGATGACTGGTTCTGGTGAACTAGAATGTTATGAAGAAGCAATGCAGGTGGAAACTAGAAAGAAGTGGGAGCAAGGCATGAATGAGGAGATGGACTCATTGGTAGGAAATCAGACTTGGGATTTGGTTTAGTTTCCTGCTGGTAAAAGAGCATTGCAAAAAAAATGGGTTTACAGGTTGAAGGAAGAAGATGGAGGTAAGAAGTGGTACAAGGCCAGACTTGTTGTAAAGGGGTTTGCACATAAGAAAGGTATAGATTTTGATGAAATGTTTTATCCTGTTGTTAAGATGACTTCAATTAGGACTATTTTAAGTCTAGTGGCGGTAGAATATTTGCATCTTGAACGGTTAGATGTAAAAACAACCTTTCTCCGTGGGTATTTGGAGGAAGAGATATATATGCAACAGTCACAAGGGTATGAGGTCAAAGGGAAGGATAATTTGGTATGCAGGTTGAAAAAGAGTTTGTATGGCTTGAAGCAAGCTCCAAGGCAGTGGTATTTAAAATTTGACAGGTTTATGATAGAACAAGGTTATAGTAGATGTCATTCTGACCACTGTGTTTATTTCAAGAGGCTAGATAATGGAAGATATATTATCTTGTTATTGTATGTGGATGGCATGCTTGTTGCAGGTTCTAACATGCAGGATATAAATGTGCTCAAAAGGAAGTGAGCTAATTCATTTGCGATGAAGGATTTGGATGCTGCAAAGCAAATCCTTGGTATGAGAATAACAAGAGACAGAAAAAATCGCAAATTGACATTGTCTCAGGGTGAGTACATACAAAAGGTGTTGGAGAGGTTAAGAATGCAGAATGCAAAACCAGTTAGTACACCTTTGACCAACCATTTCAAACTAAGTAAGGAAATGTGTCTCAAGACACAGGAAGAGATAGATTACATGTCCAAGATTTCCTATTCATCAGCAATTGATAGCTTGATGTATGCCATGGTGTGCACAAGACCATATATTGCACATGCAGTGGGAGTTGTGAGCAGATATATGAACAATCTAGGTAAAGAACATTGTAAAGCAATACAGTGGATTCTCAGGTATATGAGAGGTACTACCACTCATGCATTATGTTTTGGAGGTTCAAACATTGTTCTACAGGGATACGTTGATGCAGATATGGCAGGTGATAAAGATAGCAGGAGGAGCACCACAGGGTATGTGTTTATTGTATGTGGAACAACAGTAAGTTGGATTTTGAAACTGCAAAAGGTTGTTGCACTATCAACAATTGAAGCAGAGTATGTTGTTGTTACAGAGGCTAGTAAAGAGATGATTTGGTTGCAGAGGTTTATGGAGGAATTGGGTAAGAAGCAGAAGGATAGCAGGTTGTATAGTGACATCCAGAGTGCCATTCATCTTGCAATGAACTCAACCTTCCATTCTAGGACTAAACATATACAACTCAAGTACCATTTCATACGCTCTGTTATGGAAGATGAACTATTGAAGCTGGAGAAGATACATACTATCCAGAATCCTGCAGACATGTTTACAAAGGTAGTGACCAGAGAGAAACTAAGTTCCTGCTCGGTTTTAGTTGGCCTTCTAGCATGATGGTGAAGATGAGAAATTTTCCAAGTCCAAGGTCCAACAAGTACAACAGCAGTGGAGTTGCTGTGATCAGTCTCCAAGTGGGAGATTGTTGGTTGTGGAGCCTGATCTTCCAGTCTCATAGATTATGTTGTTTCATCCATGTTTGTACCCCAGGTTTGGTTATGATCTCGGCACGCACAACGTGGGGTCTGTTTTTGTTATGGGTTGTTTTTTGGCCAATAGATTACGGGCCCATGGTTTTGGGTAGCCTCTGGTATTTTCCCATGGTATTTCCCCTACAAAAGGAAGACATTGTAATACGGTTGGGTAATATATTGTAGCATTGTATATATCTATGAGATCGTGTAAGAGAGACTAAGAGAGGGTGAAGAGGAGGGTGAAGAGGAAGTTGCAGCGGATGTGTTGCGGGTTGTATCTCTTCATTTGCTGGATGATATAATAATAAGGATTGGCAATTTCTGTGTGGACGTATCCCATCTTGGGTGAAGCACGTTATATTGGTGTCTCTCTTGCAATGTGTGTTACACCTAAAATCTTACCACCATTAGATTCAGTGTATACATCCCTGAAGTTCCATTGGCTAAGTCATTTACCTGGAAAGTACACCACTGCATTTATGCTAGGTTTTGAGAGGTCTTCGCAGGCTGCACTCATGCAACCTGTGATGTCGCACCTTGCTCCACTATAGGGTGTGACAAAGTTATTTAATGGAAAAAAATAGCTTCTTCAAGCTCATGCTCGAAGCCTGCTGACTTGTATCCTTATCCCTGACCTCTTGGGGGAGCTAGCACTCGGTTCCTAACCTCTTGGAAGGATCCCCTATCTCTTTCCTACTATATCTCAACCTACCCTATCCATATCCTATCCACTTAGTCCTATATAAGTGAAGCTCTAGCTCTCTCCAAAGGGAGGAAGTATATAGTGTCTACATGCTGGTGAAATCATATTGGAGAGATCTCTAACTCATCCATTGAGAGACTCTACTTCCTTGGAAGGATATGGAAAATGGCTTGGATGGAGAAGGACTGCAGCGTTAAGCCTTGATTGTAGTCTATTCTTTACTATGTATTTCCTGATTTTACTGTAATACAAATGCTTTCCACCAATATTGTTTATGTGTGATAATATTGAGTAGTTTACCTACTTAACTTTTTACTTAGATCTCTTATTGTATAGATGATCTTTACTCGTTTGCGTTGTTCTTTGTGTCTCGACAGGTCTTGCAGCTGAGATCTGTGGAGCGGCATTCAGGAGAAAGGATTGCGAATTTAAAGGTAAGACATCTAGCACTTGATCCTTAAGTAGATCTAGGAAATCCATTTGTAGTCTGTTCTATTTGTTCTAGACTCACTTTGAGCTAGGGAGATCCGGCTCGCGTCCGCTTGAGTGGATTGTCCGTCAAACAATGTGTTTGTGTAATTTATATTTGCATCTTGTTTATTGTTATTGCGATCCTGTTTTTCTAACAAATACAATATGGCGATAATTCATATTGATATTGATGACAAAGAGAGTCTGTTTCTCGGATCCAAAAACCGATTGCACCAGTGACTCTGACTCATGAAAAAAGGTGAGAAACAACTATAAGCATGCCCGACTTCACCTCACATAAGGCCATGATAGTCTTCTTCTCTCTCTCTACACATGAGCAGGCTAAATAGAGAAAATGTGCTTTAAGACACTTAATCTCAAACTAAATCTCCAATGGCGCTATCTTCAAAACATGTGCAACTCCCAAACTGGCTCCCTACAAGATCTCTTCCAAGCACATGGAACTCCAACAGTGGATCCTTCAAAACATGTGTAATTCCTACAAATGGATCCCCCAATGGATCTCTCTTCAATTCATATGTAACTCCAAAAGTGGCTCCCTACTAGAGCCCTTCCAAGCACATGGAACTCCCAAAAGTGTCTCCCAACAACAATGGATAATGGAGGTTTAAATAGTTTTATTCCCTCATGGTGGCATGATAAACATGGTGCCCAACTTGGACCATACGTTGGGCTCTTGTTACAACTTGTCTTAAGGATAGCATATTTGTTGGGATTTTGTTTTAACCCACATAACAACCATTATACTTTGTGGGAATAAATCCAACCAATGTTATATGCCAAATAATAAACACAACCATTCGCAGCACGACACAACAAACTTTTTAATGGTATATAGTTCGATGGCATAATAACATATTGTTTTTAAAACCGTTGTAATAGGTTGGAAAATCCCCTATGTTGGAAGCCTTCATAAGGTTGTAACTATGTTTGTTGGAGCATGTAATGTAGTTGGAACCACCGCTAAAACACCATAATATATAAGTAATCTTTGTTGGAGCAGACCCCCCTTGCACTGTTGGGGCATAAATATAGGCATTGGTTCATTGAATTGGAAAGCCGCCTGCATGAAAACCATGGGTCGGGGCTTAGCCATGACCCCTTTTTGCGCCATTTAAAACCTTGGGAAGAATTAAATAATATACTTGCCACGTAGTTTAACAAATATCATTGTGGGAAGAGTGGTAAGGGCGATTAGTTCTATGTGTGGAGGTTAGAGGTTTGAATCTCGCCGTCCTCACAAATTGTCTTGGTGAAGCAAACAACCATAGTGGGGTTGCCACGTGGCGTCTTCCCATTGGCCCACTTGTGCCACATGTGATACCGTGTGTCAAAATTCCATTGGTATACGCAAATTCCACTAGGATGTTCATACTGCCACCTCGTTTTTCATCCTTCTACATTGGCATACGACAAGCCACGCGGCACCTTTTTTTTCAATCTTACAGTCTTTGCATAAAACTTCATAACACAATATATTTTGCATCCGGAGTCCGTTTGAGGAGTCGTTCATGCCATTGGAAAGATATCGTTGAGATTTTAATGATGGTGTTATTCATTATTCCATCAATGGGCCTAGGTTTAAAAATAATCATTTTCCTCCTTAAATGACTATAGGTACCACCAGATATTTGATGAGTACATCTAGGTTCTTGGGAGATATTAAGGACACGATGGTTGATTTTAACACTCAACGGTACACTCTTGTACACTTTTCCCTTTCTTATTCCATAAGTAATGTGAATGGATAAGGTCTTCCTTCCCATAAAAAAAATAGGGTAAATTTTAGACTTAATGAGGGTTTTTGTAGTGACCCAATCCAAAAATTAGGCACACTAACTCTTCTTCCTTGAGGCAGGGGCTAGACTTTTCTTACTGACTCCAAAGAACTCTCAAAACTTTCCCAAATTGAGTTCTTGACCTAATGCATACTTATGAAAGGCCATAAATGTGTGTAAGACATAGATAAGAACTCTACTTCGATAAAGGCACATTTTTTGGGTGCATCACGCCTAGGATGGTCACAAGGACTACGTGGTTATCAGTCCCCAACACTTCTTTGGAAACCCAAAGGCTTCTAGTGCACTATGGATGTATATTTACTCATATTAGAACCCAAAAATACTACAGAAATGGTTTGGAACATAAGTCATAATTGTTTTGGCTTTCGGGAGTGATTAGGAGGAAGTTCACCACACTTGGACTGCTAAGTTGGAATACTTTGGAGGTGAACCAAACAGTACCCAGTCCTAACGAATTCTAAAAATAATACTAGTAATAGTCTCTATGATGTTCCGCATACCAGTATCACTTTACAAAAGTCGAATTGGAGCTCTGGATCTCAAGATATGGCTTAAACAATAAAACTAGTCAAAATTGCAGGGCGATTAAGCTAAGCGGTTTTCCAAACGAATTCTAATCACACCATAGGGAATGATTTTCTGTTCCGAGGGTAGGTTCAGGTCCTATTTCATATTATATTTCCAAAGGTACCTTCATATTGTGAAATAGATGAGCATAAGTCAGTCTATGACAACCAAAACCAAAACTAGTCAAATCTGCTAGTGCATTGAGCATATGAGAGTAAGATCATTAGAAAAGAAAGAGAATTGCATAACAAAACTGGAGATTTATTTTTATTATGATGCATAGGACCCAACTACAACAAATAGCTGATTCTACATCCTTCTTGGCTCATGGATCCCACCCAACATATCCTTCCAACTCACACAACAAGAAAACTAGCTCTAGATTTGCAAAGACAAAAGGTGGAGTACGATTCTCCAACTACAATATATAGATAACATAAGAGTATTGTAGATAATATGTATATCATCTCTATGAGAAAGGATGAATTCCTTCCTCCTCAATGGCTAGTTGTATACACAAGTAGTGTGGAAATGAGGGTCCCATCACCCTCTTGGCATGCAAGGGGAGCATCACCCAAGCAAAGAGAAGCCTAAGCAACTCCAATACAATAAAATTTCATCAACAACCCCTACTATTTCACCTTGATGCTCCTTTTAAACTTGAGATATCTCCAATACCATGGAACAATACTATGGGTGAGTGAAAACCATGTTCCATAACCACTTTTAGCCATACCATGGAACACCCAAAACCATGCATTGGGTAGTTAGTGATCCATAATTGCTCCACTACCTTCATGAGTGTGCCTTATAACCAATTTTACCTTCATATATGCGCCCTCTAACCACTT
This sequence comes from Larix kaempferi, assembly GCA_027924585.1. Classification (NCBI taxonomy): domain Eukaryota; kingdom Viridiplantae; phylum Streptophyta; class Pinopsida; order Pinales; family Pinaceae; genus Larix; species Larix kaempferi. The sequence goes on along the minus strand of BSBM01000579.1, from coordinate 6,209,365 downwards.
GGACCTTCATAAATTCACCCTCTAACTTCCTTAACCAACTCTTACCTATTTACCATGATTTGTGGAATTGGTCCAAAATCTTATCTTTTCCTCCACTACTTCCATTATTTTTTTTCCAACTTATTCACACATGCCTTATCCTTTCTATCCAACTTCATGGGCACCATCTTTGACCCAATCCATTCACCAATAATTATTCTTTTGCATTTTTGGACCAACATTAGCAAAATAAACTTGTGCAAAATATAGTTGGCCAATTATTTCCCAATTTATTCCCAAATTAATAATTTTGCCTAGAAACTTCAAGTGGGAACCTTATATTCTTCATGTGGCTTACCTAAGTCCAAATAATATTTAATTTTCCCTTGGACCATTAAAATTAGGAAATATTTCTCCTTTAGCCACCCATTTAATATTTTTAATGGTTTTTACCTTGGCGACTTGGACAAAATAATATAGCAAAAATTGGGAACATGACGATCCTCCCCACCCAAGATTGCTTGTCCTCAAGTAATTGAAACCATGAGAGAAATGAAAATTCTCCCCAATCATGCAATGAATACCACTGCCTCAATCCATATGGATGATTGGTCATAAGTGAACCAAACCACCAACTCTGTGTAGCCACAACTGAATCTCTCAAAATCATGGGTCTCAACAAAACCAAGTGAATGGAAGTGAAGCATACTCTACTCATACATGCTCATGAAACTCACTAATATATGAAACTCTCTATCAATAATCAACAAGGAGAACCACTCGACAATCTCCCATACCAAGACTACTAAGAGTCCCTATACATGAAAGATCATGAATGCAACTAGAAATGTGCACCATAACTGTATCTCTGAATCCCCACAACTTTGGGAGGGATCATCATGCTCCTCATGAAATCCATTAATCCTCTCAAAGGATAGCTCCCTCTGCAATACCATCCAACCACTTACCCAGTGTGAAAACTGAGTAACCAACATGATACCGAGATCCCAAATTATCCTCAGGAGTGCAAAGTGCATGCAACATCCAATCCTGCAGTTTGAAGTGTCTTCATGAGGAGTCTCATGGAAACTCCAAATACACCAAGCATATGAATGATGAATCCATCCATGAAATGAGTTCCCATAAAGGAAACTAAAACACTACTCTGCATAGATGAACTCATGAGAATGAATGTTGGCTTGCTCCATTAGGCCAACAACCAAAGTGCTACTCCAAATAAGCTTAAACCAAGCAATGCCAAGATCCCATTTCTTGTATTGCTTCTCAATAGTACATGATGTCATCCAATACAATTTCTTATGCCAAGGAATACCTGGATCCCATTGTCTCAGCTGCAATGCTCCAAATGTCACTGCCACTTGTGGAAAACTATCATCCCAAAGAATGTTAGGATCCCATTGTCTCATATGCATCCTCCCAAACATCATGATCAACGATAAGGCTCTAGAACTATGAAGGATGTTCGGATCATACCAACATGTTGGAATTTTATCACTTCCAGTGCGAAACTGAATGTAGGTGAGGTTTCCCAACAAAGAGTGGAACTGCTCAAGGTAGGGTCGAACCTAAGCAAGTCTCCCCAAAATAGGAGTCTTCATGAGACTCGCAATACTGCTGCTCCAATGACAAGGGTGAGAGTCCCATGTCCCATCATTAAGAATGAATCCATCATCAAAGGACCAAAGATGCCCATGCAACTTGTCATAAGAGATGTATGATGTGCCAATGAATTCTCCACAAATGTAATCAATAAATTCACCCTTGGGGTTTCCCATCTCCACCATGTATCTACTCACGTAATCAATGGATGAACAAACACACCAACAAAATGTTATAATTGTAAATCTTGTGGCTTCTCCATGTGCAAGCTTCACCCTGTTGCAAGAACTCCAATCTCCTTCATGTGTTCCACCAGAGTGGCTCAAGTGAGTCTCATAAGAATTGCTATGCATGATGGAGGCATCAAGAGGTGTTAATGGATGCCTCAACTACTGCTGGAAGGGAAATGGTGTGCTTGTCACACCACAAGGCATGACCATACAACCATCAATAGAGAATTTGGGAGCTTCCTTCTCCTCATGTGGAACCAACAGAAAGAATCCCTTCACCCAATCTCCATCCCCATGTGCCATGGATGCCATAGGTGTGTGGGATGAAGGAGAGTGAACCAATATCATGTCCATGTGAGATACATCCATCAAACTAGTGAATGCAAGTCCTCCTTCACTGGTTGGTTCAACAATGGTGTGCTTTTATGCCTCCTCCATGAATTAGTGACTCGCTCCAAGAGGTAACTCAAATTCTCAATCCTCCTCAAGCATATGCAAATTTGAATGTCCCTCATGTACCACCATCACATGAGCTTCCTCCACTGAGATATGAATGCAATCAACCATATGAGAACTGTCAAAAATGTACGAGGGAGAATGTGATTGTGGAAACTTATCGTGAATCTACGCAATCTGAATCTTAGATTCTTAAAGTGCACATTAAGTACTCTTCAAAGAATCATGGGTGGTATCCAACTCAAGAGTGAGCTTGTCAACCTCTTCTACATCCCTCAAATATGCACCATGATACTTCTCCACAAGCTCATTAAGCAAATGATCTCTATCAGAAAGCAAATGCAAAAAGCTACCTTTCATATTTGTCATTGCTTCCTGAATGGCCTCCAAGTCTTCCATGAAAGATGGCTCCTCCATAGATGCATCTCTCCAACAAGAATTTGACACGAATTTAGTAGTGTCATGCATAATGTGTAGGGACTCATTGATCTTCCATTTTCTCATCCTCAAAGACCCTTCAATGAAGGATGGTTCATGAGAGTGAACCTCCTCTTCTTCTTCATCTATTGGATCAACTTCATGATGCTCATGTAGTGAAGGTGAAATTGATCCTTGGTCTTGTTCAGATGCTACAAGGTCTTTAGACTCATGGGAATTTTGGCTTGTAACAACTTCTTTCAAAGTGATATCTATGTCAACAACATAGAGGCTTGAGCATCCATCAGTAGATGGTCGATTTGAACTTGGGAACCCATCAGTAGGTACCTCACAATGACTTGGACACCCATTAGTAAGTGCCTCATGAGAGCTTGAGCATACTTTAGTAGATTCTCTTTGATCCATGTCCACAGTGGAATATGTCTCTGGATTATCCTCTTCAATGATTGAGGATGGATTTGAATTCTCATCCTTGTCCTCCTTGTGCAAGCTAGGACAACATGCTTCCCATGTGCATGCGCAACTTCCTATGAGCAGTTGCTTCTGCTTTCTTTCTTATCTCTCCAACTTCTGATGAAGCTTCACATTTGGTCCTCCTTTCTTCTCCTTAACTCTCATAGGTGGAGAAAATTGGTTTGATTCTCATCAATTATTCCACACCTTCACTCTTGGGCCTATATTCAAACACCATATAGACAAATTCTTCGAAAGGAATAAACTTGCGTGTCTCTTCCTTCATAGAAATATATTTATGATATTTTTGGGGAAAGGTTTTACATGTTGCTTTCAACCATGCTAATTCCTTCAAAGGACCGCACATTGGTGGTTTGGCCCATTGGTATTCATTGTACACTTGGTCACAATAGTAATAATCCTCATCTCTTGGAAATTGAAAATCCCCAACATAGGGCACCTCTTCTTCTTCATACTGCTCAAATTCATCATCTTCAAAAGGAACGAACCTCATTGCTGCAAAATTTTATTCTTTAACTGATGACCAGAATGCACCAGTGTAGAGGACCATGCTATGATACCAATGTAGTGATCCAATCCGAAAATTAGCCACACTGACTCTTCTTCTTTGAGGCAGGGGCTAAACTTTTCTTACTGACTCCAAAAAAATCTCAAAATTTTCCCAAACTGAGTTCTAGACCTACTACAGACTTATGGCAGGCCAACAAGGTGTGTGAGACATGGATAAGGACTCTAATTCGATAGAGGCACATTTTATGGGTGCATCATGCCTAGGATGGTCACAAGGACTATGTGGTTTTCAGTCCCTGGGACTTCTGTGGAAACCCAACGAATTTTGGTGCACTTTGTATGTAGCTTGAATCAGATAAGAAACCTACACTACTACAAAAATGGTTGGGAACATAAATCATAAGTGTTTTTTATTTCGAGAGTGATTAGGAGGAAGTTCAAAACACTTGGATTGCTTAGTTGGACTACTTTGGATGCGACCCAAAAAGTACCCATTCCTAACTAATTCTGAAACTAATGTTGGGGATGGTCTCTGTGGTGTCCTGCCTACCTGCATCAATTTACATAAGTCGAATTGGATCTTTTTATCTCAAGATATGGCTTAAACAATAAAACTAGTCAAAATTGCAAGGCGATTCAGCTAAGCGATTTTCCAAACAAATTATAATAACACCAGGGGGAATGATTTTTTGTTCTGAGGGTAGGGTCAAGTCCTATTTTGTCTTATATTTCCAAAGGTACCTTCATATTATGAAATATATGAGCATAAGTCAGTCTATGACAGCCGAACCAAAACTAGTTAAATATGCTAGTGCATTGAGCATAGGAGAGTAAGATCATTAGAAAAGAAAGATAATTGCATAATAGTGTTACAGCGTAATTTTCCACCTTGTGAGCATCAACATTAATTGGCCTTCAGGATCCATTTTATTGACTCATACCCACATTTTATCCTCCAGGAACACACTTTTCCCTATTTTTGTTCTTGTACGCCAGTTGTTCCACTATAGCCAGCGTACACGCAGGTTGTTCCACTATAGCCAACATACACCAAATTAAATGGTAAAAACCAATAAAAATTTACTTTTTACTCCCAAAAAGCAGTCTTAGGGTGACCTTTGGCCCTCCATATACCCCGAAACAACTCGATTCGACCTTTCACTTACCTTTGGAAGGCTATATATTGAGCTCTTATGGTGTATGGAAGGGAGGAGAAAGAGAAAGCAAGATAACTCTAGTGTATTTTTGCCGTGACTTGAGTCTACACTCATTGATCCTTGTTGTTGTGAACTCCTTATGTTCACCTACCAAACTCCGTTCATAGTTTGAGTTTTCCATTGCATGGGGAAATTGAAGTGGTGGAGGCACAAGTGGAGAGACCCAGTTCTTGGTTCATATTGGTTGCCAGCAAGAGGTCGTATCATTGTACTTATTTTTATTAATTAATGGAAATACTCATTTTCTCGTCAAATTGATGTTGTGAATGTTGTTTAAATTACATTGGGTTACATTTTCTTATGACATCATGGATCATGTTATTGATTATGCTAATATCTTTCACATATTGTATGCACTTGCTTGTATTTGTTGTTGAGACTAATCTGCAGGTTCAAGTGTAGAGATTGAAAGCTCAACGGGGATCTACTTCGAACATCTGGTTGAAGGTTGGTTCTTATTCTCCATATCTTAGCGTTTTCAATATAATAACATTGCATTGGGAATTGATTTATTTCCTGGTAGTCAACTGTCTGTTGTGGTCTACCCCAAGCCATTGGAAGTTTTCTTCATAACATAAATGGAAACTCCACTAGGGAAAACATCCATTTTGGGGATTTTTCAGGCATTTGTCCTTATTTTGAGTTGTTGTTTGTCGAGCTTCTGTGTCATTGACTGGCCGTCAGGATTTACATTAGAAAACTAGCTTTTTCTGGGTTGTTTGACTTTTTTGAGCTCATTTTCCTTTCCCTGTACGCGGGTCAACCTAGTTTTCACCGCGTCTACCCGCCTCTGTGTGAACTATAGCCCGCGTCTACCCGCCTCTGTGTGAACTATAGCCCGCGTCTACCCTGTGTACAACTCCGGGATTGTTTGATTTTTGGCCTTGGGTGGTTGTTGGGTTGATTCTGAGTGTTCCTGAGTCTTAGTTGGCTTTTTTCCTGACTGTTCCATGCTCTGTTTGTGACCATAAACTCCTCTTTCTTTTAGTTTTTGATCTTTTTAATTTTTCACAATTTCTTGTTTTATGGCTCATTAGCTTGGCTGAATCTTACTGTTTGGGTCTTGTTGGGTTGTCTATTGGACGTGCTCTGCATTTCTTTACTGAATAGTTAGATTTTGCTTGCATTTTTTCATTTCCTTATATTGAAAAAATACAAAAACAATGTTTTACATTTTCCTTGCATTTATAAGAGAAAATACAAAAATATTTTCTTTATGTTCTGCATTTTGCATCAGAGTGCTTGTGCTTTCATCTAGGACTTGCTTGTGCATTGAAACTTTAAAGAGATTGAATTTTATTTCGAACCGTTTGATTGATTGTCATATTAGTGGCATGATTTTTATTGAATAGATGAGTCTAGTGTTTTTCGGTTGTGCATACCAGTGAGTCCTATACATCATCAGTTTCACGACCATATCCTTTGAGTAATTACAGCCATTAAAATCAACGCTTAATCTTAAAATTGATTAGAAACGATTTTCATTTTATAGGGTGCACCAACTAGCTTAGGTTTAGAGTCTTGGAATAAATCATTGTGAGTTAACAATCCAAGACTATTGAACCAACATTATGTGTCTGACTAGGGAGTGGTGAAACCTATGGTATACATCAGTGTTCTCAGGAAGCTCTACTAAAACCAGAGTTAAGCACGAGGTCACGGGAGGTTGGTTGCGGAGATAGCCCTCCAATACTGGCTGAACGTGGGATATACTTCCAGGATTTGTTCGTGTACGGGGGCTCTTGAGGGATCTGTACCTCTTGAGTTTCAGGCTTAGCTACCTTTCCCATACGACGGATCCCACCTGCGACTGTCCGGATGAGCATTGGTTATATCGTGGTGACCTTAGTTGCTTTACCTACGTATCGCATAGGGCATTTGTTGCGGTTATTCTGCGATTGTCCTGAGTCAGATAGGGGTTGGAAAACACAGTTTCCTGTTGTATAGGGATTTGACCCCACGCAGTGAAGTCTGGGAGTCCTTATAAATGATTCTATTATCTTCGGTTATAGTTTGGGAGTTTCAATCCTCTCCTAGGTGAGACATATTGGTTGTACTGTCAAGAGGTCCCTTGAGCCATTCCTGTTTGTGTGCATTTGGCTGTAGTTTCTTTATGTGTGTGCTCTTTGATCGATAGTTGGTCGTTATAAAGCGTTCTGTTTACTTGGATTTAGCGTGGAACGATATCCACCTCTCTATCGGTCTCATCATTTAGATGGTTAGCCAGCTGATGATGTAGCACGTCCTTTTCATAAGAGACACCAAAGGATCCCCTTCGATACTTTTGAGAATTTTGATAAACTTCACGAGTATGTTATGACTCTCGCATCTGGCACGTCGGGAAGAATTCCCGTGAATCCGTCGGTTGAGGTCGATGGATAGACCGCTCCTCCCACTCCAAGAGAGCTTGGAGAGGAAGGTTTTCCCCCACATGTCACTTTTTCAAGTTTTGGGCCATATCCACCCCCGGAGCCAAACCCATCCCATGGTACATACACACAGGGATTCCGATATAGGATTCTAGATCTTAATGACACTACGAACCCTTCGACCACTAATACTTTTTTAGTTGGTATGCCTAACATTAATTCGAATGTTACATCCACTTCATCGGGTAGTCAAGCTAACACTAGCCTTGGAGCTAAGGGAACTGATCCTTCTGGGGGCAGTGCATCCTCTTATCGTGAAGCTACGCAATCTGAATCTTAGATTCTTGAAGTGCACATTGAGTACTCTTCAAAGAATCCTGGGTGGTATCCAACTCAAGAGTGAGCTTGTCAACCTATTCTACATCCCTCAAATATGCACCATGATACTTCTCCACAAGCTCAAGCAAATGATATCTATCAGAAAGCAAATGCAAAAAGTTACCTTTGATATTTGTCATTGCTTACTGAATGGCCTCCAAGTCTTCAATGAAAGATGGCTCCTCCATAGATGCATCTCTCCAACAAGAATTTGACACCAATTTAGCAGTGTCATGCATAATGTGTAGGGACTCTTTGATATTCCATTTGCTCATCCTCAAAGACCCTTCAATGAAGGATGGTTCATGAGAGTGAACCTCCTCTTCTTCTTCCTCTATTGGATCAACTTCATGATGCGCATGTAGTGAAGGTGAAATTGATCCTTGGTCTTATTCAAATGCTACAAGGTCTTTAGGCTCATGGGAATTTTGGCTTGCAACAACTTCTTTCAAAGTGATATCTATGTCACCAACATAGAGGCTTGAGCATACATCAGTAGATGCTCTATTGGAACTTGGGAACCCATTAGTAGGTACCTCACAATGACTTGGACACCCATTAGTAGGTGCCTCATGAGAGCTTGAACATACATTAGTAGATTCTCTTTGATCCATGTCAATAGTGGAATATGTCTCTGGATGATCCTCTTCAATGATTGAGGATGGATTTGAGATGCTCATCCTTGTCCTCCTTGTGCAAGCTAGCACAACATGCTTCCTCATGTGCATGCGCAACTTCCTATGCGCAGTTGCTTCTGCTTTCTTTCTGATCTCTCCAACTTCTAGTGAAGCTTCACATTTGGTCCTCCTTTCTTCTTCTTAACTCTCATAGGTGGAGAAAATTGGTTTGATTCTCATCAATGATTCCACATCTTCACTCTTGGGCCTATATTCAAACACCATATAGACAAATTCTTTGAAAGGAATAACCTTGCGTGTCTCTTCCTTCATAGAAATATATTTATGATATTTTTGGGGAAAGGTTTTACATGTTGCTTTCAACCATGCTAATTCCTTCAAATGACCATACATTGGTGGTTTGGCCCATCAGTCTTCATTGTACACTTGGTCACAATAGTAATAATCCTCATCTCTTGGAAATTGAAAATCCCCAACATAGGGCACCTCTTCTTCTTCATACTGATCAAATTCATCATCTTCAAATGGAACGAACCTCATTGCTGCAAAATTTTATTCTTTAACTGATGACCAGAATGCACCGGTGTAGAGTACCATGCTATGAAACCAATGTAGTGATCCAATCCGAAAATTAGGCAAACTAACTCTTCTTCTTTGAGGCAGGGGCTAGACTTTTCTTACTGAATCCAAAAAAATCTCAAAACTTTCCCAAACTGAGTTCTAGACCTACTGCAGACTTATGGCAGGCCAACAAGGTGTGTGAGACATGGATAAGGACTCTAATTCGATAGAGGCACATTTTATGGGTGCATCATGCCCAGGATGGTCACAAGGACTGCGTGGTTTTCAGTCCCTGGGACTTCTGTGGAAACCCAACGGATTTTGGTGCACTCTGTATGTAGCTTGAATCAGATAAGAAACCTACACTACTACAAAAATGGTTGGGAACATAAATCATAATTGTTTTGGGTTTCCGGAGTGATTAGGAGGAAGTTCACCACACTTGGATTGCTTAGTTGGACTACTTTGGATGCGACCCAAAAAGTACCCATTCCTAAATAATTCTGAAACTAATGCTAGGGATGGGTTCTGTGGTGTCCTTCCTACCTGCATCAGTTTACATAAGTCAAATTGGATCTTTTTATCTCAAGATATGGCTTAAACAATAAAACTAGTCAAAATTGCAGGGCGATTCAGCTAAGCGATTTTCCAAACGAATTATAATAACACCAAAGGGAATTATTTTTTGTTCTGAGGGTAGGGTTAGGTCCTATTTCGTCTTATATTTCCAAAGGTACCTTCATATTATGAAATATATGAGCATAAGTCAGTCTATGACAGCCAAAACCAAAACTAGTTAAATATGCTAGTGCATTGAGCATAGGAGAGTAAGATCATTAGAAAAGAAAGATAATTGCATAACAGTGTTACAGCGTAATTTTCCACCTTGTGAGAACCAGCATTGATTGGCCTTCAAAATCCATTTTATTGACTCAGACCCACATTTTATCCTCCAAGAACACACTTTTCCCTATTTTTGTTCCTGTACGCCAGCTGTTCCACTATAGCCAGCGTACACGCAAGCTGTTCCATTATAGCCATCGTACACCAAGTTAAATGGTAAAAACCAATAAAAACTTACTTTTTACTCCCAAAAAGCAGTCTTAGGGTAACCTTTGGCCCTCTATATACCCAAAAATGACTCAATTCGACCTTTCACTTACCTTTGGAAGGCTATATATTGAGCTCTTATGGTGTATGGAAGGAAGGAGAAAGAGAAAGCAAGATAACTCTAGTGTATTTTTTCCGTGACTTGAGTCTACACTCATTGATCCTTGTTGTTGTGAACTCCTTATGTTCACTTGCCAAACTCCTTTCATAGTTTGATTTTTCCATTGCATGGGGGATTGAAGTGGTGGAGTCACAAGTGGAGAGACCCAGTTCTTGGTTCATATTGGTTGCCGGCAAGAGGTTGTATCATTGTACTTCTTGTTATTAATTAATGGAAATACTCATTTTCTTGTCCAATTGATGTTGTGAATGTTGTTTAAATTGCATTGGGTTACATTTTCTTATGACATCATGGATCATGTTATTGACTATGCTAATATCTTTCACATATTGTATGCACTTGCTTGTATTTGTTGTTGAGACTAATCTGCAGGTTCAAGTGTAGAGATTGAAAGCTCAATGGGGATCTACTTAGAACATCCGGTTGAAGGTTGGTTCTTATTCTCTATATCTTAGTGTTTTCAATATAATAACATTGCATTGGGATTTGAGTTATTTTCTGGTAGTCAGTTGTTCGTTGTGGTCTACCCCGAGCCATAGGAAGTTTTCTTCATAACATAAATGGCGACTCCATTGGGGAAAACATCCATTTTGGGGATTTTTTAGGCATTTGTACTTATTTTGAGTTGTTGTTTGTCGAGCTTCTGTGTCATTGACTAGTCGTCGGGATTTACATTAGAAAACTAGCTTTTTTGGGGTTGTTTGAATTTTTTGGGCTCATCTCCCTTTCCATGTACGTGGGTCAACCTAGTTTTGACTGCGTCTACCCGCATCTATGTGAACTATAGCCCGCGTATACCTGCAACAGTTCTTTGAACAGTTGCGTACAACTCCGGGATTGTTTGATTTTTTGCCTTGGGTGGTTGTTGGGTTGATTATGAGTGTTCCTGAGTCTTAGTTGGCCTGTTTCCTGACTGTTCCATGCTTTGTTTGTGACTAGAAACTCCTCTTTCTTTTAGTTTTTTAGCTTTTTAATTTTTCACAATTTCTTGTTTTATGGCTCATTAGCTTGGTTGAATCTTACTGTTTGGGTCTTGTTGGGTTGTTTATTGGATGTGCTTTGCATTTCTTTACTGAATAGTTAGATTTTGCTTGCTTTTTTTCATTTCCTTATATTGAAAAAATACAAAAACATTGTTTTACATTTTCCTTGCATTTATAAGAGAAAATACAAAAATATTTGCTTTATGTTTTGCATTTTGCATCAGAGTGCTTGTGCTTTCATCTAGGACTTTCTTATGCATTGAAAATTTAGAGAGATTGCATTTTATTTCGAACCATTGGATTGATTGTCATATTAGTGGCATGCTTTTTATTGAATAGATGAGTCTAGTGTTTTTCGGTTATGCATACCATTGAGTCCTATACATCATCAGTTTCACGCCCATATCCTTTGAGTTATTAAGCCATTAAAATAAATGCTTAATCTTAAAGTTGATTAGAAATTATTTTCATTTTATAGGGTGCACCAACTAGCTTAGGTTTAGAGTCTTGGAATAGATCATTGTGAGTTAACAATCCAAGACTATTGAACCAACATTATGTGTCTGACCAGGGAGTGGTGAAACCCATGGTATACATTAGTGTTCTCAGGAATCTCTACTAAAACCAGAGTTAAGCACGAGGTCACGGGAGGTTGGTTGCGGAGATAGCCCTCCAATACTGGTTGAATGTGGGATATACTTCCAGGATTTGTTCGTGTATGGGGGCTATTGAGGGATCTGTACCACTTGAGTTTCATGCTTAGCTACCCTTCCCATACGACGGATCCCACCTGTGATTGTCCGCCTGAGCATTGGTTATATCGTGTTGACCTTAGTTGCTTTACCTAGGTATCGCATAGGGAATTCGTTGCGGTTATTATGCGATTGTCCTGAGTCAGATAGGGGTTGGACAACACAGTTTCCTGTTGTATAGGGATTTGACCCTGTGCACGCAGTGAAGTCTGGGATCCCTTATAACTAATTTTGTTACCTCCGGTTATAGTTTGGGACTCTCAAGCCGCTCCTAGGCGAGACATACCGGCTGTACTGTTGGGAGGTCCCTTGAGCCAGTCCTGTTTGTGTGCATTTGGTTGTAGTTTCTTTAGGTGTGTGCTCTTTGATCGATAGTAGGTCATTATGAGGTGTTCTGTTTACTTGGGGTTATCGTGGAGTGAGATCCACCTCTCTGTCGGTCTTGTCATTTAGCTGGTTTACCAGTTGACGAGGTAGCACATCCTTTTCATAAGAGACACCGAAGGATCCCCTCCGATACTTTTGATACTTTTGATAAACTTCACAAGTACGTTATGACTCTTGCATCTGGCATGTTGGGAAGAATTCTCGTGACTCCGTCGATTGAGGTCAATGGACAGACCGCTCCTCTCACTCCGAGAGAGCTTGGAGAGGAAGCTTCGCCCCCACATGTCACTTTTTCAAGTTTTGGGCCATATCCACCCCTGGAGCCAAACCCGTCCCATGGTACATACACACAGGGATTCCGATATGGGACGCCAGATCTTAATGACACTACGAACCCTTCGACCACTAATCCTTTTTCAGCTGGTATGCCTAACTTTAATTCAAATGTTACATCCACTTCATCGAGTAGTCAAGCTAACACTAGCCTTGGAGCTACGGGAACTGCTCCTTCCGGGGGCGGTGCATCCTCTTCTACTCCCTCTGGGGGAAGCACATCCTTTACTGCTCCGTTCCGGGGTGGCATGACCTTTTCCGCTCCATTTCAATTCACGTCCGGTCACGTCCCTTCAGCTTCTACAGTTGTTGGAGGAGGACCACAACCTAGGACTGCCCCTCATTTTAGTGGGAACACTTCACATAACACGACTCACACCACACAACCTAACACGCATGCTTCTACGCATATACCCATGACTACGACCACGTCTTCTAACCAGCATGTCCCTCCTAATAGCGGGGGTGTGCACATTCCCAACACTGGGGGTGAGCACATCCCCAACAGCGGGGGTGGGAACATACCCTATACTGGGGGTGGACACATTCCCAACACTCAGGGTGGGTACATTCCCAACACTGGGGCTAGGCACATTCCCAACACTGGAGGTGGACACATACCTTATACTGGGGGTGGTCACATTCCTAACCCTGGGGGTGGGCACATTCCTAACACTCAGGGTGGGCACATTCGAAACACTCAGGGTGGAAACATACCCTACACTTATGGTCATTACTCGACTTCTCCTTCTACAACTAGTACCTATATGCCCCATAATTATGGTGGTAATCCTTCTTATAATGCAGCGGGTTCTGTCCCTTACTATAACCCCCCTCACTATGGTGCTTATAACACATATATACATTCGTACACTTATACGGGTCAAGGTGGAGGTAGTTATTAGCCCTATGGTCACGGTCACGGTTCATAACATCCCTACGGTCCGTAAGGTCAGCCTCTTTTGGGATCCTTTAATTCAGCTTCACAGCCTCAGATCCCATTTCTTGCTTGATTGAATCTACCAGAACTTTCGAAGCTCATGAATGATCCGGTGTGTCACGATCCTTCTTGGCCTCTAGTCCCTACCAAACTCCCTTCTGACATTCCGAAGTTTGAGGGGAAGAATGGTGAGGATCCGTCTGATCATGTTACAACTTTTCACCTTTGGTGCTCCTCGAATTCTTTAAACCATGACTCTATTCGTCTGAGACTATTCCAACGCACCCTCATGGGGGCAGCCACGAAGTGGTATGTCGAGTTGCCTGGGGGCACCTACAGGAGTTTTAATGAGATAGATTTGGTTTTCTTGGATCACTTTCAGTTGCCAGTTCGTTACGATACTGGAAACAAACTTTTATCTACCTTCCGCTAGAACAAGGCCATGCACATATCTGATCACATTCAAGAGTGGCGTCGATGGAAGAGGCTGGTGAAAGCCAACATTCCTCTAGATTTTATGTTGGAGTGGTTCCTCAAGTCGTTGCTTCCCTATATATCTAAGGACATTTCGGTGTCCAGCATCACGACTGAGGAACAAGCTATATTCAAATCCCAACGGCTAGATTTACTCTATGCTCAATCTGGTATCCTATACGATATCATCCCTGACGCACCATGCTCATGACATGAGCCCAAGCCTGTTGTTGGACCACATGTCAATGGCATTGTTGGATCCATGAGTACTCAACCTATAGACTTGTTTACAAACCAAATGAAAAATTTGTCTATTATCCATTCTAATCCTCGATGTTGGGGGTGGTGTGAAGTGGAAAGGAGGTGCTTCGATGTTCATTCTATACAGACGGTGAACCCATCAGGTAACCAACAACCTGGTGGAAAGAAGAAGGGGAGAAATAACCGTAAGGGTGGGAATAATTCGAATAATGGAAGTAATCAAAACACTCCTAGGAGAGAGAATGCCAACCCTCCTCGGGAGGGTGAAAATGCTAGTGGGGACTGTAAGCCGAGACGTAAAGTGAAATTCCCTTGCAAACTTTATGGGGAGGATCACTTGACTCACTTGTGTCCTCGAATTGAAGAAGCATCGAAGCATCTTGCACAGAGCTCAGCTGTGTTGAAAGATCCCCTTCCGCATCATTAGAATATGGCTTTGAATGCTCCTGCTACTGGCTATGGGACTAATGAAACCACGATGTCCTCTTCCCATGCTGGTGGCTACGGATGCGTGAACATGGTCCAATCTCAGGTTAGTGTTGCTACTCATCAACGCGATTATGGTGCACCACAACCGAATATGGGGAATGGGCCTCCTCCTCCTCCTGACACTTCACTGCATATCAATAAGCCCACTACTATGCCGCGGATATCAAAAGGTGTTCTTAAGCGCTCGGTGCACAATCCCAATGCCCGAGCCACCCAAAATTACTCCATTGTAGAATATTTGGGCCAAACTTCGTGTTCCATGTCGGCTCTTGAGGTGTTACATGCATGCCCTTCACAGCGGCATGCCCTTTTATCTGCTTTAGGAGTTCAGGATGAGAGTATCCCTAGCATCATTAAATTCGACACTACTGATGTCCAACCTTGCTTACCTTATCATGTAGCTTTTCATATCCATGTGAGGTGATTGGATAAGTTCGTTAAACGCACGGTGGTTGACGAAGGTGCTTCCACCTCAATAATGTTGTTGGATTGTTGGAAAGAATCTTGGCTCTCCTCGCCTGTCAAAATCTATGACCATGCTTACTACGTTCAATGGTCGGTCGTTTAGGCCGCATGGTATTCTTCATTCCCTTGAGGTCCACTTGGGTGGGAAATTCGTGCCTATTGAAGTCGAGGTGGTTGATGCGCCCATCGAATACAACCTTCTTCTGGGTAGGAATTAGATCTACGCAATGAAGCGATCGTATCTTCCATGTTTAGAGTTATTTTCTTTCCTCACGAAGGAAGAATTGTGACAGTCTATCAGCTAGACTTCCCTAGTTCTAATTCCATAGCATTGCTAGGAACTGCAGTTCCCCAAATCAATGATTCTCAGCTGGAAACTGGGAACATTGGTGTAGGATTGTATCCATCCTTGATGGGATCATTCGAATTTATTGCACCAATAAATTTTATTGGAACCATTTTCGATAGTGCGCCATCCTCTTTAAATAATGTATCTTTTTGGACCTCGTATTTTAATGATTAGTGGACTTCATCATCCACGAGTGCCCCGTCTAGAGACATTTCACATGTTGGAATGGCTATGTCATTATCCACAGCTGAGCTTGCTCACCATGAAATTCAACAAGCCATTGCAGAGCTGGATCCACCCTCGAGTCACAGACAGAGGAGGAAGATCCCGTTATGCTGCTAGCATCGGCAGCCGACTTGTCTTGCTCGCACGATTGTCTTGATGGTACTTTTCCTTTGGATGAAGCCATCATTGAGGCCATGTGTGGTAGTGAGAGGCCTTGGGAATATTTGCATCATCGCTCTTATTTTCTTCCTAATGTCGATCTTCTTGAGCGAGAAGAGTATAGGACGTCTCTTGCCAAGAAGGTTGGTCACCCTGTGGCTCCTTTGTATTTGCATGGGTTTTACGCGGAGGGGAATATGGCCAATATCTCCCCAACTATACCGATCAACATCTCTCGCACACCCGAAAATATAGAGAACATTTATATCGGTGTTGATTGTTCTCCCGATGAGATCTGTATATACACCGAATTGTTCAAGGAATTTCAGGATGTTTTCGCCTAGTCATATGAGGAGATGCCAGGAATAGACCCTAGTATTGTCGAACACGAGATTAATGTTAAGTTTAAACCAAATAACCAAGCAAGATCACTGAAAGAAGCATAATCACAAGATAGACACACAATATATCCTGGGAAACCCTCATGGGGTAGAAAACCCAGTAAAGCTTTCCTCAATAAGATGATCAACCAAAATACAAGATGTGCTCCTCCTTCCTTTGTCTCCTTAGCTGATCTCCTAGACAAGTGCGCACTCTTCCACAAGTGAGTGAGTGATCTAATGAGGAGTTCACCTCCTCTATTTATACTTGACTCTCAACTGACTAAAAGACCTGTTGGGGCCGACCTCACCTGGAGAAGTCTAATAACCCCTAAAATATAACTACAGGGCCCGACCCACACATGGTGGGTCCTAATAACCCTAGTTAATATCAAACCCTGGAGGAATAAACATCTCCAGATACATAGTAGGATTACCTCGGAGAAATGAAACATCTCCGGAATAAATAATGTACAAATATAATATTCTTAGAAGTTACAATATTCAACACTCCCCCTTAACGAGAAGGATATTATAACAACATCTGTAGGAGAAAGGAGTCATTTAGTACATCATCTATATATCATCGGAAGCTTTCTTCAATTCATCATCATCAGTAACTTGACTAGTTACTGGAACATCAACATCGTCATCAGCATCGTCATACGATCATTAGCATCGTCATCACACGATCATCATCATCATCGCCACACGATCATCAACATCGTCATCACATGATCATCAGCATCGTCATCACACGATCATCAGCATCATCATCACACGATCATCGGCATCATCATCACACGATTATCAGCATCGTCATCACACGATCATCGTCATCGTCATCAATACGATCATCAGCATGATCATCAGCATCGTCATCACACGATCATCAGCATCGTCATCACCACGATCATCGTCATCGTCATCACTCGGTCATCAGCATGATCATCAGCATCGTCATTACACGAACATCGTCATCATCAAGGAATGATGTAAACCAGTCATGTACCTTTTGAACCGAAGTCCAGGGACGATCCAGTCCTATCATGTTCTCGGAGACCTCACGTCTACGGCTCAGTTTACAGGACCAAAGTCCAAGGATGATCCAATCCTTCACCGTGCTTTTAGAACCTACGTCCAAGGATGACTTAATCCTCAACCGTCCACCAAGGACTTCATTCTCGAAGACATACGTCTATGGCTCTTCTTTCGGACTGAAGTCCAGGAATGATCCAATCCCTTCATCATCGAAGACATACGTCTACGGCTCTTCTTTCGGACTGAAGTCCAAGAATGATCCAATCCCTTCATTATCGAAGACATATGTCTATGGCTCTTCTTTCGGACTGAAGTCCAGGAATGATCCAATCCCTTCATTATCGAAGACATACGTCTACGGCTCTTCTTTCGGACTGAATTCCAGGAATGATCCAATCCCTTCATTATCGAAGACATACGTCTACGGCTCTTCTTTCGGACTGAAGTCCAGGAATGATCCAATCCCTTCATTATCGAAGACATACGTCTACGGCTCTTCTTTCGGACTGAAGTCCAGGAATGATCCAATCCCTTCATTATCGAAGACATACGTCTACGGCTCTTCTTTCGGACTGAAGTCCAGGAATGATCCAATCCCTTCATTATCGAAGACATACGTCTACGGCTCTTCTTTCGGACTGAAGTCCAGGAATGATCCAATCCCTTCACATGTTCATCAAGAACATGTATCCTCATCATCATAACATGTATCACCACAACATGTATCATCAACATCAAAACATATGTAACCACAACATGTAGAACATGTATAACCACAACATGTATCATCATCATCAAAACATGTGTAACAACAACATGTAGAACATGTATAAACACAACATGTATAACCACAACATGTATAACCACAACATGTATAACCACAACATGTATCATCATCATCAAAACATGTATAACCACAACATGTATCATCATCATCAAAGCATGTATAACCACAACATGTATCATCAACATCAAAACATATGTAACCACAACATGTAGAACATGTATAACCACAACATGTATCATCATCATCAAAACATGTATAACCACAACATGTATCATCATCATCAAAGCATGTATAACCACAACATGTATAACCACAACATGTATCATCGTCATCAAAGCATGTATACATCTAATCATCAAAAGCATCTATCATCAAAAGTATCTAGCATGTATACATCTATCATCAAGAGCATGTATACATCTAACCATCAAAAGCATCTATCATCAAAAGTATCTAGCATGTATACATCTATCATCAAGAGCATGTATACATCTAACCATCAAAATAAAGAATATAAGAGTCCTAAATCTAAATAATTCTAGGTGAGTAAGTGCAGAAAAATAGGTAACCTCATCATTGATGAGATAGGCTTGTCTGTCTCATACTGTTCTACTCCCCCTTTCGAGGAGGGTTCTTCTGAACTACACCAAGCTTGTCTCGGAAGTGTTCAAACTTTACTCGAGACAGAGGCTTGGTCAGGATATCAGCAATTTGATCCTCTGTGCTTATATACTCTAGCTTGATAGCTCCTTTCTGCACCATATCTCGAATATAAAAGTAATGGATCTCTATGTGTTTTGACTTATCATGAAACACAGGATTTTCAGTCATCTTGATGCAGCTTTGATTATCACACATAATCACAGTGGGGTCCATTTCTAAGTCAAACACTCCAGATAAAAGTTTCCGAAGCCATACTGCTTCACAGCTAGCAGAACAGGCAGCTATATATTCAGCTTCAGCAGTACTGAGGGCCACACTTGATTGTTTCTTGCTGAACCATGAGATCATGGCAGATCCAAGACCATAACATCCACCTAAGGTACTTTTTCTATCTGAGACACTACCTGCCCAATCAGAATCTGAGTAACCATATAATCTGATTTCATGACCTCCAAGATAGAAAAGGCCAAAATCTAATGTACCTTTTAGGTACCTCATTATATGCTTTGCAGCTATTAAATGAACCTTTCTAGGTTCTACTAGATATTGACTTAGGGTATTTACAGCAAAGCATATATCAGGCCTAGTATTTGTTAAATACATTAATGATCCAATGATTTGTCTATATAGAGTTATGTCCACTAGTTCTGATGAATCATTAACTAATAACTTTAAGTTGGAGTCCATGGGAGTGGCCATGGCTTTACACTCCAACATATCAAATCTTTTAAGAATCTCCACAGTGTACTTACCTTGATTTAGAAAGATTCCTTTTGGTTCTTGCCATACTTCTAGACCCAAGAAGTAGTGCATTAGTCCGAGATCTTTCATCTCGAATTCTGAAGAAAGCTTCTTCTTGCTTTCAATAATCTGTTTCTCATCTCCAGTTAGGAAAAGATCATCTACATATAACAGCAATATAACTGGTTCATCATCCATCACCTTGAGATAAAGATTTGGGTCAGCTTTACTTTTGGTAAAGCCCATTCTAGTTAAGAAATTGCCAATCCTTCCGTACCAAGCCCTTGGATCTTGTTTTAGCCCATATAGTTCCTTCTTTAATTTGCATACATGAGTTCTTCCATCATTAACCTCAAACCCTTGAGGTTGCTCTATGTATACTTCTTCTTCAATTACACCATTCAGAAAAGCTGTCTTAACATCCATTTGATGTAATTTCCACTTCATCATGGATGCAAGAGCCATAATAGTTCTAATTGAAGTATACCTGGCAACTGGTGCAAATGTTTCTTCATAGTCAATTCCCTCCTTCTGAGAGAATCCTCTGGCTACAAATCTTGCTTTGTATTTTTCAATGCTTCCATCTGCGGCATGTTTTATTTTAAAAATCCATTTGGAAGAAACCACACTTTTATCTTTTGGCTTGGGAACTATATCCCAAACATCATTTTTCATTATTGACTGATATTATTCTGTCATTGCTTCTACCCATTCTTTCTTCTGAGCTGCCTCTTCATAGCTAGAAGGTAGTTGATCCACAAGATCACACATTAAGGCCATATAGTTGGACACTAGCTTTGGTTTCTTTCTTTCTCTCGTGGAGCCTTCAGGAGCTCCATATCTTTCAGCTCCTTGAATAATATCTCTAGCCCATGCTGGTCTTCTTTTCCTGGAAGGTTCTGCAACAGGGGGTTCTTGAGGTTCCAGCATGTCATGATCCTCTGGTGTAGCTTCTTCAGGGATGTGAATAGTCTCTGAATTTCTGGGTGATGAATCTTCTTCATAAACTTCTTCAAGTTGACACTTTCTAGATTTCTTGAGAGCTGCTTCCTCATCAAAGGTTACATCTCTACTTATTTCTATATGATGGAAACCTGGTATGTAGATTCTGAAGGCTTTGGAAGTTTCACAATAACCAACAAACATTCCCTTCTTACCTGAGGGATCCAACTTGGTCCTCTTTTCTTTTGGAATGTGGATGTACACAGGACACCCAAATATTTTAAGATGACTTACCTCAGGCTTCTTACCTGTAAACACTTCTTCTGGAGTTTTGAATTCAAGAGCACTGTGAGATAATCTATTTTGCACATAAACTGTTGTCTTGGCTGCTTCAGCCCATAAGTACATGGGAAGATCTTGGTCATGTATCATGGTCTTCACAGCTTCCATGATTGTTCTATTTTTCCTTTCAGCCACCCCATTTTGTTGGGGATTGTAAGGAGTAGTTAGTTCCCTTTTAATTCCAGCTTCTTTGCAAAAGTCCTCAAATTCCTTTGAGGTGAATTCTCCGCCATTATCTGTTCTGAGAGTTTTGATTTTCTTGTCTGATAGATTTTCTATTAGAGCCTTGAACTCTTTGAATTTTCCAAAGACTTCATTCTTACCTTTCAGGAAGTATATCCAAGTTTTCCTTGAATAGTCATCAATGAATGAAAGATAGTATTCAAACCCACTTAAGGAAGTGGTGGGCATAGGACCACATACATCTGAGTGTATGAGCTCTAAAATGTTCTTAGTCTTTGTTTCACTCTTTGGAAAGGGGTTCTTGATATTTTACCTTTCTTACATCCTTTACATGAGCCATCATGATCAGCTTTTAAAACTGGTAATCCTATGACTACCTTGCTTACATAGGGTAAGGCTTTAAAGTTGATGTGAGCTAATCTTCTATGCCATAGCTCATTGGGGCTAGAGATCTCATGTGCAAGGGCAGCTTCTGGATGACCTTTGAGTTTATAGAGACCTCCTTCTTCTTCACCAATAACAACTGCATCTTTAATTGTCTTCCCTTTGGACCACATGAGTACTTGTCCATCTATGAAGGCTACTCTGAAGCCTTTCTTATCTAGTGCTGAAATAGAGAGAAGGTTCTTCTTTAAACCTGGGACATATAAGATGTCTTTCATCTTCAAGGGTATTCCAGAATCTAGCTTATAGCTAGCTTCACCAATTCCTTTGATAGGATATTGGTAGTCATCTCCTAGAGATACTTTCTGTGAAGAAGACTTTTCTTCAAGATTTGAGAAGGTCTTCCTTTGACCTGTCATGTGCTTGGAAGCACCACTATCAATGAGCCATGTATCTTCTCCAGGAGATACAGATCCAGAGAGTGCAGAGAATAGAACATATTCTTCTGGATCTTCTTTCTTCACCTTACATCTTTTCCTTTTGGGTTTTACCTCTACCTCTTCTTCTTCTTCACTATCATTTTCTGCCATATGTGCATGATGTCTTTTGTGGAAGGCTTTCTTCCTTTGAGAAGGACAAAATATGGAGATGTGTCCCAATTTATGACAACTGTAGCATTCTACCGTAGAAAGATCTCTTGCTGAATTGGGTCCTCTTCTCTTGTTAGATCTAGAGAAGTGTTGAGATCCTTTGTGGTCAACTCTCTTGAGATGACTCATTCTTCTTCTTTTGGTATGAGTGGCTAAAGCTTGGTCATCCTCTTTGAGAAGGGCTTCTCTATTTGCAACCCTAGCTTCTTCTTGAACACAATCCTCCCATACTATGTCAAACTTCATGCTCTCTTTCCTGGCACACATGGTTTGTATAAATGACTCCCAAGATCTAGTGAGACCATTGAGGGCAGTCATCACAAGTTCATCCTCATCAAGAGTATCACCAATTGCATCTAGTTGTTCCTTGATTTGTGAAACCCTTGAGAAGTAGTCTTGAATGGATTCTCCTTTGTGAATCTTGGTACTCTTCAATTTAGTCCTCAGATTCATCTTCCTATTGATGTTCTTCCCTTCATACATTCTTCCTAGGGCATCATACATTTCCTTTGGAGTCTTTTTGGAGGCCACTTGGGAAATCAAGTGGTATTTGATGGAATCAGCTATGATTCTCTTTGCCCTAATTAAATCTTTCCTATGCTTCTCTTTGGCTTCATCTCCTTCTGATTCTGCAACTTCTTCCTTGATAAACTGAGCAAGATCATTCTCTTCAAGAATGAGACCAATTCTGTATTTCCATGCCCGGAAATTCTCTATGCCTTCTAGCTTGTCTTCAAGCTTAGTATTTGGAGCCATCTTCTCTTGGGGGAGTCCAAGAGATAGAGTAGACTTACTTGGAAAGTTACTTTTCACTTTTCCGGAAACTGAAACAGAATTTTATCGCACTTTTGTAGAATTAGGGTTTGACTTTCCCGGAGTTCTACTTAACCAAAAAGTTCGATCTATAGCTTAAAAGAATGCTCTTGATAAGGGCTATCCAACCATGTAATCAGAAATCAAAAATTCCAACTTTTTTCTGAAACCAAAATCTGACGTATCACACTTTTGGTAGAATTAGGGTTTGCAATTCCCGGAGTTCTACCCAACCAAAAAGTTCGATCTAGGGCTTAAAAGAAAGGTATTGAAAAGGGCTATCCAGCCATGCAACCAAAAATCAAAAATACCAACTTTGGGCTGAAACCCTAACTTCACCAAAGAGAGAGAGAGATAGTCTTACCTTGTGAAAGATGTCCTATTCAGTCTAGCTCTGATACCATGTTAAGTTTAAACCAAATAACCAAGCAAGATCACTGAAAGAAGCATAATCACAAGATAGACACACAATATATCCTGGGAAACCCTCATGGGGTAGAAAACCCAGTAAAGCTTTCCTCAATAAGATGATCAACCAAAATACAAGATGTGCTCCTCCTTCCTTTGTCTCCTTAGCTGATCTCCCAGACAAGTGCGCACTCTTCCACAAGTGAGTGAGTGATCTAATGAGGAGTTCACCTCCTCTATTTATACTTGACTCTCAACTGACTAAAAGACCTGTTGGGGCCGACCTCACCTGGAGAAGTCTAATAACCCTTAAAATATAACTACAGGGCCGACCCACACATGGTGGGTCTAATAACCCTAGTTAATATCAAACCCTGGAGGAATAAACATCTCCAGATACATAGTAGGATTACCTCGGAGGAATGAAACATCTCCGGAATAAATAATGTACAAATATAATATTCTTAGAAGTTACAATATTCAACAATTAAGACATATCCCAATGCCAAGCCGGTTCGGAAACGACTTCGTGCTGTGAATCCTAGAAAGGCAGTCGCGATCAAGGCAGAGGTGGAGAAACTACTTAAAGTTGGTTTCATCTACCCGGTTCCCCTTACTGAATGGGTATCAAATCCTGTTCCTGTAGATAAGAAGCAAGGAACCATCTATGTATGGACAGACTTTAGAGATCAGAACCACGCATGTCCGAAAGACAACTTTCCCACACCATTCATAGATCAAATTTTGGATGTGTGTGCGGGAAGCGAGGTTTTTTCATTTATGGACGGTTTCTCCGGATATAATCAGATCCAGATAAAGCCCGAGGACCAACATAAAACAACTTTTAAATGTCCTTGGGGTACATTTGCGTATCGGAAAATGCCCTTCAGCCTTAAAAACGTCGGAGCTACGTTTCAGCGTGCCATGACCTATGCGTTTCATGACCTTAAGCGTATAGTGGAGGCTTACTTTTACGATCTTGCAGGCCATTCTCGTAAGAGAGTGGACCAACCCAAGCACCTCCGCCTTATTTTTGAAAGATGCCGGTGTTACAATATTCGGTTGAACCCCAACAAGTGCATCTTTGTTGTGAGAACAGGTCGTCTTTTAGGGTTTGTGATTTCACAAGAGGGTGTAAGAGTCAATCCTCTTAAGGTTAAGGCAATACTTCGATTGCCTCCCCCGCGTAATATAATTCAACTTCAAAGCCTCCAAGGGAGAGCTACTTTTGTACGATGTTTTATAGTGAATTATGCTAGTCTTACCAAAGGTTTCACACGGCTGTTGAAGAAGGACACACCGTTTATTTGGGATGAGCGAGCCCAATAGTCTTTCGACAATTTGAATAAAGCTTTGGTATCGGCCCCTCTGCTTAGTCCACCCGACTTTGCTAGATATTTCTTCATTTATGTGGCCACATCTCTCGAGATGATTGGCATGGTCTTAGTTCAGGTAGATGACGCGCTCCAAGAGCATGTTGTTTATTTTCTTAGTCAAAATCTAGTAGATGTTGAACTAAGATACACTCACTTGGATAAGTTGGCACTTGCGACTATTCATGCAGTCCAACGTTTACAACATTACATCATGCTTAGGAAAACCACTGTCATAGCACACATCAATCAATTTCAGTTCGTGCTTTCACGATGTTTGATTGGGGGGAATTATAATAAATGGATTGTGATTCTTCAGGAGTTTGATATCGATTTTGCTTCGACAAAGTCGGTGAAATCCTTGGTTTTCACTGAGCTCATGTCATATTTTCCATGACTTGATGAGGACATCATCCATGAAGATTCCTTCATGGATGAGCATTTATTTCTTATCTCGTCGGCAGACCCTTGGTATGGGGATATCATCATATATCTCCAAACTTTGAAGTTCCCTTCGCACTATTCACGGGATGAACGACGACGTGTGAGCCACCAAGCTAAAGATTATGTCATCATCGGCGACACTTTATATCATCGAGGAAAGGAATCTATCCTCCGTCATTGTTTGACTCATGAAGAAGCGAAGTTAGTGCTGAATGACTTCCATAGCGGGGCGTGTGGTGGTCACTTATTAGGGCTTGCGACAACCCAATGTATCATGCGAGCAAGTTACTTCTGGCCTTCGATCTCTAAGGATTGTATGAACACTATGAAGAGATGTCACCCTTGCCAGGTGTTTTCTTGAAATATACACTCGCATCCAGCGCCCCTTCATCCGGTCATCACCGTCGGTCCCTTCACTAAGTGGGGGTGGATTTCATGGATTGCAAACCAATGTCGGCTAGGGGGCATCACCATATCATTGTGGTCATGGACTACTTTTCCAACTGGGATGAGGCCATGCCTACCATAAAATTTGATGGTGCTACAGCATCCCACTTCATGTTCAATCAGATTATCGCTCGTTTTGGTATCCCGAAAGAGATCGTCACTGACCATGGCAGTCACTTTCAGAACAAAATGATGGCGAATTTGTCACTCAAGCTTGGGTTTTGTCAAGATCATTCATCTTCTTACTACCCCCAAGCGAATGGTCAAGTTGAGGCAGTCAACAATTCCTTAAAGACCATTCTCCAACGTACCATCCAGCAAAGCAAGAGCAATTGGAACATTATGTTATATCCTTCTTTGTGGTCATATCGAACTGTAGTTAAGACTGCCACCGATTTCTCACCATTTCATCTAGTACATGGTGTGGAGTCTATTTTATCGATTGAATGCGAAATCCCTTCATTAAAAATAGCCATAGAGCTCTTTCCTGATACGTCAGATGTTGAGCAATGTTTGATTCACCTTGAGTAGCTTGATGAGTAGCGTCGAGATGCCGGGGTGGCTATAGATTCCAACAAACGTCATGTCAAGGTTCAATATGATAGGTCTATTCGTCCCCGACAGTATGATGAAGGTGACTTGGTCCTCTTGTATGACCAAGATAAGGAACCCCTGGGGGCAGTCAATTTTAACCCCATGTGGTGCGGTCCTTACATAGTGAGGCGTGTCCTTGAGAAAGGAGCCTACGAATTGGAAGACTATGCGGGGAATGCCTTGAAGGAGCCTAGAAATGGGCTCTACCTCAAGCAGTATTACGCTTGAGCTTCTAGCTCGAGATAATACTTTTGTATACTACTATATAGTTGCTTCTGTACATATTTTAGATTTATTTTGATTTTTCGGATCTGCTGATTCGCTTCTATTTGGTTGACAAATGTCAGTGGAATCTCCTGTGTTCTTAGTATTCACGGATGGTGCTAGCCGTCATACGCAACAACTCGCTTCTGCTGCGTGGGTTATTTATTCACCTGACCATCATATTGTGTCTTCAGGAGGTGCCTGTCTCAGTCCTACATCCAAAAATGTGGTTGAGTATAGTGTCGTAGTTGAACTACTTCGGGATGTCATTTCACATGGTATCCAGTCTTTAGAATTCCTCTTGGATTCACAACTGGTTGTGTCTCAATTGAATGGTCGGTACCGTGTGAGGGATCCTACTTTACTACGAAGGTTCTTACGGGTAAGACTCTTGGAGCGTCACTTTGTTTTCATTATATACATTCATGTTCCAAGATGTTTTAATCATGTATCTGATGCATATGCTAACTATGTCCTAGATTGGCATTTGTCACATCGATAATGAAGCACACAAATAAACATTCATTTACACATATGTACATACACATATAGTAGAACCAGAGAATCATAGTTTTTTATAAATAACATGTCCAAAAAGGTGGTGTCACAGTACAAAGCTGGAGCTCATAGCTCTCAAAAATATACATAATCGATACAAAATATGGGACTCTGAGATATCTAATCCCTAGGAGGAGGCCTAGCTTCCTCGACAAGATGTGTTTGAATATAGTAGTGAACTTCATTAGCTATGCGCCGCAGCAGTTGCACCCAGGTGCCCGGTACTCCCACAACATGTTGGTGCATCACCTCTGGCAGATGCTCCACCTCAATCCTGGGTACTCTGGTGGTCATACAGGACAGGTTGACCCATACGGTCTCTAATGTGCACTTTGCTACAGTGCCGGCTACCTCTCCACCCCTGCCCCGTCAACGATGTCTCGGGAAGCCCTCTGGTTGTCGCGAACCAGCATCTACGAGCAAACAGTGGAATGTCAATATGTGATACTACACCAAAAATATTTTTGCATATAATAAAAATCCCAAAAAATAAAATACACAAAACATAAAAAGAGTAACATACCAATGTCTCCGAATGCAGCCCCTAGAGGGAGCAGCATGTCGCGGTCGCCCCGATAGTCTATCCCAGCATATGGGTAGTCATCAATGGCGATGACATGTCGATCCCACCAGTGGAAGAACTCATCTGTATATGGTGATTCCTGTCGGCCACCACCCTATCGCGTCAGTACCTCTTCCCACCGGGTCAGGGCTGGGTCACAGAGACTATGCGGAGGGACTTCAACCCTTGTACTAAGCCCCAGAACTCTCTCAAAGAAAAAGCTGCATAGTATACTACCATATCCGAAGTTCTTTGCCTACCCACGCTTGCACTCTGTTAACTGGGTCTTCATGGACACCAATAACGCTGTGCACCAATCATATACTTCAAGCCTCATGCACTCTGCTACGTAGAACATCACCGGCCTTGAATCCTGGTGTAAAGCTGCCGAACCTGTGATCCTCACGAGGGTGAGCACTATGATCTTCATGCTCAAACTCACTATGGCCCCAATGGGTACCTGAATCCCCACCTGTTGGGTGTCGGGAAGACAGTACCACTCTATATAGTCGGGAATGGTGATCCCACCACCTACAGTGTGAGATCGAAGACTAACCACCTCCCCTCGGTGGGACAACCCTGTAATGGAATATATGTCATCCACCTCTAAGGAGAGTGTTTGACCATCCATGTTGAATTTATGTGCGTCTACATCCCAATAGTCAATCAACCGATGGAGTAGTTGGTTTTGGGCCCTTAAACCCCCAACACTCCATAATTTGTAAATCCCACACGCTTGTAATGCTTGTTGTGCAGGAAAATCTTGGCGGACAGTCTCATCCACAACATATGCTCTCTTTCCCTCCACTCTAGAACCATCCTGGAGGCAAACTAAGAAGTTGTTTAGCTTTTAGCATTTAAAAAACATTCTTCACGGTCATACCCATGGGCTATTGAGTAGACATGGGCATCTACTTGTAGTCAACACATGCGTTGACCGCGTCTATCAAACCCTACCTGCGACCTGCAGAGCTGTAGCCCGCGTACAGTGCCGTGGAGAAGTAGTTTAGATGGCCTAATAAAAATAATTGACCACTGAAAACTGAAATAAAAGCTATCAAATGAAAGAGGGGGGTGAGATGACTAACCTGCTCCAGATGGTTCATGAAATGGACGCCCACAGCTTCCGGAATCAGCAACTGAACTTTGAGGTGAAAACTAACCAAAACCACTATTTGGATGAAAATGAAAATGAATTGGTAAATAGTAATTTATTTTTACTATTTATAGTTTTTCAAACCCACTTTGCTATAGTTTTCGTCGTTTTAAGCTGTTTCGGACTAATATAATGTCTTGGAGTACTATTTTGAACAGATTTTTTTCGATGAGAGTTGAATTTTTTACCATTTCCTGCCTACGAAAGGTATATCTCACACCTGTCATATAGGTTAGATGTCTTTTTCTCCTGCATTATGTATTTGACCTTTGACCATTTGTCATTAACCCTAGGTATGACCCCGCTTTATAAATGACACGGAGCCTTCACATTGTTATAGAAGTGTCGTTATTTAGCGGTAGGGCTTGTCTGAACATGGGTGCCCTAGTTAGAGCCTTTTTATGCCTTTTGGCGCCCATGTCGTTGTTTCTCCTTAAGATTGGGAGTCCTTTGTAGTTATGCCATGACTTTGCGATAAAGACTCATACTCTACTTTGTCTTATGCTGGCCATCTCCCATAAGGACTCCCTCATTTTTACCAAGTTGTGATTGCATTGCATCATCCTGCTTGTTGCTTAAGCTTTGTGTCGGCTCCCGCTTACTCAATTGTTAGCCTAGTGCCTGAGCACTTCCCTTGTCGATCCCTGCATAGATTTCATTAGTCTTTCACAATTTGATGACCTTTTCACCCTGAGGGAACACCCCCCCCGAGTGTCCACATCCTGAACATACTTCCTTGCATTGATCATAGGTATGTTCCACTGCTTGGGACTAGTCTACTCGTTATTTGACACTTGTTCCCTCACTTGTTGTACTATAAGCAATTTTATTCTTTTTCAAGTTTTTCCAAATATGAAAAAGACCAAAAAAATCAAATATTCCAAAAGTTGGACGGGAGAATCGTTACTTCTTTTTGTTGGCAGCTGTTGTGTCGCCTTTGAACAAAGCATTCATTCCACTCCATCCATCATGAGTCGGGACTATAGTAGGACCTTAGGAGCTGTACTCGTTTATCATATTTTACTCCACTGATTGGTTAAGCTTCCAGTCACTATGGAGCCCTTTGTTGATGCCTCCTGCATCGCAAAGTGTTATTACTCGAGTCTATGCTGCCTGAGTCTATCCATCTGCTCATGCTCTTGTTCAAAGGAAGTCCTGAAACCAGAGTCGGCCACTCCTCAAATCTCTTGACTATTACATGTTGACCATCCTTATTGAGTCAGTTCGTTCGTTCGAGTTCTTCCAAATCTTTCAGCGTAGTTGTTACCTCGTGATGGTTGATGGGGGATGCCTTAATGCCCTCCTTCTAGCAAGTTTCGTTCTGTCGACTTCAACCCATTTATTCTAGAATTGAGACTTAGAGTCGGTTGAGTACCTTAGGCTTGCAGTCATTAGTGGTAGGTTCTCTTGCCATCGATAGTTTTGGGAATACATCAATGTCCCCTGATCAATGGATTCATCTTAGTGTTTGACCTCAACACATCTATTCACACTTTGATGATTGTACTCTGTGCCTTGATTCCCATTTTCATTATTGGTGGGTTATCTCGTGTCTGTTAACGATATACATCAATGATCGGTAATCAGATGATGTCACATCAGGTTCGACTTCAAAACCTTTATTCACTTGATGGGACTTGCACCGTAGATGATTTGTGTAGAAGACCCTAGATGTTAGTAGCATTCAGTATGCTGCTCTTGATTGTGACTATACTTATGAGATCTTATTTCTTGTACATCAACAGTTTGTACCTCCAGTATTGCACCAGTTGTTTCCTTTCAACAGGAGACCATATCTTACTGTATGGGTCATGGATATGACCACTTATGACATGTATTCACTATATACTACCTATCATGGCCATTGTATCAGATTGTTGTATTGTACCAACATGTATTCATAGATATTATTGTATTATGACGAGTGAGCTACTCTATCCATTTGTGGCTCCATCACTCCACTTCCGAGATTTATAATGTATTTCGACCATCGTAGTACCTTCTCTGACCTCACACATTAGGGGGCATCTGTTACAGTATAATATTCCACCTTGTGAACATCATCATTGATTGGCCTTCAGGATCCATTTTATTGACTCAGACCCACATTTTATCCTCCAGGAACACACTTTTCCCTATTTTTGTTCCTGTACGCCAGCTGTTCCACTATAGCCAGTGTACATGCAGGATGTGCCACTATAGCCAGCGTACACCAAGTTAAATGGTAAAAACCAATAAAAATTTACTTTTTACTCCCAAAAAGCAGTCTTAGGGTGACCTTTGGCCCTCCATATACCCCGAAACGACTCAATTCGACCTTTCACTTACCTTTGGAAGGCTCTATATTGAGCTCTTATGGTGTATGGAAGGGAGGAGAAAGAGAAATCAAGATAATTCTAGTGGATTTTTGCCGTGACTTGAGTCTACACTCATTGATCCTTGTTGTTGTGAACTCCTTATGTTCACCTACCAAACTCCTTTCATAGTTTGAGTTTGCCATTGAATGGGGGATTGAAGTGGTGGAGGCACAAGTGGAGAGACCCAGTTATTGGTTCATATTGGTTGCTAGCAAGAGGTCGTATCATTGTACTTCTTGTTATTAATTAATGGAAATACTCATTTTCTCGTCCAATTGTTGTTGTGAATATTGTTTAAATTACATTGGGTTACATTTGCTTATGACATCATGGATCATGTTATTGATTATGCTAATATCTTTCACATATTGTATGCACTTGCTTGTATATGTTGTTGAGACTAATCTGCAGGTTCAAGTGTAAAGATTGAAAGCTCAACGGGGATCTACTTTGAACATCCGGTTGAAGGTTGGTTCTTATTCTCCATATCTTAGCGTTTTCAATATAATAACATTGCATTGGGAATTGAGTTATTTTCTGGTAGTCAGCTGTCTGTT
Source organism: Larix kaempferi (assembly GCA_027924585.1). Taxonomy (NCBI): domain Eukaryota; kingdom Viridiplantae; phylum Streptophyta; class Pinopsida; order Pinales; family Pinaceae; genus Larix; species Larix kaempferi. The sequence continues at coordinate 6,177,801 of BSBM01000579.1, read as the reverse complement.
GTGGTCTACCCCGAGCCATAGGAATTTTTCTCCGTAACAAACAGAAATGAAGCTTTATTTTTATTATGTTGCATAGGACCCAATTACAATAGAGAGATGCTGCTACATCCTTCTTGGATCATGGATCCCACCCAACATCTCCTTCCAATTCACACAACAAGAAAACTAGCTCTAGATTTGCAAAGACAAAAGGTGGAGTATGATTTTCCAACTACAATAGATAGATAACATAAGAGTACTATAGATAATCTGCAAATCATCTTTGTGAGAAAGGTTGAATACCTTCCTCCTCAATGGCTAGTTTCATACACAACTAGTGTGGAAATGAGGGGCCCATCACCCTCTTGGTATGCAAGGGGAGCATCACCCAAGCAAAGAGAAGCCTAAGCAAATCCAATACAATAAAATTTCATCAACAACCCTTTCTAGTGCGCCTTGCTGCTCCTTTTAAGCTTGTGAAATATCCAATACCATGGAATAATACTATGGATAAGTGAAAACCATGTTCCATAACCACCTTTATCCAATACCATGGAACACCCAAAACAGGCATTGGGTAGTTAGTGGTCCATATTTGCTCCACTACCTTCATGAGTTTGCCTTCTAACCACTTTAACCTTCATAGATGCGCCCTATAACCACTTGGACCTTCATAAATGCATCCTCTAGATTCCTTAACCAACTCTTACCAATTTACCCTGATTTGTGGAATTGGTCCAAAATCTTATATTTTCCTCCACTACTTCCATTATTTTTTTCCAACTTATTCACACATGCGTTATCCTTTCTAACCAACTTCTTGGGTGACCTCTTTGACCCAATCCATTCACCAATAATTATTCTTTTGCATTTTTGGACCAACATTAGCAAAATAAACTTGTGCAAAATATAGCTGGCCAATTATTTCCCAATTTATTCCCAAATTAATAATTTTTCCTAGCAACTTGAAGTGGGAACCTTATCTTCTTCATGTGGCTTACCTAAGTCCAAATAATATTTATGTTTTCCTTGGACCATTAAACTTAGGCAGTATTTCTCCTTTAGCCACCCATTTAATAATTTTAATGGTTTTTACCTAGGTGACTTGGCCAAAATAATATAGCAAAAATTGGGAACATGACAGTTTTAAACACCTCCCACTTAGTTAAAGTGGGATCACCTCGTAGCTAATCATATTTATGTAGCTTTCCCACCAAGTTTGGGCATGGCCCTCTAACTTTAGTTGAGAAAAGGGTATCTTCTTCTCTTCTCCTATGTTATGAAAACTAAAATAGACTACAAAATAATGCAACCAGTGATTCAAATTATCAACATTAATATCATCTTGATAGGGCTTGATTTCTACTTTCTCTTCCACTTTGAATAGAGATTAGGGAGAGGAAATGCTAGAAATTGGCCTTTGTTAATCTAGCTACATTTTGACTCCTTTTTTGGTTCTTCTTTATCTCAGATCTCTTGTCGGAGCCAACTTCTGAGTTAGAGATACCAAACACCCTTAAAAGTTAGAACTTGATTTCTATTGCTACCATGAGGATACCATGTTGTGAGCAATGTCTGTGATATGTGCATCAAAATTTGAAATCCTCTCCTTCTAGTCATCCCTTCGATTGTTACTATACTCATTTTCCATGTCTAGGGTTTGTCATTTCTTTCTTTAACCTTATTTATGGATCCTATAATTTCCCACAAAAACACCAAAAAAATATTATGAGACCCATAAGATATTTAAACTACCATGGATGGTCCACTAGAATAGTCCTTCCCATCTGATAGAATATGACAGAGTGACGAATTGAGCAAATTGAGTGGAATTGTGTGTGATGAAGGGACCCTGGTGTCTCTTTTATAGCTGATGACAGGAGTCTAGGGATGAGTTTGGGGCTCTAGACTAATCAGCGATGTAGAGACTCATGTTAGTTTCATATTCTTTTTGTTGGACATGAAGCAGAGGCAGCCGAAACATAAGATGATGGTTGGGTTGCACATTTTTTTGGTTATTGTGTGCTTAGGTCGCTCAAATCGAAGAATTATGAGTGACCTATATCGCTCTAATTGAGGGATTAAGAGTGACATGTTTTATAAGAACTTTTTGAGGCATGCTTTTCATTTTTGGTATTTTTGACTGATTTTCCAAGGCCGAATGGGTGTGAATGAGGTGGCATGATGACATATGAAGGTGATTGTGCCCCTAACATGTCAGGTGAGCAAATTTTGGTTGTTAATGGATTTACCCCTGATGTGTGAGGTCAGGAGCTCATTGTATGGTTGACATACATTATAGGATTTTATTCGTAGGAGATAAGTGTGATGGTGGCATAGGGAACGGAGACCGATTCGTAGAGAACTCGCCTTCCAACGGGGCTACAGAGGCCTTTACCTACAGATACAATGGTTCATATAATCTCAAATATAGATGGACGAGGCAGGCATAAACATGCTCGTATCAATGTATCCAAACATAAGGTGATCTAGACCCAATGGGAGCTAAATCTATACATGAATAATCATTGTGTACATCATAAGTGTTTAGAAGGGACTTGACCATGGTCCGACCATGGCTGCTCTGAAGAATTGATATCGTAATAAATGGCATCCTGGAGGAATGCTAGATCACAATCATCGATGCTCTGTTGGACTTGAAGAGGGTCCAACAATATGGGATGACTTAAACCACTGAAGGGATGAACCAAGCTGAATTTGTGTATTACATCTATAATTGGATACAATAGGAAGCGTGCAACTAGGATTCCATAACATTATCGCCAATACAGCATGGATATTTGGATCAATATAAAACTGGAAGATACTCCTCCATTGTTGGGAGTCAATGATATCTACGGTCTTCGACAAAATAATGAACGGACCATCGTCCTGTACGGATATCAATGGTGCAATGATTGATTTGGCGTTGAGCACGTGAGACATAAATAAGTTAAGGGGCACCGATATCTTCCCTTAGTTGGTTCGAGGGACTCATCAATCATGGTTATGAGGCCAAGGTACATGATACCTATGGGTATATATTCTAGAATAGATGTATTGACGTCGACAAAAGGAGACCTGCCACTACTAATGAAATGATGTTTCCTTAACAGAAGCGCGAGTGATACCACCAAGATACAATGGACACTGGAAAATTAACTAAGACACTATGTGGAGATACGAGGATAATTGAGTAAAGGACTCATACTCCCTTTGTTCAAAGTATGAAGGCCCAAGGTTGACCTAGAAGCACATGTGAGGCTTCTTGACAAGATCAAGGAAATGACACAATTGGGGTAGCAGGGAACATGACTCTTAACAGGGGAGAGAATTATTACACTTGGGAATAGGAATATTGATAAGGTATGACTCCAAGGGTGACTCATCACAGAATACTCTGAACAAAGGATACCAAGGATGATGCCATAAAAAGAGATAATGAATGATCTACAAGAGTGCTAAAAAGCACTTTTGTTGAATGCTTTCTTCGATGTATGGACACTAGAGGAAGAATACTAATGAGTACTCCAAAAAATAAAGGTTTCCAAAAATGTGTTATCATATGATAAAACGGGGTGCTTAGAAGCATAGTTTGTAAAAAATGGTTGCTAAGGTGAAAGGTTTGCTTCAAGCAAGGTCAAAAATATTGGAAAGGAGATAACTGTCCAATTATCATGGTTTTATGCGAACCACTTAATTGAGTGATGAAATATGTATATTTTTAATAGGGGGTAGAATACTAATGGTAATCTCCTTGTAAGTTGGTGAATGGTGGAAAAATAACGTGACACTTTGTAATATGGATGAAGCAGTGGACTTATGACTATGCATTGCAAAACATTAAGGTTCTGAAATGATGAGATGGGAGTCTGTGGGGTCAACCAATGAATGATGTGAAAAAAGTAACACATGGTTAAGTGCACAAGATCATAGACTAAAAGGATTCCTAGTCCTATGGAAATAAAGAACAACATGGGTGTCAAATGCCAAGGGGCTCTACGATGACACCCATGTTCGGGAGGCTCTATTACCGAGTAAGGACAAATGAAAAGGTGGTTTGTGTGGTCCAAATAGTGCACATAGGCATTATGCATTAGATGGGGGGCTATACCTATACACCAATTAGGGTGTTATACTTATAGAGGACAACTACTAGCGGAAATTTGTGGAATTTGTTGCAGCATGGACCTGCACACAAATATGGTACCCAAGTGTAAAAGTGCATTTATCAACCAAATCAAATGTACAAGTAAAGCGTGACCTCGGGAAGTGGTCGAGATCATGCATGTGAGTAAGCATGGTTAATGGATTTCCCCCATGCAGTGGGCATGGGGTTTGTAATTGTGGATCACATATGTGTTGAGTTAAGTTATGGGATCATTGAAATACCCTGGTAGATGTGATGGGGTAGGGTCAAAAATATTGAGAATGCCCCCTATCCTAGGGTCAAGATAATCGATCATGCCCTCTAGCCCGAAGGTGTGGATGGAGTGAGGGTGCTCTCTCGAAGAGGTACTAACAAGGCATCGATAAACCAATGGAAGGGGGGTGTACCTTGAGGCAGATGGCCATGGTGGCACACTAAATTGGTGAGATAATGATGGGGGATGCCCCCTATAGCTGTAAGCACCCCAATATCGCCAACCCAAATGAGGACGATGATGATGAGTAGGCAGGTTTGGGTACTTGCCCCCGTTCTTTGTACATGTGATTTCTTCATTACTACACAATTTTTGATTAGACAAATCAAAGGGAGCTAGGTCTGATGCTACAACAACAATGTCGTTAGATGATGAGGAAGGTTCATCAGAGGATGAGATATAATAAATGTTGGTATATTTCTCTTTTGAAGAGATTGCTAGGGGTAGAATTCCTCAATAACGGTGACCTGAGATTCTACAAAAAGACATTATAAATCAGTAAGTACCAATTGGTATTTCGACAAGTCTGGGAAATTATGTGAGTAATGGCTGTAAATGCCACATAATGCACATGAGTGATTAGTTCACAAAGACTTGTTCTTTGTTTTAGGGACATCGGGAAGATGAACCACATGAGTGTTTTCATCTACTTCATCATCTAATGTTTGCATATGACTACGCATGATTGAAAACTCTGGACACTGCTGGGTAGCGTGTCCCAAAACATCGCATATGGTGAAAGGAGGCGAGGTTCACACTATATCATTAGGAGGGGGTTTCGCTGCTTGAGTCGGTTTTGTCGATGTAGTTTGGTTTGTAGTATTTCCCTTAGAATTATTCTTGGGAATAGGTTGGGTGGTTAAGGGTGCTTCCATAACGACTCCAAGGGGAGGAGTATTAGAAGTATCGATGGTATGTATAGGTGTTAGGACAACCTGGGGTAGGGGTGGTTTTGGCAGATTGAGGTACCAAACGGGGATCCCTAGTGTGAGTCCCAAAAGATTAAGCACTTCCATAATGGGTGTGCTTACCACTCCAAATGGTGGGAATAAAAAAATATTTGTTGGATGGGCGTGGCTCCCCACTAATTTACTGGTCACTGATTGCGAGACTGGACAAGTTTGGGTTGTACTGACAATCTCCCTAAATAGATAGTACATAACTCAGATATCCCAACTATAATAGGAGGGGGCAGTAAATCCTAAAATGTCCCTATCATGGGAATGCCACAGAAAATGCCTAGTACAACATTCGAACAGGTGGGGATGATCATAATGGTAGGAATTCTATCAACTATATGTAAGACATTATCTGGACAAGTCGGACCCTTAGGATCATAGTATGTCAATTGATTTAACTTTACAATCCTCCCTCCATGGGGGAACTTCATAAGTATGAATACTGATTAGGAAACTACCTTCATCGCATACATGTAACTACGACCTAAGAGGAGGTTGCAATCTAATTGGGCATTGACAACCTATATATCAATCAAAATGGTTTTTCCAACTAATTATACAGGGACGTTCTAGAGAAGACCCTGAGGTTGAGAAAAACGACCATCATAAGCATGTAAATTCATAAGGGATGGAACCAATTGGGGGGATCCAATATTTTTCCACACATGGGTGGACATAACACAAGTGGAGGCCCCTTCGTCCATAATATATCAATGAATGACCAAATTTTTAACTGTGACGGGGACTTAGAATGAAATGGATGAGGGCATTTAGGGTTCCGCTTGGTCTAGATCAAAGGCCATTAAGAGGGAATCAGATGGATCAATTACACCTAAAGCATTCAATAATTATTTAGAATGTACCGGATCCGCAACACCTCTAGTGTAGGCATAGTTGTTGGATATTGGGCCAAATGGTCCACAATGCTATAGTAGGGAGCAATTCTAGCTTTGGGGTTATTGGAGATACGACGTAAAGGGAACTTGGGGAATTTTGGAATCCATTCATTCGTAGACCGAGGTATGTGGATTGATTCATCGATTGGGGATGACTCTTTACCTTTGTTGGTAGGCAGAGTTTCAACCACTGAACCATATTGGTTACGCTGATTTTGAGCGTTAAAATCGACTGTCAACATTAGAAGGTGTTGGACTCTTGATTCATGCATATGACAAATAGGTGGTGCCAATGGAGGATAAGTTGCTATGGGTTGAGCAATGACCACCCCTTGTAGAGGGAAGGGGTTTTCTAGAACCATTGGTTGTCCCAATTTGGTTTGTGTTGATGTATATGTAACTTCGGAATGTATTTCATCTATGTATTTCATATATATTTATTGTACCCTTATTAGAGATGTGTTATTCCTCTATAAGGAAGTGTTGTCATGTGGATTGAAAAGTGTCGCAAGTGTGTGTACTTGCCGATGGGTTATTAGACCACCATGTGTGGGGTCGGCCCTGAAATATATATTATATTGTGGATGTACCTAGCTAGACAAGTCGGCCCCATAAGGTCACTGGGCAAATAGGTTAGTATAAATAGAGATCATGAGATCTCTATTTAGATCATTCGAAAAGTCATATCTCTCTCACTCAAAAAGTGGAGCACTAGTGAGGAGGAGGATCGTCTGCTACTAGGAGACTATCTTAGTGTATTTTGGTTGTACTTTGGTTGAGCCATTGCTCTCTCTATCTCTGAGGAAGTTGTGGGGTTTTTCACCTTAGGGTTTTCCCCACGGAAACTCTGTGTCTCTTGTCTCTCATGCTTTTGATTCTTGTGATGCTTGTCATGCTTATTGTGATTGTTATGCATTGATATACTGTATATGTTATTCTCTCAATAAAGATCCAAGAGTATTGTGAATTAATGCTCAAAATTTAACATGGTATCAGAGCTAACCTAAGAAGAAGACATTTTGTAGTGACGGAAACTTGAGTTTCTTGTTTATTGGGTTTCTCTCCATAGATTTTGGAAAAGCAGTATAGTAGATTGACTCTACTCATCAAGGAGAATCTATCTGTCCAATCAGAATTCAATTCTGAGCATTTTCAGATTTGGCCCTAAAAATTAGGGTTTCCACAAAAATAGGAATTTCTGAAATCTGAAGACATAGCTGGAAGCTCCTTGCAAAAATCGAAGTTTAGAGCTTTGGATCGAGATTTTGGGCTGGGTAGATCTCCGGGAAACTCAAACCCTAATTCAGGGCTCTCCCTAGTGAACCCGGGAGGACAAAAAGACAAATCTGAAGAGTAAAGCTTTGCTGATCTCAAATTCTGAATACACCAAGCTGATCAGCTCATCAAGGTGAATCTTTCTATCCTTTCAGAAAATTGAAATTCACATTTTGAATTTTTAGGGTTTTTTCGACAAACCCTAATCCGAGACTAGATCTAGTTTTCAACATTTCAAGTGGTAAGACCTAAATCTTTTCTATTTCCATTTGAAGTACTCTTTAAGATGTCTCACCACACCAAGCTTGAGGATAAGCTTGAAGGAGCTGATAACTTCCGAGCTTGGAAGTATAGGATTGGGTTAATCCTGGAAGAGAATGAGTTGGACTCATATGTAAAAGAAGACATCCCTATCCCAGAGGATGAAGAGGCTAAGGTATTGCATAAGAAAAACTTGGTCAAGGCAAAGAGAATCATTGTTGATTCTATCAAAGACCATCTCATACCCCATGTGTCTTCTCTAAAGACACCCAAGGAGATGTTTGACTCTTTGACCAAGGTATTTGAAGGGAAGAACATAAATCGGAAGATGACCCTGCGGAACCAATTGAAAGGAGTAAAGTTTTAGAATGGAGAAACCATTCAATCTTATTTTTCAAGGGTCTCCCAGATCAAGGAACAACTAGAAGCAGTGGATGAAATGGTGGAGAATGGTGAAGTGGTGATGACCACTCTAAATGGCCTACCCAAGTCATGGGATTCCTTTATTCAAGGAATTTGTGCAAGGAAGAAGTTGATCCCCTTCAATAGATTGTGGGAAGAATGCTCTCAAGAAGAAGCTAGGCTTGTGGCCCGAGAATAAAAGATGGGAAATGAAGATCAAGCTCTCACAGCACATGCCAGGAAAGGCAATTCCAAGAAGGAATCATCTCATAACAGGAGATTCTCACACCACCATTATCATAAAGATAAGAAAGATCTCATATGCTTCAATTGCAATGAGAAGGGACACTTTGCTTCAGATTGTCCCAAGAGAAGAAAGACAACAACAACAACTTCAACAAGAAGAAGAAGAATAACAAAAGAAGATATCATGCTCATGCTGCCGAAGATGATGAACCCCCAAAGAAGAAGGCTAGGGCAAAAAGTGATAGTGATAATGACTCATCAAGTGAAGTAGAATATGTTCTAATTTCTGCTCTCACGGGTACTATCTCCCATGGTTGTAATGATTGGTTGATTGACAGTGGGGCTTCCAAACACATGACTAGGTTTAAGGAATCTTTTGTGAATCTATCTGAACATGAATCACCCCATAAGGTGAAACTTGGGGATGATTATCAATACCCAATCAAAGGAAGTGGTGAAGCCTCCTACAACCTAGATTCTGGAAAATATTTGAAGATGAAAGAAGTCCTTTATGTACCTGGGCTCAAGAAGAACTTACTCTCCATCTCTGCATTGGATGCAAGAGGTATGAGGGTTGCATTTGTGGATGGCCAAGTCCTAATGTGGCCAAAGGGAAAGAGCATAGATGATGCAATAGTGATTGGAGAGCAAGAGGGAGGTTTGTATAAATTGAAGGGACAACCTGAACATGCCATGGTACATGAATCCATGGAGCCAAGTGAACTTTGGCAAAGAAGACTTGCTCATATGCACTATAGGGCACTTCCAATTGCAAGCAAGGTTGTAGAGGGTCTTCCTGAAATCAAGACTAAACATGAAGGTGTTTGCAAAGGATGTGCAAAAGGTAAGAACATTAAGAAGGCTTTCCCAAGCAGTGAAAGCAAGGCAAAAGACATCCTGGAAATCATCCACTCAGATGTATGTGGTCCTATGTTATCCAGTTCTCTGAGTGGGTATGTTTACTATGTCTCATTTATTGATGACTTCTCCAGGAAGACTTGGGTATACTTCTTGAAGAACAAAGATGAGGTGTTTGATAAGTTCAAGAAATTCAAAACCTTGATGGAGAATCAAACTGACAAGAAGATCAAAACATTCAAATCCGACAATGGTGGAGAATTCACCTCAGGTGACTTCAAGAAGCTTTGTAGTGATTCAAGGATTAAGAGGGATTTGACTGCTCCTTATAATCCTCAACAGAATGGAGTTGCAAAAAGGAAGAACAGAACAATCATGGAAGTAGCAAGGGCAATGTTGCATGACTAGGATCTACCTATGCATCTATGGGCAGAAGCAGCTAGAACAGCTGTATATGTGCAGAATAGAACACCCCACAAGATATTGGACAACAAGACACCAGAAGAGGTCTTTTCTGGTAACAAACCTGAAGTCAGCCATCATAGAATATTTGGTTGTCCAATATACACTCATGTCCCAAAGGAAAAGAGGACTAAACTAGATCCTTCAAGAAAGAAGGGTATCTTTGTGGGTTACAGTGAAAGATCGAAGGCTTACAGAATATACTTTCCAGGGTTCAAGAAGATTGATGTCAGCAGGGATGTAACATTTGATGAAAACTCAGCATTCATCAAGTCAAGGAAGGCACCTATCGAAGTTTATGAAGAACCTAAGGAAACTAGATTTCAAGACACTACCATGACTGAAGTAGTTCCAGAAGTTGTTAGTGAGTTTGAAGATCCGCAAGAACCTGTAGATCCACCCCGTGAGGATAACTCTCACAAGAGGAAACCTGCATGGGCTAGAGAGCTCATTCAAGATGCAGAAAGATTTGGCATTCTAGAAGAAGAACACAGAGCAAAGAAGAGAACCAGATCACATACCAGCTATGTTGCTTTACTCTATGACATTATGAACAAAGAGCCTTCCAGTTATGAAGAAGCAGCAGAAAAGAAAGAATGGAAGGATGCCATGGTTGAGGAATACCAATCAATAATGAAGAATGATGTTTGGGATGTTGTCCCAAGACCTAAAGAGAAGTTTGTTGTGACTTCCAAATGGATCTACAAAATCAAGTATGTTGCAGATGGCAGTATAGAAAATTACAAAGAAAGATTCGTAGCTCGTGGCTTCTCTCAGAAAGAGGGAATAGATTATGAAGAAACTTTTGCACCTGTAGCCAGGTATACTTCCATCAGAACAGTACTTGCCCTGGATGCAGCAATGAAATGGAAAATACACCAGATGGATGTCAAGACTGCTTTCTTGAATGGTGTAGTTGAAGAGGAAGTATATGTGGAGTAGCCACTCGGTTTCGAAATACATGACAGGGAGTCATATGTGTGCAGATTGAAGAAAGCCTTCTATGGCTTGAAGCAAGCTCCCAGAACTTGGTATGGTAGGATGGACAGTTTCCTATCTAGTATGGGCTTTACCAAGAGTAAAGCGGATTCCAACCTTTATTACAAGGTTGAGGAAGGGAATCCTGTGATTCTACTCCTGTATGTGGATGACTTATTTGTAACAGGAGATGACAGATTGATTGCAGATACTAAGAGAAAGCTTGTTGCCGAGTTCGATATGAAAGATTTGGGAATGATGCATTATTTCCTAGGTATGGAGGTGTGGTAGAGTGCAGGTGGGATCTTCCTTGGTCAAGGGAAGTACACAGTAGATATCTTGAAGAGATTCGGGATGATGGATTGCAAGGCCATAGCCACACCTATGGCATCGAATCTAAAGCTTCTATGTGATGTTCATCTGAGCCGATTGATGTCTCTATGTATCGTCAGATGATTGGGTCCTTGATGTACCTGACGAACACGAGACCAGATATTTGATTTGCGGTGAACACATTGAGTCAGTTCCTGACAGATCCGAGGAGTGTTCATCTGGTTGCTGTAAAGCATGTTCTGAGGTACCTGAAGGGTACAGTGGATTATGGGCTCAAGTATGAAGCGAATCAAAAGTTTAACCTGCAGGGTTATGTTGATTCAGATTGGGCTGGAAGTGTTGCAGATAGGAAGAGCACATTTGGGTGCTGCTTCAGTATGGGATCAAGTGTGATCTCTTGGTTTAGTAGGAAGCAGTCCTGCATAGCACTGAGTATAGCTGAGGCAGAGTATGTTGCAACCTGTTCAGCTAGTTGTGAGGCAGTATGGATACGGAAGCTACTGTCTGAGTTATTTGATCTCCCGTTGGATGCTACTGGTATCTTCTGTGATAACCAGAGTTGTGTGAAGTTGTCCGAGAACCCAGTGTTTCATGACAGGTCGAAACACATAGAGATCAAATATCACTATATCAGGGATATGGTGCAGAGAGGAGCTGTGAAGCTCCTGTACGTTGCGACGGACGAGCAGATTGCAGATGTGCTGACGAAGCCACTAGCCAGGGTGAAGTTTGAGTACTTTAGGGAGAGGCTTGGTGTTCTTCAGATTGATGACACTTCGAGGAAGAAGTGATGGACACATTTGCTGAAGCCATTCCAAGAATGTTGGAAGGAGAATCCTTCACATGGCTGTGGATGTAAGCGCTGGATGATAAGCATTAGGATGATGTTCTGGTTTCTGCTTTGTATGATTAGTTGGATCATTTATATGTATATGTATGTACGCATCATGTTGGATGTTGGATATGATCAGTTGGATCATTTATATGTATGTACACATCATGTTGGATGCTTGATATGATCAGTTGGATCATTTATATGTATATGTATGTATGCATCATGTTGGATGTTGGATATGATCAGTTGGATCATTTATATGTATGTACGCATCATGTTGGATGCTGGATATGATCGGCTGGATCATGTGTATGTATTTTGTATATGCATCATGTTGGATGCTTGGACCATGTATCTGTATATGTATCCGGTGGATACATTGTATGATCAGGTAGATCATGTATGTTGATATGTATCATGTATTTATATTTGTATCAGGTGGATACACTGTGTGATCAGGTGGATCATGTATGATGATATGTATCAGGTAGATACTTGGTATGCATCAGGTAGATGCAGTGTATGATCATGGATGACGAGCTTCAGGATGTTGCTCTAGATGACATGCAACAGGATGTTGCAGTGATGATGATCAGGATGATCATGTGTACATCAGGATGATGTATGGTGAGTATCAGGTTGATACTCTGTGGCCGTGGAACAGGTTGTGCAGATAAGCATGTAATTTGTGCCTTGGGAGATTTGCAGATAGTCTTTCGAGGTTTTGCCTATGGCATGTAATTTGTACCCTGGGATATCTGGGAAATGCTCTTTCGAGGTTTTGCTTGGGAGGACATATAATTTGTGCCCTGGTAGATCTGCAGATAGTCTTTCGAGGTTTTGCCTATGGAATGTAATTTGTGCCCTAGGATATCTGGCAGATGCTCTTTCGAGGTTTTGTCCTATGGCATGTAATTTGTGCCCTGGGAGATCCGATAGGTTGAGCCGTGTGCTCATAATCAGTCCTGGGATGTTCTTTCGAGGTTTTTCCATTATCACATGTAATTTGTGCCCTGGGAGATCCGATAGGTTGAGCCTTGTGCTCGTAATTAGTCCTGGGATGCTCTTTAGAGGTTTTGTGGTGACCACATGTCATTTGTGCCCTAGGAGATCCGATAGGTTGAGCCTTATGCTCGTAATCAGTCCTGGGATTCTCTTTCGAGGTTTTGTGGTGGGGTCACATGTAATAAGTCCTGGAGATCTGGACAGGATGAAAAAGGCCTCATATGCTCTTTAGGGTTCTTGCTAGTCAAGAGACTCTTTTAAGGTTTTGTGACGCACGTAATAAGTCTTGATATTTCCACAGTATGGTCAGTGATGATGAAGACCCGCAGGTGGTGGGCCTACATCCAGTATGAAAAAGGACTGGCCCTCTAGAACTTCCTATGACGAGTAGAGTCATAGATTGGTTGAGATAGCAGCAGCAGTGACGATGATGATGACGATGATCCCGAGAAGAAGACTTGTCTAGCAGATCTATGTTGAGAAATACCTTCCTAGTTAAGAGGGAGTGTTGATGTATATGTAACTTCGGAATGTATTTCATATATATTTATTGTACCCTTATTAGAGATGTGTTATTCCTCTATAAGGAAGTGTCGTCATGTGGATTGACAAGTGTCGCAAGTGTGTGTACTTGCCGATGGGTTATTAGACCACCATGTGTGGGGTCGGCCCTGAAATATATATTATATTGTGGATGTACCTAGCTAGACAAGTCGTCCCCATAAGGTCACTGGGCAAATAGGTTAGTATAAATAGAGATCAGGGGATCTCTATTTAGATCATTCAAAAAGTCATATCTCTCTCACTCAAAAAGTGGTGCACTAGTGAGGAGGAGGATCATCTGCTACTAGGAGACTATCTCAGTGTATTTTGGTTGTACTTTGGTTGAGCCATTGCTCTCTCTATCTCTGAGGAAGTTGTGGGGTTTTTCACCTTAGGGTTTTCCCCACGAAAACTCTATGTCTCTTGTCTCTCATGCTTTTGATTCTTGTGATGCTTGTCATGCTTATTGTGATTGTTATGCATTGATATACTGTATATATTATTCTCTCAGTAAAGATCCAAGAGTATTGTGAATTAATGCTCAAAATTTAACAGTTTGAGCAGGTTGATTATGTTTCCCTTGGGGGGCTTCGTTATTTCACATTGGTTCACCTCATTCCATAACTTTTGATATTTTTCCAGATGGGGACAATGGTGAGTGTAATGTCCATAAAAATTTCAGAATTAACAAGGATTATTAGTTCATAACTATTTGTTCTTGGCCTTCTTGGGAGACTTATTAGGATCTTGATCTGTAGGGTTCATGTGAGCTCCATTATTAACAGGGGGATTAGGAGGTTGACCCCCACCTCCTTGATGTTGGTTGTTTCCTTTACTCTTTCCCTTATTCTTTCCTTTAGGTTTTGCATGTTGGTTATTGGGTGCGGGATTAGCAAGAAGGTTATGTTGAGCATAGACTTTCTTGTGAGGGAAAGAAGGAGACGCAAGGGGATGCTCCATGGGAGAAACTGGTGGTGGTCTAGGAAAAAGGTAGTATGGATTGATGGACATAGGATCCACATAACTACTAGGAGTAGTGCCACACAAGGTACTTCTACAAGTGGATCCATGTATATGCATTCCCATGGTAGGGAACAAATAGGAGGTACTTGTCTCGGCTTGCGAGGTAGGTCATGAAGATTCCATAACATAATAAGGATTTGTGGAGGGACCTTGGTTATGCTCAAAGTTTGGGGGGTTTTTGTATGTATAAATACTTGAATGAGGATGGTAAGATGTATACAGGTTGGGGTGGGAACCAATGGCAGCAATAATTTTGTCCGCGGAATGGGACACACATGGAGGATCTTTCTAAGAAAAATTACCTCTAGGGGAATCAGGTTTCATGGTAGAAAGGTATCTTGATTGTGCGTATATCATTTCATACTCTTGTTTCCTTCAATATGGCTTTCTCTTTAGACTATGGGTGCTCAAAGGCCATGTCCTTTGTTATCATTGGTAGAAGGGACTTCAAAAACCAATCTAGGAAGATCCTGTCGTCGAGCTTGATCTTGCAAGAACTTCGACGTCGATGCCATTCATGGATATGATCTGTGATGTGAGTTGAATATTATTGTCGACAGGATAAGAGATTTTATAATCCCTCATTATAATAGATATGAAGTTGAAAAAATGATAGGGAAGTGGAGGCAAGGGACACAAAGTTTGGGTGTGTCCCATAGGGCTGCTCTATGTACCACTTTGCTGCTACACTAGTTAAGGTTCTTTGAAATAGGCACAATCGTATGGAGTCATATACAATGTTGTTTGAAGAGAACCATAAATGGAATGACATAATGTGGTTCTACAGGTCCTCTCCCGCCTTCCCCTCAAATTCAAGTATGTATGAGGGAAGCTCAGTTAGCATGGGATGCCATGCATGATCATGTCGAATAGGGTCATTAGTCAGCCTCTCCAAATATAGGATGTTGATCTAGCCATGAATGGGATACTTTCACTAGGGTACGAAGTGGAAGGGATAACAATGGTGTTGGTCATGGTCCCACTAGTGTTTCCTCCAGTAGTTATGTCATCGGATCCACTAGTGGTTCCATTGGTAGTGGGTCCACTTTCAAAATTTGCACCAACTTGAGGGATGCAAGGTTTGATAAAGGTAGGGTTAATGATGCCCATAGGGTTAGGAATCTTCCCGCTTATTGTGGTGGTGTTGTTTCCACCACTAATAGTGGGGATACTTATGATTGGGATGACGGTGGGGTGGGACTATTAGGCATGTCGAGGGAGGTGGGAATAGTCCCAACGATGGTCTCATAAGTGTGTGTAGGTGAAGATGGTACTATAAATGAGGTGTTGGGATGAACCATCGTGGAGGATAACTTCATTAACTGTGTAGTGCATTGAACTAGAATCTGGCTCATGAAGCCAATAATGTGATTTAAGAACCTGTACTGAGGGGACAGACCCCGAAGTATTCGATAAAATATCAGGAGAGGTATAGTGACGAATTCAAATAACTCATCAACACTAAAATACTAAGGTGGATAAATATCAAACCGAAAAGATAAAAAAAACCAATGCAACTGAGTGTGCAGTAGATGATCTAGAAAAGAAAACCAATAAAAAAGAGCAATCCTAGAAAATGAATGGACCCACTAGCCTAAGAGCTCTACACAATCCAAAAGAAAAAGCACTAAATAAAATCTTCCTTGAATATTTTCCTTCATTTGATCATCAACTCCCCATCATACGAAAAGAATCATGAATTCGAGTTGGATCTTCCAAACACTAACCCGAGATAGGGATATCATGCCTACCTGGATATAGCAAGTGAAGATAAAAAGGATAGTTACAGAGCTCGGGCCAGAACCGACTCCATCTGTCTTGGGTATTCCCCCACTAAAGGGGGCCACCACTGGGTAAGATACCTAATAATAATGGTCTGTAGGCTACCTCGTTTGGGTCACGTCAGAAATTAGAATGAGTATTCCACTACTTCAGTCGGAATACAACGATCTGGTGATCTCCAGTACTAAGTGGGGACGATGCACCACCCAACCATTTCGGTTTTAGTCTATCTATTTTCCCTGATAGAAGAGGCTCACCCCACATATTGGCATTAAACCATGTCCCAAGTACTAGAGGATTTTAGCTCCCCAATTGAACAACCCCTTAATGTTTTAGATGAATAGTAACTAGGGGGAATTGTTTGGATTCCTATCCCCAAGGTCCTAACTTAACTACAACCATTCTTTTTGTACTCAAGTGAGGTTAATGTGTATTCAATTTATGGTTGATTTTAAGTCTCTTCTTGGCATCATGAACCAAGTGATAATTTTAATTAAAGAGCATAGTCGTGTGCATGTGAGATGTGTACTACAACTAAGAGCTAAGAAAACAAAATTGCTTGAAAGATAAAACTTTCAATTTCAATACTAAGTTATTTTTTTGAAAAAAGGTTCCTTGAAATAAACTATGTAAGCCAAACAGAGGATTGTGATCAAGCAAACTTTTCAAAGCACTTTTTGACAATTAAATAATTCTATTTGCAAAAATTAAAGGAAAAGGATATAATCTAGCAATGCTTTAATCAAATGAATTAATTAACTATCTAACAAGGTTAGTACATCAAATCCTTACTGAAATTGAAATTAAATGCAACAAACAAGAAAACCACGATAGTAATTTCAAAAGAGGGGTCAAATACTTAAACTTCAAAATGATTGTTCTTCACCCAAAAACTGCAACCGAGCAATAAAAATGATTGCTACATTAAGCAAGAGGCTAAAAATAAAATTAAAGGGACTACAAACATACTCTAATTGAATCTAACCAACTCATTTAGAAAGCAAACAAATCAAACAAGGTGCAAAATAGTGATTTCTGAAATAGGTTGCGCTTTTCGAAGAGAAATGAGTGACCTAGGTTGTACAAATCAGCCAAACAAGAGAGACTTGAGGCAAAAATGAAAATTTGGGTCAAGGTCACTTAGTTAAAAGGGAAATGAGTGATTTAGCTCACATAAAAAGGCCAAACAGGCGTGACCCGGAAGAAGGGACTCCAAAAAAGAAGAAAAACAACCAATCCCACACAACTCAAGGGGTTATGGGCCAGGGATTTCTCACCACTACTCTACCAAAAATTAGAGTCTATGAAAAGAATCTAAACAAAGAAATAAAAATCTCAAATAAAGGTCAAGAAAATCAAGGACACATAACTAGAGAAAGTTATAGATCCTTCCTAGTGGAGTCGCCAAAAATTGTGGTGTGTGCTTCCATACACACCTGTGCTAAAGAGAACCTGCCAAAGGGTTGTGGACTCAAGCAAAGTTTCAAAGAAATAAAATAAATTAACAATTAAACTAAGAATTTAAACTAACTATAAGTGTTGGTAAGAACAAAAATAAACAATATTGTTCTTTGAATTCAATCAATCGTGCATACAAAACAAGAACTGAAAGAATAAGAACATTTTGTATTGATGTATAAAGAATGTTACAAGAATCGGGATCACCTGAACAATCATAGAAGAGGAGGCCATTGCAGTTTTCCAAGGGAGGGTCCATTGATTCTCCTCACGTCCTTCTGATTCTCTAGCCACATGTCATGAGAAGAGGTTCTCTAAGAGGTGAGAGGGAAGTGAGAAAAGTTCTACTTCGATCTTGGCGAAAATTCGAGAGAGTGACGATTTAAGCAAATGGAATGGAATTGTGTGTGATGAAGGGGCCCTCGTGTCTCTTTTATATCCAATGATGGGAGTCTAGGGATGAGTTTGGGGATCTAGACTCATCAACCACATAGAGACTCATGGCAGTTTCATCTTCTTTTTGTCGAACATAAAGCAGAGGAAACCACAAGAAAATCCAATGGTTGGGTCGCCATTTGTTTTGGGTTTTTATGCGATTCAGGTTGCTCAAATTGAATGGTTATGAGTGACCTAGGTCTCTCTTATTGAGGAATTAAGAGTGACCTATTTTATAAGATATTTTTGAGGCTTGCTTTTCATTTTGGGGCATTTTAACCAATTTTCCAATGTTGAATGGGTGTGAATGAGGTGGCATGATGACATATAAAGGTGATTGTGCTGCCAACATGTTAGGTGAGAAAATTTTGGTTGTTAAAAATCTTTTCACCATTGGAAATATCACTATGTGTAGGAAAACATCAGTTGCTAACATCCATAAATATTTAACCCCCAAAGGCCATTTGATTCCTCAAACATGGTCTAAAAATTTTAGGTCCCCAAATCACCAAAACAAGACCTACCCCTAAAATAGGCCCTACAAGGCCACAATTCCACTTTCTCCACTCATAAAGTACCAAAATAGATGACAAATTCTATATAGTGATATATTTGAAATCAATTTATACTTGACACCTCCATAGGATTAAGTTAGATGGATCTTCCAATTTATATTTGAATTCAAAATCGAATATAATCACATTGCTACTCTTGTAACAACCTACTAGACAAACAAATCAACAAACTAAAACCAACCTATCATGAATCCACAATGCTTTTCTTAAACATGGATCTTGAACATCTCACCCCTAAAATCTCCTGACAACTCCTTAACACAAGTAGCATCCCTACCATCCATACACGGTTTCCTGGAAGGTTTCAGAAATCCACTTTGATACCATGTCCAAAATCAAGCCATGGTGAGAAAATTGTATACTCTAGAATCTAACCTAATACTAGGGGTTGCTAAAATTGAAAACAAGAATCAAAATTTATGCTACGGAGTACTTTAACCTCTAAGCACATACCACTAAGATTTAAAACAATGTACACTAATTTGAACACCCAGAACAACATCATTGAATTTCTCTTGATACGAAAATAGAAAGGTAAAGCTAGAACTCAAAACTCAAACTCTCAAACCACAAAATTTGTGTGCCCTTTATATCGTAGGAATAATAGAGTTACAATTAATCTAGATGCATTCACAACCTTTCCTTAATTGGTAGTGTGAACTCTAACTATAGCGTGTCTTGCTTACATTGATAAACAAGCCAAAAATAAATTATGCCCTCCTAATTGGAAATTAATTAAATATGGCGCATGCATGATTTTGGCATGCATGCATCCCCTTATATCTCTCTCCTCCATTAATTACTAGTGTTCCCTCATTGATGATGTATGGTTATGTTGAAGGTGGGTGTGTTGTTGTATGGTAATGTTGTATGGAACTATGTTGGAAGAGGAATAGTGTTCTAGCTAGAGCTACGCATAGGAAAAAGTGAACAATGTTGTTCTTTTGCTTAAGGAATCAATAACTCAATTTGACCTTCCCAACCTGTGCTTCAATGAAAATTGGTAGCTCTGCAAGAATTCAATCCATTTCATGTGCCACTATTTTAACTTTTGGGGGATGTTAATCTATTGCAACATTGAATGGTCGGTGTAAAGGATAGACTCTTTGGGAAACAAGTAGTGCCTCCACTTATTCAATTTTTGGATAATGGCATAAAACTCTTGATCATAAAATAAGTATTTCTTCTTTGTATCATTCAAATTCCCATTGAAGAATGAAATCATAATCCCTTTCTTGCTAATCATAGCTCAATTGTTTTTATGTTGGCATCATTATCCATATGGAGCACTTTGGAAAATTTTGGCAAAGCCAACATTGTCTTCTCAATTACCTTCTTCTTCAACAATTCAAAGCCTCTTTTCACTGCTACATTCCATGGGAACTCTCATTTCCTCATGCAATTTGTTAGTGATGCACAAATCCCACTCAAATTTTGAATAACATTTCAATAAAATCTTGTATGGCCATGAAAAATTCTTACCTAAAACAATAATATTCAAAATTGGCCACTCTATAGTGGCTCTTACCTTCACTAGTTCCATCTACAATTTATCTTGAAATATTGATAATCCCAAGTAAACAAGCTATTGTTTCATATAAGAACACATTTACAAATTTATAATAAATGTCTCCTTCAACGGCTCCAACACTTGCTTCAAATGCATCTTGTTTTCTTCCCCCGTCTTGTTGACAGTCTTATGTCATATAAATACACAACTACAAACTTACCCAAGTAAAGTTTCACGACTTCATTTATTGACCACGTGAAAGGGTTGGGTGTGTTTTTCAACCCAAATGGGATGATCATCCATTCATACATCCTTCCTCTCTCTTCAATTTTGTCTTGCATTTATCATTTTCACAAATTTGAATATAATGATATCCACTTGAACTCTTCAAATCATTCTTCCTAAAGCACTTCATTCCATTCAGATAGTTCATCAAATCACCCATTTGTGGTAACATAAATTGATATTTGATGTTAATTTTGTTGTGGTCCTTAAATTAATGCGCATATGTCCTTCTCCTCCTTTCTTTGGTGTTAGTATAATGAGTATTGCAAAATGATTCATCTTTCTTTTATCAATCATTAATCCAAAATATCTTTAGCTTACCTATTGATCTCCTTAGTTTTAGCATAACTCAATCTATGTGGCACCTTATTGGATAAACTCAACCCTAGAATGAAATTAATTTGATGGGATATACTCCTCACATGTGAAAACCCCTTCATAAGTTCATTAAAATTGAATTTCTTAAACTTTTTAACTAACTCATTAACCTATTTTGGTAGATCACACTTCTTGAATTTTGAATTTACATTTTTTTGGAATAATGGCAAAGCATCATCTTTCCCTCTTTTCTTCCTTTTAAGTTTCCTTTATCATGCATAAAATCACTCTACTACCATGTCATTTTCTATTATTATTGATGTTTTCCCCTTTTTCTTTTTTCTTGGGTCACAACGTAAACTTTTGTATTCCCTTATCCAATAGGAAGGTATTCTTTACCCATCATGAATAGATTTCCTATTGAATTGCCAAGACCTTCCCAACAAAATGTGATAGTCATCCATTGGCACAAGTCACTTAAAAAATGGCCATGGTAATTCCCTATGTGGAAATCATACAAGCATTGTTACAAAACAATTACATGATGTATTTTTTGCAACCAAGAGACTTGATATGCATTTGGGTGCGGGTGGATTTTAGAGTTAACTTTTGAATGACCTTTGTAGACAATAGATTTTCCCTGCGGCCTTGCTTCAACTCTTTCTCTTCAAAGATTTGTCTGTGAATCTTGGATTCCGCTTAATTAACTGCAACATCAAAGGGGCTTCCAAACTTGATGGCAGACAAACCTTCTTTAATGACTTATTTCATATAACAATACCGTGATTTAATAGTTCTTGAAATAGCTGGTCACATTTCCATTCAAGTCTCTTCATGCATATGATTATGTAGATAAAAACATAATCACTAAAGGGGGTATTCTTTTGAGTTTCCAATTTGATGTCTTCATGAAGAACTTGCATCGTCATGTTAATCTCCGATATTTTTGTGTGGTTTATGACAATGATTTCTATCTGACATATAGCTTATTTAGTGTTGATCAATGGATCTTCAAACATGGTTGGATCTTTAGTTACATTTGTTATGGTCTTCTTTTCTATAGTGGAAACTACTTACAACTTACTTAATTCAATTCGATTGGTTAAGGTGTCTTCATTTGCAGTTTCATCCTCTACTTTTAAGGTTGAAGCACCCTTTAATGTTTTTGTTTCATTAATTTGGGTTTGATTAAAAAAATTCAAATGATTGATTTCCTTGTCTTTATATGACAAGCTTGTCTCCAGTTGTTCCTTGGGAACCATTTGATCTTAATATTCTCGAACATATTTAGTTGTGACAACCTGTAGAACATTTATCTCTTAGTGTGTCAAAGAATCTCCAGGGTTTTCTTCTTCTACGTTATCGTGATTAGGATAATCTTCAATGCTTTTATTTTCATCGTTGTATCCTTCTACAACTTCAATTCTTTCATAATTGTCATTAACACCAAATTTGTATTCATCAATATTTGGTGATACATTATTACAATCTATGAGATCGTCATTTTCTTTACAATTGATGTTGACATCATGATCATCAATATTTGATGCATCTATCTCTTTGTCATTGATATTCTTGACTAATTTTTCTTCAGGTTCATCTTGATCTTCCATACTTTGGACTTTATCCTCATCCTCTACGTCTTTTGTCTCATCGTCCTTGTTATCATCTTCTTTATCATGTCCTTGGCTTTGGTTTGGGTTCCGAGTAGGGCTTCACTAGACATTTTTATAGATTTTTCAGTCAATGCATCAATGCAACTTACTTCCCTTCCTTGTAAGAATCCACAACGAAATTCTAGTAGACATGCATATTTTTTTATCAAGCATCGTATTTTGAGTCTTGTAGTTGGAGCGTCGGTTCTTATCCCTCCTTGATTCTGATGACCCGATCCTTCTATGAGGGGGAATGTAAGGTGTTGATGTGTGTGATTTTTGTACTTCTTCTGTCGTGGGTGCAGAAGCAGTTTCCAGCTCTTCCTTACTTGAAAATTCAGGGGTCATAACCACATCTTCTGTCGTAGGTGTAGTAGTAGTTTCCTTCTCTTCTTTACTTGAAAATTTATGGGTCGTAATTGCTTCTTCTTCTTCTTTCCTCTTAGATATTTCTTCTTTTATTTGTAATAGTATTGTTTTCAATTTTGCATACATTTCCTTTTCTTCAAGCTGGATTCTTTTTATGTCTTCAACTTCAATTTTTTCATCTCTTTTAGGTTTTTGGAACGGGCTAATAATGATCTTATTAAAAAAGGGAAACATAGTGATTCCATCTTAAAAATCTTCCAAAAGGAATTTGAAATTATTTTCCTTTTTTTTCATGAATCTTAAATTATAATAATAATACTTATTATTAAAATAATAATATTATCATTATATAGTTTTATGGAAAAATTTAAAATATTAAAATAATAATATTATCAATACTAATATCATTTTTATTTGTAATGTTTATATTTTTTATATGGTAGGGGAATTAGTGGTTTTAAATATTATAGTAATAATAATCCTACTACAATTTTTTTTGATTAGGATTGGGTGAAATTAGGGTTTTTTGAACCTAAGGGATGGTGGATGGGAGTGTGAAAATGAGTAAGAATGGAAACCTGAGCCTGGAGATGTGAGATAAAAAACCATGGGTTGGTTTTATAAAACCATGTGGTTGTTTTATATTTTTCTTCTTCTCTTTTTTAACTTTATTTTCTTTCTTTTAATTTTACTTTTTCTTTTCTTTTCTTTTTTTAACTTTCTTTCCTTGAAAATAGCCATAAGCTCCCACGAGCATTAAAGTAGTTATATATTAACCCTAATAAATAATATTTTAAATAATGATGGTAATATATTTTTTAGTATATTACAAACACTTGTAAGATGATAAAGTCTTACATGTTGAATATTTATATATATTGATTATTTTATATTTCGATGATGATTTGAAATAGTACAAATGAGGTGTATAAATACACCAATATGTCATAAGTCGTGATCTTTTATTAAGTGATCGTGACTTATTATATTTAAACTAGTTATATATTAACCCTAATAAATAATAATTTAAATAATGATGGTAATACACTTTTTAGTATATTACAGTAGGTCACTCTTCTTGAATTTTGAATTACATCTTTTTGGAAAAAATGGCAAAGCATCATCTTTTCCTCTTTTCTTCCTTTTAAGTTTCATTTATCGTGCATAAAAACTCTACTACCACATCATTTTCTATTATTGTTGATGTTGTCCCCTTTTTTCTTTTTTCTTGGGTCACAACCTAAACTTGTGTATTCCCTTATCCAATAGGAAGGTATTCTTTACCCATCATGAATAGGTTTCCTATTGAATTACCAAGACCTTCCCAACAAAAGGTGATAGCCATCCATTGGCACAAGTCGCATAAAAATTGGTCATGGTAATTCCCTAGGTGGAAACCATACAAGCATTCTTACAAAAGAATTACATGATGTCTTTTTTGCAACCAAGGATATGCATTTGGGTGTGGGGTGAATTTTAGAGTTAACTTTTGAATGACCTATGTAGACAATAGATTTTCCATGCTGCCTTGCTTCAGCTCTTTTTATTCAATATCTTACTCCAACTTGAACAATACTCTCTTGAACATAAGGCTCTCTCCATGTTCTTATTGAACCCAATCAATGTTGTCTCCAACAATTGGTCTAGTGGCACTCTCATGTCCTTGATCTATGTGAGTTATGTATTCTTACCATCTATTAGTGTTCAATTTTTTCGAACACTCAAAGGCATGTTGCCATTTTCTCTTCTGGACATGTTTTTTCCTCTACCTCTTGTTCCTTTGCTACATAAATTCAATTTATTTTTATATATATTCTCTTTAGCCTTCAAGGCAAGCCAATATGCCTCTACCATCGACCAAATCCTTATTTTCCTTGACTCATCTTGGATAGCATGTTGGAGGCCATTGATTCCTATTGAATATGATATTTTCCTTTATTTTTCTATGCAATTTCTCATTGTCCCACCACAAGGATGCATTCCCTTCAACTTGATGCATTCAAGCTTCACTATCTTGGGGCCTTCGATTTCCATAAATTTGAAGAATTTATCCATGTCCTTAATCTAGTCATTGTTGATATAAAATTTATGAGTAGGTACAGGTTTCCATCTTTGGTCTACATCTCATATATGTTCACATCCTTATAAACCTCTCTTTTGAAGCTCCAACTTCTTCTTATGGGTCTCTATTTCTCAGTTCTCACTCATCATCACTCACATCACAAATTTAACATCCATCTCCTCTTCTCTACATTGCTTTATGGCATCCATCCTAGCTGACATAGCCCTCAACATTTGAGTAATTTCATATTCAACTTCTCTACATTGTCCTCGTCCACATTCTAGTATGCCTACTCCCCTTATGTGTGCCATACAATTGTTTACTCTTTCAATTTCACTTCTCATAGTCCTACCCAACAACTTTTTCCCTTTTGTTGACATTTTTTCTATTCACCCAGATGATTCTACCCAACAGGGTCTATTTTACTAGAATTATTTTACTCATATATAGGTATCAAGCCATGCTCTGATACCATTCTAGTGCAACCCAACCAAGCACACGCAAGATACAAGGCTACCAATTAAATTCTAAGTGCCCAAAATACAAGTGGAAGCAAACACACAACATGAAATAAAATAACAACACATACATCACGGGGAAAACAAACCAACTTAAAATAGTGTATTGATCAACCTTCAAAACATTAATTGAAACATACCACAATGGGTTCTTCTATTGATACATAATTCTAAGCCAGATTCCTTCATCAAAATATTAAAAATTTACCCATTGATCTAAGTCTCAATTGGGTTTACAAATCAAAAGAAAATTAAAAAACTTACACAATGGCTTCTTCCTTTTGTTCTTAGACTTTTGTGCCTTCTTCCAAGACCTCATTCTCTTCCTTAATAGTGTCCAAAGTGTGATGTTGTTGAATGGATGTGTTTGCATCACTAAATGGAAACAAGAGGCACTTAAGAAAGAAAAAGAAGAAGCAATAGGGTGGGATGGATTATGAACCATTGACCGTGACTCTCAAGGAGTTAACCATATGCCTCAACAAAGTGAGATAGAACTCATATATGCAAGCTTTCCTTTTTCTTTTATTTTCAAACATCTTTGCTAAACTTAATAGACCACCGGATTTAGTAAACCCTAACTAACTTAACAACTCAAAAAGATGGCAAAAATGGAAGAAAAAAAAATTGTTTGAACTATGGGCCCTTTTAATTTTTGATGCAAAACTCATTGAAATTAAAGGTTTGTCAAAATTGATGTTTTCAAAATACAAGGGTTTTGTAAATTTGTGATTTTAGGGAATTTTAGGCCATAAAAAAACATCTAAATGAGCTAAAACTCAATATATAAGCAATGTATAAACAATATAACATGGTGTTAGAGTTTCCTTAGTTAAAATATCAATTCTTTTATTGGAAATCTAAACTAGCTCCAAATTTGTCTTAAAAAATCAAACAAAAATGATAGAAATGGGAGTTTCCTTACTTTAAAATGTTTAATGGATAGATGAAATTTGTAGACCTAAAATATAATATTGCATATTTTGCAAACACTTAATGCTTTTGTACAGAGGATCTCTTGAATCTTCAACTATGTTAATTTTTTGAGTGATGGAATACATATAAGTTACAATATTGTTGTGGAATGCTTTCCTACTTTTATAAAAAAATATAATAAACTAAAATAAGATAATAAAAAAATCCAAACCATGAGAAACTAAAAATTGGGATTTAGAGTGAAGAATCACTTTTTCAAAGAAACTTGTTTTATTTTCATGCATAAGATTATCTAATGATTATCTCTAGGTTAACTATCACATTAACTATACATCCCAAAGCCACTTTTTAACCACAATATTAATAATAAAGGACATGCCCACTAAGCGACCTTCTAACCACCACATTTATGATATCCTTTATTCCCAAAACTAGTGGTCACGTTAAGGTAATTTATTACTCTTTAATCCACACTCTTCTATATCATAAATATAATACATATATTCATGTGTTGTAGCATAGTTACAATTGAGATATCCATGTATATCCAAGATACTCTCCATTTGAAGTTTTCTATAAGTATTAAGCCTTTTCTTCATATGAGATCCTAGTGGCTCTATTTACAATTTTTTGATTTCATTAACAAAAATAACAAGCTAAGGCTTCTTTTTTTTTTCAACATTGAGCTAAAGTCTATGCACTAGTTCATGATACTATTGAAGCCTTGAGACAAATGAAAAGAGTTTCATAATCGGTATTTAGTCCCTTACATTTTCAAATTGGTGATAAAATTTGTCTATATTCTAATAAACAAATATTTAAATCTCAATGACATAATAAGCTCAAACCTATTTAATATGGGCCTTATACTAATTGTAACATTTGCAAGTAGGTTAGATATTGTTTTTTAACTGGGTATACATGTTGTAAATGCAAACTAACTTGAGCTTTATGACCAACCACATTTGAAAAAAGAGGTTGTCCTCTCTCATCCTAAGGAACCATTCCAAATTTCCAACCTCCTTTAGATAAAGATACCCTTCATGATGTTCACACACAAACTACTAGGCATAACTCTACTACCACTTAGTTAGTTTCAAAGGCTTATTTCCAACTCTAGTCAACATTTGAGGAGCACTTCTCACCTCTAAAACTGAATAGGGAACAATTTCCTATAAACATGGAGGAAATGAGGAGACATAGCTACATGGGTTGTATACTATTATTATGTATTGCACATATCTCTACTTTTTCTAGAAGCTTCCTTATACATATTTCTTCTCTTAAAAGTGTCATTCATTTAGAAGATTTCATGTGCATCATATAATCTTTATATATATAATACAAATACATGTACAACATGTATAGTTGCAGTGATCTACTTGTGTGGATTTACATATTATTGTTACAATTGTACTCATATCAGTAATGTCGAAGAGGCTTGGTCTAGTTGTAAGCCTAATATAAGGCACTTAAAGGTCTTTGGATGCATCACATATGCTACATGCCAAAAGAAGAAGAAAAACGCACAACCTTCATCAAAATATTAATCAGTCGATACTTGTTATAGGCCACAAAGAGAAGTTTAAGCCCTACAGATTGATTGCTCAAAATATAAAAGGGAATGTAATTTAATCAAAGATGTTGTATTTGATGAAAGAATCATGTAAGGAAATGGAATTCCTTCGTTTGATGCAAAACCAAATGTTGAAGAATAAGAAGTAGCAAATTTGGAAATTGACAACCAACATGTTTCAGAGAAGTGAAGACACCGAAGCAAGTATATGACTCTTATAAAATACAAAGTATTACCAACAAACAATTGAAGATTTCATGCTATATGAAATGATTCAAGTTGAAGAAGAAAGTATTATAAGGGGATCAACACAACCTTAGAACTCAAGCAAGTTAATGTAGGTCAACTATGCCAAATGCCTTACCTTGCACTTTAAAATAAGAAAACAATAAAATTTAATGGGAACAAGTTGTTAAGGATAAGAGTATGTAAAAATAAATATATTGGGATATTAGTTGAATTAAATCATAGCAAAAGATCATGGGTTGTATATAACACCCCAATTTTGACCCTATGGAAACTTTGATTTTGACTTTGTATTATTCTGTTTTGTACAATGGCCATGAGATAGACCTACCATGGTAATTTTGAAAAGAAAAAAACTTATAACATGACTAGTTTTTAATAACAAAAAAAAGAATTTCCAAGGACTTTAATGGATTATGAGATCACTAATGAATAAGGGTAAGGTGGTCTAATAGAAGGAGTGACCTATGAATTATGATTATTTCTTACCTGATCCATAAGCCTTCTTCATTTAATTACCTTATTATCACATGCTATGTTAAACTTGAGTTAAAAACCTATTTAAGTGAGAAGAGAATTATAAATTGAGAACTTAATAATCCTAAAACAGAGCTCCTAATTAGATGTAACGGCCTCGTAACTTTGGGGAGCTAAAAAAGGAGTGGAGGAAAGACTCCTCCATGTCACCTTATTCATTCATGCATTCATGAAACATGAAAAATACGAACGAGGAATGAGAGATTGGAAAAAATGGTTTTTTTAAGGAAAATACAGCTTTAGAGAGGAAAAAACGTATCCCAATTGAAGAATGATCCATGGAAAGATGAATAAATGGCTACTCTAGGGATTAGACACCATTAAAGGACAGATAGAATTCTACTTCAAATCCTTGAGAGTTGTTGGCTTGTTAGGCTATCCACATGGCCATACAACTTTGTTCAATAAGTTTAATACTATTGGAAAAGAAATATGGAGAGCAGAGAAAGGATGGTTTCCTATGTTGTATGGAGAAAGATAATGAATGGCTAGAATTGTACTAACCAAAATATGGAATAAAATCCCGCGGTGACCACTTGGTGGATGTTTTGGAGGTTCTAGTGGATTGGGAACTTTGACCTCCATCTTCTCAATGGTGGTCAGCCCAGTACTGGGGTGGAATTCTATAACAAAACAACCTATGATTGGGAGGAAATCAACACCCATAGTAAGTTGCTTTGGAACACATTTGAAAATAAAAATAAAAAAAATGTGTCCACTTCCTTGCTATAAAGCTTGACATGTATGTCTGTAGATTTTCCATTCTAGCTAATGTAGCAATATGTTATGGTTGTCACCCACAATAAACCATGCCTGAAAATTTAATATGCATGTTTGTGGTTTGGATTTGCAAGCTATTGTAGTAACATGTCATGGTTGTAAGGGTAATAAATTTACAAGCATGTGGATAAGGGTTTGCTTAAAAGAATCTTATGGATGCACCCTAAATTTTAACCCTGTGTTTTAAAACAGATGTTGAAATGTATGCAATGTTTTCGAAATTGAATTTGTACTTATAAACTTGTGTTTTAGAGGCTTGAATAATGCCAGGAGATACCTACCTTCAGAGCATTTGAGTTGGTACTTTAAACCTATGATTGTGGACACTCTGTAATAATGCTAGAATTCAATAACCTCCTGCGCAATGGATTTGGGCATCCTGTATAATATATGGCAGAACAATTTTCCACTGGGAAATCAGAACTCTAGTAATCATTCGTCCCATTCATTGAATTTGTTTATATAGAGAGTAGAATTATTTGCTTTAGACAAATCATATTCTTTTGGGCATTTTCTCCCAGTTTAGTTTTCACATATGAAAGAACGAATTGTTGGGCTTATATTCTGAGTTTTTCATCCATGCATAGTATCCAAATAGCATATCCTTGGCTAGGGATGTCATATATTCTGTTTAGAACGATTTGATTCAAGCATTATATGTATTAGCATTTTGTTTCCCAACTTTATGATATAAAATGTGTGTGGAGGAATTTCATATAAGGCGAAATATTTGCGTTCTGTTTTTGAATTGGTGTCATATATATATACCAATCTAATGCTTTTCAGGACATTCATGATCCAACTGCAATAGTGTGTAGTGTGACTCTTCAGTAGAAATACCTCGGTAGCATTTGTGTGTTAAAACAAGGACTTCCTTGCTGAGGTATTGATTTAGTGGCCAATCTACAAAAGCCAAAAGTCATGGCGCAGCAATCATTAAATACAATTTTGTTGCTAGGGGCAACATTGTATTTGCAGAACATACATCATTTTCTGGAAATTTTAGTATTATTGTTGTCCAGGGACTGCTTCACATACATAGTGATAAATTACAACTTCAATTAACTTGTGAATGATGGCTTTGGTATACTTCTTTTCATGCATATTTCATACTTACTTTTATGAGGAGCATTGTTTTGCAGTAACAATTTAATTTGTTTTGATCTGGTGATCTTTGTATCAAGAATGTATCATGCATGGGAGGAATGGATACAATGGCTAACTTAGTATATTTGCATTATGATTGTATCACACATGTTGATGGTAGTTGTTTCACATTCACTTGGTGAATATATTGTGCATTGCTTCTGTAATGTGAGTAGTCACAGTAGGATCCATCTTTGGCAAAGTTTGCATTATTATGGCACTATACAATATGATGTTAGTTGCTTCCCATTTATGTAGATTAGTGTGGTTTGTGAGTTTTTGTAAAAGAGGATTTGACTTTTGTCATTGAGATTCCAAATGTTTAACAAAAAATAAAAATGAATGTAGTGTGTGTGTGCTCTCAATAAATTGGTATTTGACACCGCCCTCTGCTCACGCGCTCGCCTGCTACACATCGCCCTCTGCACCTCATCGCTGCCCCATATTCTCCCCCACCCACTTCCCTACACCTCATCGCCCTCTACACACCGCCTCTGGTTTCATTCCTCTCGCTACACTTGCCATCTCGCCCCCACCATGCCAGCTCCACTCCACCTCCTTTCCGTTGCTCGCTCCTCGCTCTCCCCGCCACTCTCCTGCGCTCCATCTCCTCGGAGTCACGAGAAGAGTTGGTCGACATGTCTGAACTGTTTTGTTTTTGGCGGTTTTTAGACTTATCTTTCTCTATCATGAAGTTTTTGGCGGTTTTTAGACTTATCTTTCTCTATCATCTTCATGATAGCGTCCAATTTGCGGGTTAACCTTGTCTCAATGTCTGGAAGTACATTTTCGTTTCAATCTCTTATTTAAATGTTGTATTGATAATTTTTATTTCTTCTTGTAAACTTTCTTGATTCTTTGTGATTGTTTCGTTGAGGGTATGGACGTCCTTTTACAACTTCTAGAACTGAGCTTTTAATTCCGTAGTCATGCTTCTCCTGTGTGGGGGTGAGTAATTAGAACCAGTTTTTGCTTTGTAATGTGGTAAAAGAAAAAAAGAAAAATATATATAATTATAATAATATTATTATATATCATATATATTTTATTTTATTATAAAGTTTCAAATAATAATAATTATTGTTAATAATAACAATAATTTATTATTATGTTATATATATATATATATATATTAATTTAAGTGGAAATTAGGGTTGTGGGTGAAGGGTGTGAATGCAGGGAGTGACTTAGAGAATGCAGGTGGCGTGGAGAAATGAAAAATAGAGAGAGAGATGGTGGAGAGTCGAGGAAGGGGGGAGTGGATGTGGACTGAGATTAGCATAAGGAAAGTGGCAGGAGTAGTGATGTGCAACGTGGGAGATGGGTGCAGGGTTGACTGCGTTGGGGAAGAGGTCTGGGAGCGTACAGTAGGAGTGGGAGGAAGATGCAGGGTTGGTGGGAGGGAGCAACGAGAGGGAGGAGGGGAGGCAAAGGCAAGGCGAAGTGTTGGCGCGTTTAGAGGATGAGTCGCGGAATATTGGGGGAAGTTGTGCAGCAACGGGGGATGGGAGCGCTTGGAGCTGGAAACAGGCGCAGGGGATACAAGCAGTGGGTGGAGGAGATGGAGCGCACCACTGCCCGAAAAACAAAAAAACTTGTATCAGCGTTTTATAATGTACCCACCAAGAGCAAAAATTGAGTTGTGGAAATACAACAGAAGTGACGACCAATGTGTTGCATGGTTAAATAAGGCTGATGAATACTTTGATATATACAACATCATGATGGATGAAGACAAAGTGAAGTACACATCATTGCACTTGGAAGGACACGCCTACAATTGGTACATATGTTGGAAAATGAGACAACTTTTCCTACACTTGGAAATTATTCAAAAACGATTTTCTTAAAAGGTTCCAAGAAATCACTGAAGATGAATTCTTCTCGAAGCTTACTAGGTTACAAGAGAAAGGAAGCGTCGATGAATTCACACGTCAATGGGAATCCCTTGCCACACAAGTGTTTGGATTATCTGACAAGCAACGAATTGAAACTTATTTAGGAGGTCTTAAACCATATATACAAAACGAACTAAAGTTGCATGGCATACCAAATGTCGAAGTAGCAAGACGTAAGGTGAAAGCAGCCGAAGCCAAATTTGACAATTTCCAATCAAATAATGGAAAGACATATTCAAGGAAGAACACCCTATCGACGATAGATATAGATAAAAATAGATAAATTCCACCACCCAAACGAGACGACAGAAAAAAATGTGGAAGCTTAGCAAATGAAAGAAGGGAAATGCAGACGATGCAGAGACAAGTAGGATCCTAGACACAATTGTTGCTCAAAGGAGAATTCAAAGAAACTATACACTTGCGAGGCAGAGGAAAATAGCGAATCAGAAGAATACAAATCAGAAAATGAAGAGGAGGATACCCAAAATTTTGTAACTGAAGTTGACGACACACACAAAATATCCCTGGAAGCCATGAACGGTATTAGCCAACCACAGACACTCAAGTTAAAAGGGCATATCAAAAATGAGAATGTTACAGTACTAATAGATACCAGAAGCACCCACAACTTCCTCGACATAAGGGTCGCAAGGAAACTCAATTTATTCGTGCACCCAGTTCCAGACATGAAGGTGATGGTCGCTGATGGCAAGAAAATTGAAAAGGTGGGAAAATGCGAGAAGGTGAAACTTCAGATACAAGACTTTAGGTTGGAATCAGAACTCTACACCTTACCATTGGGAGGAGTAGATATTGTTCTCGGAGTCCAATGGTTACAAACATTGGGCACCTACTCAGCCAACCACCAGAAACACTTCATCAAGTTCAAATGGCAAGGACAAAAGTATAAACTAAATGGTTAACCACCCAAAACGTAAGTAGTTTCATCTCATCACATGGAAAAACTCATTCGAAAAAGGAGCATTAGCTTATGTGATCCAATGTCATCAAATGGAAGGTCAAGATTTAGAACAAGATGAGTCCAAAGAAGAAGAATACAAGAGCTACTCCAGAAACACAAAAAAATATTTCAAGACCTACCCATGAAGTTACCACCTGAAAGAAGTATTGAGCACATAATCGAGGTTAAACCATGATCAATCTTGTCAAAGTTAAACCATATAGGTATCCCCACCATCACAAGACATAAATAGAAAGATTAGATCAAGACCTTTTGAAATGTGGTGTCATCAAAAAGAGCAAAAGTCCATATGTAGCT
Organism: Larix kaempferi; assembly: GCA_027924585.1. Lineage (NCBI taxonomy): Eukaryota > Viridiplantae > Streptophyta > Pinopsida > Pinales > Pinaceae > Larix > Larix kaempferi. The sequence goes on along the minus strand of BSBM01000579.1, from coordinate 6,143,954 downwards.
CCAATCGCGTTAGTGCGAAAGAAGGATGGATCATTTAGATTATGCATCAATTATAGAGGGTTAAACAAAATAATAGTCAAAAACAAGTTTCCAATCCCTTTCATCGACGACATGTTGGATGAACTTCATTACGCAAAATATTTTTCAAAACTTGATTTAAGATCAGGTTATTATCAAATTAGGGTCAAATTAGAAGATGTCGCAAAGACTACTTTTCAAACTCATGAAGGGCACTATGAATTCAAGGTAATACCGTTTGGGTTAACAAATGCCCCCGCCACATTCCAAGCAACCATGAACGAGTTATTTCAGCCATACCTTATAAAATTTGTATTAGTCTTCTTTGATGACATCCTGATATACAACAAGACATGGAAGGAACACTTGAAGCATCTGGAACAAGTATTATCCCTCCTAGAGGAAAACCAATTTTATGCAAAAAAATCTAAATGCACTTTCAGGAAGAAAGAAGTGGAGTATCTTGGTCATATTATTTCAAAGGAAGGAGTCAAGGTGGACCCAAAGAAGATCTAGGCAATAAATGAATGGCCCAAGCCAAGAAATGTCTCCAAGTTAAGAGGATTTTTAGGTTTAACTGGTTACTATCGAAGATTCATCACAAATTATGCTCACTTAACTGCTCCTCTAACAAACCTCCTTAAAAAGAATTATTTTCAATGGGATGATGAAGCAGGAAAATGTTTTGGGGCATTGAAGCAAATTTTTTCTACAACTCCTGTTTTAGCAACACCCGAATTTTCAAAACCATTTGTGATTGAATGTGATGCTTCAGGGTTTGGAATAGGATCCGTCTTAATGCAAGAAGGTCACCCAATTGATTTTGAAAGTAGGAAGTTAAACAAAATAGAATGCTTACAGTATACCTATAACAAGGAAATGCTTGCCATCATGCATGCAATAACAAAGTGGCGACAATACATGTTAGGTAGCAAGTTCATGATCTATACAGATCATAATAGCTTGCAACACTTATCACAACAAAAAACACTAACGACTTAACAACAGAAGTGGATAGAGAAAATTTCTATGTTCGGTACAGAAATCTTGCATAAAAAGGGGAAAGACAACGTAGTGGCGGATGCTCTGTCAAGAAAAGATGAAAAGGTATAAGTATATGACATATCAATGGTGGTTCCATAATTTTTGGACGAAATTCGAATTGAATATGCCAAAAATACAGAGATTTGCTCCATAATTAACAACATAAATTAGTACCCAGAATTTGAATGGAAAAATTACCTCTTATGGTACAAGGGACGAATTTTACCTAAGTTCCAACTCAAGTTTTAAAACCAAAGTGCTTAAAGAGTCACATGATTGTCCAGCGGCAGGACATGTAGGGTTTTTCAAAACCTATTATAATTCCAGACGATCATTTTTTTGGAAGGGATTGAATGTCGACATTCAAAATTATGTTTCAGAATGTGACATTTGTCATAGAAATAAAAATGAGAACATCTCAAGCCGAGGTCTAATCCATTCATTACACACCCCAAATAAAAAATGGGAAGAACTCTCGATGGACTTCATTGAAGGGTTACCCATGTCAGATGGGAAGGACAAAATATTGGTAGTAGTAGATAGGTTAACCAAATATGCACATTTTATCGGAGTAATAAAAACCGACTCTTCCAAAGAAATAGCTGAAGCGTTTTGCAAGAATGTCTATAAGTTGCACGGGTTCCCATGAAAGATTATTGTTAGTGATAGAGATGCTAAGTTCAAAGGTAATTTCTGGAGAGAATTCTGCAAACAAATCGGAACATCACTTAACATGAGTTCATCCTACCACCCACAAACAAATGGTCAAACAGAAATAGTCAATAAATGTTTAGAAACCTACCTACACTGCTTCGTAACAGACAAGCAAAATAAATGGTTTCAATGGTTGCATTTGGCTGAATGGTGGTACAATTCTACTTATCATACATTCGCCAAGATCACCCCATTCCAAGCCCTCTACATATATGAACCCCCTAAATGGAAGGATCTTGTTACTAACCAAGCAAGGGTCGCATCAGTAAATGACCATTTAATAGAGAATCAAAAGGTCGTTCAGATGCTTAAGGAGAATCTTAATGTCGCTAGAAATCGAATGAGACAACAAGCCGATCGACATCGTACAAAAAGAGAATTTGAAGTTGGATATTGGGTATTTGTAAGACTACAACCCTATAAGCAATTGCCACTTAAACAAGGAGGAAAGAATAAACCAGCTCCTAGGTTTTACGATCCATATCAAATCATCAAGAAGATTAGTCACGTGGCATATGCATTAGAGCTACCAAATACAAGTCGCATCCACAACGTTTTTCATGTATCATGTCTAAAAATGGATTTGGGACAACATATGGCTCTGGGACAACATCAGAAGGTACAAACAATACTTCCTATGTTGGACGATGAAGGACAAATTATTTTTTAGCCGGAATCTATTATTGCTACCAAAGAAAAGATATTGAGAACTCGAGTAATTAGAGTATCTTATCAAATGGAAGAATCTTCCTGAAGAAGATGTGTCTTGGGAATCATAATACTTTCGACAGCTACACCCCTCACTACCATTTCTTTGAGGACAAAGCTCCCTTTAAAGGGGGTGTCAATGTTACAAATATAAAATAATAAATAAACAAAGACAATTAATAATAATAATAAATAAATATTAAAAAGACGTGACCGTATGAAGAGTCACTATGAATCCGATATAAGTTAGGCTATCTTCGTCATTGTAATCATCATTCAATTATTTATTCAATTTTCTTTTATCAGTTAAATTAATCTGTCTCAAGTGGACAGAGGACGAGATACATAGAGCATTGTAGAAGTATGAGGACTATGCTACGAAGTTGGAAAGGGAAAACTAAAAATAGCCCTGTTTGAGGTAGAAATAAGACGCCTCAAGGGATGCAGCAGGGTGCAAGGAGAAATAATCCAAGAATTGCATAAAGATATCAAGTTTCTGAAGAAGGAATTAACGCCTCGCATCTTCCAGGTAAAGAATGAACCAGTCTCATATGTTGGCTCGCCAAAGACAACCCAGGGACAGGAAAAGGAAGAACAGTCTGTAAATCATAATGTGGTTCAACAATGGATCCCTAAGACCAATACGTATCGCTCGGAAACCCACCATCAACCATCAAGATCTTAGCTCAGCAAACCACCGGGTTTTTCAAATTATCATGTTTTTATCTAGATATGTGTTTTAAATGCAAATTTTGTTGTCTCAGTTTTGTAAAAGTTTATACTAGTAAACTCTATGGAAGAAACAATACCAGTAGGGATAGATGGGTAAAAAATAGAGACACTAGAAATTTTGGATAAGGGCATCTAGAACACCGGCCCCTCTTTTTGTATGTTTAATGGATGGACGGTTCGGCCGTAGCTTCCTTTTATTAATACAATTTCTCAGTTTCGGTTGAAAAATAAATAAATTGGTATTTGAATTTTGTGTATGAAATCATGTCCTCATTCTTGAATATTGTTAGACCTAATTAAGAGTTTGGGTATGCACTTTAATGAATTATGAGACCTTGTTTTTCCCACCTTCTCTTGCATTTATGAAGTGATGAACATCATGCTTATGCTAGAATGCCTGAATACGAATTAGATCTCAGTTTACCATTTAACTTTAAGTTTTTAATTTTATTTGATATGAAAAGTATGTTTTTTTGTTTTTTTAGGTAATTATCCCAGGGTAAACATCTAGGAACTTTTCCTCATTTTAAGGATGGTACCCATTGTAAACCCTAGATTCTTCAAGGCACAAATTAATAAACAAAAAAAAAGATTAGTTATTAAGGGGGTTATGCACAAAATGAAGGTATAGATAATGAAGGCATTTACACTTACTAAAATACACCCAATAAGTGAATATGCCACAAAGTGGTTTGTCCATGCCAAATATAAAAAATTAAAACTACTTTTACATTGAATATAAAAGTTGAGAGAGTAAAGGAGAAGTAATAAGAATACAAAACAATGATAGAATGTCACATCAATAAGTAATTGTACTCACAAAAACACTGAATTAAAAATATATAGAATTAGTTACATCAAAATATAAACATCACATGAAAAGTAACAACTATTTTTTTTAGGAAGCAAAAGTCAATAATGACATGAATGTGTGAATTTAAAATTTATGAAATTTATTTAAAATTAAAAAAAATCAATTTAATAAATAGTTTTTTAAAACATTGGAAAACTTTATAACATGAAATCAAAACACTTGACTCACAAGTGAATACTATACTATTTGCATTGGTGGGGATTAAATAGTTTTTTAAAAACATTACAAAACTTTATAACATAAAATTGAAATAATATGAAGTTCGAACACTTGATTTATAAGTGAAAAGTATATTATTTGTATTGGCAGGGATTTTTTTTACAGAAACTTGAAAAACATTTGTATTAAAAAAACTTGTGCATGGCCATTCATTACAGAAAAAAAAACAAAAAAAATAAGTTGTCTAAATTTTGATGTTGTCTGAGAGGATAAAACCAAAACCTGCACAAGCTTGGATTTGCAGAAATTCCTAATTTGCTTCCTAGAGTTCACCATGACATGAGAGGGATAAACCCTTACATATTGTTGATTAAGCAAAACAAAAAAAAACATTCAGTAACTTGACAGGAAACCATTGCTGCTACTCTGTCTTGCCTTGTAGTCCAAATACTAGGTGTAGAACAGAGGTTTAATCCATTGGACGAACGTCGTCAACTGGGGATTCTTGGTAATGACTGCATTGAGTCATTTTCGCCATCTTTCGAATTTCCTCTTTGATGATATCCACTATGCCCATCAGTTCCTTCAAATTCCCTTCTAAATCATCAGTTTGGGAGTCCTGGAAAGAGAGTTGGATTGAAATATACCTTATATCCGTTGTTGTCTCACGGTTTGCATGAAACCCTGTCTCACGGTTTGCATGAACCCCTTTGTAAACAGCTTCAAAAACCCCGCGAAGATGATGTTTAAAATCTTCAATACTCGCCTTCATGAAGGCAAAACCCTCTTCTAAACCTGCCATTGTTTCTCGCGTCAAATTCTTCGCAGAACCAATACCTCCAGAATCCTGAATCCAAAGGGAGAGTGCTTCAAATAGCTCACAAGTACCCTACTTCAATTGAACACCTTCAGCATACCCGCACTCCTCAGCCACCACCACCGTCTGAGAAAGGATGGGGCTCAAGACATTTTCCAACTACATTTTTGCTAGACATTCCCTTTCACTTGTGTGAACTCCACCCAGAAGGACCGTCAACATTAATGATCCTTCATTGCTCATGCAGCCAAGATGTAAGGAGGGAGGCCCTTCATGTGAACTCACACACGTCCCCCTTCATGGAAAGTGGGGGAACGACTATGTATTTAAAAGCTTCATTCCAATGTTAGAAACATAAATGGGTCCTAAGATGCTATGGGGTTTAAGGAACATGCTTGAATGCTTTTTCACCAAGTGCATAAGTCACCATTCCTTGAGCTAGTCTGCCTCTTTGATTTGCTAGTTCATTGGCACAACCATTATTCTCCCTTAAGACATGGAAATAAGAGACCTCTGAAGGCTTATTGAGATTTGAAATTATGTTATACCTGAAAGTCCCACTTTGAACCTTCGTGTCATATCCCTATGTCATAACATCATGTGACACTTTACGACACTACCTCCTAACGAATATTGAACCTTGTTGGTCCCCTCCTTGGTCTCATTTGCAGTCTTTGGAGACAAATCCACATTGCCTTGGTCGAATGCCACCTCACTTGGACACCTTTTGTCATTATTTTCACGGCCTGCTAGTAATGCAAGACGCGAAAATTCATTGTTTTCGCGTTCTACATACCTGCAAGGGCACGAAAATCCCAACATTTTCGCGATATGCTTAGTTCAAGGGGCGCGCAAATACCTCAAACTAACCTTTGGATTGGATTGTGGATCTCACCCTCCGAGATATTTTCTTTGGATTGGAACTCCTTTTCGATCCTAACTTTCCTTCCTCGTTTAGCCTGGCTCAACCCCTTGATCCACTAATTACTCATCTAGATCCACCTTCCTATCCAAGTGGTTGGCCTCCCAAATCCTATAAGAAGGAGGCCATCCATGAGCCAAAGAGAGGGCATTTTGAGGCACTAAACCTATGGCCCTGGAGGATTTGCAGAGATAGCTAGAGAAGGAGCTTGGGAGGAGGAGTTATTGCTTGGACATCAAAGGTAATTGTATCTTAATCTTCTTGAGTTCTCATCAATATAACTTAGCCTATTTTCCTATGTGTGTCTTTCATATTTGTGAATGCATGATGTTCTTTATATAAAGTAGATCTTAACTCTGACGTCTATCATTTCTAAGTATTGTTTCTTGTTATATTAAGACAGGTTCAAGTCTTTGAGATCAAGCCGAAGGACAACCAATAGGTTCGAGGTGATTTTTGTCATTCTCTCCCTTCCCAATGTTCAGAAGTTAATGATAATGTGTTAGATCTAAGAAAACATATTATTATTTGTTTTGATTATGTCCTAGATTGAACTTATAGGAGTCTGGTTTGGTCTTTGTAGTAAGTCTAACTATCTGTAGGACAGATTTACTTCCACAGAAATTGGCGACTCCACTGGGTTAGATCCAGTTTTCATTTGGTTTTGAAATTTTGTTTTTCTTTTCATTTGATTCCTTTCCTCTGCATGTTTTTATCCTTTTTGACCCCTGACATCAATTTGGTAGTCTACTTTTTTCTCTCTGGGTCTGCAATCCCCAGAAAAGATAAAATTTCTTTCAAAACTTGCGCCCCTACTCTATCACAGTAAAATTTCGCGCACCCTGCATACTTACCAGTGCAAAAATTCCATAATTTCCATGCCCCAGTAGTATTTCAGACCACGAAAATCCTCAAATTTCGTGCCTGGGTTACCTTGCACCCCGCGAAAATTTCTTGTGTGTGCATAAATTTGTATTTTTGCTTGTTTTCGTTTTTATTTCTGATCTTGTGGATTGATTTCATCTCTCTGGCTTTGATCAAATTTGTGTGACCCCAGGTTAACTCTTGCATTGTTTTGCATTTGCTTTTGAACCTCTTTTAGGCCTTTGTTTGGATTCTTGAGTGAATTGGTAGAAGTTTGAGTACATTTGAAGTTAGGGCATTGTTTCAATTATTCACTGCACCCTCACAACCTTCTTACACTTCTGCATTTGATTTCCATACTCACTATGATCCTTATAAGCAATTTTGAGGCATAATTTGGCTTGTTTGATTGATTTTTCATTGGTTTGGTTTTCATGAGCTAAGGTGACAAGAAAACTTAGGTTATTTTCCTTCATGACATTTTATTGCAAAAGTGATTTTTACTGAAAATTCAAGGCAGATATGTTGCATTCATTTTGATCCTTGACAGAAGTATTGAGAATTCTTACTACTTGAAAAAGTTTCTTTGCATTTCAATTTATATAATTGGCTTAGAAATGTTTTCAAACTTCCTTGTTCTATCCTTCGCTTAAAGATCACAATACTTGTTGCAATTAGAAGACACATTTCATTCACTTGTCATACATTGCACTCGTCAGAAGTAGAACATTGTTAGATTCATTAGTTTTTGAAAGAGTAGTTGTAGTTTGGCATAAAAAGAAAATACAAATATGAGTGGTTTTTCTCTGTGAAAAGTTTGTGCTTGTGTCTATTTCATTTTTGGGATCGTAGAACACTCTCTTCTTTGTAGCTAGTGATTCATCGAAAGGAAAGTGCATTGATTCATTCACATTGCATGGTTTGAGTCGAGTCACAACGCCATTGAGTTTCACTTCCGCTACCCGCTTGAGTAAGACAACCAACCATTAAAATTTATCCCTAACTCAACACATTTTAGCTTCACTTGAGGATACAAAACAATTTGTTAGTTAGGTAGGATATCGGGGATAGGAATCCAAATAATTCCCCCCTGTCACTTCACATATGAAACATAGTTGTTGTCCTTTAGGGTACTAAAATCCTCTTGTATTTATTGACATGGTTACCAACCAATTTGTTGAGAGGGCCTCCCATTCCAAGGGGGTAAGCAGCGAGGACTGGTTTCGGATGAACTTTGTGGAATGCCGCACTCCACTTAGTACCTAAGGACATCAATCGGTTGTCTTCCTTGTATTTTCGGCCTCCATACCGGTTGTACGAGGGATCAAAGGCAGAAGCTCCAATTAACCTTCTCGAACGTGTCATGAACGAGGTAGCTTAGTGGATTTTCTTCTAGGGCTATTTTACCCAGGATCCCTTTCGGTAGAGGGAGATCCTTCCACTTTGGTCTCTCACTTTGTATTGTTCGACTTGGATTTCATCACCTTGCGAAGGATACGATTTGTTGAGGTCTCCATATCCTAGTTAGGAATTTTGCATGATATTTCATCTTTAGAGGGTCTTTTTATTTTTAGTGTTGCTTATTGGCATTCTGGCCATTTTGTTATAGCTCGCTTACTGCGACACTGGTACCAGTCAAGTTTTTTGAGCTTGCTCTTTTGGCCTTCGCGTCTTTTCTTTTCCTAGCTACCCTTTTGCACACTCGGTTGCTCTAGGGTTTTTTAGTTCTTTTTCACGAGACTTTCCCCATAACACTTAATCTAGTTCCATGGAAGACCAATGGAAATCATGTAGACAACAAGGTAAGAGACCCGAGACAGTACCCCCGGTCAGTCGACCCTCATCTTCACTCATACCCACACCCCCTAATAGCATACCTACTGGTTAGGGGACCGTTCCAAAGACCAATACTATTCCAGAACTTATTACGGTAACTGAGACTAGTGTAGTACCACAATCCACTACCACACCAGAATTCAGCACCGCAGTGGAAACTACTTTAGCTCCTGAAGTTAGTGTCTCACTTCAAACCACTGTTCTCCCAGAAGTTATCATCCTTCCGGAGGCTAGAACCACTTTGGTTATGCCGTCATCATTTGATCTTCTTGAAGGATATGTCGAGATTATTGAAGAATCCGAACCTCCACATCCTAGAATATTCAACTTAGCTACCAACTTTAGCCAACCTTCTGTACAGTGGGGAACACCACCTGTCATAACTTCTTCCCCAGTTATACGTAGCTATGACGTTGGATTTTATAGCAATCAATCTTTCGGAATGCCTTCCCCCGACCTGCCTTCATCCCAAGACATTATGGCATCTATCCAAGCCGAAATGGTCACTCTATCCAACGAACAAGTGGCATCGGAACGATTTAGATGTGAAGTTGCTCAGATATTGGCTTCAACCTCACAATACCCACCTACGACCGCTTATCAAGCAGTAATCTCTCGTGATTCCCGAACTCCCTGATCTTCATCCCGTGATACTATTTACGGCAAGCCATACATAGGTCGGTCAGGACCCACAGACTGGACCAATCCACAACATTTACCTGATGATTCAGAGACAAACATTTTCAATCCAGCCTCCTCATTATGGAACACAACTCTGGGCCAAGCCCTCGATGATTTCTGCACTCTTTCCATACCCATACAATTGACGCTCGAAAGTCCTCTTCAACCTTCCCCATATCTATTGCCATAAGACATTTTTGGCACTTCTTCGGGGAATATTCCTATTATGAGGACAAACCCTACTTTCTCACCGTCATCTTTACCATTTGGAACTAGTGCACCACTATCTTCACAAGTCAGCCCTACTCGTGCAGTCAGTCAATCTGCACAACCAAACTCTTCTAATGTTTCTGTTGGAAGAACATCTATTCCTATTATTCGAACACCTAATGTGACTGGAGGTCATTCTTCGGCCATAATTTATACTATTTCCGGAGGACAACCATTTATTGGAGCCCCAAGTGGAACCAGTAACCAACCTCCTCCGTCCGGATCATCTACTATGTGGCGACCACACACCTCACCCATTAGAGGACAACCATTTGTTAGTGCCCCAAGCGGGACCAATCAACAACCTCCTCCATCAGCATCATCTTCTTCGTGGGGACCATACACCTCATTTTTTGGACGAAAACCATTTGTTGGTGCCGTAAGTGGGACTAATCAACAACCTCCTCTATTAGCATCATCTTCTATGTGGGGACAACACCATCAACCTAGCGGCGGACAACTTTTTGTTAGTACCCCAAGTGGAACCAACATACCAATTCCTTCGTCAGGCCCAATTGTGTTGGAGAAAACTCACTATGGCTTGGGAGACCACTACAGACCGCTAACTACCAGAAATTAACTCAATTCTCAGAACTATGCTATTATAAATGACAATGCTAAGATAATGGAGAATGTAACCAACCTCGATCCAAACGTTTGATGTAGATCCCCGTTGGAGCTTTTCCAATCAGTGCACTTGAATCTGCAAATTAGTCTTGACAGCCAATATACAACAAGTACATAATATATATAAACGACATTAACATCATCAATAGCAATGGCCCATGATATAACAAGTAATTGCAACCCAATGTAAGATAAACAACATTTACAACATTAATGGACGAGAATATGAGTATTTCTATTAATAAACAAGAAGAAGTACAATGTGATACGACCTCTTGCCGACAACCAATATGAACCAAGATTTGGATCAATCCACTTGTGCCTCCACCACTTCAATCCTCCATGAATGGCAAACTCAAACTATGGTAGGATTTTGGAAGGTGAACATATAGGGGTTCACAACTACAAGGATCAATGAGTGTAGACTCAAGATAGGGCAAAAATCCATTAGAGTTCTCTTGCTCTTCTTTTTCCTCCCGTCCATAAGCCATAGGTGCTCAATATATAGTCCTCCCAAAGCTAGATGAAAGGACACATCGAGGCGTTACTTGGGCAGATGGAGGGTCAAAGGTCACCCAATAACCGCTTTTTGGGAGTAAAAAGTAATTAACTAGTGATTTTTACCATTTTACATGCTACCCGCGGGCTATAGTGATGCAACTCGCGGGTATGCATGCTATAGTGATGGAACAAGCGAGTAAGAGGAAAAATGAGGAAATAGTATGTCTGAAGGATATAAAGTGGATTTGAGTCAGTGAAATGGATCCTACAGGCCAAAGAATGTTGATGCTCACAAGGTGGAAAATTACGTTGTAACACCAATTCCTTCTTGGGGACCACAAATACCACCTACTAGGGGGCATTCCATACTTGGAAACCAGAACCAAGCCGAGGGGCAACCTAATCAACATCAAGCCTTCGTTCCCTCTAACTTGAATTATGGAATACCCTATTATGGTGCCTCGAACACTTAATGGAACCCACCCCCTCAAACCCCCTCTCTTAATTAGAGCGGAACAAATAATCAATGGGATCCATTCTTCCAGATGCCTCCCCCCTCTCAAGGTATGGGAAATCCACCCAATCAAGGATTTGAAAATATTCCTTGGACTCAACAACCCCAGGTCTCTACACCATTCATTCCCACCCAGCAGTATGTTCAACAACCGACATCCAACTCGATTCTGAATCACTTGATCAATCCTTTGATTCCCAATCAACAACCGATTAACCAGATGATCCCTAATGCACAAAACTTATAACAGTACCCTGCGAGTAATATGTACGGGTATAGCATGCAACAATACGTAGTGCAGGGCTCGACAGGAATCCCAACACCCCATCAATACTATTCATTCCCGCAACCCAACAGACAACTCCCATTTCTGGAAACATTGGATTTACCCGACTTGTCAAGACTCATCAATGATCCCATCTGGCACAAACCATATTGGCCACCCATACCTGCCAAACTTTCATCGAACATTCCTAAGTTCGATGCTAAACCCAGGGAAGACCCCAAAAATCATGTTATGACATTCCATTTGTGGTGTTCTTCCAACTCACTGATGGATGATTCCATACGATTGAGGCTCTTCCAATGCACACTTACCGGTATGGCAGCAAAATGGTAAATCGAGCTACCCCAACACTCTTTCCGATACTTCAACACCCTTGCTATGCAGTTTTTGACGCACTTCCAGCTTCCCATTCGATATGAGACTGGAACAGACCTTTTAACTTCGTTGTGCCAATCTACTGCCACCCATATCTCTGATCAAATCCATGAGTGGTGGAGATGTCGAAGATTAATCAAGGCACCTATCCCGAACCAATTACTGGCTTATTGGTGCACCAAGTCATTACCTCCACCCATTGCCAAGGATGTTGCAATGTGCAGACCCGTCACGGAGGAACAAGCAATCACTCGCGCACAGTATATGGATTTAGTTTATTCTCAATTCGGAACACTATACGAACTTATTCCTCACGCTCCCTGCCCCACTAATGATCCATCAAGGCCTGCCACCGAACCTCCTATCGATGGTGTAGTTGGTTCTGTGAAGGCCTAGCCTACAACTAAATCGAGTGGACAACAAACTACTGTTTCTCCACCCTCAACTCATGATGCATCCAAAACCTCTACTTCTCCTGCTCAGACCTCCGAGGTGAATGTCGTTCAATCCTCGCCACAACAATCCGGAGGGAAAAAGAAGAATAATAAAGGAAAATCCAAAAAATCTTCTACTCAGCAAGAAAACCCTAAAACTCAACAAACCAAAGCTGACCAACCTAAAAGGAAATCCAAGTTCCCCTGCCTCATATGTTAGGAATATCACTACACAAAGGAATTCCCTTATCACAAGGAAGTCAATAAATTTGTTAAAGGATTTTCCTGCCCGACAGTTCTGACGGACCCTTTCCCACATCAACAACAGTAAATGGTTTCACACAATCCCTCGCAAGGGGGCAACCAAAATGACAATAACCAACCAAAGACATCTTCACTCGGCGATATCCTTATGATGAGTAATGAGAATGTTCACATAACCACTCGTTCAAAGACATATGATTCTGCATCCATTCCAAACAAGAATGGGAATTCCAAAGACAAAACTATTTTGGAAGACGTTCCAACACCACCTTTATCAGGTTCTCTTCATATTGAGATACCTCCCTCTGAAAATGTGTTGCGCCCACCTAAGGCCATCATTCAAAAGGCGACATTTAATCCCAATGCGCGAGCTGCCCAAAATTACAACATTGTTGAGGACTTAGCTCAAGCACCCTGTGCGATGTCAACTCTCGAAGTTTTACAACACTGTCCTACTCAACGTAAAACCCTATTGTCAACACTTGGAGATTTTGATCTTGATTCTTCCAATACAATCATGTTCAATTTGGAATACTTTCAGCCACGACTGTCTCATCAGTTGGCCTTTCATATTCACACTAAAATCAGTGGAAACAACATCCATCGTACCGTTTTGGACGAAGGTGCCTCCACATCGACAATGTCTTTGTCCTTTTGGAGAGCTATTGGCTCTCCCGAAGTGACTCAGTCTCCCACCACTATAAAATCCTTTGAAGGCCGCGGTTTCCAACCGTACGGACTCATCCCATCGCTCATTGTAGAACTAGGGGGGAAAACCGTCTCCATCCATGTTGAAATCGTCGATGCTCCATTAGATTATAACATCTTACTCGGACGAAATTGGTTTTATGCCATGACTGCAATAGCATCCTCGGTCTTCTGTTTGGTCCAATTTCCTCATCAGGGGAAAATTGTTACCATCGATCAGTTAGACTTTTGCACTTCGAACGTCCACTTCAACACCGCTAATAATGTCCCATTATTGACTCAAGCTCAACATCATTATGAGGACATTGGTGTCGGTTTGCTGAAAGACTCCTCCATCATTGGAGTATTTCCGGAGCTCTCACCCCTCATCTTTCCAATCCACATGATCTCTTCGAGCATCATTCAACCTCACGAATCTTATGATTCCTGGGTTGTTCCCAGTCTCGCAGATTGTGAAAACATCAGTGATTGTATGCCTCTGAACCATAATCAAGCAACCTACCATGCGATCCAATCAGCATCTGATTGGATCGACACAATTGACCACCATAGTGTGGCACCCCTCCCACCTCGAATCAACTCATCCTTTCCCATTATAGACCCTCTTTCACAGACTTTTCCGTCTGACGAATCAATCATGGAGATCTTGAGCATCGATGAACCACCATCGGTCTTCTTTCCCAACGATTCAGGCGGTTGATCCTGATACAAAATCCAACGCTTCAATGGACATTGTCAACACTACATTTCCCTGTTCTTCACATGATGTGTTTTTCGAAGGAAACTTAGCCAATATCATGGAGACTATTCCTATTGACATTTCCATGAAGCCTGGTATCGTGGAACATATCCATCTAGGAAAAACCTGTACACCTACTGAGGTGCAATTCTATATTGCCTTATTTAAAGAGTTCCGCGATGTTTTCGCTTGGAGTTATGAAGAAATGCCAGGGATAGACCCCTCTATAGTGGTTCACGAAATCCAAGTCTATCCTGGTGCCCGACCCATCTGGCAGAAACTCTGACTCGTTCATCCCCACAAAACTACAACTATTAAAGTGGAAGTTGAAAAAAATCTTCGTGTTGGTTTTATATACCATGTCCCATTGACAGATTGGGTTTCTAATATTGTCCCTGTAGCTAAGAAACAGGGAATGATTAGAGTCTGCGTTGATTATAGAGACTTGAACAAAGCTTGTCCCAAATACAACTACCCAACTCCCTTCATCTACTAGATTATCGACAACTGTGTCGGGAGCGTCATCTTTTCATTTATGGATGGCTTCTCTTGCTACAATCAGATTGAGATACTCCCGTCCAACCAGCATAAAACTGCTTTTATATGCCCATGGGGGACCTTTGCATATCGTAAATTACCCTTTGGTCTCAAGAACATTGGGGCCACATTTCAACGAGCCATGTCATATGCATTTCACGATATCAAGCATGTTGTGGAACCCTATCTAGATGACCTACCCGCACATTCAAAATCTCGAGAGGACCATCCTAATCATCTGAGTGCAATATTCTCACGATGTCGTCACTACAACATCCGCCTGAACCCACATAAATGTGTATTCTATGTCGAAGGCAGTAGATTGTTAGGTTTCATTATCTCCAAGGACGGCATATGCCTTGATCCTTCGAAGGTGGAGGTTATCTTAGCCTTACCTTCTCCCTCCAATATCCCAGAACTCTAGAGTTTGCAAGGGCATGCAAACTTTTTACGTTACTTTGTTTGTAACTTCACCGAGATCACTAAGGGCTACATGAGGCTTCTCAAAAAAGACATTCCTTTCATCTGGGATGATGAATCCCAACGGTCTTTTGACAACTTGAAAAATTCCCTTACTAATGCTCCCGTGATACAACCCCCCAACTATACACGGGACTATATTTTATATCTCACCCCTCTACTACCACCATTGGCATGGTGTTGGTTCAGGAAGACAATAACGGTTAAGAACATGTTGTGTGCTATCTCAGCAAGAGTCTCAATGACTTTGAGACACGTTACTATCACGAACATCAACCCAATGTACTACATCCTAACACGTCAAGTGCTAGGGGGCAAATATTCCCATTGGATTGTCGTTCTCCAGGAATTTGATTTGGAGTTTGCCAAATCAAAATCCGAAAAATCCTTGGTCTTTGTCGAGCTGATTTGTGCATTACCTCATGTCGATGATCTATCAGAGCCCATTGATTCATTCCCGGATGAATCTTTGTTTCTCATTGGCACGACTGACCCTCATTTTGTATCTCCAGACCCAGCGTTTTCGGCCCAATCTTAACCGTGATGAACGTCGTCGTATTCGACACCACGCTAAGTACTATCTTGTCGTTAGCGATACATTGTATCATCATGGTATTGACTTCGTGCTACGTCCTTGCTTAACCCTCGACGAAGCCGAACATGTGGTGAATGACTGCCACTCCAGAGCATGTGGTGGTCACCTTTCTGGGATGGCTACCTCCCAGAAGATCTCGCGAGCGGGTTACTTCTGGCCTTCAATCTTCAAAGACTATGTTGAAGCGGTTAAGAAGTGCCCTCTATGTCAATTCTTTCACTCTAAGAAACGCTCGCACCCCGCTCCTCTCCATCCTGTCATTGTCGTTGGCTCCTTTGAAAAATGGGGTATTGATTTCATGCATTGTAATCCCACTTCAGTTGGGGGGCATAGTTATGTCATCGTCGTCGTTGACGACTTTACAAAATGGGTTGAAGCTATGCCTACATACGCCGAGGACGACAAAACAACAACACTATTCATATTCAATCACATTATAGCTAGGTTCGGCATCCCGCATGCCATCATAACTGATCATGGTTCCCACTTCAGGAATCACATGATGGAAGAACTGAGTGCCAAGCTGGTTTTTCGCCATGAAAACTCAACACCGTGCTACCCATAAGCAAACGGTCAAGTAGAGGCAATTAATAAAGTCTTGAAACGCATGATCCAACACACCGTGGGTACACAAAAATCAAAATGGCACTTAGCTCTCTTTTCAGCTCTTTGGGCCTATAGGACTTCGGTAAAAAATGCAACCGGGTTCACACCATTTCAACTGGTGTATGGCTTGGAAGCGATCCTACAGATTGAGTGTGAGATACCATCTCTGAAGCTAGTAGTAGAACTTTTACCTAACACCACCGCCGAAGAAGAACGGTTTCTATATATGGCCAACATAGATGAAACTCACCGAGATGCTGCACTCGCCAATGAAGCTCACAAAAAACGCGCCAAGGCTCAGTATGATAAATCTGTTCAACCTTGAGTGTTCAACGAGGGTGACCTAGTCCTTACCTACGATCAGATGCACGATAAGCTAGGTAAGGGAAAATTGGAATCTATGTGGTATGGTCCCTACATCGTCAAATGTGTGTTAGAGAAGGGAGCTTATGAGCTTATCGATTGTGATGGTATACCTTTGGGAGAACCCCGCAACGGGCTCTACCTGAAGAGATTTTATGCGTAGTTCTATCCTACGTATAACACCTTGTATATAATGTATGTAGTGTGATTGTGGTTTGGTTTTCTGCGTGCTAGGACTCTGTCTCGCACATCATCATTTATCTCGACTTGTGCTTTTATGCGCAGATGTCATCGTACTTTGGATTCGCGGATGGTGCTAGTCGACATACCCGGAACCTTGTTTCTACAGCATGGGTACTATATTCCCTTGTCGACGAGTTAATATATTTAGGTGGTATTTGCTTGGGCCCCATGAGAAACAACATTGCGGAGTATCATGCAGTTATCGGACTTCTGACCGAAGTTTCTTCTCTTGGAATCCGTTCCTTTATAACCTACCTGGACTCGCAACTCGTGGTGTCTCAGCTAAACCTCGTCTACACCGTCCGCAATCCTATCCTACTTCGCTTATACAGAAGGTACGCCTCCTTGAACGATCATTTGATTTCATTTTATATCAACATGTACCAAGGGAACTCAACACAGTGGTTGATTCATTAGCTAACTATATGTTGGATTGGCATCTAGCCCATACATAATTAATACACCATAAAGAAAAACATGTACATATGCAAACACACAAGTCACCATAGATAAAATTGTAGAGATAGGTCCATATATATATATCATGTAAAAAGTGTTTCCTGCCACATATAACAATATGATGCGTCCAAAAGATAAAAATTGGGATCATGTCCCATACAAAACTGGCACACCGGCCTACATCTCATGTACATGCCGCTAGATAAAAACAAATAGCCAAATACTAATCACGAGGCTCACGGTGCTCATGGTAGCACACCACTGCCCTAGCTACACGGCGGAGTAGTCTGCCTATACGCTTCGGCACACCTACAGTGTGCCTCTGGAGATGGTAGGGTATCTCAGGCATCCTCATGGGAGGGACACCCATCGTCAACCCCTCGAGGTTCCGTTCTACGTCACAGAATCCTCCTGCCTCTTCCTTCTCCTCCTCCTCGGCTTGATGCTGAACCCCTCGTCGATGTAATGGTGAATATCCCACAGGCCTCCTCGGTCCCCGATCTGCAGTAGTGCACATACATATGTTAGATCTTTTCACGCATTAGAAAACAACAAAAAAAAATATATCATCAAAAAATATCAAAAACACATTTCTGAAGGTCACATACCTGATTCGTCCCCATCAACATCCTCGAGCAAAGCCATATCGATGTCATCACAAAATTCTACCCCATCATAAGGATAGTCTTCTATCATCACTATCTGTTCCTTGAGCCAGGAAAAGAAGTCCTCGCCGAAAGCTAGGACTTGCGGCCCTCCAAGCCGCCCTGCATAGTCGCTCCATCGCCCCATTTGAGGTTCAGATGCAAGACGGATAGCCCTCTCTACCTGAGGGCACAGTAACGGCACCCTCTCCAAAACGAAGGTGACTAAAATGCTACCATATCCAAACTGATGGATATCCCCGTTCCTACATTTGGTGATCTGTCCTTGATGTTGACTAGGACCTCATCACACCAATTGAACAACTTCAGATCCATGCACTCCACATCATAGGTCATTTGTGCTTTGGTTGCGTGGTGAGCTCCCACACTTCCCGCCACACGTGTAATGGTGTACAAGATCATCCTCAAAGGAAGATCCAACACATCTGCTATGAGTACTTTCCCGCTCTTCTTGCGGGACCCCCTGTCTGCGATACTGTGCTATATAGGTATTTGTGGTCTCATCAGTGGCCCGGTGCCCTGCTAGATTGACTCGAGCCCCCCTCTTGGAGAGACCGGTCAGGAAGTAGATATCCTCGAGTTCAATCTCGAGTGTGTGTTATACCTCAAAGTCCCACTTTGAACCTTCGTGTTGTATCCCTATGTCATAACATCATGCGACACTTTACGACACTACCTCCTAACGAGTATTGAACCTTGTTGGCCCTCTCCTTAGTCTCATTTGTAGTCTTTGGAGACAAATCCACATTGCCTTGGTCGAATGCCACCTCACTTGGTCACTTGCCACCTCACTTGACCACCTTTTGTCATTATTTTTGCGGCCTGCTGGTAATGCAAGACGCGAAAATTCCTTGTTTTTGCGTCCTGCATACCTATAGGGGCGCGAAAATCCCAACATTTTCGCGCTATGCTTACTTCAAGGGGCGCAAAAATCCCTCAAACTAACCTTTGGCTTGGATTGTGGATCTCACCCTCCAAAAGATTTTCTTGGGATTTGAACTCCTTTTCGATCCTAACTTACCTTCCTCGTTTAACCTGGCTCAATCCCTTGATCCACTAATTACTCATCTAGATCCACCTTCCTCTCCAAGTGGTTGGCCTCCCAAATCCTATAAGAATGAGGCCATCCATGAGCCAAAGAGAGGGCATTTTGAGGCACCAAACCTATGGTCCTATAGGATTTGCAAAGATAGCTAGAGAAGGAGCTTGGGAGGAAGAGTTATTGCTTGGACATCAAGGGTAACTATATCTTGATCTTCTTGAGTTCTCATCAATATAGCTTAGCCTACTTTCCTATGTGTCTTTCATATGTGTGAATGCATGTTGTGCTTTATATAAAGTAGATCTTAACTCTGACGTCTAGCATTTGGAAGTATTGTTTCTTGTTATATTTAGACATGTTCAAGTCTTAGAGATCAAGCTGAAGCTGGAGCAAGGACAACCAACAGGTTCAAGCTGAGTTTTGTCATTCTCTCCCTTCCCAATGTTTAGAAGTTAATGATAATGTTTTAGATCTAAGAAAATCGATTACTATTTGTTTTGATTTTGTCCTAGATTGAACTTATAGGAGTCTGGTTTGGTCTTTGTAGTAAGTCTAACTATCCGTAGGACGAATTTACTTCCACGATTCTATTGTGTATCCTTTTGCATTTGGAGGCACATTTTTCGTATCCAGACCTCATCTTTTGTATGACTTGTATGGAGTCACTGAATACCAACAATTTGGAGATGTTTAGCTTTGAATCTAATTCCATGCCGAGAAAGAGAACTAGCCATTATGTCTCATTGTTTGGTTTTATCCCTAGACCCCAAGTAAATTAATTAACTATTTTTCCTCCTGGATCAAATATGATCCCTCCCACACCTCCTCCCCTGTTGCATTGGCAGGAATTAATAATATATATTAAAAATGTTTTTTTAATCATTTCAGGAAGAAGAATACACGCAACCTCTTTTTTTAATTGTTCAAAAAAAAAAATATTAATTTACAAGCTAAATAAAGCAAAATAACACTTTAATAAACCTGAACAAATGAATACTTTTGCAAATTAAGAAAAAAAAGACGTGTATAACAAAAAATAAAGTTATAACCAATGTGACTATGTTGATGATGACTTTTATCATACTAATAATGATATGAGAGAAGCTTTTATAACATATTTTTTTCATTTTATTTCAAACAAAGTATGCACAAAATCTTGAGAGAAGCTTTTATAACATATTTTTTTCATTTTATTTCAAACAAAGTATGCACAAAATCTTGCCATCCATGGGATATTAATTCAAGTTTAGTCTTTGTTTTCTTAAAATTGAAAACATAATATGTTTATTTAAAAAATATTAAATTTATTAATTAAATTTTTTTCAAAATATAATTAATTAGAATTATTTTACTTAATTTTATTTAAATTTATTTAATTATTTGGAAATTTAATTTACTTAATATTTATTAAAATATTTCAAACTATATTTTAAAATTTATAAACAAATATGTTAAAGTTAAAAAATAAAATCCAAACAAATGAAAAGATCCTTGAACTTTGGATTTAAATATGTATTAAACAAAATTATAATATAGTCGATTATTTTGATGTTAATTATAGGTTGTAGAGATGGCAAGAAGTTCATTGCAAAGTATTCCTTTTATACATAATTAACAATAATTTTTTTGATATATTTTGAAATGTTATTGTTAAAATATAAAAACAATATAAGGAAAATTATATTTTGAAATGTTAGTGTTAAAATATAAAAAAACATTATAAGGGAAAATTAAAAATCCATATTTAGTGGAGAAATATTAATCAATTTTATTAATTTTATAAATATTAAAATATAAAATATTCAATCATATTTTATAAAAATATTTAAATTATATATATATATAATATAAATTTAAAAATATTTTAAATAAAATAATTTTATTAAAAAGAATAAACCATTAAAAAATAATAAATAAATAATAAAATTTAACCACTAAAATTTTGTACTGGTTAACACATCTTCTCTATAAAAATTCAATATTCCATTGTGTTTAAATATTCAAAATATGAAAAAAAGCTAACCAAGAATCTGTTTTCCATACAAACAAGTTGACAAAAAGAGAGATTGACTTGACCTTAGAATCTATTTTTCCTTACGAACAACTAACAAGTTGACAAAAAGGTGAGTTCGTGGAATTAATTTCAAATTAAAATTTTATGTTAGAAATTAACCGTTAGATGTCAATTTACTCTATTAAGTTTTTAATATGTTGTTACCGATTTCAATGTGGTTTTCTTCATTGTACTGACCCGGTAAAAGTGCTATTATAAACAGGGCACATTTGATTGAATCTGTGTCACATAATTAATATTTATATAATAATTTTGATTGTTTTGTGTGTAATGTCTGTGCAGGATTTTCTTTGATTATGTTTGGCATTTAACTATGCTTTCCAACAGGGCATTCTCTCGTAGCTTTGCATGTCTTCTAATATCGATTCGATGAGTTTTAATATATGAAAGATATCAATTTGTTCTGTTTTTTAAAGTTTGATTATTGATGGATCTATTGGCCCAGTATAATTTGACTCGTCTTCTAAGACTATATTTTCAGAGCCTCAGTCATAGAGGTTATAATTGCATTGTAATTACTTTGTAATTATGTTCATTTTGAATTTCATTGTGCATTGCTAAAAATAAGCAATAATGCTTTTTTCCAAAATATATTTTTAGAAATGCATATTGCAATTGGATTGCCAGTAAACAACAAAATCATAAGATGACCATACAATTCTGCATTTGTGATGTGTATATCTGTTTCCAATTGCAAACTAAGGTAAATGAATGACAGCATGAGCTACTAACCCACCAGGGAATGTAATTCCCATAAAAATTACTTTTACCTAAAGTATGCTTTTGATTTTCTATTAATGTAACAATACTTTTTTTTAAAGCATATTAAGTAAAGGACAGCAGGTGGGGACTGCAACTACAGAACATTTAGCAGGCAGGTGGGGGCAGCCAGTGAGCCACTCCAAAACATTTAACAGGATAATTCACCATACCCCACTAGACTTTTATTACTAAATCATGCCAGATGAAGAGTAAGACCGTTATTAAAAAAGTGATTTGCCAAACCAAAACATGCCTTGAAGTGCAAGGCAATCCATTTACCATCACCAAGGAACTTGTCAGTAGCGTTTAGATTTCAATACTTCTCCTCGTGGCTAAAATCTAATAACCAAAAACCCAATTATATTATATGAAAAGATGATCAGCCTGTACTATTGCGCAAAAACAATGAAATTATATGAAACGATAATGAGCCTGTACTATTTGGCAAAAACATATGTATTTAACAAAAAAAACTTTATAAAAACAATGAAATTATATGAAAAGATAATCAGCCTGTACTATTTGGCAAAAACAAGATGTATATTTCACAAGAATCTCTGTAAGGCAGGTGCAAAGTTCAAATCCCTACATGTTTAAAGTGGATATTTTATTGTTGTAATGTGGTTTTGTGGCCTTGGGTTCATAGAATCTCCACCATCAATTAAAAGTGAACTTCTCAACAACAACAAAAAGATAAAACTTAAAGAAGTCATAAATAAATAAATAAAAAATTTAAACAAGGTATAATTTTTTATTTATTTTTAGAATACTTATATTTATAAGAACATATTTACAAATACACCCACAAAGTGTTTTGGACTTAGGTCTCTACCTTACCTTAATACAAGCCAATCACCTCACTGCTTGACACAAATAAATACTTGAAACAAACAAAAAAAATAAAAAAATTGAAGTAAAGTCTTAGGCATATGTGATATTACAAAGTAAATTTCATAAGACATTAAAACTGAAAGATATCTAATAATAATAATAATCTATTTATTAAGGTCACAGTCAAAGATATCTAATAATAATAATAATCTATTTCTTACAGTCACAGTCAAGCAAGACACCAATTTGGTGTGTGAGACCTCCTTATTTGTGGGACAAGAGACCCCCTCTGCGCAGTGATGTAACTGCTAAAGTCCTACAGAGGTTCGCATACCCTTCCCCCCCTCAGGATTTGAACCTATGACCTCTTAAGAAGAAAGATGTGGAACTTACCATGTATAATATAAAGTATGGTCCTGGAGTACGACTTAAATATGCTTCTGATTGGCTAAGGGCTAGTCTTCCTCGTATAAGGAAACAGGTTAACAGCCCAAAAACCAAAGACATCTGGCAGGAGTGAAAGCCTACTCCCTTACAGACCACCAACGGGTTATTTCAGGTGGTGTGGTTTTCTTTGAATAGCAACCAGTAATGGTTATCTTCACTGCCAATTTGACAACTGAGTTTAATAGGTTTTGTCATATTAAAAACCAATACAGTGCAGAGAGAACTTTGGAGGGAGAGTCTACAATGAATTTTATCTGCATTTTCTTGTGCATTTGTTTATATGGACCTAAATTGTTTAACAGGATAGTTAAAAATTCTGAGTTCCAATATGATGCTTAACACGAATGTGTTTCTGCTAAATAGAGACTGATAAATCTGATGCAGCCTTGGCTTGCACCAATAAGCACCACGATGTCACGTTTTAAATTGAAATAGCAGCACTGTTCCACAGGAAAAAGGCCCTCAAGGGCCATCTACTTCCTCGAACACTTTATCAAGTAATATGACGATGCCACCTTGACTTACACCAACAGGCATAACGATGTAATGTTTTAGTTTAAAAAAGCAGCACTTGTGCACAGTTAAAAAGTTCTCCCAGGGTCATCTACTTCCTCGAATAAGCTATACCGGTTTTTGTTGTTGAAATGAATCATATGCTACATTAAAAATAGGGGGCTGGTGTGGCAGCTCCATGGCGCTTGCATAGGTCCCGCTAACACATTTCATCGAGTAGCTAACTAAAAGTTTTGCAAAATACACTAGTATACAAACACATATTGTTATCAAATGCTTAAAGTAGGATGCCACAGAAGAATGAAAACCAGCATTGCTAGTGTGATTGACAAAATATTATATAAAAAAAAAATACTTCTTTAGCCTATAACAAGCAGATCATTGTGGAAACAATGGATCACAAAAAGTCCATTTGGAGGGGAATCATAATCCGTTAACTTGATCAATAAGAAACTGACCAACGAATATGGATTGATATTGCCTGCAAATGTTCCCATTATCTTTCACCTTGGATACATGTATACAGCTTGTTGCTTTGTACATAAAGGAATACTACATTCCTCACACCATGTCAAACCAGAGCAGACCATACAGCTCCCATGAGAGTGAGTGTTGAGGCAAGGGGAAAACCTATTTTGGAATTTGGTCGGAATAAAAGAGTTCACTCTGGAACAACAACTTGCTCTCATGTACATAGTTCTGCAGCCGGAAATAAACATTTGTCCATGCAAGCTGTGGGAGAGAAAAATACCAGTATATAGTAAAGTCCCCAGCAGCCTCAATTATTTTGAATCTTGGACATTTCGTCCATACTTGGATATTTGGATATTTAATTTCTGCATGCAATAGACACAAAGCGAAAGAAAAGAATAACTAGCCAGATGACTGCACTGGAATCACCCATATCCACTTGATTCATTCAAGATGTAGAGCAGAGAATGTTATCTCTAAAACCTCCGAATCAACATAGCTCTATCGAATTCATTGATTGAAGCTACTGAATTGTTCTGGTGAGCTTGCACTTGGAGATGAAGATTGTGGCAGTGTAATTGAGGCTACAGAGTTTTAGGAGTTCTGCTGATCTTTGTTTAACAACAGGGTTACAACTGCTCTGTATGACAAGAAGCAATTTTGCTGCTATCCCCGCTTCAACTGCAGTTGAGGTACACTCTTCCGGTGCCAATTTACATACAGTCCACAAAATTGACAAGGCATGCTGTTTGTAATTTTCAGAAACTCTCATCAAAACTCTAACTATATTAGGGATTGTACAAGCACAGTCCTTTAGAGCAGCCCTACCCTCTGGTGTTGTAGACAGAATGTCCAGAATCGCCAGGGCAGTCTCTAAACAGGGGATTGTTGCATAGGGAAGAAGCTCGACCAACTGTACAACTAATCCAATACCCACTACCTGATTCCTCACCTGCTTGCAAGAACATATAATTCTAAGCAAACTGAGTCCTGCTGCCATGGCCCTTGGATACTTCTTGTCCTTCACAAGCCTCAACAAGCCGAATAGAAGCCTAAAACTCGAAACGTTCTCAGACTTAAGATCTTCGATATCCACCAGTGTTTCAATGAGCTTTGCTGAATTTATTCTTGTCTCCATGGTACCCTCGTGCAGAAGGTCTACCATTAGAGAGATCTTTGCCGGTTCTGTGAGGCTTGTTTTTCCTTCTGAATCCAAAGGAAGCCTAACCAGAATACCAATGGCTTCAGTCCCAACTGCATGAGAAGTGAAAGGACCCAACAAAGATGACAGCAACATCACCCCTCCTTCATCGACTATACACTTTCTTGCAGATTCATCTGTTTGTGCAATCAACCTAAGTGCACACAGAGCCTTTATTCTAGTCTGCCCTTTAGCCTTCCTGAGCTTCTCCAGAAGTTCCTTCACTCTCTCCTGAACATTTTCGGCCTGTTTTTTCTGCATCAGATATCTTTGCGAAAACCACTTGTAGATGAGATGAGAGAGGGTCGTGTTGGGAGTAAGAGAGACATCCCAGAGCTCCTGCATAGTTGTCGGACAGATGTAATGATGCCCTATTGAAAACCACTGCAAAATATTGGATCTTTCATAGGTCTGGCCTGTACAAAGGGTAACAGGATCCTGCATAGGTTCCAGAGAAATGGGGCAAATGAAAACAGAGGGCACATCAGAGCAGTCCAGCTCTTCAATCATCTGTTTCAACGGAATCCCATCCTTCTTCCCATTGATCTTTTGATCAAAACCCAAATCAATTTCCTGAACACCACCAAAATCTGTTTCCTGGTTCTGCCTGTGTTCGTCCTTTTCCCAGCTTGAAATCTTAAACGAAGGCATCTCGGTGAGAACAGGGGTTCTATCCTGAAGGCTCAGAGTTTCCGCAATGCTAGCTCTAACAGAAACCCACTTCATCGAGCTCATTCTAAACCTCAAAAATCTGACTCCAGCACTGAAAGCTCAATCCTCCACACGCACCCTTCTCAAGCCAAAACTTCCCGTCAATAAACAGAAATGCAGAGCATTCTGCCCAATACTCAATCAATGAAAGAACCGAAAACATAAAAATAAAAACCTCTGGGTAGGCTCAAGCTTCAGATTTCCCGACCTCACATACAGAAAACATTTCACAGAGTGACTAGCAACGAGATGGGCCTCGGTTCCAAAGCAAAGAATACTGAAAACTCCATCTCATGCATCAACCCAATATACAGATTTCATTCAAGATGGAAAAAAAAAGGGCAAAAGATAGATAGAATAAGAATAAGAACAAGAACCTGGAGGCCCCCAAATGGCATCTGTGATTGAGACTGAAACCTCAGTTTTATAGAAACTGCTTCATTCCAATGTACTCCATTGCATTCCAGTCAAAAGCCCATCAATCATCATCTCATCACACAACAGAGAAAACACCAAAAGGCCCCACAAAAGGAAACCCCAACAACAATCATACGCCCATCACCCAAAAGCAACAATACCGACCATCAAAAACCAATTATCCCCTTTCCTCCTCGCCTTCATTCATTGATTCTCCGAGTATATACACATTGTGTATATGCCTTCATTCATACCCAGAGATCTCTGAAAGCTACTCGTACTATATACCGCAATATAAACAAAACAAAAATCCAACCACAATTCCGTCTTCCGTTTCCCTTTTCCCCAATCCGTGTATAACGCACATTGATGGCCACCACCTACGACGGGAATTTTCCCGTTATCCTCATCAATGCGGAAGCGTTTTGGTCGAGACCAGCGTTATACACTGGACAGTTGAACGGGCCGTGAATTCCCGTCAATTGACCGTCGGTGAATGGACAACGGGAAAAGAGGTACACCCTGATTTTTCGTTGGTCAGACCTCTTGGTCTGCGAACCACACGTGTAGTCATGTCGCCCGTGCCTTTTCCCTTCAACATACTTCTTCTGGGTAGACCGGTCAAACTTACCATCTCTAAATTACATTAAAAATTTACTAATTAGGTGATCTTCTCGAAAACCCACGAATTCCCACTAATAATAAAGTTTATTCATACCCGATACTTAACCCCATTGATCAAATTGAATAATTCATACCCTAAAAATAGTGTATTTTTTTATTTTTTATTTTTGGAGAATTTACCGTTATTTCTTGTGATATTACAATTTGCTATAATCGGTTATGTGATAATGTGAAAAGTTTTGTTAAAGGTGATGTCCATGTCGATGCCGTTTTATATGATGATGAGGTTAATTGCAAGTCGTAGGTTTGGCAGTTAATAATATCGAAAATAATTGTTAATTTTTTTAATAGAAATATATTTTATTTTTTTGGTTGAAGAAACATTGTGAAGTTTTTTTTTTAAGAAAAAAATGGATACTCTTGTTATTCAAAAAGGAATCAAAGAGTTTGATTGAACATAATTATATTAATCCGATGGCTTCGGAGGTTTTTGCTAGGGTTTCTTGGCTTTTCTGCAGGATTTGCTGGAATTGATCGTTGATCAGAGGTTTATGTGGGCTTGTGACGACTTGGAGTCAAGCTGATTCGCAGGAATCAGCCTAGTACCAACCAAGTATAAAAAAAGTGGGAATCATCGCTTACGTTGTAGCCCATCTTTCCGTCTCTTTAACTTGATATTTCGGTTTTTCTTGTAGGAGAGTTATTTCTATTTTTGGTTATCTGTCTTTTTCTCTTTTGGTGGAGCACCATCTTTAGCTTTTTCAAGCTTTTTGGCTATTTGTGGGGGTCCCGGCTGTTTGTCTTTTTTTGCAATCTTTTTGGGTCCTCGATCGGGCTATTGGGCAGATGGCCTTGTTGACTTTGGTGGGTGGGATGTGTAGTTGACAGCTACTGGTATCCTTGTTTGATCCGATTGCACACTGATATGGACCGGTCTTCTCACCAACTAAACCCTCATTCCACTTACCTCTCCCCTGTTTTGCATGATCCCTCTGGTGGTTCTGTTGCGCCGAGACACAATCTGTTGGGGGGTTTGAAGGCTAAAGCTCGAAGACTGCAGAAAACCTATAAGGCTAGGGCTTCCATCGCGCATTATGATATTGATACAGATTTTAACCTGGCTAGAATTGGGTGCCTAGCAGAGAAGGCACTTGTTGGCCAGTTGGAATACACTTCGGGCAGCAAGCTTGATATCATCGAGTGGGTCAACAAATATTGGGTTCCCATTACGGGTATGGCACCGCGTATTAATCTTCTCATGAATCGGTGGATTCTCTTTACCTTCTATGATTCGTTACATCTGGAGAAAATCCTCTCGGTTTTCTGGGAATTTAAGAAGGGTTCTTTATTTTTGATGCGTTGGCACATCAATTTTGATCCGCTGAAAGAATTTCAGGCTGTTCGTCACCTATGGATGATCATACCAGGGTTGCCAATTGAGTTGTGGTCAGAGGAAGTTATCATTGGTCTGGCGAATGCAGTGGGGAGGTATGTTAGGCTAGACACACAGAATTTGTTTGGCATGGACCGTAGGTATGCCAAGGTCATGGTAGAAATTGATATGAAGATTGGTCTCCCTGCTGAAGTGGAGGTTTCATGGGGTGCTAGGGTTTGGAGGCAAAAGTTAGATTTCTTCAAGATCCCCTTTCGATGTTTTTCCTGCCATCAAGTCGGCCATGTTCAGGCGGTTTGCCCTATCAGAAGGAGACAGATAGTGTATTCTCCGGCGGCTGGAACTGCATCCCAGTCATCTGGTGCACACAAGGTATCTGCAGAAATCTCGGGTAAGTCTGTTGATAATTCCCCAAACCCTTTTCCTGACCTTACTTCAGATGAATTAGAGTTTATAGAAAAGTCTGAAAATGCATTGTCTAGCCGCATTTCTAAGGGGGAAACCAAATTGAGGCATGATATTGTTACGGGGTTACTGGTCGATAATCATGAAAATCATACTATGCCCTCTAAAGTTAGTCGTAATTTAGCTTGTGAAATGGAGAATGAAGCATCTGTTTTGGGTTCCAAACCGTTTCTTGCGGGTGATGGTCATGCAAACCCTATTCACAGCCTTTCTTCAAACCCTAACAGTGATTATTTTGTGCCTTTTCTGGGTTATGAGGTGGGTAATGTTCCTAGCAATCCTGTGTGCATTGATCCGGATCCCCGTCTGATAGTGGGTGGTGAATCGCATCTTGTATCTGATTCTCTTAATCATCATGTTCCCTCTTCTGAGGTCTTAGTTTCCGCTGACAGCTCTATTTTAGCGGAGAGTGGTTATCTCATCTCTGATAATGGGGAAGAATTTCCTCCGCTCCCTACTTTCTCTAAGAATCCGATTTGTGGGTCTTCGGCCAACCCTATTCATTCTCTTAAATTCCAAAATGTTACCATTAGACGTGGTCGGAAAGAAAAGATTATAGACAAGGATAAACATTTGGACTTGGATTCATTTTCTCCTATTTCAAAAAGACTGGAAGAGGCTGGTGGTGAAGGATCGAAACTTACTTTGGGGCTTAGAGCGATGTCCCCCTCGGTGGATGTTTCTTAATGTCTGTTCTCTCCCTAAATGTGCGTGGATTGGGTAAGGTATCCCGGGCTCAGGCCTTATCCAATCTGTTTAGTGCTACTAGCCCTGCAATTGTGTTGATCCAGGAGACCATGTGTGATGACTCTTTTGCTATTTCCAAGCTTTGTAAGATTTTGCCATCTTGGGAAGTTACTGCTGTTAGCTCTTGCGGCTTGTCAGGGGGACTTGTTGTTGCTTGGAATCCTGCTTTATTTGATTTCAAAGTTTTCCATACACCTTGGGGTATTTCGCTAAAAGGGTCTTTCTGTGGCTTCCAACAATCCCTCTCCATCCTTAATTGCTATGCCCCATATAGGGAGAGACAGAAGTGTTGGGTTTCTCTATTCGATTTTGGCCTTCTGAACTTGCCCGACTTGATTATTGCTGGAGACCTAAACTATACCTGTAAATCTTCTGAGATCTGTGGTCCCTCATCCAAGTTGGATGATCTTGCTAACTTTTTCAACAATCTGTTTGCTGATACAAAATTTATTGATGTGGAGCCACACAAACTGGTTCCTACGTGGACTAATGGTAGATTTGGGATGGATGGCGTCCATAAGAGATTGGACAGATTTCTTGTAAAAGCTGGGTTGTTGGGGTTATTCCAAGAGTATCGGTCTTGGGTTTATGAGCATAAGTTCTCAGATCACTGGCCC
The DNA here is from genome assembly GCA_027924585.1 of Larix kaempferi. NCBI lineage: Eukaryota > Viridiplantae > Streptophyta > Pinopsida > Pinales > Pinaceae > Larix > Larix kaempferi. The sequence continues at coordinate 6,113,604 of BSBM01000579.1, read as the reverse complement.
ATTCTTCTACAGTTGGAGGAATATGGCTACAACCCTCCATCCCCCTTCAAATTCAACGCTACATGGCTAGAAGATGATATGTTTTGCAGTATGGTTAGATCCTTTTGGAGGGACTGTAGTGATTATGATACTAATCTGATGTTGAATTTCTGTTATAAATTGAAGGACTTAAAGGTGGTTGTCATTAAATGGATTAAAGACAGAAAAAAGGCTGATAAAATGGAACTTTCACTTTTAGAAAGGAAGATTCAAGAATCATATGCTGCTAATATTCATAATTCTCTGTCTTATGAATCTTTTGATGCACTGAAAAAATATGAACAGAAAAATGAAGCTATTTTACTTCAAGATGAAAAAGAATGGCGACTCAAAAGTCGTGCCATTTGGATTTCACATGGGGACAAAAATTTGAAGTTCTTCCATTCTTTTGCTTCTGCAAGAAGAAATGGAAAATTCATTTGGGAAATTATGGGTGAGCAGGGTCAACAAGTTTCTTGTCTTGAGGACATTAAAGCTAAAGCAGCTTCTTTCTTTGGTAACATATATAGAAACCATGATGATTGTTGTATTCATGATCAGATTAAAGTGGCTTCTCTCTTTCCGCGCTTCATAAATGATCAGGAAGCAGACAGTCTACAAAATGAGGTCACTTTATAAGAGATTGAGCATACTCTAAAATTTTTTGCAAAAGATAAAAGCCCCGGCCCTAATGGTTGGCCGGTGGAGCTTTATCTCCATTTTTTTGATATTTTTGGACATGAAATGCTGGAATTGGTGAACTTTTCTAGAACTAATGGATTCATTCCAGGTGGTCTCAATTCTACTTTTGTTACCCTGATTCCCAAAAAGAACAAACCTCTTTCATTCGGTGATTATCGACCGATTGCCTTGTGTAACCTTTTATACAAGCTCATCTCAAAAATTCTTGCTGAGAGATTGAAACAAGTTTTATCTGCATACATCTCTGAAGAGCAATTTGGTTTTTTAGCTGGGAGATAGATACACGATGCAATTGGGATCGCTCAAGAGCTGATGCACAGCATAAAGATCAAAAAGAAAAATGCACTCTTGCTTAAAATGGATTTGGAAAAAGCCTACGATAGAGTTAATTGGTCTTTCCTTCGTCTGATTTTGATCAGAATTGGAGTGCCTTCTGTGGTGATTAAGTGGATTATGGCATGTATCACATCGATGAATATTGCAGTGCTTGTTAATGGTACTCCATCAAATTTCTTTAGTTGTTCAAGAGGGATTAGACAAGGGTGTCCTCTTTCACCACTTCTCTTCATTTTAGTTATGGATGGATTCAGCAAACTTGTCAAGCAAGCTTTGGACAGAGGACAGATTTCAGGTGTCAGAATGTCAATGGAATGTGTGATCACCAACATTTTATTTGTTGATGATGTATTAGTGGCCGGTTTGGATTCTGTGGACGAGTGGAGAATTTTTAGTGATATTATTCAGACATTTTGCAACGCCTCGGGAATGAAGGTTAGCTCTGCAAAATCCAATTTTTATCATCTCTATATGAAAGAGGATCAACTTAGAGATATTTGCTCCCTGCTTCCCTACAAATGTTGCACTTTGGAACAAGGGTTCAAATACCTGGGTTTTAATCTAAAACCAAACAATTATCTTATTAAAGATTGGTTCTGGCTCTTACAGAAAATCGAAGCTCATATTGCACATTGGTCCTATCGGCTATTATCTATTGGTGGCAAACTTATTCTTGTAAAAGCTGTTCTTTACAGCATTCTAGTATACTGGTTTTCTTTACTTGAAGTTCCAGTTTTTATCATCAAAGCTATCAAGCGCATTTTCTTTAACTTCCTATGGTCTGGGAATGCAGCTAGTGCAAAAATTCCGATGGTTGCTGCTTAGAATTTATCTAGACCATTCAAATTTGGAGGATGGGACATTAAAGATCTTGTGGCATTCAATTCTGCTCTTAGATTAAAAAGCATGTGGAGGGGGATCTTTGGACAAACTCTCTGGTCCAGACTTATGTTTAGCAAGTATATAAAGATGGACATATATTATTGGATTAGAAATCCAAAGCTGGTCAGTTGGAATTTTTCCCCTATTTGGCGTGGCTTTATGAAGGTTTTTCATTGGATAAAAGATGATCTCGTATGGCAGGTGGGCTCTGGTTCGAGGATTCGAGTTGGTGTTGATCCCATCATTGGGATGGATGAAGATTTCCGTCTACCTTCTAGCATTATTCAGTATCTACAAGTTTTAAGTATGACTACATTGAACAAGATTCAGGTGCACAGTAATGGTGTCTTTGGGAAAACTTTGTGGATGTCTGCAATCGAGCTTGGTCTCTCTGGCTACTTAGCTCGAACTTGGGATATGTATACAATGAGGCTGTGTACAGCTGGTATCAAGTTGCATCAGGGGACAGATCAGCTCTTTTGGGGTGGAAACCCTGCTACTGGACAAGTGACCGCCAAATCTGCTTATCAAAGAATCATTCAAGACAAATACATCTTCCCTCAAGATTGGTGGTACACGAGGCTTTGGAAATGGTCCATTCCTTTAAAATTGAAATGTTTTCTTTGGTTAATCTTGCAAGACAAACTGAAAACATTGGAAAACCTGGGCAAGAGGGGATGGTTCGGTCCCAATGTCTGTAGTCTTTGCTTCAACGCAGCAAAAACAAATCAGCACTTATTTGTCAATTTCCAGTTCACACAAAATTGTTGGGATTTTGTCGCCAAAGTCTGAATATTATTCAACAGTGGGATGTTGGAGATTTTAATGGTTGCCTCTTAAGCTGGTTCAGAAATTGCAAACAACACTTCAATATAGCCATTTGCATATCATGGGCAATATGGTTCACCAGAAATTGTGTTATTTTTATAAATATCCCTCCGGATGTCAGACATTGCAGTCAGACTGCACTGAAAATGTTTTCCACATATGTTGATGACAATCAACATTTGAAGATTGACAAAATTAGCCAATTCTCCCTCAGAGTTGATCGGCCTATTCTTTTCTTCGATGGAGCAGCTCAATTTGGGATGTGCACTGTGGGGGGTGTTATCTATCTAAATGAAGCTCATTATTTTATTGTTAGGCTTAATTGTGGTTCTGGAAGCAACATGAAAGCTGAGCTCATGGCACTTTGGTGTGTTCTAAAAGTTGCAAACATTTTTGGTTTGGCTAATATCAAGGTGATGGTGATTCACGGGTCACCATCAAGTGGGCTTCGGGCGAATTCAAGCTGAATGTTATGAATCTGAGACATTGGGCTTCCCGTACTCTTTTTGAGATTGAAAAACAACAGAAGATCATTTTTGAACATATCTATAGAGAACACAATTCTCTTGCAGACAAACTATCCAAGCAGGCTCTGTCTGGTTTGGAGGGGCACTTGATCTGGGAAGAATGGTGTGACAACACTATTCTGGATAGTGGATCTACTTTCTTTTTTGACTAAGGTCTATTTCGGTTATTTCTACAGGTGGTTATCAGTCTCATATGGCAATTGAGGTTTTTGCTAGTAGTTTTTTGTCAATCTAATCTTATGAGGTACTCATGTAATTGGGATGAAACTTGCAGTCAGCTTGGTACATTTTGAATGTATTTTGTCTGATTTGTAAATGATTTGGTCAAAGAATCAAGAACATCATTGTACTATTTGATTCTATTTTGAATATCAATAGTAGTTTTTTTCTCTGGAAAAAAAAAGGAATCAAAGAGTACATATCCAGCAAGGGAGTATTTTTTATAACTCTCAGTCCACACACTAAAAAGTATACTAATAGAAAAACATCCTAGAAAACATCCAAAAACAAAGGAGGATCCTCAACATCCTATCAGCCTGAAGTACATAATCACAGGCTTCAATAAAAACACTAACATCAAAATCAGGACTAAGATAGAACTGACTTAATAAAAAAAGTGGATATTCCCACAATCCACCAACGTTGTCTCCATGTACTCTTCCCAAAATAGATAACCTTCAACAAGATTTAAAGCTTCTTTGCAAAGACGATCGGCAACTGAATTTTGTTCTCTAAAGATATGGGAAATTTCTAGTAGTGGAAAGAAATCCAATAAATCCTTTGTTCTCCAAGCCATTGTTGCAGTTCCAATACTTGAAGCTTATATTTATGTTTTGCCCAATTTACAATGACCGAGGAGTCACCATAAATTTTCAGAGAAGGTAAGCTAATGGCAACTCCAAACTTTATCAAACACAAAGCGAGCAGCTCCGCTTTGGTGTTAGTTCTAGATCCAACATTTAACTTCAAATAGAAGTAATGATCCTGATTTATAAAAAGATTTACACGTGCAACACATAATCCATTTACCACTGCTCCATCGAAAAAACCACATAACCTCTGGATATCCAACTCAGTAGATATGTGTCTTATCTTTTGTTTTTCTCCAACGAGAGGCTTATAATCCTTGTACATGTTTAATATTCTAAAAGTACCAGTAGATAAGGATGGTCTTTGATCCCCAAAAATTGCATTATTTCGTAAAAGCCAGACATGCTAGCTTACAAATACATGCAGAGTTCGATGTAAGGGACATCTTTATACCAGTTTTGAAAATTGGATTCCATATGCATGGATCCCCATACATTTACCATTTTTAATTCCGAACAGACCACATTCCATAAATATTTTGTAAACTGATAATGTATGAAAAGATGATCAACATTCCCGGCTTTGTTCCAGCATAGAGCACACCGATTTGGACCAGACCATCCACGGTATAATAGATTGTCCTGTGTAAGAACTGGATTTTCCATATAAAGTCTATTCATATTTACTAGGTTCGAGGTTTTAGATTTGGATTTAAGATAATATTATTCATTGCTCATCGGTTTCTCTTTTCAGATATCGATCCTAGCGGCCTACTAGGAGATGGTGGTCGTCCAGCGGTGGTTTGCTTGGAGGATGAGGGGAAGGGTTTCTGAAGGCCAATTTATTTTGGAAGTTTTTCTCGTTCTTGATTGAGTGCTTCAATGTTCAAGTTTTTACAGTTATTTGGCAGTTTATGTAATGTGCTCAATGCACTTGTTTGATGCCCTATAATAGGGCGGTTTGGGCATTGCATACTTTTATTCTATTATGAATATCAAGTATAGTTTTTTCTTAGTGAAAAAAAAAAAACACTCAATGAAAAATGTAAGAATACAATTTGTTGGGAATCAAACCTAGGTCACTAATGGAAAACTCCCACTTATCAATGCTAGACCATATCTTGGCTAACAATATATGTTAAAATTTCGGTGGACTCACTTCCAAGTTCCCATGATAATATGGTTGATACAAAGTTTTTCAAGGTGTGGATTGCATTATCTTTCTTTAAATGATATTTCTCGGATTTGGTTTAGTGATAAGATGGAGCATTTGCAACAATGATGACTCGGGTTCAAATATTGGCAAGCTCATTCCCCATGAGAATATAGTTTGACATAATCTTTCAAGGAGTGGGGATTCTTAAAATGGGATAACGGGTTTTGTGATGACGTGAAGAGGTTTTGTTAAAGGTGGTCTTTATGTTGATGTGGTCTTCTATGTGAATGAAACTACTTACAAGTTTTAGGTGAGTTTGATAAAATAAATAATGTTTCTTAAAATAAATAAGATGCTAATTTTTATTTTTTATGATGTATATTGAGATATTGATGGACTTGCTCAAAGTCTTTCAAAGGTGTGGGTTGTATTTATGTCATAACATTGGTTACGTGATAATGTGAATTTTTTTTGTCACATATGTATCCACCTCAATGCAATTTTCTAGTTGCAAGCTCTAAGTGAGTTTAACAAATAGAGAGCTTTTAATCACAACTTTGTTATCAAATATGGTTTGATTGTAAAGTACTTTGGTAGAATACATAATATTTGATTTAGAGTTTTCATTGAAGATAGTTTAATTGTAAAGTAGATCTTACCGGGAGTTTTGTACCTTCTTCAGATAGAAAGGGCAACTTTGAGTCTACAATAATGTAAAGGTTTTGTTACGGTGACCCCTAAGGGTTAATGTGATCTTCTAAGTAGACCTTGTGAGGAGTTTTGTACCTTCTTTGGATACATGGGATGACATTATATTCTTGATGATATGAAGGATTTGTTAATGTGGTCCTTATGTTAATGTCGTCTTTTATACAAATCAAGCAAGGAGAGAATCTTAGGTGTCTTTGATATAATAGATAGTCGTAACTCTTGGATTCAAAGTCAAATATTGCTTGATTGTAAAGTACTTTGATATGATATATAACCCTCAATCATGGTTTTGTTACCGAAGGTATATTTATTATAAGGTAGATATTATGAAGAGTTTTTTTACATTGTTTGTAAAGTAGATCTTGTGAGGAGTTCTTTACCTTTGCTAAATAAAAGGGTGCATTGAGTCCATGATAATGCAAAGGCTTTGTTAAGGTGGCCCCTATCTCAATCTAGTCTTCTATGTAGATCTTGTGAGGATTTTTGTACCTTCTTTGGATAGAAGGGGTTGCATAGATTCTTAATGATGCCAAGGTTTTGTTAAGGTAGTCTTTATGTCAATGTCATATTTTATGTAAATCGAGTAACATGCAATTCTTGGGTGACTTTGATATAATAGACAACTTTACTTTTGGATTCATAATCAAAGATGGTTTGATTATAAAGTACTTTGGTAAGAGAGATAACCTTCAATCATGGTTTTGTAACTTAATATATTGTTATTCTAAGGTAGATCTTGTAAGGAATTGTGTATCCTCGTCCAGATAGAAGGGGAAACATTTGGTATGTGATAATCCGGAGGTTTTATTAATGGTGGGCCCTATGACAATGTGATTTTCTATGAGGATAGTGAAGTTTGAGTTCTATGGTGACTTTGATAGAATAGATAACCTTTAGTCATGACTTCATTCTCAAATATGAGTTGATAGTAATATATTTTGATAAAATAAATAACCCTTATATCAACGGCATCATTAATTTATTTTTTTTACCATGGGAACTTAGCAACCTCCCAAGAGTATATGCAACAACTCGCAAGACACAAATACCAATAACTCATAGGTCATCCTGGGCCGAGACTTCACATCAAGGGGATGCCTACCCTTTCAGCGTCAATATGACAAGTCAATATGTGCAGCCCTACCCCCGCATCATTAAAAATTACTTAATGCTAAAGTAAATTCTCTAAAGGATTTTATACCTTTTCAGTTAGAATAGGTGACATTGGCTCCATAATAATGTGGAAGTTAATATGAACTCGTGTACAAAAACAAGTGTAATATGAGTTTTGTGTGACGTCCACATAATATATAGCATTTAATCATAGCTTCATAGTTAAAGATGAATTGATTGTACATTTTAAAGAGTTTTATACCTTCTTAATGTATAAAAGGGTGGGTGATATTAGCTCCATGGTAACAAGAGGATTTTGTTACATATGTTCCCATGCTAATTTGGTCTTTATGTGGATCAAGGTAAGTGTGAGTCTGAGGTGACTTTAACATAATAGATATTTTTAATATTAACTTGATTATAGAATATAAAAGGTATTTTATATCTATCTAAATTTAATCTTAATGTTATTTTTAATATTAAAGTGTTATATTTAATTATAGAATATTAAGGTGTTTTAGATATTTTTAATAGTAACAACTTAAAAAAATATATATAGTAAACTCAATTAAACTTAATATAGTTTGCTATATTGATAAAGTTAGGTACAATATTTATATACTTTTAATAACAAGATAAATAATATGACCATATTGATAAGGTTGGGTACAATATTTATATTCTTTTAACCAGAAAAATAATATGATATTATTAGCAAAACTTAAATAACTTTGAAAAGATATATAGCAAACTCAATTAAGTTCAATATAGTTTAGTTTGCTATATTGATAAGGTTGGATACAATATTTATATACTTTTAACAAAAATATCTTCTTCTTTTTTTTCCCAAAAGAAAAAGAGTTTTCTGCTATTCAATTATGAATCAAAGAAACTACACATTCCTCAAGTCACATGACAGTTACATTTACCTAGCTCCTCATAAAGAGGCCACTAATTCTAATCCCCACGATTACAAGTGAGATCCCAGCAGATTTTCTCCAATTATAAACTTTGTGTAATCAACTAAAATAACAATAATCATATGTCTATGCTCCAAAAACAAAATATGCTCAGAGGGTTATGCATCAACCCATAGTTCATAATCTCAAAAGGGAGCTATATCAACATAACAGAAACTATCCTAAATCTCCGCGACTAAAAAACTAAAACAAAGGGAAATATGGAGGAGGCCGCAATCAATACATAGTGACCAGCTTCTCCTCCACAAGCTGGTCACCAGAGAAAAACTGGAGAAACGCATTGCCCTCTGCCATCTTTAGACCCTTTTTTGAAAGGTGATCTGCTGCAAGGTTAAAAGATCTACTCACCTGGTAGAAAGTAGCAGATGAAAACCAAACAAGAAGAGTCTCAATCTTTAATTTCCAGGCAGTAAGAGAAGGGACCTGTAACCTGTGTCTGGTTGTTACCCAATCAATAATTGCTGTAGAGTCCCCAAAAATTGCAATGTCATTGATCCCCAGAAATTTTTCCAAGAAGAGGATGCCCCACAGAGCTAAAAGCTCAGCTCTTGTGTTGTTCCCCCTTCTACAACCAAGGTGTAAGAGGGTCCTCTGTTTCTCATCCAATTTTATCATGCATCCAGCACCACAGTGACCCAACTGAGCTGCCCCATCAAAGAAACCCACCAGAGTGTTTGAAGCAAACACCGGAGGAATTTTTATCACAACATTCAGAGAATATGCTTTCCACACCGTACCTTTCATAAATCCTCTAATAAATGTCACCGACATTGAAAAGGAGAAGGATTTATGATAAAAAAGGATAGAGTTTCTGAGACGCCAGACTCCCCAAATGAAGTTTGCAAGGAATTGCATAGCATATTTATGTCTGCCAGCCCAGTTAAATAAGCATTCCGATAAAGAGCAGCCACTCCACTCTCCATGTTGATCCGAATAAAAGGAGACCTCCTCCCAAAGCTGTTTTGTGTAGGTGCAAGTAGCAAATAAATGGTCACATGTCTCATCAGCGTTCAGGCAAAGGTAGCAAACTGAAGGACCCATGCCCCCGTGGAGTCTATATCTATCCCCAGTAATAACTTTATAATTCAATGCCAGCCAAAGAAAGAGTCTAATTTTACCCTGAATCTCCCATTTCCAAATGAACTTTTGCCACCATTCCGTCTTCAGTTTCGCTGCCTCAGAAGTTAAGAGACAGTATGCTTGGGCTGCATTAACCGAGCCATCCCCGATACCATAATCCCAACATGGGGAGTCCAAATCAGTGGAAAGACAAATGCCAGCATGTCGTAAACCATTAATAAAAGTATTCCAATCAATAGCCACCGCACCTTCCAGCCGTAAGTCCACAGCGCTCAACCAATGACCCGACAGATTTGGACCAGGAGGTAACATCCAGATTTGATTAAGATACAGTAGTCCCATATTATTTAAAGCCAAACTGGTATCCGCAGAGATATAAGGATCTGGATGACCCAGAATGCGGTCCCTACCAATACAAATCTGGTAACCGTTGCCCACCTTCCAAAATAAACAACGTTGAAGGAGAGGTAGCATAGCCACCAAACCAGTCCAAATGACCGAGGAGTGACGCTTCAAAAGCTTACCGGAGTGAAGCCAAACCTTAAAAGATGAGGGATATATATATTTGTCCCGTATCATTCTTCCCCCCAATCCCCCATCATAAAGGCTGCGCCACAAAGACTTCAAGTGTAGAGCTTTATAAACCCAGAAAAGGTTCTGGATACCCCAACCACCATCCGACTTTGGTCTGGAAATATGCTCCCAAGACACAAGATGACAGCCCTGATAATGAGAGTTTCCCCTCCAAAGGAAATTGAACAATAACTTCCGAATTAAATGTAAAATGGTCAGCGGAACCTGTGCAAGGCTAAACCAATAAATTGGAAAATTTGACAAAACCGAGTTTAAGAGGACAAGTATGCCAGCCAGTGATAGCTTTCGATTTTGCCAACCAAGAACCTTGTTCTCCACCTTGTGTACTAACCACATCCAATCATTAACCTGATATGCATTCGGTTTCAAAAAATAACCCAGGTAGGTTAATCCCTGACAGAGATCGCGCAATTCAAGAGGAAACAAAGTATGTAAAACCTGTCTTAAAGCTACCTACAGATTAAAAGCAAGGATACAGGATTTCTGAAAATTAATCTGCATCCCCGACGCTTGTAGAACAAATCCAAGCTATATTTGAAATGTAACCAATCTTGTTCTTTGCCAAGCCCGAATATGAGGATGTCATCAACAAAAAAGAGATGGGAGATAATCAAGTGGGGAGATACCCGAATACCTGAAAAACGATCATCATCCCTAGCATGGTGGATGAGTCTGCTGAGGCCATCAATGACCAGAATAAACAGAAGCGGAGATAAGGGACATCCCTGGCGTAGGCCCCAAGAATCCTGGAAAAAGGCAGTAGGACACCCATTGACAAGGATAGCGAAATTTGTAGATCTGATGCATCCCATAATCCACTCGGTGATCCAATAATCAAGACCAACATTTAATAAGAGTAACTTCAGAAATGACCAATCTACCAGGTCATATGCCTTTATAAGATCTAATTTTAGTGCCAGAGCCTCCATCTTCTTTGTCTTAATTGAGTGTATAACCTCCTGGGCTGTCCCTACTGCATCAAAAATCAGACGATTGTTTAAGAACCCAAACTGCTCAGCAGAGATGCCACCAGATAAATCCCCTTTTAGCCTTTGTGCAATAGTTTTTGAGATCAATTTATAGATCAAATTACAAAGGGATATAGGACGGTAGTCCCGAAATGATGAAGGATTTGTTGTATTCGGGATCAACATAATAAAAGTAGCATTGACATCACCAAGAACTTTCCCAAAAGTTCTAGCTTCTTCCACCAGACGGACTAATTCCGGTCCCAGAATATCAAGAAATTGCAGAAAGAATTCACATGTCCAGCCATCTGGCCCAGGACTCCTATCCTTCTCCATATCCTTCAAAATGTTTTCAATCTCCTGGCTATTCACCGGAGAATAAATGCCAACACACTCCAAAGCCGAGAACATGCGTGGCATCACCTGCAGGATCCTCAGCTGCTCCTGAATATTAATAGAACAAGGTTTCCTATAAATCTCAGAGAAGTACCTAACTGCCTCATCCTCAATCCCAGGAATATCAGAAATGAAATTTCCATCAGAGTCGGTAACACCCCAAATGGCTTTCTTCTTTCTCCTCCCTTCAGCAAAGGCATGAAAATACTTTGTATTTTGATCCCCACATGATAGCCTGAGGGCCCTACTTTTGAGCCTCCACATTGCTTCCTCCGTGGCCAGAAGGGATGTCTTTTTACTTTCTAGGGCTTTGAGCACATCCAAAAATTGGGGATCAATAGTCGAATAAAAGGGGCGGGTCTTCAAAGTGGCAATTTCAGACTCAACAGCCCGCAAGTCCATGCTCAAGTAAGCCTTCCTATCCCGAATCCAAGGAGCCACTTTTGCTTTGAGAAGCCGCAGAAAGCCAGGGAGTCTCTTCAATGCCGGAGCATCTGAATCCCTCAAAACTGTGCCCCATGTATGCCGAACCAAGTCAATAAAATGTTCCTCTATCGACCACAAATGACAATATTTAAAAGGGAAGTATCTGGGGTAATCGACCCTTCCAAATCGGAGCAGAACAGGAGAGTGGTCCGAAATATGGGCATCAGCTGCCCAAGAGTTACAGTGAGAAAAGGAGCCAAACAGATTCTCATTGATCAAAAAATGATCCAAGTGTTTTGCCACCGCCGCATCACCAACCCTCCCATTTCTCCAGGTGGGAACCAAAGGACATGGCAGAATATTAGTAAGACCAAAAGAATCAAGGAGACTAACAAACCAAGAGTTCTATTGAGGATGTGCACGAACACCCCAAGAATCCCAAGTGCCCAGAGTTATGTTCAAATCCCCTGCAATTATCAGATCTGCCAGACCTAATAAACCAGATGTATCCAAGCCATCCCAATATAGTCTCTTCTCCACCTGAGGGCCGTAACAATTGTACACATTTAGGGGGCTGTTCATAACCCTACACCAACCAGAAAGTAATATGCCCCCCCCATAAGGTAGAGTTTAAACGAGAACAGAGTGGGATCCCAAGCAGATAGCAACCCACCCAAGTGCCCAACTGCCCCAACAGAGCACACATGCTAGGAAGGCATTTAAGAGGTAATGAAATCACGAGCTTTTTTATCATCACAGAGAGTTTCCTGAAGTAGAATAAGAACAGGTCTAGAAATCGCAAGAAGGCGACGGAAGGTGTAGCGTTTTGGGGCACCTCCAACCCCCTGAATGTTCAAAGTCAGGATAATCATTTATGAAAACCCTGAGAGGCCTCCACCGCTCTAAGTGGCCTAAAAACAGAAGGAGAAAAAGAATCAGTATCTTCACCGGCCCGAAAAACAACATCTTCCTAAAAAAGGGAGTCCACCGAACCCCCACAAGATGCCCGTGCCAACTCTTTTCTACGTCTCCCCCCCTCTTTCTTCCTTATAGTCACATTTGGGAGGGGGGGGGAAGCCGAACCAGTAACCAGATTTCCCTCACAGAAGAAAGGCAAAGGCTCAGACCAAACACCCAGGGTCCCACCAGTCGTTTCCTCAACAGATGACACTAAATTAGGAGAAGGAGACAAAGGATGTAAAATAGCAGCTTCAGCATCAAGAAGTTGAGAGTCTGTTAGTAAAGGAGAAATAATCGGTTCAGAAGAAGAGCTAGCCACAATGGGTAAAACCGAAGGTTCCTGCTCATAAGAAGGAATAGGAGACACAGGAGCTAACTGAGAAGACAAGGAAGTGGACACCTTCCCCCACCCGTCTAGTTGTAATAAATCAACCTCCGAAAGAGTTTTGTAAATGTCAGGAAATAAGGCTTTAAACTTACCAGAGAACGTCAAGGGCTCCAGGGAGGCATGGGGTTGTTGTTCCTCTTCCAAACCTAAGTCTGAAAACTGATCAACAACATTTTGACCCTTCCCAGAAGTCAAGGCCTTCCCACCACTACCACAATCATTTCGGAGGTGGCCAGGTTTTCCACAATTGAAGCATCTAAAAGGAGTCCTCCAATAATCGAGATCCTGGTGAATGACCTTTTCGCCCCAACGTATAGGAACGCTCTCCGGAAGGCCTTTAGTGATATCCATTTCCACAAGAACCCAGGCACATCTCTTATCCTCATGATAGAGAGATTTATCATCAAAGAAAACAAAGGACCCAATATGATTTGCCAAGTTTATGAAAACTTCACGTGCCCACAATGCCAGGGGAAACCCTTTTAGAAGAACCCAGAAATGGTTTATTTGAAGCCGTTCAGAAACATGATTAAAATCCGAATGCCACTGCTTTAAGACAAGAGAACCCCGTTCAATCACCCAGATACGACCAAGTATCAAAGCTGTATGTTCTTCATCCAGAAAATGAAAGACTACCCAATTATTTACCAGCATGTGAATCCATGGCACATATTTGAGCAAGGGCTTCCAGTGGGTGGTAACCTAGGAAATCAAATCCTGCCGACTAATATCCGTATAACAGAGTTCACCCACCAGGGCTCGAGCAGTAAGGCTTAAAACCCGGCCAATCTGGATGTCCTTACCCAGAACCATTTCATTTCCTTCTCCATAGCGTTTGATAGCCTTTAAAGTGCGGTGTGAACGGGCTTTCTCACCCCCACTCCTCGAAAGACCACCACCATGTCGCACCCTGTCACATAGCTGATAGAAATCCTTATCAGAGCTAGTGTCCACCTCTAACTCCACGCCAGAAGGTAAAACCCCACAGAGTAGAGGGTTAGATAAAAACAAAGATTGTTCCAAAGAAGGGCCCACCCCATCCACAGAAGTATGAGTCAGGGGCTCCACTAAAGATGCCATAGCAGCAAGGTCCAGTACCAAGAGAACCGGCAATAGAGATGTCAGAAGACCAGCTTTGGAAGCTTCCTGACTGCCAGAGTAACCTAAAACCCAACCCAAAAAAACTGAAAGAAAAAACAAAACACCACCGAAAAATACCACCCACCTAGACTAAGGATAAGAGGAGTATTGGCCCAACGTACCCGAGACCTTCCATGATAGTTCATGGCGCACAGTAGCCATTGAAAGCCTGGTTGAAACCATGGCACACCTGCTTAATAGTGCATCTCAAGTGCATTTCATTGTACATTAATAATTGATGGAGTTGGGACATAAAACAAACAGAATGTCACTAATTATTTGTCGTTTTCCTAAAGCCAAGAGATTATGTTCCACGGTCAGATATCTATTGTTCGAAAAGAAAGGACCATGTTCCACACTCATAATTTCTTTCACAAAAATATCTTTTTATGTAAATAATGAGTACTAAACAATGATATATATTTTATTTGGTGTTTTGAAATAATTTTTACAATTTTAATATTTATAATAAACTATGTTGTAAAATCATTTTAAAATTTCAATAAAAAAATCATATTTTGAAATAATTTAATAATTTTAAAATTTCAATATTTTATATACTAAAAATAAATCATGAACAATCAAATAAACCATGTGAAAAGCTTTAGAATATTTTTTATAATTTTATTTACTCAAATAAATTGAACACGACATTAAACATCCTTAATTATAATTTTATAAAGAAAGATAGCTTCATTGTAAAGTAGATCCTCTAGAAGTTTTGTACCCTCTTTCCTCAACAAAGGAGACTTAATTAAATAAACTAAATAAAAGCCTTAATTTTATTCTACATCTAATTAAATGTCGTACACATGATCACATAAGAACTCTTCAAATCCAATTATCATGAATTTGTTTTTTCGAGGCCATATTACTTTAAATATGGAAGCATGAATAAAGTACATTGAGATGTGGAAGGGGACTCCTTTTGCCAATTTGAATATTTCTTTCTCTAATATTCTACTCTTAGGTATGTGTGTATCACACACATCCCCAATAACATAGTAAAAATTAAAGCACAATTTTTTGAAAACTGAATTCTTGTCTGTTGCATTTGTCTTCTAATATTATTATCTATTTGTTCTAAGTGTTTCCCCACCACCATGCCAGTGTTTGACCACTCTTTCTTTTGACTGGGATCCATACAATCCTCTCCCTCTTTGCTTTTCTTTTTCATAGTGGGAAATGTGTTGGAAACTGGGATGCTAGAATACATCAACCAAATTTGCTTCCCTTCTTTCCAAACTCAACACACTTTTATTGTATTAAAAGGATTAGGTTCCTTGCTTTGTTAGTGGGTTATTTTGAACACTTTTGAAGAGATGGTATAAATTAAAATTATATTTTATCAAATTAAAGGAAGCTAAACAATTGATTTTACTATAGGGATAGACAAATATCAAAAACAACGAGAGAAAATATATCTATCATGAAATGGCCAATGGCTAATCATGTTGTACTTAGATATTCCAATTATAATGAATATTTTATTTCATAAACATAAAGTGGTTGAAAAAATTATCACATTATATTATAGCTTCTTACAAATTGTGATATAAAATTGATGGCTATGGTTTAATAGGAATATCGGCTTAGCCTAAGTTGGTTTTCATATTTTGAAAATTGTAAGGGAATGAAGAGGTGGTACAAATTGGATAATTTAGATTGTTATAAAAAGTCATCCTTTGTACCAAATTAAAGAATGTTAGATAATTGTTGATTTTATTATAGTTTTTATTGTTTTTGATAAATATAAACTTGCACAAGTAAGTTCATTAATGTTCAATATCTTTAATTAAAAGCAAAGAAAGAATACATGTCTTTAGAAATTTTTAAATCATGATGTCGGAAAAAATAATGTTCAAAAATCTTTTTAAAAATAATTAGAAAATTCATATTTTTAAAAATTATAAATTATGAAATCAAAACATAAATATGGTTAATCATAGTTATATTTAGATATTTAAGATCAACTCAATGAATTTATAAACTGAATATTTATTCAATAAGAAATAAGTCTAGAAAATTACTACACATCATAATAACTTCCACAAATTGTAAAATAAAATTGGTAATTATAGTTTAATAGTTGGAATTTGGTATCCTTATTTTTTTTTTCAGCGGAAAAATCACCTTCCTGCTATCTGAACGAATTAAGGAAAGCTTGAAATACAATCATTACAATAGGGCTTAACAAGAGCATCATGTCACTTACAAGAAATGAACCTGGGTGGGGAGGGCAACAATCTTTCCTCCCAACCACCCAAGCTACAACCAATAGACAATGACATCCTTATTTATAATGAGGGTTGATTTTTTTTTTTTTAATTTTCTTTTTTAATTTAATCATATGTATCATCATAAAATAAGCCAAAATTTTAAGAAACAAAGTTTTATAAGCAAAATTGTGAATAAAGAAATAGAATTTTAATTTTTAATAATATTTTAAATTTGAAAACATTTTTTACAAAATAAATATAAAAAAAACAATAGAAATACTTGTTATCCCATGTTTTAGAATTCCATATTATAAAAATTAAAACTTAAATTTGAATTTTAATATACATTTCATGTTCATATTCTTCTTCTTTATGTTGATGATATTGTTTTTATGGCAAGGTTTCCCTTTGATCTTTATAAGCAATTAAAAATTCTCAAGGATTTTTACTCTAATATGGGTATGACTATTAATACCGACAAAACATAAGTTATGATTATCAAGTCCAAGAAGGTCACTTATGCTAATTTTGTATATGACAATAAGAGCTTGGAGGAAGTGTCTTCCTACAAGTATCTCAAAATTTATATCCATCACGAGCTCAATTGGAACTAGAGCATTGAGAAAATGATTAATGGAGGGTGGAAAGCTTGTTTTGGCCTTGAAAACAATTGTAAATCAACAAACCTTGTGATGTAGGATAAAAAGAAGTTCATTTTTGGAACTCTCGTTATCTTGTATGGTTGTGAAGTTTGGGGTTGCAACATCTCTGGAGAATCCTGGAGAAATATAGAACAAATACATAAGCGTTTTATAACATATAACCTCTAAATTAAAAGTCACATGCCATGTCCTATCCTCCTAATAGAAGTGGGTCTTCCCCCCATTGAGAGCATCGCTATGACTAGGTACCTAATGTACAAGTACATGATAATTAACATGAGAGATTAGAGACTTCCTAGAATTGCTTTAAAATCCAGTCAAGACCACCTGCGGCTCAAGAGAGGTTGGTATAAAGATGCCATGGCTTGGTTGCACCATTGAGGGTCTGACGAAAGTGCCACTTTACAAAATATCGATAACATTACAAATATGATTACTTCTAAGTTTAAAGAGAAAATGTGGGGTGAGAAAGAATTAGAGGTTAAAAGAAAATTAAGATATTATAAAGATGTCATTAACCCTAGTCTAGAAGATCAAAAGTATCTCTATGTTTTAACTAGTTTGAAGAAGAAAATTAATATAGCCAAGATAAGGATGAACTCGCATGAGCTTCATAGTGAAACATGGCACTAAACAATAACTAAAACACCATGGATGGAAAGGATTTGTCATCTCTATGACACTATGAGTGTTGATTATAAAAGTCACTTTCTCTTAGAATGCCCTGCGTATACCCACATTAGATCGCATTTCCATAATCTTTGCTACAATACATACATGTCTAACATTTTAACTTGTTACAACTATGGTGACCTAGGGACATTTCTTTATAAGGTTTTAAGTATTGGAATAAAATGTTACAATGAACCAAATAAAATTCGATAGACCAAAATTGTTATTAATGGACATTACGAATCATCATTATCATCATCATTCAACTACTTCAATAAATTATAAAATAAAATTAATGATTTGAATCTAATAATCAAAAATAAAATTGATATTACAGTCTAATAATAAAAATTCAACGTTGTCACCTTTAAATTTTAAATTTCAATTCCAATAAACATGTCATATTCAAATCGATTAAAATAAGTTAGTAAAAACTATTGAAAATTCAATTTTCTACCCATTTCACATGATTTTACTTGAAAAGCCCCAAAATGTTAGGAAATTAACCCCATTGGACACAATAAAAGTAAAGAGATCCTGTATTTAAAAAATAAAAGCGAATTTTGAGATCCTATATTTAAAAAATAATAAAAAGCAAATTTGAAATTCGTTGATGGAGAAAGTGGGACAATGTGCCATGCTAAGGATATCTGGACCATGGCATTTCCTAGTGTGAAGTTTCATGCTCCTGCACGTGCACAAAGTGTCCATGTACTCATACGTGTTTACGATTCTCAAGGCAATTGGGTTTCCAACTGTTCAATTCATGTAGATTCGTTCCCCTTCACATATAGCAAGATATCGTTTGAAGTTAAAAATACATTATTGGTAAACCTGCATAACTATATTGATATAAAAACTAGAAGGAGGCCAATGGAAATTGAGCTTCATAGGTGGTTCAACACTCGCCATAGCATTGATTTGGGGTAGGTATTATGTGTGCACGTGATGGCTCCATTGGGATTGACCCTCAAGAGTGGATAAATGCCACTAGCCAACCCTTGGACCAAAGTTGTAAGGTTGAATGTTTCTTTATTTGAATGCACACACTCTAATGTCATACCTTGTACCTATGAAATTAATTTTCTTATAAATTTAAAATGAAGGTTTATTACTTTTATATTTTAAAAGAAGAAAATTAAATATTTTGATTTTTTTATCGGGCATTATTAATCATAAAAAAATTGTAATTATTAGATTCTTGAAATTTTATTGTAAATATATTATGAGTTATGTGTACTTTGAGTAATTAAGCTATTTTTTAAAACAATTATTTTACCTTAATCTTTTTTGTTAGTTGAAAATCTTATTTTAAATAGTCGATACAAAAGAAGCTCTCTAGATCTAGGTGAAAATTTGTTCGGTTTTGAGCTAGTCAAGCTCTAGATCTTATAATTTACAACACTCTAATGAAGTGACGAAATTCCAGCAATATGACTTGTATTCATGGGCTTAGTAGTAGTGTGGTATATTATGTCATATACGATATCCCTTCATACAACAAAATGGTAAATCTAGACATTTTAAGTGACCACGAGCCTGACTCAAATTATAGACCTTTAATTGTAATCCTCAATTTTTCAATGCATAGCGATCTTGTGGAGGAAAATTCTCACGGTCGAAAGCATTTGATCTTCGAGAAATAAGGACGATATTTTTCTAAATGATTTAAAAAAATGATTTGTTTATCCTCTATCAAGTATGGACAATATAAAAGACCTCTATCACAATTTTACTACACTCCTCTCATCTTCCATTAACAAGTTCTCCATCGAAGTTTTAGGTAAAAAGAGAAATAGAAGAACCAATCCATGGTATGATAAAGAATGCAACAATGCAAGAAGAGCAAACAATGAAGCTATTGACGAGTCTCTAAAAATTGACAAGATAAATAGATAAAAGGGAAGAAGAAAAATGCATTATATAAATAAAAAATAAGAAAATCTTTTACACCTCTCTAAGGTAGCTCCTAAGAAATTCTGGAGGCGAATTATAACTAGCAAAAATAAAAATAATAATAGGATTCCTTTGAAGGATTGGAATTCCTATCTTAAAAAATTTACGAATTCCTGAATGTCATATATAACATTCAAACCCTCCTTATAGCAGAAGAAGTTTTCTCGTTAGAAGACATAGACTTTAGGGTTAAGCACCTAACAAATGGAAAAGCTAAGGATATTAAAGGATATCAAGCATAAATATTAAAAATTGGAGGGCATGTCCTCATCCCTCACAACCACAAACTCTTCAATCTAGCGGTCAAGCAAGGTTTCCCTAAACCATGGACTTAGAGACTCATCATTCATATTTTTAAAAGCGGTGATAAAAATAACCCCTCTAATTATTGAACCATTATGATTAGCCCTCTCTTATACAAGCTATATGATATTATTTTGGAAAAGAAAATCAACTTATGGCTAGAAAGTGAAAGTAAGCAAGCTAAAGGCCATATGAGATTTATAAGACATCACTCAGCCATAGACCACCTTATTATGCTTAGAATCATTGTGGGGGAATGTGGTAATAGTAAATCCAATCTCTTATGTTGTAGTGTGGAATTTATAAAAGATTTTGATATAGTGCCTAGAATAACATGTGGATTAGATTAGAAGAGATAAAGATTCCTTCCGAGTTGAGAGTTGTCGCGATAACATTGTAAGAGATTGTTATTGCCAAAATTTAAGAGCATTCAGGGGTGGTTGAAAGATATTAATTGTAATATTGGAGTTAAGCAAGGTTGCCCCCTCTCCCCTACCCTTTCGGCAAATACATTGATAAGCTAGAAGGTTGTTTAGAAGAAGCACGTTGCGCTGACACAACCTTGGATAGAATAGTCAACATCCTTCTTCTTTATGCTGATGATATTGTTCTTATAGCAAGGTGACCCTTTGATCTTGATAAGCAATTAAGAATTCTCAAGGATTTATGCTCTAATATGGGTATGACTATTAACACCAACAAAACAAAAGTTATGATTATCAAGTCCAAGAAGGTCACCTACGCTAATTTTGTATATGACAATAACAACTTGGAGGAAGTGGCCCCTTACAAATATCTTGGAATCGATATCCATCACAAGCTCAACTGGAACCATAGCATTAAGAAAATGATTAATAGAGAGTGAAAAACTTATTTTCGTCTTGAAAACAATTGTAAATCAACAAACCTTGTGATGTGGGATAAAAAGATTCCATTTTGAAACTCTTGTCACTCCCGTTATCTTATATGGTTGTGAAGTTTGGGGTTCTAGCATCTCTAGCAAATCTTGGAGAAACATTGAACAAATCCAGAAGCATTTTATAACTTACAACCTCAAAATTAAAAGCAATACGTCATATCCTATTCTCCTAATAGAAGTGGATCTTTCCCCCATCGAGAGCATTGCTATGACTAGGTACCTGATGTACAAGTACATGATAAATAACATGGGAGACTAGGGACTTCCTAAAATTGCTTTAAAAACTAGTGAGGACCACCCGTGGCTCAAGAGATGCTGACCTATAAAGATGTCGTGGCTTGATTAAACCATTGGGGGATTGAGGAAAATGCCACTTTAAAAAATATCAACCACGTTAAAAATATTCTTACATCTAAGTTTAAAGAAATTGTGGAACAAGAAAGAATTAGAGGTTAAAAGAAAATTAAGATACTATAAGGAGGTCATTAACCCTAATCTAAAAGATAAAAGTATCTCTTTATTTTAACTAGTTCGAAGAAGAAAAAATTAATATATCTAAGATAAGAATGAACTCTATGAGCTTCAGAGTAAAACATGGCACTCGACAATTCCTAAAACATCGTGGGTGAAAAGGATTTGCCATCTCTGTGAGACTATGAACATTGAAGATTAAAGTCACTTTCTCTTAGAGTGCCCTGCGTACACCCATATTAGATCGACGTTTCATAATCTTTATTACAATACATACCTCCCTAACCTTCTAACATGTCAAAACTATGGTGACCTAGGAGCACTCAATTCTAAGCTTTATGAGCATAGGAATACAAATTTATAGCAAACCAAATAATTCATTTTGTTTTTAAGGTCTAATAGGCCAAAGTTGGTCTCAACTCTCAATAGACATTAACCACCACCACCATCACTATCATCATCATCATTAATATTAATATCAACATTATATTAAAAAATTAAATCATTTATATTCCTAACATGTTATTTAATTTAATTTAATAATTCTTTAATCACTTTTTTTTATATCAAACATTACTAAAGGTATAACACTACTCCACTTTTATCCATCCCAATCTTTTTTTTGTTAACTAGCACATTCGCATTTTAATAACGGATGGAGAATGCAAATAAATATCAACCTCCAACCTAAATATGCCATGGTTTATCTACAAATATCATTGTTTTATGTTATTTAACGAAATATGTAAAAAATAATAATTTATCCATGTTAGTATTTTATAATTACTATTTTAAATAATGTAAAATTTCTCTTTATCCTATTTTCTACGATAATAAAATATTTATTTTGCATGTTTTATGAAAAACTTTAGTGTTATGTTATGGAAAGACTGATCTATAAAAAAAATATATGAGTTTAATATTTGACTGCAGCCCGCCTAGCACCCAACAATGCTCCTCCCACTCGACTCCCAATGCTCCTCTCTGCTGCCACCTAACCTATTCTACTTTTACTCATCAAGTCCCAACGATCTTCATCAACTCCCAACGCTCCTTTCGCCGCCAAACTCAACAGTCGTCTGTCGAGCTTAAAAACGAAACCATTATCGATGGAAGCCTTAGTTAAAAATTGGTTAATTTCATTGTTGAACGATGAAGATTCGAATGGAACACGACGATTGGACAAATCTATACCGTTTAATGTGGAACCTTGGATCTTATTTCCAAAAAACTAGCTATTGTATTTCGGGGTGTAATAAAAGTACGTCCTAAGTAAGGAGATGAAGTGTATTTAAAGAAAAATATGGAATGACAATCACAATTTGAAGTCAACGAAAAATTTAGGGGTGAAAGTTACCCATGGGCTATGAAGTCAAGGAAAAATTTATCGGCGAAATTTATTCATGGGCTATTTTTTTTCCTTTTTTCCAAAAAAAATTTTGGTTTGTCTTTTTTTTTCAAAAATGATTTACTTAAATTCCATGGGATAATTTTTTTTTACTCTAAAAATCGGAAAAAATTGTCCCACAACTATATAGTCTTTAACAATTTGAATATTTAAAAAAAAAAAAAGATTTTATGGTTGCAAATTTAAGAATTAGTAAGATTCGCTAAGATTTCTACAATTTGGAAAATTTATGGATCCTTAAAACTTTTCCTTCTTGAAGTGTTGAACCACGAGAGTTGTTTCCATATGTCATAATAGTAGAGTAATCATATTATTATCAATCTGCCTGTGTGAATTGTGAAGGAGCTACGAAAGCTGAAGCAAAGGCATTCTAAGCTTCTGCAGTGCCTAGTGCACTTGTTTCGAGGCTATACACGGATTTCATGGTTGAGTTTACTTGCACTGCAATACTGACATCTAAACAATTTATGAATGGACAATGCACGCAGAGGATTTGAATACGTTACCTTGGAAATAACGTTTTGTGAGAGATAGTGCATTTCATTGCCACTTAACTCTTCTCTATAATGGCTTATTCACAACGACATTTCTCATTTCTCACATTCTTTTGCAGTGGTCCTTCCATCAAATGAACCCAATATCACCTTAATCGTAGCACTTTTACCGTGATTTCTCCCCAAACACCAAGGCTCAAAACTCGTCAGGACCAACGCATAGAGAGGATTAGGCTTGATATTTCTGCAACAATCGAAGCAACTCAACGGCCTAATGCTACTATCTTAGCATCTTCTTTGTTGGTGACGATTGCTTACACACTTTACACTTACAAGTCAAACACAAGAGAAAATTCCAAACGCCTTTCCTTGGTAGATGCAAGTTATATGACCTCTCCACAAGTTACTTCACAAAACACAAACGAAGAAAATGATTTCTTACTCAGCGACATCAACATCTCTCTCTTCCACGCGAACGTTTCTGGATTATTTTCAAAATTCTCCGAGAAGTGTTTTGATAACAATCTAGGCCTCAATCTATACCTCAATGTTTGAAATAAAGGTTTGTGTTTGGTATAGTTTTGCAATTTAAAGTCTTCATAATATAGTTCTTACCTATTTTATGGATTGTGAAGTAACTTTAAAAAAAAATTGGGCTTGAAATTAAATTTTAATTCTAGATTTTTTAGTTTGATAAAAAAAAAAAAATTCTAATAATTTTAAAGAAATAATATAATATACAAATAAAATATCAATGATATATTTTGTAAAGAAGTGTATATCTATATTAATTTGGATTTATTAAAAAATTGTAATGACATTTTATATTTTTATGGATTTTGAAGTAACTTAAAATCTTATAATTTTTTTATCAATGATATATATTTTGTAAAAAAATGTAAATCTATATTAATTTAGATTTATTAAGACATTTTATATTTTTATGGATTTTGAAGTAACATAATATCTTAGAATTTTTATGGATTTTGGAGTAACTTATATGCAAAATAACATACCATTGTTCGCAGTCATCGGCAGAGTAAGTCTTTAAATGGAGATTAAGTCACAATCATGCTAGGCCTTCTGACATCCGTTCAATGGCAGGCAGGAAAATTGACGATCCACACGTTTTCAATCGTCGGACATGCAATCCAACGGTTGACATCAAACTATAAAGTGAAATCGAGGAGTCTCTCCCACTTAAAGAACTATCAAACTATAAAGTGAAATCGAGTCGTCTCTCCCACTTAAGGAAATACCTGACAGCGTAAAAATGCCTATCGACATTAATAAAGTAATATAATTTGTTTTAATAAAACCAAATAAAAATGAATATATATCTCAAATATATATTGCCATATACTTTGTGTGTGTGAGGTATTTTGTTAGAAGACTTTTAATGGGTATGAGGAAAATTCTTAAGAGATTGATTATTTTGAGTTATTGAATTTTATTTTCTCACATGATTGTTTATGTTAAAAGGTTTTTTTTTGGGCACATTCAATGAAATAATATTTAACGACAATGAGTTTTTCCAAATGTTATTATGATATGACAAAGTATTCACTTATGTGGGTATGTCCTGTAGATCATAGAGTAAGTTTGTAAGATCAAAATGCAGATGTATTATAGTAACAAGATTTTGAAGTAACTATTAAATTAGTAGGAGTGGATGTATAATGTAAGTAGAGAACCACTTAATCCTTATATGCTTAGTTAGCATGTTCTTACAATGGTGATGATAACTTTCATAATAGGTTAAGAGGTTTGTGAGATGTGGGAATGTAAGCATATTTAGCTTCCTTCTCTAAAACATTTTGAGGAGTTTTTTATTATGAAATCAACCATCTTAGAATTTATGATTTTGATTATGAAATTAATCATATTTATAAATCCTGAGCCCCCTTCGGCTAGCCAGCCAATGCAACAGTCTTTCTTCTTAAAAGTTATGAAACCTTATTAGTTTACAAATAATGAGTGTGATTTGATTAAGTTTGAAAATGATCTTATAATTTAAATCTCAAATTATCATTGTAAGAATATGTTGGACTCTAGTTTGATGTACCGAAAAAAGGCATTATTTCCGAAACTCCATGCTGCAACGACAGCTCCATTGCGGATGAAGGGAGGATGGAGCTGGTTTCGGCTAGGGCTTCTATGGCGTATCTAGGGTTTCATTGGCGGTGTCTGGTAGTGCTCGGGTCGTAAGGGAGTGTACACGGCGGCTGAGAATACAGGCTTCCTGACAGGTTTCCAAAATCGATAGTTTATTATGATGAGCCTCCTCCCTATTTTCCGGCCGGTAACTTACATTTTCCTGAGCATCGGAACTTGCTATCCGTCACAGGCGAATACGATGGGTGTGGACCACTGAGGTATAAGGGGTCTCCGTGTAGGAAGATTATTAAACCTTTTATTGTCTGCGCCGGGAGATATATACCTGCTTCATTGGTTTTTTGGGGAGGTTTCTCACGTTTTCTGGTGGTCTTTCCCTGCCTCCCTTGACCGGCGTCGTTGGTGGGTGTGTTATTTGGGAATATCACTCCCGGTTACATCTTATGCTGTGATTTAACCTATCTCTGTTAACGGGGTTTGCGACTGGGATTTTCATTGGTCGGGGATTACCCCTCATACAGGGCTTGTGTTACATTTTTTGGCTATACATTTTTGCGGTGGGTATGGGGGACACGCTGCCCGGAAAATAACCCCCCGGCGGATGAAAATATCACCGTTTCCGACTACAGGATGGAGGAAGCGGGATGCTTCCTGCCGGCCACGCACTTCAGGTCTCTCAAAGGGAAACGGCCACTTGGCTCGGTAGACGGTCAGAATTTGAGCCGTGGCAAATCTCTGTGTGGACGGGTGGGGGGGCAGCGGACATCGGTGGAGACCGTGGCTTCGGGCCCTTCCGTCGGTAGTGATTTGCGTTTACCTGTTGCGGCTTCACGGGGACCATCTGGCTCGACTTCCCGCGCTGCTCGTCGTCGGATGGGCATGTATTTTCGCAGGCCTGGGGAGGTTTCTCTTGCTGTGGGTCGTGATATTGGCATGGAGGAAGTTGTGGAATTCAATATGACTGCATTGGTGGGTAAGTTCTCATATCATGCCATGAACCGTCGAGATATTGTCAGCTGGGTCACGGCTAAATGGAAACCTGTTTTAAATTACACTCCTCGTGTTATTGCCTTGTCGTATGGATGGTATGGCTTCAAATTCAGACAGGAGGCACATTGTAACCTTATTCTGGATGGTCTATGGCTCCATGGTCCTGGGAGTCTTATGTTACAGCGTTGGCATACGGATTTTGCCCCTGAGACGGCTTCGGTTCGCCTTCGACACCTATGGGTCCTTCTACCTGGTCTACCTCTCGCACTATGGAACCGCGGGGCTTTCGAAGCCATTGGTAACTGTCTTGGCCGTTTTCTGCATGTGGAGGAGGGGCACCTTCACGGATTTGATCGTCGGATGGGTCGACTACTTGTGGAGGTGGATATCTCCTTAGGCCTTATTGATGAAATAAATATCAGCTGGAGGGGAAGAAAGTTCAGGCAGCTCATTGATTATTGGGGAATCCCCTTCCGCTGCTCTAATTGTAAGGCGGTGGGTCATTTATGGAGACAATGCACTGCTCCTGCATCTTCGGGTCGGAACTTGGACGGGGGTCCGTGCTGGTCATCGGACGAGGGTAGTGAGCTTGAGCATGATGCCTCTGGCGACATGGATGGCTTCTCCAATCGTGTGTCTGCTATTGTTGCACCAGATTCGGCACTGTTCCGTAAGTTAAAAGCACAGGACCCTCTTTTCTTTCAGTCTCTCAATGAAATTGATATTTCATTTATCAATAATTTAGATATAAACAATGGGAATGATGGTAATTACACATGTCGTAGCCAGCCCTTGTCGTCTATCTCCTCGGGTACTGAACATGGCACATCAGATGCTTATGGGGATGACGACCCTGACACTATACATGAATTGAATGAGAATGTGAATGAGCTACATATATCTGAAACCCCCCCAATCACTAAGGAGACCCCGGGTTTCCTTTCACCTGTTTCTCCGACGGTGGTTATTGGCAGTGAATCTGTGGATCCTCCTATTGTTTCTGCGGCTGATAGGGTGGGGGGATTTTCGGATATCCCCCCTGGACCGGATGTGGGGTCCGGCTATTTACCTGGGTGTCACAATGATATGAATTCTACAATGGAACCGTGTTTTTCTGAGGCCCCTGGGAGGGTAATCCATATCCCATCTTTTTCTGAGGTGGTGAAGAAGACACCCATCCCAACCTTCTACAAAAATCGGATATTAGAGGAAACTGTGGTTGCTTCTGGGCTGGTGGCTGATGCTGGTGTTGTGAAACCCTCCGCATATCTGGGTGTAGATATTAAATCTTCTGGGTCGCCCTCACTTACGGTGGGTGATAGGGGCGTGGAAAAGGGGGCCCATAAGGGAGGACTGGCCACGGATTTCTCTCCACTAAAAACGAGGAGTGCCAGGAAAAACAAGATGGCCGCAACGGTGGGAGATGTTGCTGGCCGTTGTGGTGGAGACTCTCCCAACTCTTCTGATACTCGGGCTCTTAGAGGAATGAAGGCCCTTGCAAGGGTTAGAAAATGATCTTATTCTCCCTTAATATCCGTGGGGTGGGGGGTTTACCCAAACAATTGGCCCTCAAACGTGTCCTGAACATTACTAATCCGGATCTTATACTTTTACAAGAGACTATGGTGAGTGGGGATAAGGCCCGATCCTTTTTTAACAAAATCAAGCCGGGATGGATGATCTGCACTGTGGATGCCGTTGGCCTCTCTGGTGGCCTTCTTGCGGCCTGGAATCCTTTGGTCTTCAAACTTTGTCCATCTGTTACCTCTCTGGGTATTCTACTATCTGGCCACATCAGGGGGTTGGATAAAAACATTAATATTATCAATTGCTATGGACCTTACTCTAACCGGATGGATTTCTGGGACCAGGCTGTCTCGGATCATTTACTGGAATTGGAAAATTTAATCCTGGCTGGGGATTTAAACTTCACTTGGGGTGATGCTGAGGTCTGGGGCAATGTGGCTCGGAGAGATCCACTGGGCCCATATTTTGTAAATCTCTTCAAAAAATTTTCCCTGGTCGATGTGGCTCCGCAGCCTTTAGCACCAACTTGGCATAATGGTCGTTTGGGTGATATGTCGATTAGGAAGAGAATCGACCGGTTCTTTATTGCTGAAGCACTCTTGGACAGCCTCCATAACTACAGATCATGGATACATCATATAAAAATTAGTGATCACCTGCCTATTATCCTACAATTCGATGTCGAAGATTCAAAACTGTGTTATCCTTTCAAATTCAATTCTACATGGCTTGCGGATGAGGAATACACCCTGGGTCTGCGGGCGGAATGGTTAGCGGTGGATGTCTTGGGGGAACGCACTGCTATGGATAAGCTGGCGGTGAAACTTAAATCTATCAGAAATTACACTATTACATGGGAAAAGAACAAGAAGGCTGTGATGAATGAGGAACTCGTTGAAATTGAGGCTGATATAAAGTCTCTGTTGACGCGTAATCCTGAGAATGGATTATGCCCTGGTGACGTGAATATATTATCCTCTTTGGAAAGTCGTAAGCTTAAAATCCTCCTGGCACATGAGGAGACTTGGCGTCTGAAGAGTCGTGCCATATGGCTCAATGCTGGGGACCAGAATACAAAATTTTTTCACAGGTATGCGGATGCAAGAAGGATGCATAATGCTATATGGGACCTGAATGATCATGGTGGCCGGAGGATCTGGGGGAATGATGAACTGATGGGGGAAGCCTCACGTCATTTCCATGATTATTATTGTGATCCAAAGAACACTTCCTTGGCTGAACAATTCAAGGTTATTAAGGAATACCCACGTATGTTCAACGATGAGGAGGGGATGGACATTTATAGGGATGTTACGCTGCTAGATGTGGAAAACACACTTCATGGTTTTGCCAAAGATAAATCTCCTGGGCCGGATGGATGGACGGTGGAGATATTTATTCACTTCTTTGATATAATGGGGGAGGATATCAGATTGGCGGTGGAGGAATCCAGGAAAACTGGTACTGTATCGGGGGCTTTAAATTCCACATATCTGACACTTATCCCGAAATCATCTCACCCTGATAGTTATAATGATTTTAGACCTATCGTCCTCTGCAATCTTGTGTACAAAGTTATTGCCAAAATCATTGCTGATCGGATAAAACCCATCCTGTCCAATTATATATCTATGGAGCAGTATGGTTTTTTACAAGGCCGTCAGATACATGATGCGGTGGGGGTGGCACAGGAGGTTCTTCATTCTGTGAAACTGAAACGACTGGAAGCTCTTATACTACAGCTGGATTTAGTGAAAGCATATGATAGGGTGAATTGGGACTTCCTGAGACTGATACTGATTCAGATTGGGCTGCCCTGGCAGGTGATGAAGTGGATTATGGCTTGTGCAAACTCGGTAAATTATGCAATATTGATTAATGGACACCCTACTGATTTCTTTAAAGCGACCAGGGGATTGCGTCAGGGATGCCCACTATCACCTCTCCTTTTTATACTGATTATGGAAGGTCTGAGTCTTACCATCAATAAAGCAAAGAGGGATGGGCTGATAGAGGGCATTAAGATTACCAGAGATATTGCTGTTACACATTCATTGTTCGTGGACGATGCTTTGTTGTTTGGTAAGGGCAACCTGGACGAGTGGGTTCATTATAAGAAAATTTTGGACTTATTCTGCTCGGTAACTGGCATGACTATTAGTTACATCAAATCACAGTTTATTAAACATTCTCTGGAATTGGAGGCTGAAGCTGCTATTGGATCTATTTTCCCTCTCAAATTCCTGGAGATGGAGTCGGGAACTAAATACCTTGGATTTTATTTAAAACCTGATAATTACCGGTCACATGACTGGACATGGCTTATTCGAAGATTTGAAGGTCGTATCAGTCACTGGAGCTTTCGTTATTTATCTTTGGGTGGCAGGCTGACGCTGGCTAAAAGTGTTCTGCAGAACTTGGGGGTATATTGGTTCACCCTCTGCAAGGTTCCTAGATCCATTCTATGCCACATACGCAGCAAGATGTACAACTTCTTATGGTCAGGTGGTGGTGACACAAAAAAATTTCATCTCGTTAAATGGACTGTCCTGGCGCGCCCTTGGAAACTGGGGGGATGGAACTTAAAGGATTTAGACCTTTTTGTACAGGCCTTACATGCAAAATGTCTCTGGCGTGCTCTATTTGTCAAATCTGCTTGGGGCCTGATTATTAGAGCCAAGTATCTGAGAAATATATCAGTTGCAAACTGGTTCCGTCTGGAACGTCACCCAACGGTTGGGATATCAAACTTTTGGAATGGTATGATGGGTTCTTACAAGATTGTCTCCCAATGGATCGCTTGGAAACCTGGAAATGGTCGTGACATTAAATTGGGCCTTGATCCGATCGTGGGAGGTCCTAAGGAACATACTCTCTCGGTGGATCTAAGGATGCATCTCACACAGAAAGGATATTTCACACTGGCACATGCCTTTGACCATTGTAGGGATGGACATCCTCGATGGATCACTGCTACACAACCGGGCTTATCTGGAGCTATGGGGTTTGAATGGAATGTATATACCAGATCACTTTATCAATCCAGACTACTCTTAAATGATGAGGCTGATTCCTTAACATGGTCGTGGGATGTGTCTGGTGGAAGGGTCTCGGCGCATCTGGCATATGAGGCGTGCCTTGCCGGGTCTAACACTGTGGATACCTGGTGGAAGAAGGCCATCTGGAAAATGAACATGCCTCTCAAGGTAAAGTGTTTTTCCTGGCTCGTGCTTGCAAATCGGGTGCTCACTTGGGACAACCTATGCAGACGTGGATACATTGGCCCTGGATGGTGTCCCCTATGCTGCTCTGTGGGGGAGACCATGGAACACCTATTTTTGCATTGTGGCTTCATACGTGACCTGTGGAATTTGATTGCTGTTGATGTCGGTGTACATTTCTCCTGGGACTTTCACTCCCTTAGTGACTGCTTGGAATCTTGGTCACATCTGCCTGTTGTTTGTAAAGAACTCCCATACTTCATGATCTGGGAGGTCTGGAGAACTCGCAATCTTTACATCTTTGAGGATGTGAAACCATTTTGTGCGGGATTATGCTACAAAATCATTGCTGCTTACAGGGAATTCACAAACACTGTTAAGTCTGCTGTGGGTATGAGTACTCGTCGGCTGAAAAATCGATTATCACCTCCTATCTTGGTTTTCCCATGTGGTTTTTTTGACGGGGCTGCTACTTGCTGGAATGGCGCGGGTGGCTCGGGTGCTACATTACATTTTACATGTTCCATCACTGTGCACTTGTGGTTAAATCTGGGTACGGGATCGAATACGAGAAGTGAAGTATGTGCTCTCTGGTTACTATTATATTGGGCTCGGTTGCGGGGGATTCACTCTCTTGTTACTTTTGGAGACTCTTCGGCTGTTATCTCCTGGGCAAAGGGTTTATCTCCACTCAATGTATCTGGCCTCACACATTGGCTGGAAGCGGCGAGGAT
This sequence comes from Larix kaempferi, assembly GCA_027924585.1. Lineage (NCBI taxonomy): Eukaryota > Viridiplantae > Streptophyta > Pinopsida > Pinales > Pinaceae > Larix > Larix kaempferi. The sequence continues at coordinate 6,081,899 of BSBM01000579.1, read as the reverse complement.
GCTCATTCTGGAATTTGAACACATCCACTTTGAACATATATATAGGGAGGTCAATCAGGAGGCTGATATGCTATCCAAACGAGCTCTCCATTCTCAGGCTGGATCCATCATGTGGCAGGAATGGCGGGATGATACACTTTTTGATAATGGATCCCATCTGCTACACTGGACATGATGATGTGTCTTACTTTGCACTTACATATATGTTTTCTTTCTGATGTGGGCGATATATATCTTTACTTTTGTCTCCTTGTATATATGTGCAGATCCTTGATATACCATGCGTCCAACTCCTTGTTGGACTTATTATTACCTAGTATTATATATGCGACAGTCTATTGCAGCTGTGGATATTTGGTAGCAGCTGACTCTTTTTTGGGACCCGCTCCGGGGTATCAGTGCTGACTGGAGTTGTTATTTTTTGACTTAGTATATATGCTTTCAGGTTATGTTACATTATATGTGGGGATCTATATCCTATCTGTTGTTGTGATAGGAGGTCATGATTGTTTTTTGGGATACCACTCTGACTGGATGTATTTAGGGGACTTGATATACTGCATGATTTTGATATTACTAGACACTTGCACTCTGGCCTTTTAAAACTGGTTTGTCCCGGGGTTATACAGATCATATTGTATAAGGTGAATTTGTGGTTGACATTTGGACTCATTTTACTATTTCGCATATTAATAGTAAGTTATATTTTCATGTGAAAAATGTTGGACTCTAGTTTGGTGCTTTTTGTTATTTAATGATTATGTTTGAACATAACATCTTTTGGTTGCATTTATGTTTATTTTGAACTTATGAATATTTGTTGCTATATATAATGGGTGTGTATGTATAAGTCAATTCATTTTTAAGTTTCGTTTAAAGCGTGTTAGTGTTTGTACATATTATGTGTATGACTTGATTTTTTTTCAAGGAAAATCTCATGGGATCTCCACCTCTTCCCTATAATATTTGAATAGAGGTGGCACAATCATCAACCATAATAAGTGTTGGTAACAGAACAAGACTTAACCAAACTCGAACCATAGCCAAAATAGAACTAGAGAATTCACAATGAATTCTACCTTGAGACAATCCATTTAAGCCAATTAAATTAATCCATTGAACTAGGATTGCGTGTATAATAATAATAATAATAATAATATAGTTTTAAAGTCACAACCGAGATAGATACCAAATTGATGTATGACGTCTCCTTGTTTATAATATAAAAGACTCCCTCCACACACGATCTAACTTATTATCATTATGTACATATTACTTTTTTTCCAAAGTTTTTTTTTTAATTTAATATTTGATATTTCCATGTGAGAAATCAAAATATATATTGTTCCGAGTTCAATATTTGATTCTTAAGCAACCTATGCTTTAAGATTAAAAAAAAACATTGTCTACTTATTATAGTCCTTCAAAAAAACTTATAGTTTTCAGTTCTCGCCTTCAAATGTTGATCTCATAAAGATCCTATACTTTTTTTCATAAAAACTTAAACTATATCTACTTTTATTTTTTTTTATCTATGGGAATGGGCAACTGGAGTTTGGTTGGTACTCGCGTGACACGGGGTCCAGTGTTCCAATCTCGCTACCACTATACCCCTATGAGAGTACGCCTGCCCCACAACACACCCTCAATGCCGCAACAAGGTTTGAACCAGCGACGTGCGTAACAGCCCGTACGCCTTAACAAGCACATGGTTGCCAACTGGTCTATACCCCGAGGGCAAACTATATCTACTTATTATAATCTTCCACATAAACATTTTGACTTGATACTTCAAAACATGTCAAGGTTATCCTAGTAGGTTAATTGCAACTATTTTGTAGAAACTTACAACTATTAATAAATCTTCACCTTGAAACTTTAAAACAAAGATTTCTTTTAATCAAAGATGAAAGAACTTCCTCTATGTTGAAGTCAAGTACAATTAAAGTACTCTCTTTTAAGATTAAAGCTTTTTTAGATAATGAATATACTTGTGTTGAACTCTTGATAGAGATGAATAAATGTAATTTACCTAAAGGTGGATTTTACTTCTTGCAACAAGATGAGAACAAGACCAAATTTCCAATTTTATAATAAAGATTTATTTTTTAACAGAAACGGCTAGTAAGCTTATATTAGATAAAAAGATGGAAATTACAAAATAGATGATGATCATATTGCTCCCATGAGAGGAAGACATCCATCACACCGAGTTCATCATGTTCTAACTAATAACTATCATTGTATCTTCCAGTCCTATGAAAACTAAAACATCTTACGAACTTCCCTAGGAGGTATATGCAGAAAAAAAAACATGAGGTTCTGCCTTATGCAAAATCTGGATTTTCAAACTTTCCAGTATGCCAAAATTGCAGCTCATATCAGTTCTATGAATTCTAAGCAAATTACTAAAATACATAAAAACCAAAACATAGCTAAAGAAGCCCAACCCGAGACCCAAACCGAACAGCTACTGCAGCCCCGCGTCTGTGGCAGCGCCAACAGAGCTCGCTGCCCCATTCTTCTCTGTGTCGAGGTCCACAAAGTTTCCAGCATTGGCCATGAATTTTTGCAGCTTCTCCATCTTCCTGTTGATGTCTTCAAGTTCTCTGCCCGAGACTTTATGCTTTCGGATCTTGTGAGGAGAGGCTAGGCCCAAGGTCTCTTCAAGATGCTCCAATTTCTTAGCACTGCCTTGTTGCTGTGCTTTAGCTTATGTATGAGTAGCGTATGCGAGGTTGTATAGGCGAGTAAGAAGCTTCTTCTGCTCCATATTTTCACCTCGAATTAACCTAACTTGCAACTCTAATTCCTGCAAATGGTCCAGGAATTCGACTTCGAATTTGGATAGACCCTTATTTCCAGTTTGGCCCCGAGAAATCCCAGCCCCAACGTGCTTGCAACAAGGGCCGAACCCGTGGTTACACTCCGCCTCTGCCGAGTCTCCTCGTTGCTCCTCTTGTTGCATTCCACGATTGCAACCACCTCCAAGACCTCTCCCCGGCTTGAAACACCTGCTACACTTCTGCAATACGTCTCCCCTTCCCAACGGCCGCCTAGCACCATGATAAAACACGTCTCCCCCACCCCGTGGACACCCTACGCCATGAAATTCCATAGTTCTATCAACGCAGAAGAGCACCGGAGAAACAAATAGCAAACACAGAGAAATGGGGATGAAGGAATGAACATAGAGAAGCTTCCCGGTGCGGTAATAAACCTCAGCAACCTTCACGCATGCCAACCAACTGGAAAGCAACGTGACTGCAATAAATACAAGCGTGTAGGGGCGGCCTAAGAGGATAGTAGGAGCCGTCGGAAAATTATAAGAGGGATTCCTAAAGTTTGAAAAAAGCAACCCCCCATCGTGATGAGACCAAGGAGGAGAGGTGTTCCAAAAAGAAATGGCAAGGACCCGATCCATTAAGACTTGCCAAGGTCTATGGAAGCCATGCATTTTCCAAACTCTCATTGCTATAACTTAACACACCATAGCAGAGCCTGACACCCTGATTGGCCATTTCATCAGCTTGTCCGTTTTGTCCTTGAGAATATGCATAAAGATTATCTCATGAAAATCCACGCTGATACAAAGGAGAAGATGATGAATTTTAGAGGTGGGCTTTCTTCTTTTGCCAACGATACTTCTAGCGTCTCTGATAATGATTAAGGAATCACCTAAGACCGTGAGTCTTGTTATCCCCAGGGAGTTGGCGATCTCCAGCCCTTTGACGAGGCCAAGCCACTCCGCTCCATTATTGGTTTTCCTTCCTAAGCCCCAGGCAAATTCTTTCTGCTTGTTCCCCTTAGAGTCGAAAATTACTCCCCCCACACCTGCCAACCCAGTATTTTACAATAAAGATTTCTCCAACATAAAAATCTAAAAAAAAAAAAAAAAATTTACTCCTTACTCTTTTATTTTTTAATAAAACTCAAAGTGCTTATATTTCAACTTTGTTGTTTAGACCGTACAATATAAAATTAGTCTCAAAATAATAAACAACCTTGGTACATATTACTTTTTATTATTATTATTTATATATAGCATAGTTGGTATAGTATGATAAGCTTCCATGTATTAAGGTAATGTAACAATATACCACAGTTAAAATAAAAAGGTACAAATTCACATCATCTCAATCAAACAAGCTCCAAGCTCACGTGATATAAAATTTATTTGCTTTATATAACATTAAGATGAGTGGAGGAGAGATATCGTTCAGTACGGTGTGACTTGTCCTAGTTTTACCATGTTGCTGTAGATTGTACACATAGGCATCTTTATACTTTATAGGCACTATACCCAATAATGTTTGTTAGGTTACGTGGAACATGTTTATACAAATTTGTAAGCATTATGAATTTGTATGCGAGTGTCACACCACTTCTACCAACCATAGTTGTATACAAATGATATGTAGCATGAACTCCCACGAGTAAATTTATTATATGTATTATAAATTACATGTTATATATAAATATATGAATTATTATACCTGCAGAAGGAAGATATATTGTAACAGTCAATTGTGCATTGACTTTCAATTAGTGCATCGATATAAAACTTCGTTTATAAAGTTGATTTTATAATAATAAAAATATTAGATTTTAAATATAATAAAAAAATATTTATTTGATTTTTGATCGAATAAAAGTGTGATTTGAATGTGATGCGACCATTTTTATGTTATTTTCATGAGTAATAGAGTTTAAAAAAAAAAATATTAATTATGTAATACTACTAACTTAATGAATCAAATACTTAAATAAGTTGAGACTAAAATCAAATAAACAAAAACAAATGCCACACTATTCACACAATGAAATTAGCATGCATCCTAGGAAAACCCAATCAAAAAGGACTATGCCTTGTTTTTTCCTTCTTAGATATGAAATGTAAATAGAAAGAAAGGTGAACTCAATATGAAGTTGTCATTAACATTGCGGCCTATATGGTTGCTACAAGGTCTTAAGCTTTATATGTTCCTATGCTTTGCTTTTTTCTTCTTGGATATGAAATCCAAATACAAAGAAAGGTGAACTCACTATGGAATTGTTATTAATATTGTGGCCTATGTAGCTACTACAAGGTCTCATGCTTCCTCTCTTCTATTCCAATATCCTGCAGTTTTACCCTACTCAAATAATGAACATCAATCAATACAATAAAAATGGAACACCGTTATTTCCTAATAACCTAGTATTTAACTTGTCTTGATAGCCATCTAGGGTTAGGGTTACGACTTTTGCATGCATCAACTCTGGATTAGGGTTGGGGTTTCAGACCCTTTGGAATCTTCTTGAAAGTCCACATATGACTAGTTCCACATGTGTGAATAATGAGAGTTGATGTGGCATACACTTAGTTCCATGGTGGTCAACAAGATAGGTCAAGTTGTGGGAGGCATTACTTCCTTATACGAACTCCGATTAAGGTGATCTTTATGCCATTGGAAAGCCCTCGATGTAGAACAAAATCAAGAAAATAGAAACAATTTCCATAAAGTTTAGACCCAAAAAATGGTTGTTTAATGCCTCCGAAGGGTTATGAAGTCTAAAGATCCAAAATTACCAAAACAAGACCTACCTCTAAAATGGATGTTACAAGCCAATAGCTCCATTTTCCACCCAAAAAGTACTAAAACTGATTATAAATTATATAGTGATACATTTTCGATCACACCTCCCCATTTTGGGAGAATTTTGATCCCCAAAATATTTACTAAAGGAGGTTAGGGAGTTTTCCCTATACCTTCTCATTGCATTACCATTTGGCCTTACATGGAAGTTATCCTTTCAATCCAACCTGCTAAAGTTCATGTTGTCCCCATCTAGTTGTTCTAGACTTCTTCTGCAAAACAGTGTCCTCTACTAACTCTACCTGAGATTCTGGTGCTAAGTCCTTTATGGTAGGTAAAACTTACTCGCTAGTTTCCTGGTTTAATATGGAAGGATCATAGAGTTTCATATTTCCACATTTGCTTATGAGCAAAAGTGCATTTATGGAGATAGAATGAGTCTATAGGCTTTATCAATTACTTTCTCCAACACTTCAAAAAGACCATACCGCAAAGCCTTGATCTTCTTTCCAAGACCCTATATCCTTTCTTTGTTCAAATGCCACCTTAAGTGTTTTCTCAATTTTGTGTTATTCATGACGAAACTTGTGCTTTTCCTATTTCTTCAATGCCTCATGTACTTTCAAATGGATCTACTTAATCTTATTAATGAATTTCTTGTCCTTCATTGCTTCCCCTATGGTGGCTTACTTCGCTTCTCCTTGTTGTCCATATACAACATCTAAAGGTATATTTAAAGCAAGTTTCAAAAGTGGACTCACTAGTCAAAGTGTGGGCCACTATGTTATAAGAGTGTTGAATGTAAATCAAATTTTCGTCCTAGCTCCTTGGATGTTTCTAATTGCAACCCCTCAGAATTTTAACCAATGACTTGCTCCCTACTTATGTCTACCCACCTATCTATGGATGAAAAGTTGTAAATGTCTTTAACTTGGTGTTTATCTTCTCCAAGATTGTAGTCCAAAGGCACTAAGAAATCTAGTATCTTTGTCTGAGATAATGCTCCTTGGTATCCCAAAGTGCACCCAGACCTTTTCAAATAACATGATTGTTGCATCTCATTCCTTGACGACCTCTTTATAAGGCATTAGAATGCACGTCTTATTAAATACGACAACTACCACAAATAGAAAGCCATACCCCCTCTTAATTCTTGGCAAACCACTGAAATCCATGGAGATGTTTTCCCATGGTCTAGTATGTATAGGAAAGAGATGGCATAGAACTTGCCTCCTATAATTGGGTTTTTTGGTACAACAAAGTATGCACCCCTAGATAAATCGAGCTACATCTTCTTGCATTTTGCACCATTCCACATACCTTTGTATGGTGTCCATTCTTTTTCCAACATCAAAATGCCCTGCAATGTTGGAGGTGATAGCCTCTCTAATAAGTTGTCATATCACCTTCTTCTACACTAACTTAACCTTGCAGTTCCTTAATTTCCTCCTTGAAGTCCTCGTATTCTATGTATTCCTCTTTCCATGCATCATGGGTGAAAGGATTCATGTGTATCATAATACCCAAAGATATGATTTTGGTTGTGAGTTCCCTTGAAAGCATGCTTTCCAACTTATTAGTACTACCCTTCTTATATTTGATGATAAATGAAATTGCTATTAAAACCCCATCATCTTGTAGTGTCTTATTCATTGAAACTTACTTTGGGCCTACAAATATCGTAGTGGCTAGTGATTGGTGTGGATGATGGTTTCCTTTCCCATCATATGGCTCTTCCATTTCTTAACAACTTAGACCAAGGCATAGAGTTGCTTGTCATATGTAGGGTAGTTCAGTACTCTGCCATGAAACATTTTAGAATGTAACATATTGGCTTACCTCCTTGCATCAAGGATGACCCCATAGCATATCACTTTCATTTGTCTCCACTTCAAAATGCTTATACAAACTCGAAAATATGAGAACTAGTGTTCAACAAATCTTTCATTTCAACTCTTTACAAGTCGTGTGTTGATTCTTTCCCCACTTGAAACTCTTGCCATTCACTATTAGGGTATGAAGTGATGCAACCACAACTAAAATATATTCTATAAAATTCTAAAGGTACTATGCTACTCCCACAAAGATCCTAACTTTAGTGACAATATTAGGAGTTGGCCACCTGATGATGGCCTCCATATTTGTAGGATTAATCTTGGGTTTACCTCCACCTATCACATACCCTAAATACACCAAGAACTATTGGGAAAATTCACTTTCCTTAAGGTTTGCTAGCAATTGATGCCTTTTAGGGTCTTTAACACCTGCATGGGATGTGAGATATTATCTTATGTATAGCTAAAAATCAATTTATCATCTAATGACGCTATTACAAATGAATATAGAAAAGGATGCAATGCATCATTCTTCAAACACAGATATGTAGTTGGTGCATCACATAAACCAAAATGCATCACCAACCACTCATATAGACCTTTCCTCATATTGAAGGCAGTCTTCCAAGTATCTTTTTCTTTGACTTGTACTTGGTGGTATCCCAATTTGAGATCCAACTTGGTGAAGTCCTTGGCATGCTATAGTTTATATAGCAAGTCATCGATGTTTGGGAAAGGGTATCAGTTATTGAGGGCGATCTTATTCAAATATATGTAGTTAACACACATTCTCCAACTCCCATACTTATTGAGCATTGTGATGATAAGTGAGCCACAAGGTGAGATACTTCACTTCATCTACTTCCAATATGGACTATTTGTACTGTAAAATGTCCATCTTGATTGTAATGCTTAGTCAAGGTCTTTGACTTTTAATGCAAACAAAATTTCACCTCTAAACTTAGAGGTTCCCAAATATCAACCCCATGAATTTCAATCTTAGGGCTATTGTGAAATAGTGTATAAAACAACATTGGATAGAGTACAATATTTCACTTCCAAACAACCTAAGGAAAAAATACACCAAACCACTTGGATAAGTTTCATCCCTCTAGGGTAACTTATCCAACATAAACGAAATCTGAATTTTTTTTACAATAGTTATAATAGCAACAAAACACCAAGTACATTAGTAGTAAACAAACCCTTGGATTCCTCAATCACTTAACAACTGTCATGTTAATTATTTCAAATCATCAAGCCATACATGCTTGTAAATAAAATGACGAACATTTATTGTCAAAAAAATCTAGAAAATGCACAAGTTTTGGATAGTTGAAAGCTTCATTTATGTACTCAAGATTAAGTACATGTACAGACCATAGCCTTATCTCAAGGCTAGTAAAAAACCACTAGCTCTCCAAAACCCTAGATAGGGAAAATCAACAAATCTCTAGATCAACTAGGGAGATCCAATATGCAAGAGTCTCTTCAACACATCCTCCAAGGCAAGACATCCTTTTCTCTTTCTTCTTCTTCAACAAAGGTAACCTAGGGTTTTATCACAAAACCCTAATATCCAATATCCAAGGGCTAAAACCTAACCCTAGACCTCTAATATACTCCAAGATACTCCAAGAAGACTAAGAAATCCTATCAGCTTGAGAGCTTGAGAGAGAGAGAGAGAGAGAGAGAGAGAGAGAGAGAGAGAGAGAGAGAGAACAAGTGTGCACTCCTCTTATGGCCACATCTCAACACAAGAGTGACTACAAATGAGTGAATGAATAATTGGTCTTCTCCAATATATTCTTCTTCATAAGAGAATACCCTAGTCACAAGAATCAAGCTCTAGCAAAGACATCTCCTCTAGAATTCATAGCTCTTCTTAGAGTCCATGAAGAAGGCATGGTGACTTCCTCCAAGAAGCTAAGTACAAATAAAGGAGTGCTTTAATGATGATAATGGAAGGAATCTCTCATTCCTCTATATATGCTAGAGCTAAAAGAGGCCAACAATACAATGTGGGTCCAAGCTCTTACAAGCAACTTACAACAAACTCACATAAGCCAACACAAGTGAGATGCTACACTCCAAAGTACATGTGTCATGATCTAAGAGTATTTCATACAGAATAAGTGATCAGAGATGATGTAGCTACACAAGCTAATTCCACATGCCTCCATCACAAGCCTCCATTGAATCCATCAATCCTCCCAAGCAATGTACTCCACTAGGTCAGTTGTCCCCTACAAGAACATTGTCATAGCCCATGATTCCTTGAGCTAATTCCAGGCCTCCAAATAGGAATTCAAGCAACCCCATTCCATCTTGAGCCTTATTCCCTCCTCCAAGATGCACAATGCTCGTCCTCCCAAGTAGGGTTTTCTCTAACCATTAAAGTCACCATGTGGCCATTTTGAATGGCATCCACCAATCTATAAATAGAACTCTAACACCCAAGGGAAGAATACCAAGCCAACAACCATATGAGGTCAATCAACCATCAAGCTATCTCAACTATGAAAATCCATCATGGGCCATTTACCATGTGCCAATCCATCTCAAACCATTCGATAGATGAACATACACCATTTACCCCAAAGCTCATGAAGCAACCCAAACACTGTGTGAGCATTTTTGGAGTAACTCAAAAAAACTAACATGTATATCCCTTCCAAAAAAAAGAGAAAGTTGTATCTTGTCCTCCACTTCCCTATTACGTGGTAACCCTTTAGGCTCTTGGAATGATTGTCTATATTCTTGTAAGAGCTCCTCCAAATGACGACTTATCTTTAGTACATTCCTCTAGAGATGCCTTTTCATTTATTGATTTATCTCCTTGTTGGTTTTGTCTTGCGAAGAGTAATACAAACTTCCTACTTGAATTGATTAGTTTCTTGGTTTGATTAGCACTTACCAAAGAGATATTGGATTTACCTTTGTGTGCAACATGATGAAAGAATTGTAATCCTTGATCAAGCAGTATTGGTTTGATCTACTCATGCAAATTGCATCCCTCATGTACATGTAGGGACTTCTTAACACCACATCACATGAATCAAGTGGTACTACATCTACCTCCACTTCTTCAATATAGTCTTAACTTATCAAAAGTTTGATCTTACATTGCTTAGAGACCCTAAGCTCAGCATCCTTAATTACCCATTTTAGTGGATATGGGTAGATAATCATGCATTTCCAATCCAAGCTTGCTTGCCAGATCCATTGCTACGAGGTTGGCCCATGAACCATAATCAAATAGAGCATCCACCTTTCTCTTCTTGACTTGGATCTTGATATGGAATAGTTTAGTCATGTCCTTCTCTTCCTTGGGATATAAGCTACTTAGGTTCACCTCATTTCGCATTTTAGTGCAAATAATATTCTTGTCCATATCAACTAAATTAGTCTCTACTCGGTTACTAAATCCATTAGCATGTTCTTCTTCACATCCTCCTTCTTGAGGTTCTTTGGATTCAACTTTGGATGTAGCTTCCAACACTTATCTTTGGTATGACCATCATTATTACAATGGTTGTAATGTTTTTTTGGATCCTGGCACTAATGTGCAGTGGTTGTTGTCATCTTATCCTTTCGTTTATACCTATTCATTCCCTCCTTATAAATGTCTTCGTAGTATTTTTGCTTGGAATCACTTGTTTTGCTTTCTTCTTGTCCATATTCTCTATATAATGTGCTTGCATACATGCCTTATCAGCGACCCTAGGTTTAAAGAGCATCACTTGCCTCCTTAAATGATTATGGAGGCCACCCAAATAATTGAGGAGTACATTTAGGTTCTTGGGAGATATTCCCACTACAATGGCTTGTTTTATGAACTTAGTGGTGTACTTTTGTACACTCTTCCCTTGCTTCTATTGCAAGTAATTCCAATAGATCCATTGCTCGAATTCGTACCCAATAGGGTAGAACTGGGACTTAATGAGGGTTTTAACCACCTCCCACTTAGTTACTAGGGGTTCACCCTCCAACCTATGAGCCTCTATGTGGCTTTCCCACCAAATTTGGGCATGGCTCTATAACTTCAATTGGGAAAATAATATACTTTTCTCTTCTCCTATCTTATGAACATTGAAATAGACTTCTAATCATTGCAACCATTGATTCAACTTAGCAACATCAATCCTGATGTCAACTTCTGTATCGACTTTGAACAAAGATTAGATGAAGGTGCTATTGGAACTTCTCTCTCTTCCTTTGGCTCCTTTTCTGGCTCATTTTTTGGTTCTCCTTTCTCTCTAGATTTCCCATTTGAGCCAGCTTCCAAGATAGAGCCACCAAACTCCCTAAAAACTCCAAACTTGCTCTCTAGAACTACCATGAGGATCATCATGTTTTTAGAGATGTCAACAACTTGTGCTTCCAACTTTGAAAATATCTCCCTTGACTCATCCCTTGGATTGCCACTATACTCATCTTCCATGGCTAGTGTTTTGAGACTTCTCTCTTAAGCCAATTTTTGGATTCTGTAATTTTCGACAAAACCCCCAAAGAAAACTGCTTTGATACTAATCTAATTTAAATTCTTGAGGATATTTCACTGAAACAATTCAGTTCAATATATCTTAGAAGATTCTACATACTATTAGTTATGTAGTGTTTTACTTGAGATTAATATGTTATATTACTAACTCAGTGCATCAAACACTGAAATAAGATAAGATTTAAATAGAAGAAACCTAAATAAATACCACACCGTTCACACAATGAACATGAGATGCGCCCTAGGAAATCCATTATGGGAAACACATGTAAAAGGCGAGGACTATGCCTTGCTCTTTTCTTCTCATATGTGAAAAATGAATACAAAGTAAGGTTAACTTACTTTGAAGTTGCATTGACAATGTGGCCTATATGGTTGTTATAGGGTCTTTTGCTTCCTTTATTCTACTCCAATATCCCACTCCTTTGATCTACTCAACTATGGAACAATAATCAATACAATAAGAATGGAAAACCATTTCTTTCCTAGTTGCCCAATATTTAACATGTCTTGATATTCATATAGAGTTAGTGTTCGGGTTAGGTTTTTTGCATGCCTCAACTCTTAATTATAGTTTGGACCCTCTAAAATATTTTTGAAAGTCCACACATGACTAGCTACATGTGCGTGAGTGATAAGAATTGACATGGAATCCACTCAATACCATAGTGATCAAGAAAATATACCAACTTGTGAGAAACATAACTTTCGACTTATACCAACTTTGATTGAGGTAATCTTTACATCGTTAAAAATATTTTAATATATATAACAATGCTAAAAAGCCACATAATTATATAAAAAAATAAAATTTAAAATATCCTACTAAGCACAATACGACGAGTTTAAGATTTAAGAAATATTAGTTTCACTGAAGTAACAAAGAACATACACTTAACCTAATTCATTTTTAACATATTATTTGCTCATGATAAACCATAACAAAATTTAACTTTATTGGACAACTCAACACTTTTATTTTTCACATAACAACTCAATACTTTAAAGCTCATTGTGAACCTAAGACCCCACTGACATTAATCTACATTAAAAAGTTTAAAACTTACTAGTACTTTAGTTGCTTTAACAAAGGAAACCAACTCAACAGATTGTCAATGTCTTTTTTGAATCCAATAAGAAGCGAGTTTAAAAGTTTTTCGTAGTAATAAGTAAAGAAGATTGATTCACAAGGAAAACATAGAATTACGTACATAGAATTCTGGGTCCTTCGAGTAACGCATTAACGAATCCAAAGAAAGTACAAAAGGGAAAAGACACTTGAAGATGGAGCTGAGTGGAAACTTTTTTTTTCACACATAAATATATCTTACTATTAATAATATTATGGTATGGTAGAGCTGAGCTGAGTGGAACTTGAAAATGGTATGGTAGTTGGTATGACATAAATTAGATTGTTATGTACGGGATCTTCAAACAAAAGTATTAAGAATGAAATTTATTGACTGTCTAATCATTTTTGAGAACTTGGAATCAATTCATCTCGATCTTATCTTGGTACGATTATCACATCTTTATAAAGGTTGTTTATTTAACATATTGATCCTATTTATTTTAACATAGTGTGGTATGTGGTATTTTTTTATGGAAAAAAATTAATTAAAGTTATTTTTTTTAATGAAATAGGATGTTAAAATTAAATAAAATAAAAGAGTATGTTATCATGTTAATTTTTTAATTTATAATTTAAAATTAGTTTTAATATTTGGAGTTTTTTTTACAATAATATAAATTTTTGTAATATATAATATTTACAATTTGTATAAAATATATATTTATATTTAAGTAATAATGTATTGTTGATGAAATCATGTATATTTTTTTTACAATAAAATTTAGGGTTTTCTAATTGAAAACAGTTGTGACTGAGTTGTATATCTAGAGATTACAAAATGAAGGATAGGCTCAAGGATCTTACTACTACTTCTTTTAGTACAAAAATTTCATGCAACATATATTTATATTTGTTTGTCCAAAATCACCTAGCCATGGACCTAAAGGTGTTGTGCTAAATAAATTGTCATACTATAAACACACAAAAAGATAATGCATCTAAAAACCAATAAGTAAAGTTAGCTTAGCCCATAATTGGGGTATGCATCTAGGTCCAACTAAAATGTTGAGTCTTCATGGTCCATAGTTGTGGTAGTAGATGTGATTGAGTGGTCAGATGGGCTCACACAACGTGCACAAGTTGCGCAACAACAAGATCTAGAGAAGTATCAAGTAAGCCAAAGGACACCGATTCCACAAAAGTGTACATTTGGATAGGTCAAGGAGATGCCATGACTAAAGGAGGGAGATTAAGATGTGTCATTATGCCCTCCACCATAGACTAGAGAGACATAGTGTTCGATGCCATCTCTACTTGTCCCCACCTTAGAATTGTCACAAGGGCCTAAGATTCTTATTCCCATTCTCTCATATTGAGAATATTCTCACTAATATCAACGGCACATTGGTCCCAAATTTTATTGTTTTCATTTTTATGGTGATCAAAACCCTATTTCCATTAGTTTCATTGCAAGGCCAAGTATGTCATAATGCCACACATTGCCACAACATCTTTCTCACATTGTTTCAACTGTTTTGAAGGTCTTTCAAGTTTTAGAGGAGGCAACATCGATCTTGGTAATGGTAACGTGTCGTGCATACATGCATAGGTGGTGAGGAATACACAAAGCTAGTTGAGGAGCCAAGTTCTTCCCCTATGAATGAACATTGTTCTTTGGAGCTTTCATTTCTAGAATTAAACCCCCAAATTGCCATTTCATCCCACATGCAAGAATCATCTATGCCATTGTAACTCTCATGACTCTACTAATGGAATGAGGGGTGTAGTGAATGAGGCAAAGTGCCAATTGTTGTATGATCTCCTTCCTATAATTTCCATGGTGGGATGTGTGTTGTTTAATTGGACTATCTCTTTAATGGCGATCATGGTGGAGGATATGTGGTGGTCCTTGAAATTCCCCCCTCCTTTATTCATAACACTCCTTTCCCTAGGAGGGCCCCTTCATTTCATTGTATGTCTACCTCCTACAATTATTATGAGTCAAAGTCTTCTAATATAGTGATCATTCAATGATAAAGTTTGGATATTTGAATATTAAATGGGAGAGTACGATATTATGGTTCTATTATGATAGTCATGGAGTCACCAATCAACATGGCTATGTGTACTCCTTTGTTTGTGTGAGTAATAAGTCCTTAAAAAACTACTAGAGCTTATGCATCATTATTTGTGGCAGTACCTAGCCCCCAAGCATATTCAAGTGCTTGTATTCCTTTAGGGTTATAGACAACCCCCTTGCCTCCCCTCGGTTGGTCACTTTCTACCTTTGGTAAACTATGCATAATCTTAGGTCTATAGTTTATGTCACATTTAATCAGTTGTATTTTGCATTGAAAATACATTTTTTAAGTAACAATGTAATTTTTTGTGCAAAATTTGAGTCGAGTTTTGAGTTGCATTTTGAATTGTAGTTTGGATCAATTTTTCACGAGTTGTGATTTGCAGTACATTATAAGCCACCCATCATGAATTTAAGTAACAACTTGAGAAAATTTTGAGTCATAATTTTCATCAATTTCGAGTCAAGGCATGTTATATGTCCTTATTACATCGAGTTTTGAGTTGCAACTTGCATTGAGTATTGAGTCACAACTTATGTAGTTGGTGCATTACATAAACTAAAAGGCATTACAAACAATTCATATAGACCTTGCCTCATCTTGAAGGTGTTATTTAAGGTGTCTTCTTATTTTACTCATAAATGGTGGTATCCCAATTTGAGATCCAACTTGGAAAATTACTTAGCATGTTATTGTTGTTTTAACAAGTCATCAATCTTATGCAAATGGTATCATTTTTTTAGGGTGATCTTGTTATGTGTTCTATAATTGATAAAAATTCTTTGACTCCCATTCGTCTTGTGCACTCTGATGATAAGTGACCCACAAGGCAAGGTACTTGGTTGAATAATCCCCTACTCCAGCAATTATTGCAATTATTTCTTCACTTCATCTACTTCCACTATGGATTGTCTATACAACCCTAAGTTTGACAATGGGGAGTCAATCAAAACTTGTATCTTATGCTCCACTCCCTCTTAGGTGGTAATCCTTTAGGCTCTTGGAACGCTTATATATACACCTGCAAGAGCTACTCCAACTGGCGTTACTTCTCTTTAGTACATCCCTCCAAACATGCCTTTAACTTTACTAATTTATCTCCTTGTTGATTTTGTCTTAAGAAGAGTAATACAAACTTCCTATTTGAACTACCTTAGTTTCTTGGCTTGGTTAACACTTGCTAGAGAGATCTTGGATTTACCTTTGTGCACATTGATGATGATGAAAGACTTCGCATCCTTAACCAAATGGTATTAGTTTTCTCTCCTCATGAAGATCGTATCCCTCATGTACATGCAAGGGTTTCCAAAGACTAAACCACATATATCAAGTTACACTACATCGATATAGAAAATTTAATCTTGCACTGCTTAGTGATCTTGGGCTTTGCATCCTTATTTACCCATACCAATGGGTATGGGAAAGGATGATCATGAGTTTTCAATCCTAGCTTACTTACCAAATCCTTTGTCATGAGGTGAGGCTTCTAACCAGAATCAATTGGAGCACCCACTTTTGTCTTCATGACCTGAATCCTAATATGGAGGAGTTTAATCTTCTCCTTTTCTTCCTTGTGGTGGAGGCTACTTAGGTTCACCTCCTCCTACATTGTAGTGTAAAGAATCTTTTTATCTAAATCAATTGAGTTACTATCTACCCGATTGCTTGAATCCATGGAAACCTAGGATACAATTCTTCTTCTTGGCCCCCTTCTTATAGTTCTTTTGATTTAGCTCTAGATGTAGCTTCCAACACTTATCTTTGGTATGACCATCAATATTACAATTTTATAGTGGTTTCTTAGTTCCTTGTATTGATGTGCACTAGTATTTGTTTGGTTATCTTTTCCTTTTGACTTCTTCTTTCCCTCCTTGGAAGTGTCTTGATGGTCTTTGTAGTTGGAACCATTTGGTTGTCATTTCTTCTTGTCCATATTCTACAAACATTGGGATTGCACATAGGCCTCATCAATGGTCCTAGGTTTAAAGAGAATCACTTGCTTCCTTAAATGATTGTGGAGGTCACCCCAATACTTAAGGAGTACATCCAGGTTCTTGGGAGATATTTCCAACATAATCACTACATTTTTGAACTTAATGATGTTCTCTAGTACATTTTACCCATACTTCTCCTAGAAGGAATGCCAAAAAAACCATTGGTTATGTTCATACCCAATGGGGTATAACTAGGACTTAATGAAGGTTCTAAACACCTCCCACTTAGTTACTAGGGGATCACCCTCCAACCTAAGCATCTCTATGTTGCTTTCCCACCAAGTTTGGGGGAAACCCTCTTATTTCAGCTGGGAAAATTATATATTTTACTATTCTCCAATGTTATGAACACTAGAATAGACTTCTAATTTTTGCAACCATTGATTCAACTTAAAAACATCAGTCTCACCTTGACAGAGTTTGATGTTGATTTTCATTCCACTTTGAGCAGAAATTAGGAAGACGTGATGTTGGAACTTGGTTGCTCTTTCTTTGACTCCTTTCCTAGCTTCTTTTTGGTACTTCTTTGTCTCCAAATTTCCTCTTTGAGCTAGCTTCCAAGTTAGAGCTACCAAATTCCTTGAAAGGTCCAAACTTGCTATCGAGAGCTACCATGAGGGTTTTCATGTTGCGAGGGATGTCAACAACTTGTGCTTCTAACTTTGAAAATCTCTCCTTTGAGTCATACCTTGGATTGTAACTATACTCATCTATCATGGCCATGGTTTTGAGACTTCTTTCTTAAGCCATTTTATAATCGCTGCAATTTCCAACAAAAACCACAAAGAAAACTACTATGACACCAATATGATTTATAAATTGCTTTGGATATTCCACTAGAACAATTCATCACAATATATCTTACAAGTTTATGTAGACTCTTAGCAATGCAAAATTTTGCTTAACATTATGATCTAATATTACTAGCTTAGTGCATTAAATACATAAATAAGTTGTGATTCAAACAGAAGAAGCTAAAACAAATACCACACCATTCACACGACGAACATAAGATGTACCTTGGGAAACCCAATATGGGATAAACCAACTAAAAGATGAGGACTATGCCTTGCATTTTTCTTCTTAGATATGAAATGAAGATACAAAGAAAGATGAACTCATTATGAAGTAAGGGTTTTGGACTCTGTAGAATCTTCTTGAAAGTCCACCTGTGAATAGTTTCACATGTTTGAGTAATGGGTGCCAACGCGGCATCCACTCAATAACATGTTGGTCAACATGATAGGTCAACTTGTGGGAGGTGTAACTTCCTCATATGAATTCCAATCGAGGTGATATTTAGGTCATTGTAATACTCTTGGTGTGTATAACAATGTCGAGGGGTTGTAGACCATGTTTGCAAAGTTTTAACCCCCAAAACAATCGTTTAATGCCTCAAACAAGCTCCAAAAATTTCAAGACCCCAAATCACCAAAACATGACCTCTCCTTGAAATGGGCCCTACAAGCTAATAGCTTTAAAAATTTTACCCATCAGCTACCAAAATAGATGAAAAACTATACAACAATCCATTTTGAATCATTATGATTTTGTTAACAATGTAAATTTACATTTGATTTAGATGTCATGATTAAAGGATATCTATTTTGTCAAATTCAACTAAGACTTACACTTAGCTTCACTTCATTTCTATATAACTAATTATACAAACTTAATTAACAATAAAATATTCTAAATAACACAATAACCACATTAACCTAAGGACCACTATTATCAACAAATTTGTTTTTAATGATATCATCAACATAATAATATTTTATCATGTTACATCATCATAAACACAATAATTAAGATATCAATACATTTCATAAAGATTTTAATTAACTAACTTTAAATAAAGAATATCTTGTACATGTTTTGACCCTAATAATATCATGTGAAACATTCCAAACATACGTTATCTTGATATCAATACATCTCATAAAGATTTATCTTAACTATTCTGAAAATGAAGAATATTTTGTACATATTTTGACCCTAATAATATCATGGCAAACATTCCAAACATACGTTATCTTAAATGTGGATTACATCCCAAGTAAGGTATTAAGACTTACAATTAATCACAACATTGAGTCTAAGAAATATTAGTTGGCCAAACCACAACAAAATTTCAACTTTATTGAACAACTCATTGTGAAACTAAGACCCCACTAGCATTAAAAAGTTTGTAACAAATGGTCAATGACTTTCTTTAATCCAATGAGAAGCGAGTTAAAAGTTTTAAGTAAAGAAGATTGATTAACAATGAAGACATATAATTATGTACATAAAAGTCATAAAAGATATCCAATTCGGGGGCCTTCCTTAACGCAGTAAGGAATCCAAAGAAAGTATAAAAGGGAAAAGAAACTTGAAGATGGAGATTTGTTGAACTTAGATTGTCATGTACGGCATATTCATTAACATATATATTTAAAATTTCAAAGAAAAATATTAAATATAATATTTTAAAATAATTTATGAAATGTGATATTATAATTGCTATTAATATTGATTTTTAATATTAATTAAAAATCAATATTAATAGATGAGGATATTAGTACAGATTTACATTTTCAAATAAAAAAGTTTTGTTGTGAACTTTTTATACAATAATTTAAGCCTTTGGTATAAAGAGTTTACGATTTTTACTAAATACATTCTACTTCATGTTTTTTCATAATAATGGTTAATAGTTTTGAATTAAAAAAGTTTGTGACTGATTCATATACAAAATGGAGGATAAGCTTATGTAATGTACTGCATCACTACCAAGATTATAGGGGATTTTAAGGATTACTATGGCATGTCTCCAAAATTTTCATTGGGTTACAATGACCTAAGCCTCTTGGCTATATTCATGATAGTTTGTCAAATTGATGTTAAGGGTCAAATAATTGCCAAGCATGATGTCCAAGTTAGTAATAATGTAAAATTAGATCCAAATGGACAAGGTGGGTTAGATTAAGAGAAAATTCTCAATTCAAAGTTTGTAATATTCCTATCCAAATGAACTATCATGGAGGAAAATTACTAGTTCCCTAGGTTGGGGGTGGAAGCATTAAAAGTTGGAATAAAGGAGCTACAAGACCCAAAATGACCTTAGACTTACAAATTCATATTAAATGGGTCAATTAAATAATAATAAAAAGAAAATAAGGTGGCATTGGATCATGAGGGCACATAAGAGGTTGTGGGACCCACATGTGGCAAGATTCCCCACTACACTCGGCATCATTCTCTCACCAATTCGAGTTCAAGATGAAGGGTAACATACTTGGGGGAGTTAAAGAGGTATTATTCATGGCATGAATCATGAAAGGTCGAATTGGAGTGGAAGAGTAACTCCCATGGAAGAGGAAGAGGCATCTTAGAAGAAGTTACCTTGATGGCCCAAATGATGTGTGAAGACCTCTGAAGTGTTACTATGGTTTATGAAGAAATTCGAGACTCCTTGCCCACCAATTTCACCTTAAAAACTAGACTCTAGAAGCTGATGTTCATTAGGATGCCTATTTGAACCTAAAAAAAAATCTAATGCTGCACATATATTGTTCGTAATTTCCTCTAACAGAGCCAAGTCTCAGACCAAGAATTAGTGAAGTCCGTACAGTGTTTGGAAGAGCATCTAATGGCAAACCTAGGGGGGATCTCCACTTCTCAAATTAACTAGTCTTGTTTTGAAACTTCTTCTCTTGCAATTTGTAGACCATGGATGGGTATATTAGTTGTTTGAATGTATGATAGGTGTATTAATGTGTCCTATATCCTCCTAATTTCCTCCATACAGAATTCGAAACCATTTGGGACAGTTTAGGGTTTCACTAGTCTAAGATTCGAAAATTGGACAAATTGGGTAAAATTTCAAATTGGGGATATTACATACTATATGGGCTATACAGTTCATAGGTCTCGACATATTAGTTTCCTTAAATTACTAAAGAATTCCCATTTAGATTCTTTGATGGCACTAAGCAGGGTGGACACGGTGGTGTAGGGATAGTAATTGAATTGTGCAATGATAATTTTTCCCAGTGTTGGATGGCATGCGGTATTGGAACTAACTCGAGGGATGAGTTAATCACGATATGGGGTCTACTAATATTTTAAAAAAGAATTAGATTACCTGCCATACAAGTTCCGGGTGATTCACAGGCCATCACTAGATGGGTTACTGGTCGTTCACGTCTACAAGTAATTGCTCTAGAAGACTGGAAACGCAGTATTCAAGAGTTGCTTAACTCCCTTCATGTTATCTCCTTCAACAACATTTATAGACAACTAAATCTCATAGCATACCATATGTTAAAGAAGGCAGTGGGAAAGTTAAAGGGCTTGTTAACTTATGAAGAATTCAAAGAAAACACAAGGATTGTAGCAGGCTACTTTCAAGCTTACGGCGGAGATTAAATTATGTGTTTGTTTGTCAAAAGTAATTCCTTTGAAATTTTGTTTTGGTCATTAGATGTTAGGATACATACTATGAAGAAATAGTTTGTATGTTTTTGAGAGAATTTTGGGAACACTCTTTGTCTATTTATGATACTACCATGTAAGATTCAAAGTTTTTTGTCTGTCAATGGGGAAGTAGAACTAGTATTGTTTATAGG
Source organism: Larix kaempferi (assembly GCA_027924585.1). Lineage (NCBI taxonomy): Eukaryota > Viridiplantae > Streptophyta > Pinopsida > Pinales > Pinaceae > Larix > Larix kaempferi. Next base: position 6,060,221 of record BSBM01000579.1, on the reverse strand, counting down.
GATAAACCATGGATGGTTGAACAATTGTGGAGAAGAGCCTTTACGTCCTCTGCAATTTTTTTGGAATGTTGTCTTTGATTCAAAACTCATTAATATCAAGCAACATCTTTTTTTCTTGTTGAAAAAAAAGCTTATGTAATGTTGATGTAAATTATGTTTCATGTTTTTTCATAATAATTATTAATAGTTTTGAATTAAGAAAGTTTGAGTGATTCATATAACTAGAAATACAAAATAGAGTATAAACTTAGGGTCTTACTAGTAGATTTTGTAATACAAAAATTCCATGTAAAATATATTTAAAATTGTTTGTCCTAAATCACCTAGTTATAGAACTAGTGTAGTGTTAAATAAATTGTCATAATATAAACACAAAATGACAATGCATCTAAAAACAATAAGTAAAATTAACTTAGTCTAGAAAGAGTTCCCACATCCATGTCCACATGCACTATTGAGTCTTCATGGTCCATAGCTGTGGTAGTAGATGTGATTGAATAGTTAAGTCGAGCTCTAACAACATGCACAATTTGGGTAACAATATGATCTATAAGAAGTATCAGGTAGGGAAAAGGACACATAGTCCACAAAAATATCCATTTGGCTAGGTCGAGGAGATGCCATGAATAAATGATGGAAATTATGTGCTTCATTGGAGACTAGAAAAACACAATATTTGATACCATCTCTACTTGTTCCTCCTTAGAATTGTCATGAGAGCTCGAGTTTCCTATTCTTAATCTCTCAAATTGAGAATGTGCTCACTAATATCAACGACACACTGATCCCATATTTTAATGTTTTCCTTTTTTTTGGTTTGATTTACCATCACTCGGGGTCGATAGCAATGAACCATTGGTTAAGAACCGCAACCCAGGGACATCTAAGCTATCAAAGTCACCTGGGGATCACACTCGGATCGGGCCACACCAAGCTTTATGATGGCTGGATTTTTAGGTCTCCTCCCAACTAACTCACCCCTAAGAGGAATTGAACTCGGGTCGCCCTGCTGACGAAACCCACACCTTAACCAAATGAACTAGCAAAAATTGACTTTAATGTTTTCCTTTTATTAATTGAATTAAAAAATATTACTACTAAATTATACAACTACATATTATTATTTTTTTCACAAAAAAAAATCATAATTTTATTTCTAATAAAATAAAACAACATTACATCAAATATCATATGCCATAAGCACTCAAAAAAGACCTCTATTAACGTCCAACCTCAAACATAATAGGTATGCAAATTTCCTTCCCGAAACAATCATATATACGTTCACATACATTTCATGATTTACATAAATAAAAAACTTCATAGATTTTTACCTATTTTTAAACAATTAACCACGAATCTTCCTAAGAGCACTATTAAAATGTCCATATACAATGTTTTTACCTTAAAAAGCACAACTCATAGCTCCTAAATCAAAGATAAGCATCAATAAACCTTACAGGAAATAGTGATGTGTGATTTTAAGTATAAGCATCAATAAATTTTAAAGGAAAGAGTGATGTGTGAATTTATAATCGTTATATTTTTTTTATTTCTTTTTACTAGGGAAATCGACAACTGGAGACTGGGTTGGTACTCGCGTGACACGGGGTCCAAAGATCCAAACCCGCTATCACTATACCCATAGGTATCCCACACCTCCTGCAAGCATGGGACACAGGTTAACCCGGGTGTGATTTGAACTCGTGACCTCTCTTTACAACATGTGGCTTCATATAAAGTGAAACACCAATGAACCACACCCATGCGGACTTATAATCATTGTATTTAACTATTATACATATAAATTAATATAAAAAATAATCAAATAATTTAAAAAATAAAATTATAATAATAAATAAAATTATAAACAAATTATATATTAAGAAATAAAATTAAATAATTTAAATAGTAAAAAAGTATATGATTTAAAAACTAAGTATATGATTTAATATTTATAACTTTTAATGAAGAATCACCAAGAATGTTTCCTTATGATTATTTATAGGGAACTCTATAGTTGAAAAATGCATCTCATTTTATGTATTCCTCTTTATATATCATATTTGTTGTATTTTTCTCAAATTATTGCATCAAATAAATGTGTTTATAGTATAGCTACAAAATAGATAATAGATATTGGGACTTTATTCTTAGAGTTTTTAGTAAAAAATTCCATGTAAAATATATTTAAAATTGTTTGTTCTAAATCACTTAGTAATAAACCCAAAGGTGTAGTGTTGAATAAACTTTCATAATATAATGATAAGAATGTGATTAATCTAAAAAACATATGTAAAATTAACTTAGCTTTGAATGATTTACATTATTGAGTCTTCATTATGGTAGTAGAGGTGACTAAATGGTAAGGTGGGGCTCTACCAACATGCACAATTTGGGCAATGCCACAATCCACAAGAAGTATCAGGTAAGCCAAAGGACATAAAGTTCATAAAAGTGTTCCTTGCTATAGGTCATGGAGATGCCATGAATAAAGGAGGGAGATTAGGATGTGCCATTATGTGCTTCACTAGAGATTAGAGAGACATAACATTTGATGCCATCTCTACTTCTTCCTCCCTTAGCATTGTCATGAAATCTCGAGATTCCTATTCTCATTCTCTCATATTGAGAATATGTTGACTCGTATCAACGACACATTGGTCCCAAGTTTGTTGTTTTCCTTCTACTAGTGCTCAAAACCCTCTTTCCACTAGTTCCATTAAATGGCTAAGTATTTCGTAATGCCATTTGTTTTTGCAACTTCTTTCTCACATTGTTTTAACGTTTTTTACAAGTCTTCCAAGTTGTAGAGGGAGCATTGATTTTGGTAATGGTAGTGTGCCCTGAATAAATGCACTTGGTGGTGAGGGATATTCAAAAACGAAATACACATATTTTAGATTTTAAAGACACAACTTGAGTCAAATTTTTGAATCATGATTTTCCTCATTTTTTCAAGATTTGTGTAACCTTCTCAAACACTATTTATGTCACTTTTATATCCAGTTTTGATTTACAACTTGTATTGAGTACTAAGCCACAACTTATATTGAATCTTAAATTTTATAATTTTATCTAAATTTTAATTATAATTTGAATCTTGTCTTAAATCTTAATTTATAATAATTAACATTCTGAATTTTGAGATATCCAATTTCACCCGGCACTTCTATGAAAGAGTGAGGAAGATGTGAATGTACAAATTAACCCATGCACTTCCACCCAACTTCGGAGATACCGTGGTATGGATGGAGGTTGGGGTGGGTTGTGCAAAGTTTTATAATTTCACTATCACCCTCACGGTCACAGAAATTAGATAAGAAATAATTAACTATTTTTTATGTTTTTTTAGGATTTTAATATTAAATAAAATTTCTAAAAAGATGGAAAAATAAAATGATACAATAATAAAATAATATATATATATATTAATTTTATAGCTAAGAAGGTTTAAGAAAACCTTTATAAAGGGTCGTTTATAAAATGAAAGATATGTCATGCCACCTTTAGAATAAGAGTAAGAGTAGGGAAGGCAAGTACATGAAATCAAGGTACTACGCAAAATATGAGTTTATGATATAAGGGGAATTGTTTTTATTGGTGTTGTTGAGGGTTATGTTATAAATTATGATATATTTTTTTGGCCAGACACCTAAACATATCATTTATGAGGTTTGAATATGAGTTTTATTTATGATAGTTTAAGATCTTTACCAATGATCTTAATTCATGTTGATACCAAACGTGGAGATTACTGTTCAATATAGCAAGTATTATATTCAATAAAATAGAATAAATTAGTTTTTATTGATAAGTTTTTTTTTTTTTCATAATTTTAAAATATTTATTTATAGGTAATAATGTTTGGAGTTAATTGGGTTTAGCATGAGTAATTATGGGATGGAGTGTTATTTTTCTCACTCAATTTATTTTTATAAGTGGTATCTTGAGATCATAATGAGTATATTTTGAGAACGGTTTCAAGTTTTATTGTCAACTAGTCTCGTGCCTTGAAAATATAGAATTTACCTTGAATACCATACTTGAAATGAGGGGATACTTAAAGAATTTCCCTGAATTAATTACATGGAAAAAAATAATAATACTTAGATTTTAAACCTAAGTGGTTATATATGACTAAAGAGGTAATCAAAGAGGATAAAGAGTTGAGAAGAGGGTATTTACCACATACAGAGAGAGAAAAGGAGCTGGTGAATTTTGATAGGACTTCCTTCCATTTATCGATATCACTTTTTGTGATGAATGGGTACTAATCGAAGCTATTCAATCCATCTTTATTGCATAAGTGTACGACGAGGAAACACCTATGATTAGGGAACTTATTTAGATTAAATATTGTCATGTAGTAAACAAAGAGGGGATGAGATTTTTTGGTGAGAAAAATCTTGAATTCGTTGGTGTAAGAAAGGATACATAAATTACAATTATTTCCATAGTGACAATGAGGAATAAAGTATCAATGCAATATCTAAATCAAAATTGGTTAATATAGGCACAAAACTATTATCCCCAACAAAGAATATTGGATTTTTCTTGGAATTTTCAAGGGGAATGAAAATTGAGATATTAATATTAAAAAATAAATTATTAACATCCCCAAGGTAGTGTCTAAAGAGAGAATCATCTATCTTATTTGTAGTATTAAAGGATGAACCTAAGTAGGAAATCTTCTCTTTTTTAAAGGATAAAGGTGTAAGAGATAATAACTCTCAATTAATTTTTTCATTAATCAAAATCATTTATTTATACATGAAGAGGGGACTCTTTGGCTTCACCTACCAAGAGCCCCGTTGAAGTCTAAGGAGACTCTTCATCTTCTACTTATTAAACTGACAAGTACTTACAATATGTACAAAATTAATTGTGAAACCATAATCCATAGGATTAGGTTTCCAACATCCCCCCCTTATTCCGAAGGGGTGTTCATAAGTTCGAGCATGATTCTAAACCTTTCAAACTTTTCTCATCCAAGTGCTTTGGTGAAGATGTCATCAATTTTCTCATTCGTGGAACAATGTCGTAGATGAACTGTCTTGGCCTCTACATGATGTCGAATCAAATGGTACTTCGTGTTGATGTGATTTGTTCGATTATTGAATATGGGATTCTTGGCCAACTTGATTGCAGAAGTGTTGTCGATGAATAAGGGATTGGAGTTCTCTTGTTTCTCTTGCAAATCTTCAAGTATCTTCCTGAGCCACACAATCTCTTTCGTTGCTTCAGCAACAACCACATATTCTGCCTCTATTGTCGAATATGTTGGAACTAGCTATTTGTGTGATCTCCATGAGTCAATAGCTGATCCGAGACTCATTGCGTATATAAAAGTAGACAATCTTGTCTCTTTATCGCCATCAATGTCTGAATCAGAGTACAAAATAAGTTTGAAGTCATCCACTTTAGAGTATTTGAGTCCAAAGTCTTGAGTCCCCTTCAAGTATCTTAGAACTCTTTTTGCAGCAGACTAGTGTCCTTCACAAGGTTTGTGCATGAACCTTGAAAGGATGCCATTAACATATGAAGTATCTTGTTTGGTGGTGGTAAAGTGTAAAACAATTCCTACAAGCTGTCGGTACATGGTCGTACCCTCGAATTCTTTTCCTTCAATCGATGTGAGCTTCAACTTTTGTTCCATTGGAGTTGAGAGAGGGTTGAATTCTACCATGCAAAATATGTTTCAACAATTCTCCAACATACTTCTTCTAGGAGATGAATATGTACTTAGGCTGTTGAGTGACTTCAATTCCCAAGTAGTAGTGAAGGTGTCCCGTATATGTCATGTCAAATCCCATTCTTCAAATCTTTATTTATGGATGCAATATAACTTTCACTATTCCTTGTCATCAAAAGGTCATTTACATACACCACAAGAAATACAACAGATCTTCCAACTTTCTTTACAAATAATGTAGCGTCATCAAGATTATAGTGTTTGAAATTTAACTTCAAAGGATGCTATGTTATCCTTTCATACCATGCACGAGGAGCTTGTTTGAGGCCGTACAAGGACTTGACGAGCTTACATACCTTGTGCTCTTTCCCTTTCACAAAAAATCCTTTTGGATGAGACATGAAGACATTTTCTTTCAAGTATAGATTCAAGAAAGTTGTTTTTACATCCATCTAGTGGAATTTCCACCCATTTTGTGTAGCCAAAGACAATTAGGTGCAGATGGTAGTCCATTTTGTTGTGGGGGAGAATGTCTCTTCATAGTCAATTCCTTCATTTTGTGCATAGCCTTTCACCACAAGCCTCACCTTGTGCTTGTTAAGTGAGCCATCTAGTCTGTATTTGTTATTGTATACCCACTTGTAACCAATTGGTTTGGTTCCAACTAAAGGGTCAACTAGGTTCCAGGTTGCATTCTTCATGAGCACATCATACTCATTCTGCATGGCTTCTTTCCACTCGTCATGAGTAGAAGCCTCTTCAAAGGAAGTTGGTTCAAGGTTAGTAGATAAATTCAATTCGCAACCAAATGGGACTTCCATGTTATCAACTTAGTTATCTACATCTCCTCCATATTCTTGTCATGTTGAACTCCGTGTTCCTGTCTTTCCAACTTCATCTAGACGAACACTTTCAAGTGTCTTTGTGGCCCATTTTTGAAACTTTCCTGGATGGACCAAGTTGATCAATTAGTGGTGCTTCATTTTCTTCAAGGTTCAATCTTCCAATCCTCTCAATCACATCATCAATTGAGCCTCATGTTCAGGTGAAGTGGCAAGAACTTCTTTTTCATGAGGGGGTGTTGGTGCTTCAAAAGGAAATTCTATAGATTGATCCACGATATGGATCCCCCCTTCAAGATGTGGAATTTCATTATCAACTTCATAATATATCTTTAGATGGACAAATTTCTCCAGATGATCAAGCTTTCTATTAATAGACTTGTCATTTTTATTAGTTTCAAGAAAAATGACATATCTGGAAACAACAAACTTCTTGTTTACCTCATCATAAAGATGATATGCCTTGGAGGTGTCTGAATACTCCAAGAAAATGCATTTTCGACTTCGAGCACCAAGCTTGTCTCTTTCCTCCTTTGGTATCAAGGCATAGCAGAACATACTATACAACTTGACGAGAACTCTCGAGAGTTCTCGTTTTTTTAAAGGTTGCATTTAGTGGCTATTTTTACCTCGAATCAAAAAGTGGTGCTATCGGTAGCACCCTTTTTTTTAGGGCCAAAATTACGACTTTTTCGAAATCTCGGTCAGTGTCGTTGCAATCAAAACCGTAAATCAACCCTCGAATAAAAAAAGGGTGCTACCAATAGCACCTTTTTTTGAGGGGCCTAACATTATGATTTTTTGGAAACTATAGCCAATGTCAATGGAATCAAAACCTTACATCTGGGTTCATCTTCAAGACAATGAAAGGATTTTCAAAGAAATTGATCTTGATGTATTAATATGATATTCTTATTACATGTTTATTATTAGGTTTTAAGATGTTGATTGAGAAAATCGACTTCTTAACTCAACTATAAATCTTTTAATCATTATAATATTTTTATAATTCTTAAACACTAAATGCTAAAAAATCATAAAATACTTAAAGTATTAATAAAATTATAATCCTACCATACCTAATATCTATGTTCAAAGCTCCTACTTTATATAATAATTAAAATCTAATAATGCCATGCCTAGAAACTATAAAATGCTTCTTATATAATAATTATAGGGTTATATTTTATTATATTATTATAGTAATCGTATTAACCATAAAAACTAAATCAATAATAAACATATAGAAATAATAAAAAAAGCTTTTAAATCTAAATATTAAAAGATTAATAATAAGAATATAAACTTAAATATGTCTATAATATATAAAACATAAAACGTTTATGATAAAAATGCTCTTAATATATATGATAAATATAATGCTATAACATTAAAAACTATATAACAATCCTATTATAAAAAAAAACTTTATTTAAATATTAAAATAACCTAAATAATAATTTTAATGGTATAATATAAAAAACTAAGCAATAATCCTATAAAAACCTTATTTCTAAAAACTTTATAATATTATAATATAAAGATCTAAATAAGGTAATTGCACCAAGTGAAACGAGGTGCTCTACAGCTCAGTATGGGGGAGATGCTGTAACATGATATAGCGTGCTATAACGTTTGTAACAAAATAATTTAAAAAATTCATGTCGCCTCATAAAATAAAAAATTATGGAAAGTACTTAAAAAAATCCAAGTTGGTTCATAAAATAAAATATTATGAAAAGTAATTAAAAAATAGATGTTTGTTTATAAAATAAAAACTTAAAACTTAAACCCGGATCTCTCAATCAAGAGAGATGAAATCTCTTGAGTTTAAATTTAAATAAAGAAATACACCTCAAGAAATTGAATCCCTCTCAATGCTTGATAGATACAGATTTAAGATGAATCTATACTAATTAACCTAAAATCCAAATCAATAATATCTTAGAAACCCAAACGTATCATTCTTTACTAAGGCTTATAACTCTTTACTTTGGCTCAAACATGTTTTTAACACCAAGAAGCTCATATTCATTAGTTTTTTTAAAATTAATAATATAATATGACTATTCACGAATAACATTAGGAGATCAAAGTCATATGAACATGTTATTGAAATCAGGTAGCCATGAGATCCACTTTACCTTCTTGGGATGGGAACGTATTACTACGTACATTTCATATTCTATTAAACAATATGTTCGTCAATATATAGAATAGATATTAAAGGATCGGCACTAATTCGTCAATGTAGCGAAGTAACCGAAGGATTTACAATAATTGTAACACATTTTTGATATATACTTAAACTCCTACAATAATTGTAACACATTTTTGATATATACTTAAACTCCGAACAAATTAATTGAACTTCACAAAACAATAATGAAAGGAGGAAATGTTGGCTTCAAGGGCAACGCAAAATTCTTAAATGCGCTGGACTTTGGAGGAACACATTTAAGGGAAAGAATATATTTTTTTTCACAAAGTTAAAATGCTATATTTTATATTAGAAAGTATAAGTAAGTTATAGAATCTCCTAAATACCAAGTATTAAATAAACTTGACATCCCCGCAATGTCTCAAATATCATCAGGTATATATGTCCCTGCCATCCCAACTATCTCTCAATTAATAAAAGAACAACCAAAGGGATATACCAATTCCAAATGGAACCATCCAAAAGCTACAGACCAAAGAACAAGTCTAGTGATATATGAACAAATCAAAATAGACAGGAACCAAAAGAAAAAAATACCCACCGAGGCATACCAAGATGCTAAATATAGCTAAAAGACCAGCAAAAAACAAAAATTGTGGAGCTAGGTGGAATATAAATTCCAAAACCCAATCGATGGAAGGTCAGACCCCTCCCGGATCTCATAATAAATACGTCCACCCGGAGCCTCCAGACCCCTACATGAGAGTGCATCCACATCTCCATTGTGCTTCCTGAAAATGTATATGAAAGAAGTCTAAGGGCACTTGTCCAGGAGGCGCTTGGTTTGATCCATCCAAGAGGTTAGAGCTAGTGCATTGATGGATCCAACTTCGTTTGCCTAGTTTACAATGGTCAATGCATCCCCCGCAACATGTTCCAAGACGATCTTGGCTTGAGTTGCAAAGTATAGAACCAACCAAAGCGCCAACAATTCCCCCTTAGTATTTGTACCCGGGCCACAGGACATCCAAAGTTTGATTTGATCTCCATTTGTCAGTTCTAAAAAAGCACCAGCACCACACCTGCCCAAAGAGATCCGCGCATGACCATCAAAATGAGCTCTATTCCCAGACCTAAGAAGTTGTGGAGGCCAACCTTTCCGATAAGAGGATAAATTTTCCACAATCTGAGACCCCACATATTCCTGGAAAAGTGTTAGAACAATACTAGCAATCCAACTAGGCTATACAGAAATATGCTAAAACATTTGTCGATTCCGTGACTTCCAAATCTCCCAAGCTGCAAAACAAACCAACTCCCCATAATTGTTGTTAATTGCGAACCATTTTTTAAAACAATCATGTATATTTTCCCCCGACCATACTTGCAAGTTTGAGAAATGGGTCTCAAAATACGACCATACTTTTACGGTAAAGGGGCAAGTAACGAAACGATGAACAAAAGTTTATGCATCTTGACAGCATAGTGAACAGATATTTGGGCCTGATATGCCTCAATTTTGCAGGTTTTCCCAGATCAATATCTTCCCTTCCAACAGTAACCACACAAATATCTTAACTTTGAGTGAGATTCTCCATTTCCAGCAACTATGATACCACCACTTCTTCTCCAATGGTGTATTTGATATGATCGCCTCATATGCCATACATGTTGTTATAGTGCCATCCCGAGTATTCCAGGACCAGAGAAGTGTATCCTCACTATCTGTAATCCTGACATTTACTCCAAGCAGGTCCAGCGTGTAACTCATCCATTCGTCATCCATCCCACCAACAAGGCCCAAATGTGAGGCACTCAACCATCTGTGGAAAGTATGAACCAAATTGTTTTCAAGGAGAATATGATTTTAATAATAGTATCCCCGATTTCTCAGGTGATACAATTATGTAAACCCGCTAACCAAAAATATTCTGACCATTCCCAGGAGACTAAGCCAACCAATCTTCCATGACAGAGAAAGATGAGAGTAAACCTGCTAACCAAAAATATTCCGACCATTCCTAGGAGACCAAGCCAACCAATCTGCCATGACAGAGAAAGATGAGAGTAAACCCGCCCATATATTAGAGACACCTTTTGTTTTTTTTCCTTTGAGCGTATCCATTGTATAGTTGAAAAATTCCCAAAATATTTATCTTTTAGTATTGTGCCCCACACACAATCCTCAGGTAAAGCTCTCCATAGAATTTTTTCCAATAATGCAGAAGAGAAGGAGTATGTGTTCTTGATTGACCAATCACCCAGAGCATAAGGCCGAGCCAGCTTGTCCCAATCAATTAAGTGGATTTTATGACTTCCATTCCCCGACCAAATGAAGTGGTGTATCTTCTTACGAATACTAGTCAGTATGGATTTTGGGATTCTACATAGTGAAAACCAATAAACCCCTAGGTTTTTGTAGTACAGACTTCACTAACGTGAGTCAACCACCACTGGATAACCATCTCCATTTCCAGTTATGTATCCTTTGATCGATCCTTTGCAGGAACCACTGCCAATATATTATCCTATAGTCGTTGGGTTTTAACTAAAAACTAAAGTATCTGGTGCCATCGTTCAATTCGCCAACCCTGTAGGGGAGGAGATTGACAAAATATTATAGTTGAATACCCTCCAAATTGTGCTTTAAGATTTTCGATTTCCTTTCATTTATAGTCATGCCAGATGTGTGACAAAAAGTTGTAGTAGACCACTAAAATGGTTCCATTCCTATAAATCTGCAATCCCAAATAACATCACACCGTCAACAAAAAATTGATGAGTGATTGATGTATTTGGAGATACCTGGATCCCTGATAACAAAGAATTTGCCTTGGCTTTGTGGATCATCTTGCTGGAGCCTTCTATCACAATAAAAAATAGTAATAGTGAAAGAGGACAACCCTGTCGAATTCCCCTAGTACAGGAGATGAAATCAGTAGGAAATCCATTTATAAGAATAGAATAATTTGCTGTCGAAATGCAAGCCATGATCCATTTGATGGCACACCAAGGTATACTAATATGGACAGTGCCAATCTGAGAAAAGACCAATCCACTTTGTCATATTCTCTGGTAAGATCCAATTGAAGAATTAATGCTTGAATTTTCTTAGATTTAATGCTATGAAAAGCCTCTTGAGCCACCCCCACCGCATCAAGTATCTGTCGATTGTCCAAAAAACCGAATTGTTCCAGGGAGAGACCCCTACAAAGAACTGGCTTTATCCTAATGGCAATGATCTTGGAGATAATTTTGTAGATGAGGTTACATACTGAGATGGGTCTAAAATCCTCAAAGGATTCAGGATTTCAAACCTTTGGAATTAATCCAATAAAGGTAGCATTTAAAGCACCTGACACTTCCCCTTTCAACTTGGTTTCTTCCACCATGTCCAGAATGTCTTGTCCCATCATATCGAAGAATTCTAGAAAAGGTTCCATGGTCTAGCCATCTAGACCCGGAATTTTGTCTTTTGCAAATCCACAGAGAACTGAATGTATCTCCACCAAAGTAACCAGGAGAAATATATCATTACCTTCCCTCTTTGAAAATAGATGTGGGTATTCCTTTATAACCTTGATTTGTTCCCTCACAGAATTAGTCCCAGGATCACGATAATATTCTTTAAAATACTCCATCGCTTCCCATTGTAGATCCTTCAAATCTGAAATTGAATCACCTGTCCGGCTCTTCAAGGACCAAATAGTGTTATTTATCCTTCTGCTATCAACGAATCAGTGGAAATTTTTTGTATTATTGTCCCCTAATGAAATCCATAATTACCTGCTCTTCAGGTGCCAGGATTCTTCCTCTCTTTTTAAAATCTGAAGTTTCCTACCTTCCAGATCCATAAGTGATGACCGAGCCTCATCCGGAAGTGCCCCCCCCAGATTAGCACTATGAATAGTACCAATCTAAGTATCGATACTAGTAAGGTCCTTCTTCTCTGATCACTTACGAGCCTTTTCCCAATTTTTAACAGCCTGTTTGAGCAAGTGCAATTTTTGTAAAAGTTTTTTAGTCGGAGAAGTAACCCCAATAACTTGAAAATTGCTCCATTCAGAACGGACAAATACCCGGAAATCCTCAATCTTGAGTAAGGAGTGATTAAATTTAAAAGGTAAAGGGGACCTAGTCCCACCAAAGTCCAACTCCAGAGTACAAAAGTATTGGAAGGTGGTCCGATATCGACGATAAGACCATCCAAGTTTTGTATTTATTCATTTTTTGAACCAATTTATCTTCTATCATATACCTGCCCAACCTTTTCGATATCTTCCTGTCACCCTTTCTGCCATTATACCATGTAGGACCGAGAGGAATCGGCACAATGTCATTCATTCCCAAATATGCAAAAAAATCAAGAAAATAAGAACACAGATTATCCCCTCGTGGCATTTTTTCCCCAAGTTTCTGAAGAGGAAAGTGTAAGATTGAAGTCACCCGCCAATATGAGATTTTCCAGGCTCAAAAGTTCCGCAGATTTAACTGAATCCCAAAATAACCTCCTTTCTGAGTATGGACCATAAATATTTAGTAGGTTGACCACACTAGAAAATCCCAAAATATGTCATTCCAATAAGATCCCAAAATGGGTGCAATAGGCTGATAATTGAAAAAATTTGGGATCCCAGGAAGACAAAAGACCTCCAGATTGACCAACCGCATCCGTAGAGAAAATAACCCAGTCTTTCCTAATATTTTGAAAAAAAACCCTAGCCTGATCCGCGGAAACCATGGTTTCCTGTAAGAAAATGATATCCGGTTTCCACAAATCCAGTAAACCTTTGAGGACCAATTTTTTCTGAGGGCCCCCAATCCCTCTAATATTTAGTGAGGAAAAAGTCATCTTTTAACCCTGGAGAGGGCCTTCAAATCTATAAGAGCCCGTTTGGTATCAAGTGAACAGTTTGTATATTCAGAATCCAGGGATTTGCACAAAGGAGGACCATCTATATTTAGCATTTTACCCTTCCCGGTACTACGTGTTTTAATCAGAGAGAATTGGGAAATTCCCCCTTTCCTAACTCCCTTAGTCATCATACTATCTCGAGGACCATCACCAAGACGTTCTTGGGCACAATCCTGTAAACCCCCCGCAGATAGAATATTTGCAATATATGTTATGAGTGGGGTTTTATTTTTAACAATTTCCACAATGAAGGTGCCACCAAACCAGGCGAAGAAACCCCCAGAACATTCTCAACCCATGATGGAGTATCGAGATCCGGTTGGTAACACCCAACTCCAGGGTCATACAGTACCAATCCAGAAGGAGAAATAAGTTGATGATATTGTTGAAGAGGAAAAGTGGGGATACCCACAACCAAGTCACAAATAACCTGAGTAGGATTCCAATCTATAGAGATAGCAACACATCCTACCCCAAAATACCTAGGATCCTTCCCTCGGTTACAAAGAGATATACCCATAGAGGGGGGAAATGACGGATTTTGTATATCCTATAGTGAAGGGTTCGCCTTTATACCCAGGTAGGAGGTAGGAGGGTCACCAATAATTCCATCCCCAATCTCATCTCCTTTACCCTCCAATCCCGACAAATAGTCTAAGTCTGCTTTAGTTAATGAAGAAGTAAAAGAAGGATCAAGACGAGTAAGCTTACCAATTAGTGTAGAGGGTTCCAAATTGTCCACAACCATACCCTGAAGAGAGATGTTCCCAGGAATAGCCCCTGCAGCTTCACTCTCTGACGCCAAGTTGCTATCTGAGGTGCAAGCCTAGATATCGTCTGACGAGTCCCACTCCGAGCCATAGCTATATTCCGAACAATATCACCAGAGATGTCCCACAACTTTGCATCTCGAACACCTAAAATGGATCCCCCAGTAGTCCAGAGTCTGAGTATATTTCCTATCATGCCAGTTAATTTACAAGGTCTGTAAAAGTCCCAGAGACATTTCCACCAGAACCCTACCAATCGTTCTGTCCATACCATTTAGGGTTTCTTTGTTGATGTTCAGGAATTTCCCTAAATGGTTTTCCACCGCCTCAAAAGAAGCCTGATGCCACATTTCCAAGGGGAACCCCGGTAATAGTACCCAAAGGTGTAGCTCAACTTCTTTGTAGATGGGTCAAATCCCAAATGCCAGTGTTTTAACATAAGGCTACCATTTCCTTTAATCCATGTCCTCTCCAGTATTTTTAATGTATGTTCCTCCATTCGGAAATAGAATACATACCATCCCTTACTCAAGATATATATCTATGGTCTGTAACCAATAATAGGAGCCCAATTTGTCGATACCCACTGGTTTGTATCCTTTGGGTTCATCGCGCCATAACTAAATTTACCAACCAAAGCTTTGATAGATAATGCAACAATACCCTCAAGACATGACAACCTATCCATCATCAGTTCTACACTATGACCCCTCATGCGCCACTTTTTGTTTTTCTTGTTTGTCATGACCCTTCTGTGTATGTGGGTTGTCTGAGAGTATTAGTTTTAGGCTCCACATTTTTTGGATGTTGAGGGTTAGTGGAACCATCTTCAGAAACCCTAGTCTCTTTTGGGTCTTGAACTTGATGTGAAAATGATTTTTGTCAATTTTCCTTCCTAGGAAAAGTAGTTGTCCCATCCCATATTTCTGACCCACATGTGAGGCACATGCCCTCCACATGCGCCAATATTCCTCGTCCGGCTTAAGAACACCGACCTCCTCCCACCACTCATCAGATACTTGTTTTTTCCCCTTTGTAGAACCCGCCACCTGCTGGTCAATGCAAGGTTCCATTCCAACATGCTCACTGATAGCTCCAGTTAGTAGGTTAAAATTTCTATCACAGGTAAAAAACTATTTTATATCCCCAGGGTTTGTGTCAACCTTCGGTCATGAACGAGATTTGCTGGAAGCAATGTTTGTACCTCACCTTAGCACCCGACCAACACTGAAAAAACTAGGTCTGTCATATGACCCATCGTCAATACATATACAACCACCTCGTCGCCAGCCAACCCCCCATCATCCACCTCTAAAGAAAAAGCACAACAACACCTCACCAGCCAAACCCCAAATTACCATCCGGACACCACCATCTACCAACTACCAAATACCCCGCCATATCCCATACTAGTGATTGGCACCTCACAAACATTAAAATCTTCACCTTCCTTCAGGGCTCTCTTAACTCATAATCTAGCCATATCCCACACTAGTGCTAGACACCTCCCAACAAAGAATAGTTTACTTGCTGCATGACGCCTAATAATTCTCAAATGATCACGATAGAATATTGAATGATTACATAGGCTATCTCTTGGAAATTCATGAATAACATCCAAAGATAAATTCCATTGTATATTCCCTGCAGTAATTATGAGTCATTGGTAGTTTGGAATTTTGCATGAGTGATTGATTACGATTAGGGGAGAGGGGGAGCTCGCACCCAGGGCAGACTCTATTCCTGGAATCGAGTCTCCTCTCCTAGTCTCCAATTTTAGCGGCGACGAGCGAAGATTCGATTCTAGGAAGCACTGGGCGTGGATAGCAGAGGAGAGGATTTTGGTGCCTGGGAGTCTGCCCTGGGGTTGGATAGCAGAGGAAGGGGAGCGCGAAGGAGAGGATTTTGGTGTCAGGGAGAGGAGACTCGATTTCGGGAATCGAGTTTGCCCTGGGCATGGATGGTGGAGAGAAGGGAGCATGGAGCAGCTGGAAGGGCGGAGGAGAGGCTGTCGGACTAGAGGGGTAGGTATTTTTTTATTTTTATTTTTAAATTTTTTTATCTTAAATTTTTTAAAATTTAAAAATAGTTTCCTTTTTTTAAAAGAAAAAATTAAATTTTTTTGGGTATTTTTTTAAAATTTGTTTTTAATTTTTTTCTTTTAATTTCAAATTTGTTTTAAAAAATTGGGCATTTTAATCTTATTAAATGTCATTTTTTTATTTATCTAATTTTTTTAATTTAGAAAAAATATATAATTTTTTTAATTAAAATTGGATTGTCAAGTCTTTTTTGAAGTGATTCAATATATATATATATTGCATCATGCATTGTTCCGAAATGCATGCAATAGTATCCCGATGAAAGCGAAAGAAAGGGGTGTCACTTGTAACACCACTTTTCGATTCGGGGGTTGATTTTGGGTTTTGATTGCATCCAGATCGGTTGGGGTTTCCAAAGAGTCGTAATTTTAGCTTCGACAAAAAAAGGCGCTACTGGTAGCACCAATTTTCGATTTGGGAGTTGATTTAGGGTTTTGATTGCTTTGACATTAGTCGGGGTTTCCAAAAAATTGTAATTTTAGTCCAGAAAAAAAGAGAGGTGCTACCGGTAGCACCACTTTTTGATTCAGGGGTTGTTTTTAATGTTTTTGACACAAAAATATGAATTTTTATGGCAAGAGTTCTCGTTTTGAGTATAAAGTTCTCATCAAATTGTATAATGTGTTGCAGGTGGAACCAAAAACCCTTAGATGCCTCACCAATTCCATGTGGCCATACCACATTTCATGTGAAGTCTTGTTTTCAAGAGTATGAGATGGAATTCTATTTCTCAAATAGGCTACACACAATACTGTATCACCCCAAAACATCATTTTTACATTCTTAAAAAAACATCATTCAGCATACCATATTCATTATGGTTCTATTCATTCTTTCTGCCACACCGTTTTGTTGAAGTTGTAAGGAACTAAATTTTGATGTGCAATCCCATGTTGACGAAGATAGTCTTAAAAAGCATTAGGAGTGTATTATTTTCCATTATTAGTACGAAGTGTGCCAATATGAGAATGTGCTTGATTTTCTATCCATGCATGAACATTTTTGAATGTTTGAAATGCTTCAAATTTTATCTTTAACAAATATACCCAACACATTTTGGTGTAGTCATTGACAAAGGTAATTAGATATGTATTACCATTGGCATAATGAATAAGCACGGGGCCACACAAATCAAAGTGAATCAACTCTAACTTTCTACATGCTTTGAATTTTGATTCTTGAAATGGCTCCTTACTATGTTTTACTACTATACATGCATCACATTTGTTCATCTTCTTGGGAATGGTGGGAAAACCAAAGACACCATTCTTTCTCAACAAGCGAATATTGTTATAATTTAGATGACCATATCTAGCATGCCATAACAAATTGGATGACATATTGCCTACTCCATGACGAGAGAGGTAGGCAAAGTTTTGAATTCTTGCAGATGAGCCTTTCAGCATCACCGAACTTTCCATCTTCATATCCAGTCATGATGACCTGGTTGTCATAGGAATTCCTTGTCTCTACGATTCCATAGAACATGTGGATGGAATGGCCTTGTTTTCAAATGAGCACCTAGGACAATAGGCTTCTCTGCAACTCTGGAATATAGAGAACATTCAACAACAAAAAGTCAAGGAATCTAGGCAGTTTGAGCCTAATGGAACCAATTCCCTTTGGTATGAGGTTGGATTTGTTTGCAAAATACACTATGCCATCTACATTGTCATTCAGTTCTTCAAAACAGTTTTTTCTAAATGTTAGGTGGGATTTTACATCGATATCAAGCAGCCAACAATCTTTATAAGATGAAAATTATGCGATTTCATTTATTCCAAGATTATGATGTGCAACAATCCAATGAGAAGAATCAAGAGTTTTACCAGCCTCTTGTCTCTTATTTTTGTCTTCTTTATTCTAGTTATGTCTTTCTTTAATGGACTCCCAAGGGGCCCAACACTGATTTGTGTCATGTGCACTCCTCCCACGACGCTTACACTTCAAATATGGTCTCTTGTTTGAGTTGTATATGCCCCCCCTACCTCTGAACTTTCTTCTTTCATCATCCTCTTTTGTTGTTCTCTCCCTTGGGTCGGTTTTGAGAAAGGAAAAAATTCTTTACTACTCCAAAAGAATGCATCTTCAATGACTAGTGATCTACTTAAACTACAATTTAACAGTGCTTTTGGAGAATAAGAGAAGGTGCAGATCTATGTTTCTGCCACCTTCTTTACAAAAATAGTACACAAAATGATAATCTCTCCTTCAATAAACTCTGTGCACTGTTTTACACAATGCAGGTCTCAGTCTCTTAATACAACCATAATTCATACATTCATAACCCTTTTTCTAGGCTATTAAGGCATACTTTAACCTCATTAATGACGTGAATTCAAATGATGTTTTCAATCACCAGACCATACAAGACGATAGACTAATGTAATAAACACTTGAATCTGTCTTCAATATTCCTGCACAGAATTATAACTAACCAACTCTCAATTGAAAGGATCAAATAACTTGAATGATTTTAAATTGAAGCCTCCAATGATCAAGAATGAAGGCTCATATAGGTATACCCTGGTCGTAAGCATGAGACAGAAATAAGTAAATGTTGCAAGAAGAATAGAAATACCTTGTCGTTGATTCACACAAATGGATGGAGATATATCTCCCTTTTAAACTGGTCATGCACCATAAAATGGGTCACCATTGAACAACTCGATCACTTGGAACATTGGTTTATCGTTTCCAACATCCATATTATTGCACCCAAAGGATCTTCTGGCATATTTTTCTGTGTATGACCACAAATGCAACATGTTCTTTTGCTCACTTCCACATGTTGAGATCCACAAACGTAGGTTGTTCCTTTGATCACTCCCACACAGAGTTCCATGCTTGCAACTCACTAGTTTTGGAGGCACATGGATATGGAGAGTAGTTGCGACTGGGGAGTGTAGATATGGAATACAGAACAACTAGGGTTCACGCCAGTCACACAAATGGGGAGATAGACATTGGATCGATATAAAATATGGAGAGGAGAGTACGCAATCATGGGAGATGAGACTATGTGAACATAGTCATTGGAAAGCCTTCGGATGAGGTGAATGTACATGACTAGTGAGGAGACGAAACTGGTGAAGCTGAGGTCGACTTAGAATGAGGAGCGGTCATTTGAATAATTTAGGGTTTGTGCTCCATGGGCTAGGGTTCATGGTATCTACGATTAAACTCAAAAGAATGCAGTAATAAGATAGGGATCTATTCTCTCAAGCCATGCCACTAATTCATAGAGGTAGGAAGCAGTGAAAACACCACCCGTTGGCACACATAGTACCCACGTGCATAGGTGAAAACAAATTAGGCTTTCTGGAGAGGGAATGGTCAACTGTAGAAGGCAGCCAAAACGCCAAGCCAAAATGAGGCTGCAAGGAATAGCATATATGGTAGGTATCTTGCAGGAGGATGCAGAGGGCAGGCATCAACGTTTCTGCAATGCTTAGAATGCCAGGACTGAGCATACAGTAGACTGAGCTAGGAAGAGTTATGGGGGAAGGAGATCTGATACCATTGTAAGAGATAATAACTCATGGATTAATTTTTTCATTAATCAAAATCCTTTATTTATACATGAGGAGTTGACTCTTTGGCTTCACCTACCAAGAGGTCCACTGGAGTCCAAGGAGACTCTCCATATTCTACTTATTAAACTGACATGTACTTACAATATGCATAAAATTAATTGTGGAACCATAATCCTATAGGATTAGGTTTCCAACAAAAGGATTGAGGATAAATGGTTTGCTATTTTATTTTTTTGGAGCAATTGGTAATGAATATGTAATATCCCAGTTTTAACTCTTTTATTTTAAATTTAAATTATGCAATGTTGTATATTTTTTTTGTAAGCATGATGAAAACCTTATATTGACTACGAAAATACATATTGTACAAAAAACATTGTGGTTGGACTACCAACAGGGAAACCAAGCCAATAATAGTGGCAACTCAATTTTGATTAAGAGGGAAAAGTTCAACAACAAGAAAAAAATAACATAGTGCCTTCCGATAAGAGGTCAACCATGCCCAGAGATATTCTATCAGAGTTATTACAGGCAACATAAGGTTCAAAATAAAAAATTTAAATCTTTCCCTGTAGAGGGAAACCAGGTTCTAACAGAGACATTTGGAACTATCATGACTATTAAGAAATTGTAACAAGAATCTAACAAAAACTATTCACAATCCTACTAAGAAGCTATTGGCATTGTCCTTTCATAGTGGCGTCCAAAGAGATCTGGATGTGGTCTACCCACACACTCTCCCCTTCATCGACTGCCATTTGATACAGGGTATTCTTAGCTAGGATGTTCATGACAATCCAATATGGACTGGCAACTTCATGTCGCTCCATATCATGCTTTTTCTCCTCAATGGACAAATCTTCCATAGTCTCTATGGATTTAGCAATATGGTAGGGGATGTTATTGCTGAAGGCATGGCTCGATTTTCCAATAGCACCTGTTGACCGGTTCCTACCTCCCCCTCCCCTATGATATATATCCTTTTGTCTAGGACTCATGATGCAGAGGACCCAGATAGTCCTTATATCTAATAGGTTGTCGGTACCAAGGTCCAACATGGTGTCAAATGAAGCAAGAATCCTAGAGCTTCCTTAAACTGAGAATTTGATATATATTACCAATGCTTTTCATTGGGAATCCTTTTAACAACGGAGGAAGCCGAATAAATATAGAGTTAGGTTCTCTCACCGCCAAGGTCGCTTCCTTCCAATCACTTCTGATGCAATATTTATCCATCCAATCTTCTACCATCATGTCTTCATCCCTTCAAAATTTCTCATGGATATTCCCATGAATGGCTTACCCGTCATGCGTTAATGCACCAGAAGTTACCATGGTAGAGCAAGTAAGGTCACACATGTGCAAGATAAATCATATGTCCTGCTACCACCAAAGCCAAGATCTAGTATGATACATATTTAAACCATAATCATGAGTGCAAGGTATTGAATCACAAGACCTATCATATATAGGACACCTTGATCCACCCGGTGGCCACTTGTCTTGTTGACAAGAGTCATGCTGGATGGGGTGGGTTGTACTCCAGGAAGTCATCACCTACATTTGAGGTATGCAATGTTGTACATATGTTCCTTTATTACACTTTTATTAAACTCCATGAAGTATATATTCCAAGGTGATTTGAATACTCACAAATATTTGTATATTGTAGTTAATAAAAGAACCAAGATTGAAAATGCATGAGCACCTAAGGGGGCTATGGCACCACAAGAGGGGAAAGGTGAGTGGGTCTAATGGAATGTTCATATGACTAATACACCTTTCCATTGCCAAACCCTTCACTATTTCATGGTGTTGAGACTAACCTATAGTTTAAATTGAAATAAAGGATACTAGGACTCAATTATGTTAGTGTCCTGCCCTACCCCCCTACTTTATCAATGTACAAGGCCATAAGGTGCATTAGTTAGTTAGTGGGTAATGTATAAATGTAAAAAGGTATTCCTTATTGAATAAAGGTCCCTAGTTGGTTGACCCTCATTAATAACAAAACCACAAGTCGTTAGGACTTTCTCTATTGAAGCGCTATATATAGAGTAATAAGACAGTGTAATGTGAGTCAAGAATTGTCATTGTATTTGGAGGTTTGCTCTTGGAGTTTGCGCCCTTGAAGAGGCAAGTGAACATAACTATCTATTTTATCTATTCCCTCTTTTGTTTTATATATTTTCTCAGATTTTTTGGGTTTAAGTATAGTACAGGTGGTATTAGAGCTCTTTCTTGGGCCGAAATGGAAGAATTTTTAAAAACTAGGGTTTGTCTCTTTCAAATGAGTCACCTTGGCATTTTCGCTCCATTTTTTTCTTTCTTGTGAATCTTCAAGGTCTGAAATTTTCAAGGTACATAAAGGAAATTTGGAAGTAGTTTCTGTCAAAATTTCAGCTTCTAAGTCGCTATAATTTCGAAGATAAACTCTTTGTAAGTTTGGGTTTGTCTCTAATCCATAAGGTTCCTCCCAACAAGTCATATTGGCATTTTCGCTCCATTTTTTTTGCTGAAGTTTCAAGGTATGAAATTTTTAGGTTATAAAGAGGACACATGGAAATGACATGTGCCAAATTTTCAACTTCTAGGTCGCTAAAATTTCAGAGATACACTTTATACAAGTTAGGCATTTTGAATGGCCCAAAAACTAGCCTAAAACAAGTGTTCTAAATAAAATTGTCATATATGAAGTTTTAAAAATCCAAATTGAATGCCACCAATTGTATTGAAAATAAGATAGACCAAATCATTTCTAGCAAAACTTTCATATTCATAACTGAAAAATTGGACATGTGGTAGGCCATACAAGTTCTCCCTTCTAAGAAGGCCAAAATCGACAAGTTTTGGGAAAATTACCCTAATATTTTCTTGGCACATCAGAATTCAGTAACCATGTGACAATGAAGAATAGACATTTCAAGATACTTAGAACAAAATTTTAAACTCAAAGGTGCAAAAATTTTAGAGTTACCAACACTTCAAGGTGAGATTGTAGGACAATCTCCAAATTAGGATTCTATTAGGAGTTGTGTTAATTTCAAAAAATTGGCCTCAAAAGCTACCTTGAAAAGTAAGTTAATTTCCATTGATTGTAGATCTCTTTCTGGGTTAGCAAGCTCAAATTTAATTTTTATAGATCTGTTATTAGGTCTTTAAATAACATAGAGATTTGTTGTTTGGCAGGTAAACTTGTGGTTGGGGAAGCACACACGTAGAAAATACAAGGGTACTTAAGCTACATTATTGTGTACCCTTGTAACATATGTTGGTACCCCTTCAAGTAGTACTACATCAGACAACACTTGTATACTAAATTTCACTTCCATGTACACTTAAGTATATCGAAAGTCCTCTATATATGACTGGAACTAATTGTAGATAAAATTGATTGGTCGTCTTATTGCTATAATACATCAAGAACAACACTCGGGGAGATCACTGTCTAGTACTTGGGTAGTTGAGTAGTATGGATAAGGGTATGGTTGAGCCTCCTTAGTCAGTTCCTTGATATATTGGATCGAGCACTATTGTTGGTCCCCACACATATATCGAAGATCTATAGCACTTGACACTCCCTTGTCCTTATGAATTGATGGATCCCAACCATGGTGGAACCATATAAACCACCTCACACCAACAACTCGAACAAATATGACCACTCTCTCTGCTATCAACAGGTTGGACAAATTGGAAGCTCAATACACATATTTTAATGGCCATATTCAACACCTTCAATAGACCATCAATAGTTGGGATCATACATGGGATAAGAAGTTGGAGACAAAAATAGACTGCTTGGAGAAGATATTGGATGAGAAGTTGACACATTTGACAGTTAGTGGCGTGCATGCAAAAGAACATGGGAATACACAACAGTGATATACACCATGAAGAAAATTCTCACTCAGGGCTATTTGGTCACCATGAACCCCTTTCAAATCCTCATAGCTAAACCACCATCCATAACACCTAGAAACAATTTCCTAAATTACACTTTAATACATTTGATGGTTCTAACCTATCAGAATGGGTCAGTCAAATGGAACATTGCATCTCCCTTCATGGTATTACTAATGACATGATGAAACTCAGGGTGGGGGTCTTGTATTTGGATCTAGAATGATTCCAATGGTGGGAGTGGCATAAAAAATCCCATGGGCGTTATGTTACTTGGAGTCTGTTTTTTAAAGCTCTCCATGAGTGTTACAAGCGAGATCCTCACTATTTGGGTGGATTACCAAGTTACGCCAAACAGGTTCGGTCGTAGACTTTATCTCAGTCTTTGAGAAATTATCCATCTGTATAGAGAACTTAATAGATTCTTTCTGTAACGAATGTTTCATTTGTTGCCTCAAGAAGGTCATTCAAGCACAAGTCAGAATGTAACCTCCTGCTACCTAGTTGGAGGCATGTCAGAGGGATCTAGAAGCAGAGAAAATGATCAATGCACAAGCCAACATACCATCTTTCATTCCCCATTCACACCCTATAGAGGTCAATTTCTCAAGTAAAATTACTTCTCCTCCCTCGAAGGTAAAAAGGTTGTCTCCAACAAAAATGACAGACCAACAAAGATGGGGACTCTACTATAACTATGATCAAAAGTATGCTCCAGGTCAAGGAGGTGATTCAAGCACAAGTCAGAATACAACATCTTGCTACCTAGTTGGAGGAATGTTAGAGGGATCTAGAAGCAGATACAATGATTAATTCACAAACCAACATACCATCTTCATTCCCCGTTCACACCCTATAGAGGTCAATTCTCAAGTAAACTTCCTTCTCCTCCCTCGAAGGTACAAAGGTTGTCTCCAACAGAAATGACAGACCAACAAATATGGGGACTCTACTATAAATGTGATTAAAAGTATGCTCCAAGTCATAAATTCAAAGAGCATAAGTTATTTCAAATTAATGTGACTAATCCTACCCATTATGAATACATCATTCTAGAAGACACCATGTACTCGATAATTCGTCCAACGAATAGTTAAACTCTCTCATGGACATAACTAATACCCTAGATACTTAATCCATGACAGAAACAAAACAAATGGTGATCTGTTTTCCTAGATCTTGCATAATACATAAGCTATTAAACATGGAAGAAGAATGGAAGAAGTAAGACTTACCTCCAACCTGTAGGTTGTATTAATCCTTGATCGAAGCTGGATGTCCAAACTTGTAGATCTGCAAACAACATAGAAAACCAACCTTCCAAGCATGTAAATTTAATATAATGGATCTAAATACAACATGTCATGCATTAATATAACAAGAAACAAGACATGGGAGAATAGGCCAAGTTATCATTAAACAAAAAAACTAAAGAAGCTTATTACAATGTTATACCTTGATCTCCAAGTTGATATCATCTCCTTCCAAGCTCTCTAACATCACCCTTGCAAGACTTGTGGGATCACAATGGCCTCCATCTGAGTGTTCCCCAATCATAGGATCATAGGTTTGGTGCTTCCAAGATCACCCCAAGCCCATGGATGGCCTTCCTTAAGTAGGATTTGGGAGGCAAACCACTAAGAGGAGGTTTAGGATCTAGATGAGAGGGATTAGGATATAAGATATACTTCATACCATGAAGGGAATAAGAGGTTATATCTAGAGGGATACGGAGGTAATGATCTCAAGAAGATCTCTACCAAATTCTAGATCCAAAAACCTAGGGATCATGGCTAAACTAAGATTTTCGCTCCCTCAAAGTGGTGTACAGAGCAAAAATTTGGAATTTTTGTTCAACCACAAGCATGCAGAGAGCGAAAATGTTGTAATTTTCGCTCCTAAGTCAACTAGCAGGGCGCAAAAATATCAGTAGGAGGTAAAAAAGTGGGTTTTGGCAAGTGGTTTTCGACCCCTAAGTTGTTGGATTTGCTTCCACATGGAACTAGGGAGGGGACCAACATTAGGATACAGGTTCCTAACACCCCATAGGACGAAATAATATCATGTTTCTAAGGGTGATATGACATGAAGACCCTCACTTACACATGGTGTGTCAATTTGAGGTATAACACACCCCTAAGTTGGATATTGTTGACAAAACTTCTCCCATGCAAGAAGAAGTGGAAACTAAAGTTTATCAAGAAGAATTGCTCCTCTCTCTTCATGCTTTGTCTGTTATTTCAACCCCACAAACCTTGAAACTTCTAGGTTACATCAAGCACCACAAAGTGGTAGTCTTGGTTGACAGTGGTAGCACCCACAATTTTATTCATCAACACATGACTGAAGAATTCCACTATTATGTCCACCTGGTGTCCAACTTGAAAACTATAAAATCCAAGGGTGGGATGATGAAATGTGGGGGGAGTTGTGAAAATTTGAGGCTTTAATTGGGCGATTATCACCTCAAAGCTCATATGTTTGCCAAAGATATGAGTGGTGTGATATAGTTTTAGGAGTAGAATGGATACGCAAAACAAAACTAGTTACCGTGGACTTCAAGTAATTATACTTAAGCTTTACTTAAGACTCTCATACTCACACCCTTAAAGGACTCCATGCAATCTCAGCTAAAATCATAAGTTTTCATCAAATAGAAAAATTATCGAAGAAATTCCACCTTGAAATTATTGATCACTTCCATGCTATATAATCTCTGGACAACACCACATCATAAATCCATCTTGACTTACAAAAGGTTTTGGACAAACATCACTAGGTCTTTGAGACACCAATGAGTTTACTGCCATATAGAGGTGAGTATGATCATGATATTAGGAAAAATAACAATAATATATCTATTACCCTTGACCAATCCATCCATCACTGACCACTCATACACACTTTACAATGGATTTACTCAAGCCTTTAAGTAGGCTTCACCACATGAAATACCATGGGTTACCTAAAACCATAGGCTCGTAAACAAGAAATGGTAAACCCATTTGACTAGATGAAGGTTATTTCACTCACTCTATAATCGAGTCAACCGAGTCAATATTAACCTATTATTCCCCCCTTTAAAATTGAATTGAGGTAATCACCAACCCCATTCAAATTTTTTAATTGGGTATCAGTGAATACAACATGCTCTCCTTCTTTAATTTACCTAAATCTAGGTATAGACTTGTCATAGGTGACCCACTGATCCAAGGGTTGTAAGTTTTAAACCTATTATAGAGAATCAAAGCATACAAATTCTTTTAAGAAAAATAGAGATTACACCACATCAATCACACACAATACACAAATATTTACCTTGGAAACCCTTAATCGAGAAAACCAACAAAATTTGGAAAGAACCCCAAAATAGGCT
This sequence comes from Larix kaempferi, assembly GCA_027924585.1. Classification (NCBI taxonomy): domain Eukaryota; kingdom Viridiplantae; phylum Streptophyta; class Pinopsida; order Pinales; family Pinaceae; genus Larix; species Larix kaempferi. The sequence continues at coordinate 6,032,921 of BSBM01000579.1, read as the reverse complement.
GAAAATAGCCCAAATTTTTGTTGAACTCGCTTCGCTCATATCAAAAATTCCCATTTTTTATGTCTACTTCGTGAAAGGGGGAGGGCGTCGGGATTACCCCACCTTATAACCCCTCATGAGCCAGTGCCATGCACAATGCCCGACCCATACGGAATCGCACTAGATGGAGGGGATCGTCAAGCGTTGTCAAAGATGCACCCCCCCAACACACATGCAAAGAATATAACACATAATCAGCATTATCCTACTTGTTGTTTTCTTTGCATACATGGGGTACAATATTTTATTGGATCAACAATCCAGGCCATGAATTACCATTGCTCCTTTACACCAAGAGAACTTCTCAGTTCTCAAAGGTTTTGTCAATGAATCTGCAACATTCTTCAAAGTGTCGACTTTCTCCAGTAACACCTTCTTGCTTTCAACCATTTCTCCTACAAAGTGAAATTTCACATTAATATGCTTCGTTCTTGAGTGATAAGCATGGTTCTTTGCCAAGAAGATTGCACTCTAACTGTCACAATATAACCTTACACCTTGTTGTTCAAACCCAATGTCTGAACACAATCTCTGCAACCATACATCCTCTTTACTTGCATGAGTGGTTGCCATGTATTAAACTTTTGTAGTTGATAGTCCCACTATAGCATGTCTCTTACTCATCCAACTGATAACACCTCCAAACAGGTTAAATACATACCCACTTGTATATCTTCTATGATCCGGATCTCCATCCGAGTCAACATCAACAAAGCCATGTACATTCAACACTTTATCCTATCCAGTTCTTCCATGATAGCATATAGCATTATATGTTGTTCCACGCAAATACCTGAACTCCCTCTTCACAGTTGTCTAGTGCTCCTTTCCTGGTTTTGACATATACCTGCTCAAAAATCCCCTTGCATGGGAAATGTCCGATCTAGTGCATACCATGGCATACATCAAACTTCCAACTGCACTAGCATAAGGAACATGTGACATGTCTTATTTTTCTTCTTCAATATCATGACATTGTTCTGTAGATAATATCACACCTACAGGAATAGGAACTTTTACTGGTTTAGATTCATGCATATTAAACCTATGCAGTATTGTTTCCACATATTTTCTCTGGTTTAGCCAGAGTTTCCTTTCTGCACGGTTTCTCTTGATCTCCATCCCCAAGATCAAATTAGCAGCACTGAGATCCTTCATGTCAAATTTGGAGTATAGTTTCATTTTCACCTCCTCGATAACCTTCATGTTGTTTCCAACCAAAAACATGTCATTAACATACAATACTACATAAAAACAATATTCTCTGTAATGTCCCTTTTTCAATTTTTATAAAAATTCCCAATTTTTAATTTTTTTTCCAATTTTGACCCTTGACTAGTTTTGATGCCTAGGTCCCAATTTTGCCCTAAATGCTCCCAAATATTCTGAGAAGGTATGTGAATTATGTTAGGACTTAAATATGATGTTCAGGTATGATATATGGCCACCAAAAGACCTCTTCAAACTCTCTTAAGATTCTGGACCAAGTATGCAATTTTACTAGTAAATTGGGGTTCAAATCCCCCTGGGGTAAGTACTGAAAATGACTTCCCAAATGCCTCCCAACCCAATCAAATTTATGAAAAGATTTAGGGTATGTCTCAAGGATTTTACTAAGGTCCAAAATGCACCATTCATTAATTATTAATTCTGTTCCAAACCCCTCCCAACCAACAACAAAAACCACTAATTCGACCCTTGGGGAAATGGCACCAAATCTTCTTCAAATGCAAATAAAATGAGTATAATGGCTTCAAATGCTCAAGTAATGAATATGAAACTTTTAATACACATCAATGGAAGTCCATTTATCACAAATATATCAGATAAACATTCCTTTGTTCGAAATCATCATCATTATAATGGCATACATCAATGTAGTGGGGAAATGGACATTGTTTGCTCATTAATCTTCACTTTTACATACAACCACTTGGTATTTCGACCTGATACTTTCTGAAGATAAATAACAGAGTATATAATTCTTATTACAATCATAAATACATCATGATAATCTCTCCCAAGAAGTACAAGAGCTCACCAAAAACGCCCTCCCTCAAGGAGCATGAATATGCCTTCAAAACTGGAAATGGTTGAGAGATGGTGTTGCACTAAACAAAACCACGAGGTGCCCTGTAGCTGATACCTGAAAATAAAACTCCATTAAATATCCATGAATTACCTGAGTGGCCTCTCCAAACACAAACTTGGATGGGAATCTTTCACCCTCGAAATTGGCTAAGGCAAGAAACTAGTCATCCACTAGCTCTCTCTTCACAAATGCAATTTTTCTCAAATCATCAAAAGAAATTCTCATACTTAATTTATACATTTTATAACCAACATTATCCTTCTAAGGGTCGAATTCCTCCCATTATCTTCTAGATATTTCCACTTAGGAAATATTCCACATTTGCCACTTGTCTCCTAGTTTCCAACCTTCCATCTTCTCCCAATTCGAGTAGGAGTCTCTTTGGCTTATCCAACTCCCATGAGCACCTTCCTTGAGCCTATTTTTAGGTCTGACATGTCATAATGGTCAAATGTCAGAAGTCAGATCTGAAGTTTGTCATAGATGTCATAGATGCTCCATCACTGTTGTCATAAGGCTAGGGAATCTAGCCCAAGTGTCCACTAGCTTCCAATTTGACTCTTCCTTTTCCATGGAGGTTACCATTCCATCCCATTTCGACCTAAGATGCTCCATGCCATGTGTATTCTTTACCAAATCACCCAATAATTTTTTCCTTCCCATGGATTCGAAATGGCAAGAGAGATTTTCCACGTGGCAGTGAGAAACCAAGCTAGTGTGGGTCCCACACCCTCCAAATGTCCTCAAAACCATTTGCCACCTAGAATTTCTCTTGAATTTCTTTATTCAACCTATTTATTAAATAATTGAACCCTTGTAATGTCTAAACATCATTTATTAGCTTCCTTATTACAATTCCACATGTGCCCATCCAACCTAGGAAACTAGTAGGATTGATGGGATTGTCTTACTATGCAATTATTTGAATGGGGACATTACATTTTGCAACTTGTTTGCAATAGACACAATGACCAGCTTTGCCTCTCACAAATCCCAGTCTCAATATGTATATATCGAACTTTTGGTACCACATCCTTGGAGACTGTTTTAGACCATCAAGGGAGTTCTTGAGATTGCAAACCAGCTCCTTCTTACCCTTTACTGTAAATCCTTCAATTTGATTCATGTAGTTTTCTTTTTCCAAGTCCCCATGTAGGAACGTTGTCTTCACATCCATATGTTCTACTTCAAGATCAAAAGCAACAGCAATAGTCAGAAGGAATCTAATAGAAGTTACTTTTGCAACAGGAGAAAATATTTCACCAAAATTAATTCCCTCTACTTGAGAGTATCCCTTTGTTACCATGCTGGCTTTGTAATTCTCCACTTTCCCTTATGCATTCAACTTATTTTTAAACAAACATTTTCTGCCAATAGATTTTCTTCCAGCTGGTAACTGAACTAGATCCCAAGCTTCATTTTTGTCCAAAGCATCTATTTCTTCAACCATGGCCTTCTTCTAGAGATCATTATCCTCTGAATCAATAGCTTCCTTCACATTTCTAGGATCATAATTAGTAATAGATGAAGCAAAATTAGAAGAAAAATCAGGAGGGGAATACCGTTCTGGTTGCCTTCTTTCATGAGATGATCTCCTCAAAATTGGGGTATGAGGTTCTTCTTCTTCTTATTCAACTTTTTCTATTGAGTCAGATTCTTCATCTTCTAACTCAACCTTTATTTTCTTTGGTTCCTTTTCCATTGGAGTCACTTCCAGTCTGGGAACTTCTTTTATCTCTCTAAAGAAAACATCTCGACTGTAAACAATCTTCTTAGTAATACGATTCCAAAGCTTATAACCTTTCAGACCATCTTTATAACCAATAAAGATACATTTTTCAACTTTATTATCCAACTAAACTCCTTTTCTCCTTTGGAACATGTACATAAGCATCACAACCAAAAAATTTCAGATGTTTAATAGAGAGTTTCTTTTCATTCCGTACCTCATTGGATTTTTTTCAACCAAAGCTGATGTGGATGATCGATTTACCAAGTAACATGCAATATCCATTTCCTCTGCCCAAAATTTGTGTCCTATCCCAACACTGCTCATCATGATCCTTGCATTTTCCATCAGCATCTTATTCATCCTTTATGCAACTCCATTCTGTTGAGGTGTGTATGGAGTAGTCTTCTGCCTTTCTATACCGCACTTCTTACAGAATTCCTCGAATTCATTCCCGCAGAACTCCCCACTGTTATCTGTCCTCAACACCTTTATTTTATTTTATGTCTGATTCTCTACAAGAGCCTTAAATTCTTTAAACTTAGCAAATGATTCAGATTTATTTAGAAGGAAATAAATACATGTGTTCCTTGAGAAATCATCTATAAATGAAAAATAATACATAGATCTACCTAATGATGGAACAAGAACAGGTCCAAACACATCACTATGAATTAACTCTAAAATACCCTTTGCTCTTGTAGCACCAGATGCAAATCTTACTCGATTATTTTTTCCATATATTCAATGTTCACATAAGTAAAAATATAAAGTGCAATTAGACATACCTTCAACCATACCTTTACTTTGTAGTGCTCGAAGTCCCTTTTCACCTATATGCCTCAATATTTGATGCCATAGCATTGTCTTTCAGCCTGATGCAGTTAGGGTTCTGTCTTCTTTATCTCTTCCCTCAAACACAACAAAATTGTTACATTCATCGATGATGGTGCTTCCCAATAGTCTATACAAAGTACCCCTCCGAACTCCCCTCATTAAAACCATTGATCCTAGAACCATTTTGCATTTTCCATTTCCACACATAGTCTATACACCTGCAACATCCATCTTTCCAACATATATCAAGTTTCTCGCTAGATTTGGAATGTGTAGTACTCCAGGGATAATTCTAATCCTTCCATCCTCGAGCTTCAACTTAACTCTTCCACGTCTAATGATATTGGTTGGTGAATCATCTCCTAAGAACACATCTCCTCCATCGTACCTTTCATATTCACAAAACCACTCTCTATGAGGGGTCATATGACATGACACACCTGAGTCAATCAGTCATATATCATGATCTGAACGATTTCATGTGGAATCTAGGTACACATCCTCTCCTTATTCTAAGCTGGTATTCACCTATGCGGAAGGGGTATCCTCAGATCCCTTTGCTTTCTGAACATTCTTAGATCTGCAATCCTTTTTATAGTGCCTAGTTTTACTGCATTTCCAACACTTCCTTATAAATTTTCCTGGAGATTTAGATCCACCCTTAGATTTAGATCTCCCCCCAAATCCCTTATTTTTATTTCTCTCCTGGGGACGACCTCTCATAGATAAGGCATCCATGCTATGATTATCCATGCCTTATCCATGATTATCCATGCTATGATTATATGGCAAGGAACATAATAATGTAGTACATTTATCTTCTTCATCCATTTTAATGCCAACAGAGGTTATTTGAATTACCAGAGTATTATAGACATTTAGATGCTTTGACACCGTGTCATTTTCATCCATTATGAGGTGATACAATTTATTTTGCATAAACAACTTGTTTACCGGAAATTTTGATTGATACAAACTCCCTAGATTTGTCCAAATCTTTACCGCACTATCTTCTCCAGATACATTCAATAACACAGTCTGATAAGCACAGTCGGATTGTACTCCTCTCCCTTCTATCTATTTTTTCCCAATATTCTTTCGATGTTCCAGTGGGTTGTGTATTCGGATCCACAACAATCCACTGTTCCTGATCTACAAGAAGATCCTCCCTTTTCAGCTTCCATAGCTCAAAGTTCTGGCCATTAAATTTATCGATCTCAATTCTTGAACTACTCGCCATTCTCTTTCAATGCAAAAATCAATGTTGCAAAGTTCCCACTGCACCCGGGTTTATCATAGACCCAAGATTTATCAACCGCGTTGAACCCTCAGCAACGAAGGCATCCCCTTGAAGACAACAATCGAGCTCTAATACCACATGTAAGTTTTAAACCAGTTGTAGAGAAGCAATGCATACAAATTCTTTTAAGCAAAATAGAGATTACACCACAACATTCACACATAATACATAGAGATTTACCTTGGAGACCCTTAATGAGGAAAACCATCAAAACTTAGAGTCGCACCTCCTATTTTCTTATATTGGTTGTTAACCACTCACAATACAAATATAGGTATTTTGTAGCATCCAAAACCCTAAAACATTAACTTGTATTAGAAAATAGATTCCAATCCCTTAACCAAGATTAAATTACATATTTTTATAAAGAACCCAAAAATATGCCGTAAATAGCCCAAACATTTTTTGACCTCACTTCGCGGAAGGGGGACAGCGTCGGCACGCCCCCCCCCCCCCACCCCCACCTTTAACCCCCCTTGATCTAGCTCCATGCATAGCTCCCGACGCATACGACAGAGCACTAGATGGAGGGGATTGTCAGGTGCAATAAAAGACGCCCCCCCCCCCCTCCCCCCCCAACACACACATACATGCAAAGAATATAACACATACTCAACAAGGGTATGCATGCCTAAACAAATCTTACACACATATCCTCATTTACATTGTGATTAAATCCAACTTCATAAAAAATGATTCCAATAACTGACTACTTCTTCATCCACATCTTATGTGTACATTCTTCCTATGCTATATTTTATTGACACTCTTATTAAACATATTTTGTCATCTCCATGGACTCCAAACATGCAAATTGATGCACAAACTAAGTAGCATGAGATATATCACAATGGAAAGACTAGATTCATCCAAAATCTCACCTTCAACATGTGCAATGTGTGCTTGTTCCTTTTGATAAAGGACCTTGACTCCACAATCGCTCTATCCAACAACCTGTATCTAAACATAAATAAGGACAAGAGTGATCTGTCCGATGGCATCATGAGAGGGTAATTTCACTTTCTCTATTCACAAATTCAAGTTGGGCATGCATCGCAACACTCCATATGCAATTTTTTTAGTCCATTTCACTTCTTTGATAGCTTGGGTTCTCACACGAACCACTACACATGTAATTTTCACTATAGTCTCTGGCCTGTAGGAATCGATATTAAAAACAAAATCACAACCATCAACAAACTTCACTGCTGCAACCCTTTCCATCTTGTTGTAATCAATCAACATAAAATAATGACGGATCCACACACTTATCCATGAGAATATCACATCCACGGGGCTTCCTTCTTCTCTGAATGTGGAACACAAATGATATTAGTATAATCGTGGCACTGATCGAACTTGCGGGGTTGAATTCTCATCAAGAGCCACCAGAGGAATTTTATCTTCTCACAAAAGAACTCCAACACCATAGGGTAGACCTCAATCATGTTCTCAATCACAGCCAGGGTGGTTGTAAACTGTAACCAACTCATCTGGGTCTCCCCAAGTCAAGCGAGGTTCTGGATGAGGATCTCCAAGGCATTATTCTCCACTGAGGCATCCATGAGTACTTGCGTTGCCTTGTCGGAGTCCTTTACCATGTCCTCATCTGTCAGGTCCCGGGTGTTAGAGATTAAGATCTAGCTAAACTAGCTTACTTATCTAAGCAACAATAACATATCAACATGAACATAAAGAGACCAAGAAAAGGATAACACCAGATATACGTGGTTCACCAAATTGGGCTACGTCCACGGGAAGGGTTGCATCTTCCATTAATAAGAAAAAGATCTCAAAGATTACATGGCATCCTCACATATGCATCACATCAAGCTCCATCAATCAATGTGTGTACAAATGACATACAAAACATGTGATGTGTATTGAATTACAATCAACACATACCCAAAAGGGTCTCCTTCACCTCTCTTATATACCAATAGGTTTGGATTACAATACATCCCATAATACATGTGGGATAAATGAATTTCCTCCTCTTTATATAGAGAATGGTTACAAAGGATATAATTACAATGATGCATGTGGGATAACTCTATTTTATAACATTAGATTTATTTTATGCCTTTAAATGATATTTTACCAATATATCACATAAGTCATCATTATATATTCTAACACTGGGCGAGACCTACCATGTCCATGGCTATATTGGTGTTCTCACGGGAGAGGAGGCCCACAATGGAGGGGATACTGTTAAGGTGCATAACACCATCTTCTTTAGGGCTCACCTTGGATGTACGAACATGAGAGGGCTCTAGTTTATTGAGGTGCAATTTTTTTTATCTTAATTTTTTAACACATCCAAAAAAAATTACACCTCAAGAAATTTGATCACTCTCCATGCTTGGTAGATCCGGGTTTAAGATTGATTTATGTTGGTTTTAATTTTATTTTATTTTATGAACCGACATGGATTATTTTAATTACTTTTCATTTTGTTTTAATTTTTTTATTTTATGCGCCGACATGAATTTTTTTAATTAATTTTTATTTTTGGTAATGTAATGTAATGTTATGTTACGTTACATTACATTACATGAAAACATCTTCTCCATACCAGGTTGTAGAGCACCTGACTACTCTCGGTGCAAAAATCCATGTCGACTAAATTTTTTTACACCTTATTAATTTGGATCCCTGTCAGTGCTTGGTAGATCTAGGTTTAAGATGGATCTATGTTGGTTTAAATTTTTTTATTTTATGAGTTGACATGGATTTTTTTAATTGTTTTTTTTATAATTATTTTATGAGCAAACATGTTTTTTTTAATTACATTTTATTTTTGGTAATGTAATGTAATGTTACGTTAATTTACATTGCATTGTATGACAACATCTCCCCCATACTGGGTTTTAGAGCACCTCACTACTCTCGGTGCAACATGGAAGAAATGATGGCCATCCTACATGCAATCGATACATGGCAACGATTTCTCCTTGTGCATTATTTCTAGATAGATCACCACAAATTGAAGTATTTTTTTGGAATAAAGGTTGTCATCCTTAGAGAAACATAAATGAGTCATCAATATGCTTGGATATGATTACAAGATCATCTACAAAAAGGAAAAAGATAATGTTGTGGTAGATGCTTTATCAAGAAAATATGAGGAAGAGGGATCCCTCTTTGACTTATCTCATTTGGTACATGAATGGGTAGAAAAAACATGACAATAATGGCTCACCAAGGTTACTACATATTAGCTCATCAAGCAACTTAAGGAAGATCCCAACATTCACCAGCTATCCAACACCCCTTCACCAAAGTTATGGCCCATATCAGATTGTTCAAGGCATGGGTCATGTGGCTTACAACTTAGTTCTCCAAGCCCTCTCCAAGATCTACCCAATATTTCATGTGTTTTGTTTGAAGAAGGGTGTGGGTCAGAATTGTCGAGTCAAACTCCATTACCAGAACTCGATGCAAAATGCTCCATTTGGCTTCATCTCGCAACCATTTTGGCCACATGAGAGCATCACCTACACTAGTGAAGATTAAAAGAAGTTCTAACCCAGTGGAAGGATATGTAGCCAAAAGATGTTACTTGGGAACTGTTAGCCTTTTTACAACAGATTCCCATCTCCTAAATTGTGGGCAAGGCTGCTTTTGAAGGGTGAGGCCAAGTTAGGGTCCTACCTCAACCCCCCTACTTTATCAATGTGGTTGACCCTCATTAATAGTGGGACCACAAGTAGTTAATCCTTTGGCTATTAAAGCACTATATATAGAGTATAAGTTGTGTAATGAGAGTCAAGAATTGTCATTGCATTTGGATATTTTCTCTTGGAGGTTTCCCCTGTGAAGAGGCAAGTGAGCATAGCTATTTATTTTATCTCTTCTCTCTTATGTTTTTCTATCTTTTCTTTGAATTCTCGGGTTTAAGTATATTACAAAGTATTTCCTAAATCTAGGCAACCTCTTCTTTCAAACTTGAGAATTTGTCTCCCCTACACTATGGGAACTAAGAAGAGTTGGATTAAGGCTCTCCTTGTCATCCTTCATGCATGAAAAGAAGAAAACATCAAATTTGGGTGAGGGTTAGTTTTTGGAGAAGTGTAGAGAAGAGAAAAGGAGAGTTTAAATTTGAAAGCTGAGGTTTCCATACTAAGGAACACAACAACCATGAAAGGAATCCATTAGAACCTTAGAAGGAGCCATGAACCAAGAGAAAAATTTGTTGGTAGTGAATGGAAAGTGGTCTAAGTCCTTTCTTTTACATAATAAAGAGTTTTGAAGGGAGATAATTTTGAAGGATTGTTGAGCAGAGAATGAATAGCCTCTCCTTTTGTTGTATGGGTAGGTATTTTGGGTAATAAACAATTGGCACAACTTAAATTTTCAACAATAGTACACTTGGTAAATCCTTCCCTTGTTTTGAGTGAATAAATTGCATTGGTATTTTTGCATGTTTCTTTCTTCATCCTCGTGGTATCACAGGTTGGTGAGGGGGTGGAATCTACAACATATTTCCTAATTTTGGGTGTAAACCATTGCATCTTGTTGAACTTTGGTTGTCATTGATGTCAACTGATGTCAAAGAGGATTCAATATTCTTGTGCCAGTTTGAAGAAATATATGAAAGCCACTTTGAAGAAGTATATTTATGTGCTAGTTTAAAGAAGTATATGAAAGATACTTTGAAGAAGAATATTGGATTCCAGTATGAAGAAGTATATCTAGAAGTTAATCCATCCTGAATAAATATGGTAAAAATGCAGGTCTCAAGTCCACCCAGTCATACTCCTTCAAGGTAAAATCTAAAGAGTTGGTTGGACAAAAGTTCGGGAATGCACAAACAAGCCAAAGAGTTGATTGGACAAGGTTTGGAAAGTGCACAAGCATCTTGGAACAAGAAGTGGTTGAGCACTTATACAAATCCCTGAAGCGCGCAAGTCTCACCAATCAGAAGAAGCTTTCAGTTGGTGAAGCACGCACAAGCACCAAGAAGGTTGTAGTGGTTGAAGATGTCAAGTCTGCAAGTCCCAAAAGTGATGGTACATCAAGGGTGTAAGACAACACCGCAAAGGTGAAAGTCCCACTAAGGAAAGGACCGAGTATGCTCAAGACCCACAAGAGATGACACCTCAGTGGCTTAGAACATGACAAGTGGCAAAAGCATGAACCATGAAGAAAAGAAGAAGGAAAGCTACAACCAACTTGTAGACATACAATCTGCGCAAGACAAGTATAAATAAGGAGCAAGTTGGAGATTTGAGGTAAGCTTGAAGTATGATTTGAAGTGGAAAAGCTGGAAGATATAGATTTATCAAGATTGTAATACTCGGGGAATCGATGACTCATGGAACCAAAACATGATGATCTAGTAGAGAGTTGAGTGCACACAAGCATAGAAATGGAATAGCTGACGGTGCATAGAATGATGTTGTGAATCTATGACAATTGCACGATGACAGAAAGGCATAAATACAGAAGATGCGCAAGTGCGTGAGGACTGAATGACAATATCGCAGACAGCATGTAGAAAATCACAGATGATATAAGACAGAAGCACATAGATAGATTTGAAATATATCTTATGATGCACAAAGTGAATAAGTTTATTTGATGCGCAAAAATAGAATTGTATTACAATGAGAGATGCACATTGTGATAAGGATGATCTGAGACAGGTGCATTAAATAGAAAGGATGAATCATATGATGCACATAAGGTCGCAAATTGTCTAAAGACTATTGCACCAAGACATAATAGACACATTTCAAAAGGTCCGCAGTTCCATCTGATACTGATGCGTGAAGTGAGAACAACATGATATCAGTAGATGCGCAGTATGAGTTGAAGTGCACTAGCGCAGAAACATAACGACATACAAAATCTGAGCACATACTACAAAGTTTGATGATGCAACACATAGTTCGTGGAGTGTGAATTCAATTGTAAAGGTGTGAAGTATTCAAGTGAAGTTCGTGATACAGAATAATAGTTGCAATCTCTCAAGGTTGCAAAAAGTGTGCACAACATATTATTAGAAGTGTGCATCGATCATAAGTAAAGCAGAGCAATATCTTATTCTAATATATCTAGGCGGAAGGATAGGGAAATGAGTAGTGGGGGTAGCCTCTTTCCAGTTGGTGCTAGTAAATCAGGGAGTTGGTTCTTCCTTCAGGTTAGTGCCTATAAAACCATGGATCAGTGCCTATAAAACTAGGGGTCGGTGCCTCCTTCCACTTGGTGCTAGAGAACTTAGGAATTTGGTGCTTCCTCGAATGTAATCTTTTTATTATAAAATAGCATTCCGTAGTTTTCTCCCATTTGGGTTTCCACCTAAAAATTATACGTTTTCTGTGTTTTTGAGCATATGTGGATGGATGTTTTATTTGTGGTAGATGCATAATTAAATTTCAAGATTAATCAGTTGAGAAGATAAAAACTATTCATAACTACGCTAATACTGATTCACCCCCCCTCTCAGTCTTAAATAGATTCCAACACATCTCAGTTAGTTGTTGGAATCTAGCCTGAAGAAAATATGAGTACCTTCTCTTTACTTTGAATATTTACTGGTATTCTGGATTGTATATGGTTGATTACATTTGTAAATTTCTATAGATTTAATAAATAAAAATGCCATGTTTCTACTCATGAATCCATCTTCCAAATACCACCAAGAGGGGCACATAGAATCTTCCCAAACTAACATTTTATTCATAATTCACATGGTCAATAGGTCTTAAACTCATAGTTTATTGCTCCCTACCATTGATATTGTTTCTTACACTGTGAGTATTCATGTTTCTCCAACACTATTTGTTATGCATATATGTCAAATATGGTTTATTGAGAATTGTCTCATGGGTAGTGGGTGATCATAAGTTCATCCAAAGAAAGTGATTTGATCATAACATATTTTTCTATTAAGAGAGTTTTGAAGTCATATTTCCCTTTATTTCAATCAGCCATTGCAAATACTTTTTAAGAATGTGCAAATTTAATTCAACACACCTTCCTCTATTTAGATACACGACCCTTTGCAATTCCTTCAAAGCATGACCTTTCTCATCCCGATGGGGTTTGTGAAAATTCTCCTTTCACATTTCATAACACTGAGGTTTCCTCTAATAGGTTCCATGAATCAAACCCCCCAAGCTTCACATAATCATGATCAATTACACTACTGGAACTACTGTCGATGTAATTTTTGAACTTGTAATTCCACTTACTAGGTCCATAAACTTTATTATGTGGAATTAAGGTAGACAATATTATACTATTCCTGTAAAATAATACTGAGAAACATTACAAATCAAAATCAAATCCAAGGTTACAACACTAGGGATTGTATGGTCTCAAAGGAAAATTAATGATAATGTGGTGAAAAAGAAGTTAGCATGTAGTTTGATGGAGGTCGAGAACATGGTACAAGCACTTGTTGTAGAACATGGATGACATTCTCAAACTATGGAATATTTTACACAATGAAATTGACTGAATTGGTGAATTAAAGCTAAGGCCAAAGGACCAAAATATTGTTAAATCTAAGAGATTTAACTCAAGGAATGCTTTTAGTTACCATGGGTCAACCTTAGCAAAAAAAACACTAGTAAAAAAAAACAAAAACCATAGTTGGGATTCATCATTCTTGAGAGTGACTTCATTCTATCATTTTGGAATATAGAATGCATAAGTGTTTTACATTTAATTCAATTTGCTATATTTTTAGTTCAATGGAATTCAAGGATGGATTTTTACCTCCATATGACCAAGGAGCTCTCTAGGATTATTGAACTTATTGTTGAAGTTGAATTCCACTTGATTTCTTTTGAAAACACAAATTGCTATAAAAAAATGTTTTCTTCCTTTAGTAAGGTATCTGCCAATATATGCAACCAAGAAGCATTGATTTATGATTATAAATATCCAAAGGAAATGGTTGCACATTGGCTAAATTTGGGGTACATAGTTATTTATCCTACAAATAGAAGTTTACATATTACTTACAATGTTAGAAAAACAGGATCGCAGAGCAATAACAATAAATAGAAATGCAAATATAATCACACATACACATTACAAGAGAGACACAGATATATCGTGGTTCACCCAACTTGGGCTACGTCCACACCGAATTTTCCAGTCCTTATTATTATTACCGTCCAGCAAGGTGAAGGGATACAACCTGCAGCACAACCGCTGCACTTCCTCTTCTCTGTTTCACAGTCTCTCTCCTGATCTCAGAGATCTTTACAATGCATAAAACCTAATACATCATCATCCCTAGCCGTATTACAATGTCTTTATTTTATAAGGGAAATACAATGGGAAAATACCACGGGATACCCAAAACCATGGGCCCGCAAAACAGCTTGCGAAAACAGCCCCAAAAAATTTTCTACGGGGGCGCTGCCCCCGGACCCCCCAGCCAGGGGGGATGATCCCCCCTGGAACCCTGTGGGGGGGTGATGCCCCCTCGCTGGGGTGACTGTACAGCCCACCTACATATCATATAAAACTGGGGTACAAACACGGCTGATACAATATCATCTATGAGACTAGAAGATTTGGCTCCACAACCAACATACAAGTGCTATATGAAAGAGACAAAGTTTTGTTTAAAATTAGAACACATACATGCACATTATATCCCGAGGAGGTCATTAACCCTAATCTAGAAGACCAAAACAATCCCTGGATATTAACTAGTTCAAAGAAGAAAATCAATATAGCCAAGATAAGAATAAACTCTCATGATCTTCATAGAGAAATGGGACATTGGTCTATTCCTAAAATTTTGTGGGCAGAAAGGGTTTGCCATATTTGTGTCTATAAGTGTTGAGGATGATAATCACTTTATCTTATAGTGCTGTTGGGCCTAGCCCAAGTAAGACATTTTTGGAAAAACAGTTTTGGAACTGCGAAGTTGAGCGCAGTTCAACTGGAGACTTTTTGGCGAAGATAGTTTTGGGAGCTGCGAAGTGGAGTGCAGCGCAGCATCGACAGAGAAAGGAAGACAACGCCGCGAAGAGACAGTGCTGCAAAGAGCCTGATCCGTGGGGATCTGGCAAATAAGAATGTTGGAAGGAAAACGACACATATTCTGGTAAGACCATCGGTGGTCTATTTTTGGTTAAGATACTCCATGATTACCAAGCAGGTAGGTAAGGAGTAAGGTGGAAGGAAAGCGACCGATCACACGTGCAGAGGAAGCACGACGTGAATTGACCGCACAAGGCCGTTAGGGAAGGAACGGAAAGGTGAAAACGGCAATCGGCATGCGGTCGACAGGGTAGGATGAAAGCGACGTGACCACGCGCAGAGGATGGCCACGATGGAGGAGTCACTATCAGAATCCAGCAAGTCTGGTTAAGGGAAAACCGCGACAGTTTTGGGAAACCTTACGGTTTTTTTCTATGTATTGTAAAGACATGACCTACGGGCATGATCTATAAAAAGGCACATTTTGTAAGGGAAAGGGTTAATCTTCATTGTTGATCTCTGTTAGTTGGGTTAATCTTCATTGTAAAATCTTCTGAGTGTTGAATGCCATTGTAAAGGCTCTGCAAGCTGCGTGTGCAGAGACCTATAGAGAGAGAAGAGAGTCTGCAACTGAGTGCGCAGACTGGAACGGTTGTACCCTTCCTGAAATAATATAACAACAGTTCCTGTGGACATATCTCACATCCTGGGGGTGAACCACGTTAAATTTTGTGTTGTGTGATTGTTTATGTGTTTGAATCTATATACTTGCTTACAATGAATGCTTAAGATCTCATTTATCAGTTTATATGTTCTTACTTTTATATGTATTTGCCATAAGAGTGAAGATGGGCATAATATGTTAAGTATTGCATATGTGGATGAATGTTAGATGCATAAATATTTCTAAGGAAGAATGAATGCATAAGTAGATTGGGATAATACTTAAGTAAGTGGAGTTCGTGCCATGCGATTCGCTTGAAGCGCAGCACCGGAAGTGTGAAGTATATTGTGTGTTGTCATATTGCATAAGACGTAAGATAAACAACCTAAGGCAATTGATGAATGGATAGGGAATCCTAAGTAAAGTCACCGAAGTTGGTTAAGTCTGAACATCAAGCGTAGTTATCAGTTGGGTTGTCCTGTCAACGAAATGCCATCCGACATCGCGCAGTCCTTGGATGTGCGATAGAGTAAGTGTTGAATGTGAAGGAGTTAATCTTCGCGTAGTTATCAGTTCACAGCGTGTTGTTTGTTAGATCGGTTTATGCACTCATCACCTGGTTGTGGAAACCAGATTCCGCAGCCCCCCCCCCCCATAACTTCGCCTCGGGTGAGACCTTAGTATGTTCGCAGACTGTTTCCAAAAGGGTCGGTGACAAGGGGTTTTGTTGGTTCGTTGAACTACGAAGAACCTAGGTCTTTATAGAAAACCTCAAGACAGATATGTAAGCCAACAAGTGCTCTGCTAGTGCTTAGACCCACATTAGATCTGAGTTTCATAGTATTTACTACAATAAAAACCTTTCTAACCTACTAAATTCCCAAAACTATAGTAATCTAGGAGAGCTTCTTGCCAAAATTTTTGAACATAGGAATAAAATTTTAAACCAAACCAAATAATATCCTTCTTAAGGTCCAATAGACCAAAGTTGGTCTAAGTGGATGTTAATCATTATCATCATCATCATCATCATCATCATATATGGATGTTTATTGTTAATACTTATAATACCAATTTATTTTACAACACGTTTCCAAATTAGCCAATGAGAGAAAATTGAGGCTTGAAAATGAGAATAGTAGTGCACATCAAGAGCTTGTTGGATGTGTTTACAATACATCTATATTGGATGCAAAGTTTTATAGGAAATTTCTCAAACCATAAGATGTATATAGATGCCTACGACATTTTGGCATTCCCATAGTTCTACCTCCTTCATAATTGATTATCTAAACCCAAAGGATTAATTTGGAAATCGTAAGAATGCACTTTTGGCAAGAGCATGGTGACCTGGTTAGAGTAGTGTTGACAAAGCTCTAACTACATTTATCAATGCATCTTTGGTTGACTCAATCAACTACCATAAATTTGATAATGTAACAACTTCTTTGTTGTCGGCTCATTTTCATTTTGGGGAGTTGAGTGTTAAAATGCAGTTTCACCTTGTTTGCATTAGGCAAGTTTTATGGGATATGGAGGGAAAGACTTCAAGAGAACAAAAGTGTTAATTTATTGTGGACAAGGTGTAGGTTCAACCACTATGTAAAAGTGTTTTTCTTTTTACCAATTATGGCCTGGCTCATTATAATGACCTCCATGCCCTATAAATTCAGTAGAGGATTATGAGTGTGGTGAATTTAAGAGTTAACAAAAGAACTAAAGTGGCTTGTTCTCTCCCTTACAAACTAAAATTGTTGTATGTATGATCCAAAGTTTTAATTACTAAGATTGTAGGAAGTTTTGGAGAGAAATGATGAAGGTTTTTATACATGTAATTGAAATAATATAGGGGGATGAGACAAATCGGGAACTCTTTCATTGAATTTATCCCTTTTTTGTGTGGAAGTTGATAGCTTCATATTCCACCAACATATTGTTTCTCAAGTAGATGATCTTAACATTCAAAAAGGTTGATAAATATCATCAAAGAAAGATAAATCCACAAGGTATTTTCTATCAGCTCATGCCAAGTAGTTTAAGCTACATCAATGTTCATCCATAGTGTCATTTAATATAGGTGGTGCTCTCAAACTCATGAAAGTTAAGTTTTTCTTTTTCCTTTATGTTTCAAGATGATTTATTGGTTTCCATGCAAGTTTATTCATTCATGTTTGACGAATTTTGAAAAATGCTCACATCATTGTAGATCATCGTTTTGTACTTGTCTGTAAGCATGTTATCCAATTAAAAAAAAGAAAACAGAGCATAGGTGCTAGCTATTGGACATGAATGTGACCTTTCCCTCCTAGGTGTTGAAAGTAAGTAATTCTTGGAAGGAAGGAATTTCCTTGAATTTGGAAACATTCCCTATCTCCAAGAAGCTATAGTTGTTGGTTGTTATCCTCAAGGTTTGTTGTTTACTTTTTATTTTTATTGTATGATCTTGTTAATGTGCAACAAACCTTTTCCAAATTTTGCACATTACATAGGTAAAGACAATTATTGTAGGATTAGCTACCCATAGAGAGGTCACATGTAAGAGTCCATATTCATTTTTAAAAATTATAATATTTTTGCATTTGCAACAACCTACATCAATATAACACAAGTTGGAAATTGAGAATGTTGTCACACGATATGGCGATCTCAGTGTTGGTAGAGACTAACGATCACCAGACCGATGGAACCTATGGACTCTGCCTCAAAGTGTCACACCAGGAAGGGTCCCCTCTCTGTGTTTCCCAGTTCCACTAAAATCATACCCAGACTAACCACGGGAGGTGTTCCCAGTCAAACTTTCTCAGATACTTTCTGTTAGAACCAACTTTGTCATAGTACTAGTAAGACTAATTTTTGGAGGATAGGGAGTGCCTTAGAGAATTATAAATTGGAAAAAATGGAACCCTTGGGGAAAACACTAAGGGGGGGTGACTTAAGGTTAAAAGAATGAAACCAAAATCCCCAAAATCTACGCATAAGCAACAAACAAATTATTACAATGAATGCACAGGTTACTTGAACAAAACAAGGCACACCCAGATGACTAGACTCGAATTTATAAGGGTTGTCCTAGATATTAAGTAGCACAAAAAAGGGGACAACTTAATTGTAAAGCCTAGAGATTTAAGTGTTATGGTGCCATGTAGATTAAATGCTAAGAGAAAATATACTAGTGTTGCGGTTAAGTGATTTTGAAGTGTTTATCATTAAATAGGTTCGAGTATGAAGTTTTAATTCTTAGATCTAGTGGCTGGTTTGAGATTATAAATGCTCTCAACACTAGATGACTTGCAGATTTCATATAACAGAGATCTTAATGCACATAATAGCAAGCTAAATGCTCATTAATAGGCTAGATTTTTTTTATCATACAATTGTGTTGTAAGGTTTTGAAGCCAGTGCCTACTCCTAGGGCAATTTTGAAGTCAATTTTGAAGGTTTTAAATGATGAAAATATCTAAGAATAACACTTGAAATTAACAACTGCAAGTTTATAGAGAAACTAACCTGGTATGTCTTTAAAAAATGGTGAGAACAAAGTTTTTTGAGTGACTAATTGAATGCATAGATATAATCATCAAGGGATAAACAACATATATGTGTCCAAAGTGCTAAGTTGGAGTTGTTTCACCCTTCTTAGCATTGTACTTACTTGGTGATCTAGAGAGACTCCTCAATTTCATATTGGGAACACTTATGGAACTTGAACCCTTGACCTACACAACAAAATTTGAGTTAGATACTATGGAGGTAAAAATAATATGGCATCTAAAATAAATTTGCATACAATTTGAAGGAAAACAAGCAAATGAGTGAGGGCGTGCTTAGAAATCTGAAAACAAAGAAATAATTCAAACTCTAAATGAAACCCCATTCACTGTTGGATGACCAAGGTGCACTGGGAAAATTTTTCTCCTCACTTTGCTTGTTAAAACCTGCAAGAAATATCCCAAGCAAGAAAATACAACTAGCAAATGATCAATGAAGATGGAAAGGATCAATATCCACTCATAGACACTCAAAGATGCAAGGAAATAAAGTACAATAGAAATCTAATTTGTATTCTCTGCAAAATTATCCAAGAGTCCTTTATAATGAAGAGCTCACTCTCTTTTATAGAATAAGATAGGAGCACAATCCACAGCCCAAAAGGATGGAGGGATGAGATTAAAACATCTCTAAATCAAATCAAAGGTTGTGAAAATTATCACCTTTTACATTTTTACAAGTTGGAAAAAAATAACAAAAAAAAAACCTGGAAAATGAGGGTGGCAAATTGCTACAACTTAGTGACAAGTTATATTCCTAGGGGGCATCGAGGGATCACTAGGGGGTCCCCCTTTACATTACATTTCAGTTTTGACATTATTAATATGCTTTTATTTTTGTTGTTTTGCTCAAATTCGTCCTTAGGGAGTGAAGTGCACCCCCCTTGGTGGAAAGAGCATGCCGGCTCCACATGCTATGCCAAGTTGAGATTCTGAGACTTGGGTATTGTTAGAAAATAAATTTATGAGGACCCAAGTTGCCACTTTTTCCAAAATGCCAATATTTGAAATCCTGCTAGACTTAGGCATTTTTAATTTTAGACTTAAGAAAGCTTGTTAATTATTTTAATTAATCCCCAAGTGTGAGAGATAATGTTTCAGTCTGCTCAAAATGCCTCAATATGGTTCCAATGTGATGTGAGATGAAGTACAAACCAAATACACACCAAAAACCAATATGAATTCTTCATTTGATGGCTGCTCAAATTAAATAATTTCCAACCTTAAGCTTTTTAATCAGTACTTATGACAATTTCAATGTTCATACATAAAGCCAATAATGCAAAATATGTTGAAAACAACACTTGGAGGGGTCCAATTGACCTCCAATGGTTGTATATCATGATGACATGTAGATCATGAAGCACTGATACTGCTGGTTGGTCATGTTGACCAACTCAAAGTTGGATTTGACCAAGTCAAATAGTCAACTCTTGGTCAAAACTCTGCAATCAAGTCCAAAGGTACAAGGACTCATCCAAAGCCTAAATGATAATGAAATATCACTTACAATGATAAATATTGACAGATAACTAAGTCACAGATTATGCTTTACACAAGTAATCACTATTGAATCCCTACATAGCCTTCATCATAGGACAAGAGCATAACAAAACATAAAGCATGCAGTTATTGTATATATACTTAGCAATATCTATTTTAGCCATCATATAGTATTGCATAGATCAGCCTTGTCTTGGGTGAAGTGGATGGTAAACAAGTCAAAGGATAGTCAAGTGAAATATTGGTCATGGAAGACTTGACTTACTCTTGGAGAGGATCAGTGGAAATGAGGGGCCTCTATGACATTTGTTATTTAGGCAAACAATAGGGAAAAGAGTGACTAACAAATGGATGATGTGCTAGATGGATGGTACTACTTAGACCTTAACACTAAGACTCAACCCCCCTTACATCTTTGACTTTTAGCTTTAGGATCCCTCTTGGACTTGTCTTCATTTGCTTTTGTGGACATCTTCTTTTATCTTTTATAAGACCTTGTCCTTTTATTTTACCTTTTGGCCCATGAAAGTTTAGATTTGCTTCTTTTCTTTCTTTGTTTGATTCTTAAATTTGGACTTGGTTTTCATTTCTTTCTCCATGTAGGTACAAGGTATATGGTACTAGTGGTTGCTTCATGTTCCCTTTTTAGGCATTGAAGAGGGGAAAAACCTTTCATGCTTTAGGACTTGGAGACCACATCATTGAGTGATGAGCCAACCTAGGTTCAAAACCAAACATTGGTGACAAGCTGACATGAACCACTAAGATTTTGAGGATTTTTTTCGCACACATCAGAGCTGAGACACCAAGGGACAACATGGAGGCCATCCTAACAAAGAGTTCACAGAGGGGGAGGTCCTTGAATTACTTAGTCATATCTAGATCAAATGAGATTTTGTTTTTATCAAGGGTGAATGGATGGAAGATGGATAAGGCCAATAGATGGAACCAAGGGATAGGTTGTGATCCATGCAATACTTTAGAGACCATTCCAAATGCAAGTATGTATATAAAACAAAAACTAATACTAGATGTAATGTTATACAAGAAAATCCTACTCACCATGCTCATCAAAAGATGACAAGTTTTAAATCAAATCTACAACTAGTCAATCGGTCAATATAAATCATACATTTCATACATATCATCCTCTAGGCATCCATTTGATACAAACTGAAGTACAAGGATACATCATAGGAAACATATACAAAAGTGTAAACCAGTACCCAAGCCCAAAAATCTCAAGGCACCAGTGCTCTCTAACAATGCCCTACTTAACTAAAATGCTCTAGCTTTTATCTGCGCTAGAAAAAATGAAGTATAATACCCCCATACAACTAGTGGTACAACAAGGAGAAATAACCTCCATGTCAAGAAACAAGTTATTCACAAAATGTCCATAAGGACAACTAATGCTTGCAGAAAACAAAGATTTTTGTTGAGTATTCGTATTAAGATTTGAAGCTATGCAATGATGATCACTTTTAGTAGTAGCAATTTGGTTTAACTTAGACCTCTATTATCTGCCTTCTTGTATGCGGTGATGGAAGAGAGCCCCATTTAGCCTTCGGTATTTGAAGTCACCTCTATTATAGACAAGCCTTTAATTTACCTTGCATGGTTTAAGCATATATAGGTTTTTGTTTTGTAGGTCATAAATTCCTTGTTGTTTGGCATAATTTAAATGTATTTCTAGCATCTTGAGAGGGTGAGACTTTCCCTAATTATTTATCATTAGTGCTACAACTATACCCTTAAAATTTGAAGTCGTTGATAGCTATCATTTGAGGGAAAATCTATAGGTGGATGTGAATAATAGTTAATCTTTCCTTTTTTCATTTTGTTTTGAATTTTAGTAGATCATTTTGCATCCTTCTAATAAACCTACTCAGGGTTCCCCTTGGTAATACATAAATTAACACTCCCTTAGCTGATGACAATGTGGTTAGAGTTTGTTATTAGGTAAGTGGTGACATTTTGTCTTTAAGATGGGGTTAATACTCTATTTGTTTTGTACTATAATTGATAGTGGTTGGTCTAATAAAGGCACTTTTGTATGCGATTTCTTCAAATGCACCTTTAGATTTGAGTTCTATTCAAGAAGGTTAATGAGATGGGTTTTAGCATGGGTATTAAACTTTATGTGCAATTAATTTGGGCATGATTACTAATAGTTCATTTTGAGTGTTTTTATGTAAATTGCAATGAAATATTTATATATGATTACTCATAATTTTCTTGGTTGAATGAAGCTCTGCCAAGGAGGACAAAACTGTAGGTAGAATTTTCTAGGATATGGAAATAAGTACAAGCTCATAATGAAGATTGATGACTACTTTGCAAGGGCCAAACATTATGAGAATAATTTCATAGTAGTGAAACCTAATTTTTATAAGATGCAAAATTAAATTTCTAATTGAAATCTTGCTAATAGTATTTCCTAGTAATTGTATGTACATGATATAGGTGAAATTATATATCTGTCTAGTAAGAACAGATGATGGATACTATAAGCTGTAAAACATGAGAAGAATTCTACCCTTATGACACTAGCATGCCATGATATCTTCAAACTATGTTTAGCTAGTGGGACGCTATGGTAGTAAGACTCTATATGTTCATGCTCTTCTTGTGTAAGAAATCCTTGGGAAATGATGGATTTCTTGAGGAACTATTTAACAGAGAAGGGGATGCCTGATCCTATAGGGTCAGTGACTACAAGGAAGAGGCGACTTGAATGAATATATTGCGAGAGATTCATTTCATATCCTAGCTAGGATCAAGAGTGCATATTGGATGTGTCCGAGAAAACAATGAGTTGGATTTCATCCATGGAAACCTTATTGATAAAAGATACATATCCATACATATAAGTATTGAGTTGTTTGTATGTTTAATCTCATGATTTTAATTTATATGTTTCAATTATAAATTGAAATTTCTGAGAATGGAATCACCGACATTATAGGGGTAGTTAAAAAAAACATAAGATTTTGTTGCATTAAAAGAACACCAAGGATGGTGTTATTTCAACAGGGGGGATGTAATATCCTAGTTTTCACCCTCTTATATTTTATGAATCATGCAATGTTGTGCATAGGTTCCTTATTTATTGTACTTTTCTTAAGCACCATGAGTTATATATGCCATGGTGATTCAAGTACTCACAAATATTGTTATATTGTAGTTAATAAAAGAACCAAGATTGGTTGAACTTGAGTGCCTAAAGGGGCTATGATACCTCAAGAGGGAAATGTGAGGGGGTCTAATGGAATATTCAAATTCCTTATACACCGTGCCATTAACCAAACCATTCACTCGTTTATGGTGTTGAGCCTAACCTATAGTTTAAATTGAAATAAAAGCTAGTGGACTCAACCATCTCCTAAATCTAGGCAACCACTTCCTACAACTTAGCAAATTTGTCTCCTCTACATTATTGGAACTAAGTTTTTTTGGATTAGGACTCTCCTTTCCATCCTTCATGCATGAAAAGAAGAAAACATTGAATTTGGGAGAACTAGTTTTTGGAGAGATTTAGAGAAGACAAAATGAGAGTTCAACTTTGAAAGAAAAGGCTGTCATATTAATGAACACAACAACCATGAAAGGAAACCATTAGAACCTTGGAAGGAGCCATGAACCAAGATAAAACTTTGTTGGTAGTGATTGGATAGTGGTCTGAATCCTATCTATGCCATAGGGGAGAGCACTAGAGGGAGAGACTTCTAAGAGACTATTGAGCAAAGAACGAAGACCCTCTCCTTGTGTTGTGTGGGTAATAAACAATTGGTCCAACTTAAATTTTCAGCAGTAGTATGCTTGGTAAATCCTTCCCTCATTTTGAGTGGAGAAACTGCCTTGATATTTCTTCATATTTCCTTATTCGCCCTAATGGTGTCATAACTAGTCTAGGGGTGGAATGTATAACAGATTGCCTAAGGTTGGGTGAAAACTGCTTCATCTCAGTTAGTTGTTGCATCTCAGTTAGTTGTTGGAATCCAACTTGAAAAAAAGATAAATACCTTCTTTCTACTTTGAATATTCTTTGGTATTATGAATATAATTTTGGATTTTATATGGTTGATTAGATTTGTAAATTTTGTATATCTTTAATAAGTAAAAATGACGTATTGCTACTCATGAATCCATCTCCAAAATAACACCAAGAAGGGCACTCAGAATATTCACAGCCTAACCTGTGTTCAAAATCCACCTGGTAACTAGTTATTAAACTCGTATTTTACTACACCCTACCATTGATATTGTTCCTTACAGAGTGAGTATTTGTGTTTCCCCAAGACTACTTGTTATTCATATCCATCGAATATGGTTTATTGAGAATTTTCTCACGAGTAATGGATGATTAGAAGTTTATCCAAAAATAGTTATTTGATCATAGCCCATTGCTCTATTGAGCTGGTTCTGAAGTCTATTGGAACTACTGTTGCTGTCTATTTGAACTTGCAATTCCATTCAACAAGTCTATATACTTGCTACGGGAATTTACTTTCTACGTTCGTAATGGTTTAACTTGTTTTAAAATCTGCAAAAGACAGGTGTATAAATATTTGGTTTGTATCTTAGCATTTGTCAAGTTCGATTCCCATTGAGGTCCCAATGTAGTATAATGTCCCAGTCTCACATCTCAACGAATTAATTTTGTGGAGAATTTACTTTATTTAGTTATATGAATTTATCTAAGCAAAGCTAAATGAATGTATTGATATTGTTTATTGGGTTGAAGAGGGGTATTCTATATCCCAGTAGGGAGGGGGATGTGTAACTTCTTCTGTTCTCATTTTGAAGCTAACACATGTTTTTTAAAAAGATAATAAGATATTATAAAAATAACATGTCGGCTATTTAAAACATTTACAACGACACAAATTCTATAAATTAAAACGCTTCCTCAACATTTGCACTCTAAAAAGGGGTTTGCATCTGGAGAGATTTGATCCCTCTGGAGTCTTGGTAAATCCCCTTTTAAGATGGATCTATATTGATTTAGTTTTTTTCCATAAAAAAAACATCAAAATTTTTATTGATATATTAAAACAAATTTTTACATTAACTAAAAGCCAGATTCTTGTGATATTATGCCAGTCAAACAATATAAAAAAAGTAGTCTAGATAATTCAACTGTAAAACAGTCCATAATGTTTATAGTTCATATACAACATGTCTAAACGATTACATATATATTTAAAAAAGAAGATGCTATATACAAATTCTACTACAAAATTATGTATAAAATATATCATTCTTCAATGTTGAGCAGATACTAATTTTTTCCTTACTCTCTGTGTTCTGTATTGTAACCGTGAGGATCTCTGAGGATTATTACAGAGATAATGGATCTCTGTAATTGTTTATTCAGCTACATGAATGTATTTAATATTACTTGCAAAGCTACAGGTATGTGCTTGATATCGTTTGCAAAGCTAAAAAAAAGAATTTGAGATCTATTCTTGGATTTCCAAAGAGATCCATTTTTTTTGGTATTATTATTGGTTTGTATTTATATCTTATTGAATTAAAGGGAGTCAAAAGGTCAAATTCCAAATGGCAAAATTTTGAGAAAAAATATAAGATTTTAATGTAAACTAAGATTGACTTGAGTTAGTGAATTGCTGACCTAGATGGTCAGGACAAAACAATACGATAGAATCTTAAATTCGAGCTACGGGTATAAACAGCTAAGGATAGCTTCGCTCTTCTATTTATGTTTCATAAATTTTCGCCAAATTTTAAATAGAAAACTTTAAATTGCACACAGAATGTGTGCCAACTTACTGTGCAGCTCATTCGATCTCTATAGAGCCTTGCAATGGTTGCTTCTTGGGCCGGCTGGAGGCATTACTAACTACTACAATATTTTTGATATCAAATAAAGTTTATCATTGCTTAACAATGGAGTTTTGAGAGAAAAACTATTGGATTTGTAAGGTATCAGCTCGTGAAATATAAAATACCATCTACGACATAAATGAGCAAATGAGAAATCTCAACCCTATAATTTTATAAATCATAGAAGTTGCTGAAATAAAAGGTTCAGTCAAGGTCTTCACCCTACAAATAGTCTTCTTCATACCCGCTGCAGAAAGTATCAATTTCATAAATTGAAGTGCACTGCCAAATTTGAAACTGTAATCCCCAAATACTATCCGATTTGGGAGGTTCCATATGCCTCCTATAAAAAGTATGGGATATGATATGTAATGATATGACCTTATGGTTCAGTCAAGGTAATCATAGAAGTTGCTAAAATAAAAGGTTCAGTCAAGGTGTTCGTCCTACAAATAGTCTTCTTCGTACCCGCTGCAGAAAGTATCAATTTCATAAATTGAAGTGCACTGCCAAATTTGAAACTGTAATCCCCAAATATTATCCGATTTGGGAGGTTCCATATGTCTCCTATAAAAAGTATGGGATATGATATGTAATGATATGACCTTATGGTTCAGTCAAGGTAATCATAGAAGTTGCTAAAATAAAAGGTTCAGTCAAGGTGTTCATCCTACAAATAGTCTTCTTCATACCCGCTGCAGAAAGTATCAATTTCATAAATTGAAGTGCACTGCCCAATTTGAAATTGTAATCCCCAAATATTATCCGATTTGGGAGGTTCCATATGCGTCATATAAAAAGTATGAGATATGATATGTAATGATATGACCTTATGGTTTTTTTAATGGAGCTGGGCAGCTGGGTAGGTGTGGAGCAGGTGGCCTCATTATTATCTTTTTTACTGAATATTATGAGCTATCAATGGGCTGTGGTATGGGGAGTAATACCTGTGCTGAATTATTATCTCTATGGTGTTTACTATATTTTCTAAACCACTTGCAGATTTATTGACTCTTCTGTTATCATTGAGTGGGCAATGGATACCCAGGCTCTTAATGTGGCCTCTCTTGTCTACTGGAAAAAGAAGGTTGAACTACTTTTGGATCAGTATGGTAAATACAATATAAAACACATTTCCAGAGTATTTAATATGAAGGCTGATGGACTATCCAAGAAGGATCTTGTTTGGATGAAGGATTGATGGTGGTTACACACTACCATGAGCTAAGGCCCACGGAGTGCTTGCAATTTAGCATGTATTAATGTTGTTAACTTCCTTAGATTATATGCACTTTTTTTTAATTTTCTTTTAGGTATTTTGTGGATGGATAATGCTGTGCATTATGAATATTAGCAGAACTATTGTCTATATAGACTCACAGCAGTATTGATAGGATTGTTGTATTTTTGATTCCACAGTCATCTGATAGATGATTGACTATCTTTACAATTGTAAATTTCTTTGATTCACATTATGAATAGCAAAAAATTTATTTTTCCTTGAAAAAAAAAACCATAAAAGTTGAGAGTTTATATTCGTTGAGCACAATAATGCTATTTAAAATAATGAAATTTCCAATGATTATGGAACTTGTTATCGTCTCACTAAACCAGCAGTCTATTGAAAACTTGGACAACTCTAACAGCAGTCAGTTGCAAGTTTTTAGAGGTCACCCAAAGTTGATGGGAATTATGTATTTTCCCATGTATTTTGATAATGGGCTGATAAGACAAAGGAATTACAATTGGATATGAAATAACTTTATAAGTTTTATCAAGTTTTATTGCAAACTCCCTTGTCCCACAGCATTTAGAGCCCTTTGGATATGTGATAAAATTTGATTTTTATCTCTGGTACACCTTCTATCTCCCCATATCATTGGAAAAACATTGAAAGATAATTGGGCTACTTCATGCCCATATCCCTCACAAAGAACAAATATAATTGGCTAATTAATGGTTACACTTACGGGCACGAGTTCTTTGGTAGAGATCCTTCCAAGTCCCATCTTAAGAGCATGCTACAATCGATGCACTCAGCAACACGAGCAATGCACGAGGACATGCAATAGACACAAGTTAAATAAAGCCCACACCAATACTAAATAAATAATGTGCCAAGGTTAGCTATTTGTAAGGTGTACATGGATCTCTTAACTTTAAATGCAAGAAATTACAACTAAAAACTTGTATAAACTATTTTTTACCGAACAACAGACCCAAAATAGTCAATAAAATTATATTTGACTGCAAATACAAATTACTAGTCTTTTACGCCTGCTTCTATCTTAGTTGTTGAAACTCCTGCATGTTCTTCTGGAGAGTCTCTGCTTTTGTTGCTTCCTGGCTGCATCCATTACGAGTACGACTATACCTGCGAATACCTACTCTCAATACAATAAAACCATTTCTTATGCACAATTTGTTTTATCATTTTTGTTATTATCTGTTTAAGTGCACTCAAAACAATAACAAAGAAGTGCTCTGGCTTATCGAGAGATGTCTACTGCAAATATATTGTTTGTTCACTAAACAAGTATACGAAACATTTACAATAAGTACATACCAACAATTACTATTCCTTATGCAGGGACTAAGTTGCTTTACAACCACGCTTGTTAGTTATATGATTGGTCTTATTAATTGGGCTTGAGGTATTGATTGAATATAAAATGCCAACATGAAACTAAATTATATTCAAAGTTAGACACCTAAACTACATGCATCTCCAACTCTCATATTATAGCTACTCACTAATATAATAAACATTGTTATAAGTGCTTCACTTAAATGTTATGATTTTATATTTATTAGTGTAGCTTCAGTGACTTTGTTGCTCATGGGTAAATGAATTGAGGGATTGCTACTAATTACAAATGAGTATAATAATAAAACATTGTTACATTCATGTAAATGTTATCATTTTATATTTATTATTGTAGTTTTAATGATTTCATTGTTCATGGTTAAATGAATGAATGGATTGCTACTAATAATTAGTATAATAATAAAACATTGTTACATTCATGTAAATGTTATCATTTTATATTTATTATTGTAGTTTTAATGATTTCATTGTTTATGGTTAAATGAATGAATGGATTGCTACTAATTTGTATAATAATAAAACATTGTTACAAGTGCTTCGCTTAAATGTTAAATTTTTATATTTATCATTGTAGCTTTAGGAGCTTCATTGCTCATGGGTAAATGAATTAATCGATTGCAACGGACACATAAATATCTTGATGATTTCACTTAGTTATTTCCTTTAAAATAATTAAGATTGAGGATTGTTTACCAATCAAGTAAGGCCATGTGAGTTGTATTTAAGTGTAGTGACTCTTGTAGTTGAAATGTTAGCGATTAAGAGTATGAAGGAAAATTATCTATAAATAAACAAATTAAACTTGATGTATTATTTCCAAGGGCTTGTTAAACTATTGAAGGTAGAGTCCGTGGGTATTTTTTAGGGGCCAAATTTAGCCAATTGGCTATTTTTTGGTCTTTTCTTCAAAAAATAAATTTGCAAATTGGTCATTTTTACTCTAAATAATCCCTTTTATTTACATAAAATATGTTTTTTATTATAACATTTGCCAAAATTTACAAATTTTAGTAGTAAATTGTATGTTTCTTATTTAATAATCGCCTAGGATGCTACACTTCGGTATATTATTTAGATCCTTAAAAATTACCTTGAGGTAGACAATATTATACTCTTCTTGTATAATAGTACTGAGAGACATTTCAGGATAGGAAGGGAGATATGGAAGGTAGTTGAAGAGTATAGGGGGAAGGGGACTGTGATGAAATGTTTTAATTCCACATTTTTAATGCTCATACCTAAAGAATGTAATCCTTATTTTGTGGATAATTTCCACTTGTCACAATATGAAATGAAATGATCTCCAAAGTGATAGCTAATCAATTAAAGTCACTATTAGCCAAACTAATATCTAAGTAGTAAGGTGAATTTGTGGCCAAAAGATGAATCCTATATGGGATGATCATAGCACAACAAATAGTTCATGGTCTAGTGTCAAAGAAAAAATAAGGTGTGATGATTAAACTAGACATGCCCAAGGTGTATGGCAAGTTGAATTAGGCTTATTACGTGTTGTATTATGAGCCTTTGGATTCAAGGATAACTTGACCAGATGGGTTATGATTTGTGTTAGTTCAGCTTAATTATTCTCTATTTTAGCCAATGAATCCATAAAGAAAACTAATTTGTTTAATTCAAGGTGTTAGGTAAGGAGAACCCTCTTCTACATATTCATCCATGCCCTTCATAGAAGGTTTGGGCCGAGCATTGAATGCAACTAAAGAAACTAGGGACATTAAAGGAATAAAAGTAGATTTGGAATATGAACCCATCTCCCACCTTCATTTTGTGGTTGGCACAATATTAGCTAGAAAATACTTAGTCAAGGAATTCAAAAAGACTTTGAACCTATTCTTTGCTAGCTTTCGGGGTTACCCTCAAAGTAGTTACATAAGGTTTGGGGGTGATTCATGTAATGTGGAGTATCTGGTTTATGGGAAATCCCTTGATTGTTCCATGTTGGACATTCACATGTACATGTGGCTTACTCTTGGTTTGTTAGACCTTCCTTGATGTTGACGTGGCATTCTTCCTTGGAGCATTGGAGACCTTGATAACTTGGTGACTTTTTCATGATGGAAACATGGAGGTTGACTTGTTTATTGGAGGATTCCTTAGTTTGGAGGAGGAGCATTGGGAATTCTAGAGTAGGGAGTTGAGCCCTAGATGACATTTGAACACTTGGATCACTTACATGGAGGCTTGTACTTGAATTGAGAATGCTTGGGTTGAGGGAGTGGTCATGTAGGTGTGGTTGACCTGGAGGAGCATTGGAGCCTTGGGGGATTATGGAGGGGGAGAACTGGACACATATCATGGAGTGTTCATGCCTTGGAGGTTTGCTTGTTGACACCATACGATTGAAGCTTGACATGTGTCCCCTTGGAGTGGAGTGTTCACATGTATGGACCTACTTGTTAGAGATAGGTTTCTTGCAAGCATTTAAGCCCGCTTTATGTTGTTGGCCTCCCTTACCTCTCATATAAATAGAGGGAGGAGAGAGTCCTTTAATTCATCATCATCATTATACTCTATTCTTTGCATTTTCTTGTAGGTGTGAAAATCCTCACAGCAGATCTAAGAGCTGATGTATACCTCACAAGAAAGATTATGATTAAGCAGGAAGATAGAAGAAGAGTGGTCAATGCAGTGTAAATGAGCAACATAATAATAATACAGTAGAACTCGGATAGAAGCAAAATAACTTCACGCACACTAATTCATTAATCACAAATATGAACAATAAATAGTACAATGGTGGAGAGGATTCGAATGCCAAGGTGGCAATTCGAATTAGCCTCTCATAGAGTGATCATCAGATCAATAGAGTGTCATCAGAGCACAACTAGGAGTCCTCATCATCATCAGTGGAGTCATCAATGCACAAGTAACTGTCAACCAGATGTCAAACTGAGTCTAACTGAGTGTGGTAGGTGTAACTGGCACATGGAGGCACTAACCGAATGAAGAAGGCTCAGTGGAGGGTGCATGAGGAGCTAACTGGAGTGAGAACGGACAGTATAGTCTCACTGGAGGTCTATCGAAGTGATATAGTCATTTGAGAGTCATTCTAGCCTTAAATCAAGGAAAGAAATGAAGATAACTAAAGTACAACTGAATGGTAGGTGAGAGAGGGCATATGAGATGCATGTAACTGCATGCAGGGTGCACTAAGCACTAGGAGGGATAAAAATGATTAGTGAGAAGCTCCCGGGGGGCTAGCTAACTGAGGGCTAGGTGTTGGGACTAATGACTGGGATGCATGCATGCAGAATGCAGAAATGCATGCAAGACTGAAAATGCAAATAATGAAAATGCTGGTAGGACTAGGATGGAGTATAGGAATATCCTAACACCCCCCCTTAATCCATCATGGGATTTGGTAACTGAGACCAAAGGTCACCCAATACAAATAATAATAACAGTCAATAAAACGAGGAAATGGGGAAAAAATCATGGGAAAAATACCCCCCCTCAAAATAGACTATAGGGCACACACAAAAAATAATTGCTCCAAACTCAAGCAGGTGTGCTGCTTGGTCATATGTCTGGAGGAATCTTCTTCTTGGGAAGAAGTGGTTCATGCTCAAAAAGAATGTGCTTGTACTTGCTCTTCAGATCGAATGTGATGAGAACAAATCCAAAGGCATGAGTATGATCCTTGAACCTGTGATTCGAATCAGCTGAGGTAAGATCAAAACCATGAATGTGTAGATAGTCTTTTGTTTTCTCCTTCGAACCATCATGGGTGAGATTATGCTCAAAAGAACCATCAAATGTCAGTGATTGCTTGGAA